>CM038147.1:524409696-525009696 GCA_021437245.1 Aegilops speltoides
CGTCACCGGCATGACACCATGATCTCCATCATCGTGTCTCCATGAAGTTGTCACGCCAACGATTACTTCTACTTCTATGGCTAACATGTTTAGCAATAAAGTAAAGTAATTTACATGGTGTTATTCAATGACACGCAGGTCATACAAAAATAAAGACAACTCCTATGGTTCTCGCCGTTGTCATACTCATCAACATGCAAGTCGTGATTCCTATTACAAGAACATGATCAATCTCATACATCACATATCATTCATCACATTCTTTTGGCCATATCACATCACATAGCATACCCCGCAAAAACAAGTTAGACGCCCTCTAATTGTTGTTTGCATGTTTTACGTGGCTGCTATGGGTTTCTAGCAAGAACGCTTACATACGCAAAAGCCACAACGTGATATGCCAATTGCTATTTACCCTTCATAAGGACCCTTTTCATCGAATCCGATCCGACTAAAGTGGGAGAGATCGGCACCGCTAGCCACCTTATGCAACAAGTGCATGTCACCGATGGAACTCGCCTCACGAAGTGTACGTAAGGTCGGTCCGGCCGCTTATCCCACAATGCCGCCAATCAAGATTGGACTAGTAACGGTAAGCATATTGAACAAAATCAACGCCCACAACTACTTTGTGTTCTACTCGCATAGAATCTACGCAATAGACTCGCTCATGATGCCACCGCTGGGGAACGAGCAGAAATTAAAATTTTCACGCATCACCAAGATCAATCTATGGAGATTCTAGCAACAAGAGAGGGAGAGGATGAGAAACTTCATACCCTTGAAGATCGCTAAGCGGAAGCGCTTCAAGAATGCGGATGATGGAGTCATACTCATGGTGATTCAAATCGCGAAGATCCGATCTAGCCGAATGGACGGCGCCCGCTGCTCAACACACGACAGCTCGGGACGCCTCCTCCTTCTTGATCCAGCAAGGGAGAGGATAAGTTGAGGGAGAACTCCACAAGACAACGGCGTGGTGGTGGTGGAGCTCGTGGTTCTCAAACAGGCTTCGCCAAGCACTACGGAGGAGGAGGAGGTGTTGAGGAGGAGAGGGCTGCGCCAAGGAAGGGCAAAGGCTGCCTCTCTCCCTCACTATATATAGGGGTAAGGGGTGGAGGAGGCGCCTAGGTTCCCTAGGGAGGGCGGCGGCTGTGGGAAACCCTAGATGGGTTTGGGCGCCCCACCCCTAGGAAACTTGCCCCCTGCCGGGAAGGGGGCTGCCATAGGAAGGCGCCCCACCTCTCCCGGTTACGTGAGAGGGTTGGAGGGCGCACCACCCCTTAGTGGGCTGGTTTGCCCTTCCTCTTGGCCCATGAGGCCCTCCAACACTTGCCGGGCTCCCAAACACCTTTCGTCATGCCGCCATAGCCTCGTACCTCGAACACTTCCGACTCCAATACCCTTCGTCCAATATATCGATCTTCACCGCCGACCATTCCGAACTCCTCGTGACGTCCGGGATCACATCCGGACTCCAAACAACCTTCGTAACCACATACTATTTCCCATAACAACTCTAGCGCCACCAACCTTATGTGTAGGCCCTACGGGTTCGGGAATCATGCGCATATGACCGAGACAACTCTTCGGTTAATAACCAACATCGGTATCCGGATACCCATGTTGGCTCCTACATGTTCCACAATGATCTCATCGGATGAACCACGATGTCGAGGATTCAATCAATCCCGTATTCAATTCCCTTTGTCTAGCGGTATAGTATTTGCCCGAGATTCGATCGCCGGTATCCCGATACCTTGTTCAATCTCGCTATCGCAAGTCTCTTTACTCGCTCCGAACACATCATCCCATGATCAACCCCTTGGTCACATTGTGCACATTATGATGATGTCCTACCGAAAGTGGGCCCATAGATACCTCTCCGCTACACGGAGTGACAAATCCCAGCCTCGATTCGTACAACCCAATAGACACTTTCGGAGATACCCATAGTGTACCTTTATAGCCACCCAGCCACGCCAGGACGCTTGGTACACCCAAAGCATTCCTACGGCATCCGGAGTTGCACAATCTCATGGTCTAAGGAAATGATACTTGACATTAGAAAAGCTTTAGCATACTAACTACACGATCTTTGTGCTAGGCTTAGGATTGTCTTGTCCATCACATCATTCTCCTAATGATGTGATCCCGTTATCAACGACATCCAATGTCCATGGTCAGGAAACCATAACCATCTATTGATCAACGAGCTAGTCTACTAGAGGCTTACTAGGGACATGGTGTTGTCTATGTATCCACACATGTATTTGAGTTTCCTATCAATACAATTATAGCATGGATAATAAACGATTATCATGAACAAGGAAATATAATAATAATAACTAATTTATTATTGCCTCTAGGGCATATTTCCAACATTGACGAGCCTAGCATGTACAGACATGGCCTCGGAACACAAGAGACCAAAAGGTCGAACATGAGTCGTATGGAAGATACGATCAACATGGAGATGTTCACCAATGATGACTAGTCCTTCTCACGTGATGATCGGACATGGGCTAGTCAAGTCGGATCATGTATCACTTAGATGACTAGAGGGATGTCTAATCTGAGTGGGAGTTCATTAAATAATTTGATTAGATGAACTTAATTATCATGAACTTAGTCTAAAACCTTTGCAAAATGTCTTGTAGATCAAATGGCCAACGCCATGTCAACCTCAACTTCAACGCTGCTCCTAGAGAAAACCAAGTTGAAAGATGATGGCAAGAACTATTCGGATCGGGTCCTAACCGAGGATCATTCTCATAGCTGCTAAGAAAGCATATGTCCTAGAAGGACCGCTAGGTGAAGCACCCATACCAGAGAACCAAGACGTTATGAACGCTAAGGCCACGCGTCGATGATTACTCCTCGCTCAAGGCGGCATGCTTTACAGCTTAGAACCGGGCTCCAAAAGCATTTTGAGCAACACGGAGCATATGAGATGTTCAAGAGCTGAAAATGGTTTTCCAAGCTCATGCCCGGTTGAGAGATATGAAGTCTTCGACAAGTTATACAGCTTGTAAGATGGAGGAAAATAGTTCACAAGGAGCACATACTCAAAATGTCTAGGTTGCACAACCGCTTGTCCCACTGGAGATTAACCTCCTGACGAGGCGGCCATTGACAGAATCCTCCGCCGCCCCACCTAGCCACAAGAGCTTTGTGATGAACTACAATATGCAGGGGATGGTGAAAACTATTCCTGAAGTATTTTCAATGCTGAAATCAGCAGAGGTGGAAATCAAAAAGGAACATCAAGTGTTGATGGTCAATAAACCACTAGTTTCAAGAAAGGCAAGGGTAAGAAGAACTTCAAGAAGGACGGCAAGGGAGTTGCCATGCCCGGTAAGCCAGCTGCCGGGAAGAAGCCAAAGAATGGACCCAAGCCTGAGACTGAGTGCTTTTATTGCAAGGGAAAGGGACACTGGAAGCGGAACTGCCCCAAATAGTTAGCAGACAAGAAGGCCGGCAACACCAAAGGTATATGTGATATACATGTAATTGATGTGTACCTTACCAAGATCAGAGTAGCTCCCGGTATTTGATACCGTGCGGTTGCTCATATTTGTAACTCAAAGGTGAGTTGCGGAACAAGTTGAGATCGGCGAAGGACGAGGTGACGATGCACGCCGAATGGTTCCAAGGTCGATATGATCGCCGCCGCACGCTACCTCTACATTTACCTACGGATTAGTTTTAAACCTCAATAATTTTATTTAGTGCCACTTTGAGCATGAACATTGTATCCGGATCTCGCTTAATGCGATATGGCTACTCATTTAAATCTGAGAACAATGGTTGTTCTATTTATATGAGAGATATGTTTTATGGTCATGCCCCGCTGGTCACTGGTTTATTCTTAATGAATATCGAATGTGATGTTACACATATTCATAGTGTGAATACCAAAAGATGTAAAGTTGATAACGATAGTCCCACATGCTTGTGGCACCGCCGCCTTTGGTCACATTGGTGTAAAACGATGAAGAAGCTCCATGCTAATGGACTTTGGAGTCTCTTGATTACTTAATCATTTGACACGCATGTAACCATGTCTTATGGGCAAATGACCAAGACTCCGCTTCTCCGAATAATGGAGCGAGCAACCAACTTATTGGAAATCATACATACCGATGTAAAAGGACCAATGAGCGTTGAGGCTCATGGAGGATATCGTTATGTTCTCACTCTCACCGATGACTTGAGTAGATATGGGTATGTCTACTTAATGAAACACAAGCCCGAGACCTTTGAAAAGTTCAAGGAATTTCAGAATGAGGTAGAGAATCAACATGACCGAAAGATAAAGTTCTACGATCGATCGTGGGGAGAATATTTAAGTCACGAATTTGGTACGCACTTAAGGAAATGTGGAATCGCTTCACAACTCATGCCGCCTGAACACCTCAAAGATAACGGTGTGTCCGAACATCGTAATCGCACTCTATTGGATATGGTGCGATCTATGATGTCACTCACCAATTTACCGCTATCATTTTGGGGATACGCCTAGAGACAGCTACATTCACTTTAAATAGGGCACCGCCTAAACTGCTGAGACAACACCGTATGAATTATGGTTTGGGAAGAAACCTAAGCTGTCGCTTCTAAAAGTTTGGGGATGCGATGCTTATGTCAAGAAACTTCAACCCGAAAAGCTCGAACCCAAGTCGAAAAATGCGCCTTCATAGGATACCCTAAGGAAACCATTGGGTATACCTTCTACCTCATATCCGAGGGCAAGATCTTTGTTGTTAAGAACGGGTCCTTTCGAGAAAGAGTTTCTCTCTAAAGAAGTAAGTGGAGGAAAGTGGAACTTGATGAAGTACTACCTCTTGAAAGTAGCACAGCTCAGAAGATGTTCTGTGGTGCCCGTGACCGACTAGAGAGGAAACTAATGATGATGATCAAGGTACTTCGGATCAAGTTACTACTGAACTTTGTAGGTCCACGAGGACACGTTCCACACCAGAGTGGTATGGCAACCCTGTCCTGGAAATCATGTTGTTAGACAACGGTGAACCTTCGAATTATGAAGAAGCAATGGCGGGCCCACATTCCAACAAATGGCTTGAAACCATGCAATCCAAGATAGGATCTATGTATGAAAACAAAGTATGGACTTTGACAGACTTGCCCGATGATCAGCGAGCGATAGAAAACAAATGGATCTTTAAGAAGAAGACGGACGCGGATGGTAATGTTACCATCTATAAAGCTCGACTTGTCGCTAAGGGTTATCGACAAGTTCAAGGGGTTGACTACGGCGAGACTTTCTCACCCGTAGCGGCTGAAATCCGTCCAATCATGCTAGCAATTGCCGTGATACTATGATTATGAGATATGGCAATGGACGCCAAAACGGCATTCCTTAACGGTCATCTTAAGGAAGAACTGATATGATGCAGCCGGAGGGTTTTGTCGATCCTAAGAATGCTAACAAGGTATGCAAGCTCCAACGCCCATCTATGGGCTGGTGCAAGCATCTCGAGTTGGAACATTCGCTTAATGAAATGATCAAAGGCTTAGTTTATGCAGACTTATGGAGAAGCCTCATGCTATAAGAAAGTGAGTGGGAGCTCAGAGCATTTCTCATATTATATGTGGATGACATACTTTTGATGGGAAATGATATAGAACTTTTGGACAGCATTAAGGCCTATTTGAATAAATGTTTTTCAATGAAGGACCTTGGAGAAGCTTCTTACATATTAGGCATCAAGATCTATAGAGATAGATCGAGACACCTCATAGGTCTTTCACAAAGCACATACCTTGATAAGATATTGAAGAAGTTCAATATGGATCAGTCCAAGAAGGGTTCTTGCTCAGGTTGCAAGGTGTGAAATTGAGCTCGCTCAATGTCCAACCACCACGTAAGATAAAGAAAAGATGAGAGTCGCCCCTATGCCTCAGCCATAGGGTCTATCATGTATGCCATGACGGTACTGCATCTAATGTAAACCTTGCCGTAAGTTTGGTAGGAAGGTACCAAAGTAATCCCGCATGGAACACTAGACAGCGGTCAAGAACATCCCAAGCACCGAAAAGGACTAAGGATATGTTTATCGATATGGAGGTGACGAAGAGCTTGTCGTAAAGGGTTACGCCGACACTAGCTTCGACACGATCCGATGACTCTAAGTCACAAACCGGATATGTGTATATTTTGAATGGTGGGGCAGAAGCTAGTGCAGTTCCAAGCAAAGCGCCGTGGCGGGATCTACATGTGAAGCGGAGTACATGGCAGCCTCGAGGCAGCGATGAAGCAACTGGGTGAAGGAGTTCATCACCGACATAGGAGTCATACCCAATGCGTCGGGCCGATCACACTCTTCTCGTGACAACACCGAGCTATTGCTCTTGCCAAGGAGCCCAGTGTTTCACAAGAAGACCAGCACATCAAGCGCCGCTCAAATCCATTCGTGAAAATGTTCAAGATGGAGACATAGATATTTGCAAGTGCACACGGATCCGAGTCGCAGATCCATCGACTAAACCTCTTCCATGAAAGCAAAACATGATCAACACCGTAACTCTATGGGTGTTCGATTCATCACAATGTAACTAAATTATTGACTCTAGTGCAAGTGGAGATGTTGGAAATATGCCCTAGAGGCAATAATAAAATGGTTATTATTATATTGAACACTATTGGTGTTTTAGTTGGGTCACGCCGATTGATTTGCCCTTGTTTTTCAACAATTGTTTGTTTAGCTCATTATTTCGCTTTTTTTTTTCCGGGCGGTTCCACTAATGAGCAGCCGCCACGTGGCTAACCATGATTGGTCGAAACCGCCCCGGAAGGGCAAAAACACAAGGCAAGTTAAGTGAGTTGGGCAAAACCGCAATTGTTGGAAAACTATGGGCAAATCAGTCGAGCGTGACCCAACTAGGGTCACGAATGCAAAAATCCATATTATATTTCCTCGTTCATGATAATTGTATTTTATTCATGCTATAATTGTGTTATCCGGAAATCGTAATACATGTGTGAATACATAGACCACAACATGTCCCTAGTGAGCCTCTAGTTGACTAGCTCGTTTACCAATAGATGGTCGCAGTTTCCTGACCATGGACATTGGATGTCATTGATAACGGGATCACATCATTGGGAGAATGATGTGATGGACAAGACCCAATCCTAAGCATAGCACAAGATCATGTAGTTCGTTTGCTAGAGCTTTTCCAATGTCAAGTATCATTTCCTTAGACCATGAGATCGTGTAACTCCCGGATACCGTAGGAGTGCTTTGGGTGTACCAAATGTCACAACGTAATTGGGTGTCTATAAAGGTATACTACAGGTATCTCCGAAAGTGTCTGTTGGGTTGACATGGATCGAGACTGGAATTTGTCACTCCGTATGACGGAGAGGTATCTCTGGGCCCACTCGGTAATGCATCATCATAATGAGCTCAAAGTGAATAAGTGGTTGGTCACGGGATCATGCATTACGGTACGAGTAAAGTTACTTGTCGGTAACGAGATTGAACAAGGTATTAGGATACCGACGATCGAATCTCGGGCAAGTAACGTACCGATTGACAAAGGGAATTGTATACGGGATTACTTGAATCCTTGACATCGTGGTTCATCCGATGAGATCATCGAGGAGCATGTGGGAGCCAACATGGGTATCCAGATCCCGCTGTTGGCTATTGGTCGGAGAGTCGCCTCATCATGTCTCTGATGTGTCCCGAGCCCGTAGGGTCTACACACTTAAGGTTCGGTGACGCTAGGGTTGTAGAGATAATAGTATGCGGTAACCCAAAAGTTGTTCGGAGTACCGGATGAGATCTCGGACGTCACGAGGAGTTCCGGAATGGTCCAGAGGTGAAGAATTATATATGGGAAGTCCAGTTTCGGCCATCGAGAAAGTTTTGGGGGTCACCGGCATTGTACCGGGACCACCGGAAGGGTCCCGGGGGTCCACTGGGTGGGGCCACCTATCGCGGAGGGCCCCATGGGCTGAAGTGGAGGGAACCAGCCTCGGTGGGCTGGTGCGCCCTTGGCCCCCGCGCCTAGGGTTGGAAACCCTAGGGGGGTGCACCCACTTGGCTTGGGGGCAAGCCACCCCTCTGGCCGCCGCCTCCCTTGAGATCCCATCTCTGTGGGGCCGCGCCTTGGCCCTATATAAAGAGGGGGAGGCAGGCAGCCGCACCCAAGTCTCGGCGCCCTCCCCCGCAAAGACCTCTCCTCTCGAGTGCTTGGGAAGCCCCGCCGAGATCGCTGCCATTTCCACCACCACGCCGTCAGGCTGCTGGATCTCCATCAACCTCTCCCTCCCCTTGCTAGATCAAGAAGGAGGAGACGCCTTCCTAACCGCACGTGTGTTGAACACGGAGGTGCCGTCTGCTCGCACTAGGATCATCGGTGATTTGGATCACGACGAGCACGACTCCTCAACCCCGCTCTTCTTGAACGCCTGCCGATCTACAAGGGTATGTAGATGCACCTCTATCTCGCTAGATGACTCCATAGATTTATCTTGGTGAAGCGAGAATTTTTTATTTTTCGCAACGCTCCACAAATGTAATCATTGCTCAATATCATGCACGGTATTCCCGTAAATTACCATGATTTCTTCATGAGGACTCTGGCAAACGTCGCAATGTTCCCGTTTGAGTTGAAGCCTTACGCTCCTTGGATTATGATATTCCTCAGAACAAGGTCTTCACTCAACTACAAAGCTGATACACTCAACCATGGCAGCTTCTTGCCCCCGATTGAAGTCCTCAAACGGACATTTTCCTCAGCTGATGAAAAGGGCAAAGCCACTGCTGTCATTGATGAAGGCATTCGACCATTGGATGGACAGTTCCGCAAAGCTGCTTCATACTCCACCAATGATGATTCTACTACTCATGATTCTACCGCAAATGCTTCAAAGCAAAGTCCTGAGGCAATGTGTCGTGGATTTGTCACGGCAGATGTCCTAGCATAAGGACTTAGTCGTGGAGCCATCGCTACGAGTTTACTTGCAGGGGTTAAAGCGACACAAAGACACGAGGGTTTTATACTAGTTCGCCCCTTCGATGAAGGTAAAAGCCTACGCCTAGTTGTGATGGAATTGATGTAGTCTCGATGGCTAGGAGCAAATAAGCTTCGCTTAGGCTCGAGTTGCGGTTGTCTCTTGAATGTCGCCGGTCGCCCCTTATATACATGGGTGACGCCTGTCGGTTTATAGAGTCCCAACCGTTCATATTCGTATCCCGTTGGTATCTCTCTATTCCTAACTTACAATACAAGTATACATCAGGCCGGTTTACGGCTACAAATTCTAAACCAACTACGTGCCTTGGGCCTTTCCATGATTACACTACTAGCGAGTTAACCCGCCCAAGCTTGGCCGGTTTACCCCTAGTGGTAATATCCCCGACATTAGGCCCCGATTGATTTGAATCGTTCATGTCAATCTTTCGCAGAACCTCGCATCTTGACATCTTCTTTGTTTGATAAACCGTCACATCGCTATTGCTTCGACATCAGAACCGCATAATATTGTTGCTTCGTCATTGTAAACCGCATGACGCTCATCTTGAAGTTTATCCTTTATAACGCTTTTAATGACCGCCCTCGATTCACGCGCTTAACCTAGCTTTTATCGCTTTATAAATAGGACCGAAGGGTCATTCTGCTTTCCCTTCGCTTCCTCTTCTTCTTCTTCCTCTTCGCCACGCTTTTGGAGCTCCGCTGTCGCTATCAACGCCTCGCTTCGCCCTGGTCCGCTGATCAACCTCGTTCGACCGAATATCGCGCCTTTCTCCGCATCTCCTCCGCTTCCGTAAATCTCTTACCCTTCTTCACCGTTCTCTCACCTTAGATCTGTTTCTAGGTTCGAGCTTCATACCACGTTCTTCGTATGTTTTCGCTTTCTAGTCTTTGAGCCATGCTATGGATCCTGCTCGCACTAAACGACGACTCGTGATACCCGCTGACTTTCTCAACTTAATCCCATAGATTTTCTCGCATATATCTACATATACCTTATAGTGCATTTCTTGCTTCTTCTTTACTCGGACGACTTCTGCTTGCTGAAAACTCGCTTGATCCATAATAAACATGAAATCTTGTGAAACCTGTTTCGCCCATTACCTTCGGCCAAGATTAGGCGGTTTAACCCATCATAGTGAAAATTGCTAAACCGCACCAAAGATACCATTAGTCCCCTTGTTGAACCGCCAGCTCATATCTCGACATCATATCATAACGATCGACTCAGAGGAAATGCCTCCGGTTTATCATAGTTTAAATCAACCACTCGCAATAAACACCTTCTTAAACCGGATCCTTCTCCTTGTAGATCTTATGATGGCCAAACAGTGTACGAATGCAATCGGGTCCTTCCCGCTGCCTCTCGAGACACAACTGAATGAGTTAGTGTCGATTGGCGCTTTAGATGACCAAATACCATCCATTGAGGGTTCCCGGAGAGGAGGTCCTCCCACACCTCAGAAGGTGAAGTTGTAGTTTTATGATCACCGTTCGGTTTCAAACCGCCCGGTCGAAATTTTACCGGATGTAATGGCCAATTTTCAACTCCGCCCCAAGATATCGGCCCCAACTCATATAAACTGTGCCACTTCCAAGTGCTTTCAAGCATACCGCAGGAGGAACCTCTCGCTGAGCTGTTCAGGATCTTTTTCACCTAAACCGCCGCACCAATTCACCGATGGCCCCAATACAGAGTTGGGCGGTATGGCTATCCAGAAGAGGAAGGAGATCACTTATCCCCACGTCAAACTCCATACTCATCCCAAAGAGTGGAACGCGACTTGGTTCTACTGCAAAGACACTTCTCTTGAAGGTGAAAATCCTTTGCCTGGTTTTCGTCCAGAGCGGCTCAGCAACACTCATCCCTTTCCGCAACGACTGACTGCCAAAGAAAGAAGCAAATACGCTCCACAACTATCCAAGCTTCGCCTTCATGGCCAACGGTTTGACTGGATCGATCCGCACGCCGCTGGTTATCTTGGGGCATATTGCCTCGAGCCGGCGCCCGGTTTGATGTGCCAAGATACCGCAGCGTTGATGACCCACTCCGACACACCAAATCGAACTGCTCAAGATGAAGTCACGGATTCCGTGAGGAAGATGTGAATGAACCGAGCACCTTTGTGCCCAAACCGCTTGGCTCCTCATCGCACCTTCAACGCACCTCCTGCGGTAAGTCTCGATCGTGTCATCATTAAATACCGCTATTACTTTCATACTTCCAACTCTCAATTATTTCTAATCCGTGGTGATAATCCGCTTTGGAGCAAGAAACTCTCTCAAGACAAAGCGGATAAGGCCGGACGGCCAAACCGCCCAAAACGAAGTTGTTAAGAAAACCGCCCACAAGAGGAAAACCACGGCTTGTCTCGACCCGCCATCGGCGATGATGTAGGTAATCCGAACTTGATTCTCTTGGCTTGTTTTTTACACGCCTTATTGATGACGATGCTTGTCGATGACGCCAAGCCAAGAACGCAGGATTTGCCGAGGTAACCATTCTCTTCCGATTCAACAAACTTGCCTTCACCAAAATTTCGCCTGCAAACCGGAAAGTTAACTTTTCTCACCCTCTTGCTCACTTGGATCCCAAACTTTATGAAGACACAACAGCATGAGGCCCGCCAGACAACCCGCAGACAAATGATGTAGTTACCTCCGCCGGTTTACTAAACAGCCCGGCTCGAAGCGCCGCACCGAGGTTTCCAACCTTTTCATTGCCTTAAATTCCAAAGCGGGTTTATTCCACAACCTCTTAATCCGTCCGACCGATTATCGTGTCACTTTCATTCATCATCCGGCGAATCGTCCGCCACTCAGCTTCCACCGCTGAAGATAGCTGCCGGGTAAGTCAAAGCGCCATACGCTTGTCAATTTCTTCAGAATGTATATGCCTTATTTCTGAATCTTTTGTTTCTTCGTAACCAAACCGAAACCCAAAGAAGAAAGCTCGCTGAGAAAACAGTCAAGAGGCTGCCGCTTCAGATCATGAGCAGCGGCAGATCTCGAAAATGTTACCTTTGAAGACATTCCGAGTGATCCCCGGTTCAAGAAGATGTGATTCCCGAGGAGAGGCTCGCGATCGTTTCAATGTCTGCTGATCCGCCGCCAGATCGTCTGTCGGTTTGAAAATCCTCACAGCCCAACTAAAACAGGTGTGTTTACACGATCCGTCAATCAAGGATGACGACGTTGTAATCATCGAACGGGCCACTCGACCCGGGAATGCCGCAACTCTCACCCGCATATCAGGAAGGAGGACTCTTCCGCTTTTAACAAAGGAAAGTGGAATGTAGAGCTGGAAACATACGCTGCTATGAGCGCCAAGACCTTCATTCCGATATCTAAACCGCTTTACAAAGAGTCGTGATCATGAAGCTGGCTTGGTGAAACCGATGAGAGATAAGTTTGAGGTACCGCCTTTCCTTATTACCAATATAATAATCCTTGTAGCCCCTAAGGGCCGGTTTGCAATCTTTGATCAAACTGGTACTTGATAGCTTTTGATAGACTTTGCACTCTTCCCTCATAACCACTAGGGCCGGTTTAAATATGCATATCAAACCGTACTCCAAAAATTTCCCGATTTACACTTTAATAGAATCAAATAGCCATTAGCCCCCAAGTGCCGAGTTGAATACTCAGATTGAACTTGGCACTTTGCCATGTATCGCCAGAGAAAAATGAAGGTACATTAGCCCCCAAGTGTCAAGCATATAACTATGTTGTGTGGTTGAGACTTGAACTGTAATTGTTGGCTGATCCCATCACAATGCGCAGCCGAGGTGAAAATCAAGGATGATCGGATTGCCGATTTCTGTGTGGCATTGAAAACCCAGCAGCTGAGACAGATAAAGCCAAGAAAGAGCTAACCAAAGGCCTTGACCGCTGCGGAACAAGTGAAGGACAACATGAAGAAGGAACAGCGGTCGGGCCAATTTAAAAGGCCAACTTACTTAAACGGGCCGAGAATGCTGAAGCTGCCCTTAAACCGGTGGTGGATGATCTGACGGCCGTGAAGCGGCAAGTGCATTCTATGACGGCAGCTATCTTCGGTAAGTTCCCTGTTAATAAGTATAATGTGCTTTTCCTGCTGCCTCAATATTCCGGTTTAAAAATATCATGTCCTCATATGCAGGCACACGCGTTGGACACTTGGGTAATGACATGCGAAGAAATCGAAAGCTGTCTACACTTTAGTGGAGCAAGTTATATACGGAGCCCAGCGTTATTACTACAATGTCACATAATAACCCAGACCGCCCCCGATCCAAGATACCTTGAACCGCTTTCCATCCTTCCTTCCCGGATTGAAGAGGTGAAGAAATCTGCCTGACGAACCGGAGCCATCAACGCTTTGATCCGCCAAAGCCCGGTGCCGGATTTTGATCCCGTGGAAGCAGCTCGGGGCTATCCCAGTGTGAAGGAAGACGGCTCTGACTTTAGTGAAGAGGACTTGCGTGCAATAAACCGTGCAGTACGCCCGCTTGCCTGTCAATTGGCGGAAGAAGCCGATTTGGAGCACTATCAAGCCCAATACAATGATCAGAACAAGCGTGTGTCCGCTCCAACATTCGAACCGGAAAACTTGATCCCTCCAATCCGTAAGCACACTTATGCTCCTGACATTGAACCGTCGTCTCTGATTCACGAAGAGGCTGTTTTTCAAGCCGATGGGCATCGATCGACCTCTGTGGATTTCACCAATGGGTAGAGACGAAGATGTCAAGCGGCGGAGGATGAAGAATACCGTGAACCGTAGCCGGTTTAAGAAACACTGATCTCATTTGGGCACTGTGTTGCCTTGTAATAGCTTTAGTCAAAACTTTGCTGTCTGGGTATGCCTTCGTGCATCGAGGAAACTTTTGTTTGATTCATGCTCCCTACAACCAAAAGATTGAACTTCGGCGGCGGTGATACTGCCAGCCGGTTTATGGCATCCAATATATTTTATGTATTGAAAATCAATTAGTATGCAATACAAATACCTGCCATATCCGGCATGAAGTCATGAGCTAATCTTGAAGCGGAGGTCTTTAAAACCATAACCGTCTGGGAAACAATAACCCCACATAGTTGTGCTGAATCAG
The DNA here is from genome assembly GCA_021437245.1 of Aegilops speltoides. Classification (NCBI taxonomy): domain Eukaryota; kingdom Viridiplantae; phylum Streptophyta; class Magnoliopsida; order Poales; family Poaceae; genus Aegilops; species Aegilops speltoides. The sequence continues at coordinate 524,423,799 of CM038147.1, forward strand.
CACAAGCCCCCATGTTTCTCCATAAGGATGAACTGGAAGATGGTAAACCGGAAAAAATAAAAACTTTGGTGTAATACTAAACCGTGTACTATCGACTTGTTACCGATAGCTAAACCGATAAAAATATTCGCCGAGTTGGAAACGCAACAAAATCGAATACCAAATATGGCAACAAAGGCAATAACTCTTTGTAAAAGGAAAGCTTCATGGAGCTGGTCGATGGCATTACCATGGTCGACGCAACCAAGCCCCCAAGGCGAGCGATGGTGCTAGTCGGCCAGTCCCCAAAAGACTCGTGGCAAGTACGCCGCCAAGTGGCATGACATTGGTTCGGTTCACCAAGCCTCCAAGTGACGCTGGCCCTATTGGTCGACCAAGAGGCGGACTGTTCAGACGTGACCGTGTCCCCAATGATCCGGGTGGCTTACGCTGTCAAGAGGTGTTGTGTTGGTTCGATACGACCAAGCCCCAAGTGATCTGGTGGCTTACGCTTATCAAGAGGTGTTGCGTTGGTTCGGATACTACCAAGCCCCAAGTGATAAATATAATCGTCAAGGGTAAACCGAGGCCGCTTTAAAAATGTAGCACTCCATGTAACCACACATGAAAAGAAAGATGAGACCCCGCTTTAGCCGAGGCCCCGATTTTTATTATATCAAGATAATATATACATTGTTATGCTATGTACATAAGTCGAGCCGATGACTCGTATAGTAAGGTCAAGATGAGCTATATTCCACGGCCTATTGGTCTCCTCCTCTCGACGACGTGAGTCTTTATGCTCTCGAATATCAACCAGATAGTAGGAACCATTGAGTAGATTCTGTCGACCACAAAGGGCCCTTCCCAAGGCGGGATAACTTGTGCATATCTGTTCGGTCTTGATGAGCGGCACCAAATCTCCTTCCCGAAGGCTCGTCTTAACCCGGCGGTCGTGGTAACGACGAAGATCCTGCCGGTAAATCGCCGAACGAGCGGCTGCCATATCACGCCTCATCCAATAGGTCTAAAGCGCCCCGTCGTGCCACCTCGTTGTCCGCTTCAACATAAGCCGCTACACGGGCGAATCATGCCCGATATCACCGGGAAGAATTGCTTCGCCCATAAACCATGAAGAAAGGTGTGTAGCGATGAGACCGTTTGGCGAGTATTGATACTCCATAGTACCGATGGGAGCTCTCAACCCAAAGACCGGTGTTCTCTCGTAATGGAACCGAAGTCGGGTTTGATGCGCGCAAGATTTCGATTAGCACGCTCGCCGCCCATTGGACTGGGGTGCGCCATCGATGATACGCTGCGGATATGCTCACGCTCACGTAATTCTTTCATAGCTCCTTGGACAGATTAGTGCCATTGTCAAGAATGATACTGTGTGGAAAGCCAAACCGAAAATCACCTTTTGATGAACTCGCACCGCTGCTGCCGCATCACACTTATCGACCGGTTCCGCTTCAACCCACTTGGTGAACTTGTCCACCGCCACCAACAGTGGGTCTTCTTATCTTTGGATCTCTTAAAAGGCCCAACCATATCCAGCCCCAGTCGCAAACGCCACGTTATTGGGATCATCCGCACCTCGTGCGGTACATGAGCACGCTCGAAAATTTCGACATCCATCGCACCGCTTGACCAAGTCCTCCGCATCGCGATGAGCAGTTAGCCAAGAAATCCATGACGGAATGCCTTCGCCACTGTGGACTTTGAACCGGCGTGATGCCCGCAATCCCTTCATGGATTTCGTAAAATTTCACAACCTTCCTCGGGAAACGCAGCGTTGAAACGCCTCAAACACCGCAATGATGCAACTCACCATTAAGAATCGCCATCGACTTGGAGCGCCGGATTACCGCTCGCCGTAACCTCATCGTCGCAATTCTCCTCGAGTCATATATGCAAGGTAAGGAACCGCCCAATCCGAATAGCATGTAACGCCGCCACCAATTGAGACTCCGGATCAGAATTGCCAAACCGCTTCACCAGGAGCCGAACCGACGGATTGTGCAAAACGCCGAGGAAGACATTAGGGGAACCGGTTTACGCCGAGAACCCAAACGGCTTAAAGCGCCTCGCCGCTTCGTTCTTCCGCGATCCACATGATCCACTTGATAGCCCTTGAAACAACCTGCGATATTATCCACTTCTCGACGATATGCAGCCATGAGAGGGTCCTTAGAATCCCAAGTGCCGATACTTGCCGAGCCACCGTGTCCGAAGTCATCAAGCACTTAACCCGCTTAAGCTCATCTCCTTAGCTATCCGGAGGCCATGAAGCAAGGCTTCATACTCACTGCATTATTAGTACAAGGAACATTAAACGGAGAACGAATAAAACTTATCACTCGTGGGGAAGTTAAAACGACTCCACCCCGAGCCTTCCAATTGTCCGACCCGTCAAAATGAATAGTCCAAGATGTGTGATCCGCTTTTCCTCCGGTGCTTGTAACTCGTCTACCGTTAATGAAATCAACAAGGGCTTGTGACTTCACCGCTGTGGCGCGGTATATACTTTAGCCCATGCGCCCAAGCTCGATGGCCCATTTTGCAATCCGACCATCGCCTCCGGCTCAGATGATGTCACCTAAAGGAGCTGAACTAACCATCGTAATAGGGTGTCCTTGGAAATATTGCTTCAATTTCCGGCTGGCCATAAAAACACCATAGACTAGCTTCGCCAATGCGGATATCTCGCTGACTCAATAAGCACCTCGCTGATATAATAAACCGCCGTTGAACCGATACTTTTTTCGCCTCCTTGCGCTCCACCACAATGGCCACGCCATCGCCGAGCATTGGCTGCCACATACAACAAGAGTGGCTCCTTGTCAACCGGAGCCGCAAGAACAGTGGGTTGGCCAATTGCCGCTTTAGATCCTCAAAGGTTTATCGCCAGCTAGACTCTGCATTTAAATTATCTGCCTTCCTCAAAGATTCGGTATAAAGGGATGGCCTTCTCCCGAGGCGGCCGATAAACCGCTCAATGCAACAATCCGCCCGCCAGCGTTGAACATCGTTGATACACTTTGGTTTAGCCAAGGAAGTGATGGCCTTAATTTTCTCCGGATTGGCCTCGATTCCTCTGTTAGACACCAGGAACCCCAATAACTTGCCACCTGGAACACCAAACACACACTTGGCCGGATTAAGCATCATCTTATAAATGCGCAAGTTGTCGAAGGTCTCCTTCAAATCTTCCACCAGTGTCTCCTTTTGTCTTGATTTCACCACAATGTCATCTACATAAGCGTGCACATTGCGCCAATCTGCATGATGCAAGCAATTTCAGACACACCGCCGATAAGTAGCTCGGGCACTCTTGAGCCCAAAAGGCATAGATACATAGCGTAAGGCTCCAAAGGGAGTTATAAACGCCGTCTTCTCCTGGTCCTTAATCGCCATTTTGATCTCGATGATATCCAGAGTATGCGCCCAAAAACTTAAACGCCACATCTCGCCGTGGCATCAATAATCTGATCGATGCGGGGAGAGCAAAAGGATCTCTGGGCAGCCTTGTTGAGATCTGTAATCCACACACATACGCCAGTGTCGTTTTTCTTAAGGACCAAAGACCGGATTAGCAAGCCACTCGATGAAACACTTCAATGATAAAGCCACCGCCAGAGCTCGCTACCTCTTCCCCAATGGCCTTGCGTCTCTCTTCATTAAACCGCGGAGGAACTGCTTTCACCGGTTTATACTTAGGATCCACATTAAGTGTGTGCTCACGAGTTCCTCAGACACCGGCATGTCGATGGCTTCCATGCAAAGATATCCGGTTCTCACGGATGAACTCGATGAGCGCGCCTTCCTATTTAGGATCCAGTTGGCACCGCAAGGAACCGCTTGGACGAATCGCTGGCACAAAGTCAACAAGCTTGGTTTCATTTGCCGATTTGAATTTCAGATCCGATTCATGCTCAGAGTAGGCTTCTTCAAAGGGTCATATCTGCCGGATCAACATTGTCCTTATAAAATTTCAACTCCTCCGTGGCACGCATCGCCTCCGCATAAGCTGCATCTCCTTCCTCACATTCCAAAGCGACTCGTCGACTTCCATGCACCGTTATTGTTCCTTTGTAACCCGCATTTTGAGCTGCAAGTAGATATAACAAGGTCGTGCCATGAACTTAGCATAAGCCGCCGTCCAAACAAGGCATGGTATGGGCTCCGGATTTTCACCACTTCAAAAGTTAGCTTTTCGGATCGGAATCATGCTCATCTCCAAAGGCCACATCCAAGTATCTTGCCAACAGGATAAGCAGATTTGCTCGCACTACACCATGGAACACCGTATTGACGGTCTCGAGATCTTTGTCCGTGAGACCCATGCGACGGAAAGTGTCATAATACAATATATTGATATCGCTTCCTCCATCCATAAGTACCTTAGTAAACTTATAGCCCCAACACGGGATCTACTACCAAAGCCACTGACCCGGATTATCAACCCGGGGATGGTCCTCTCGCCCATACGATAGGCTGCTCGACCAACGCAAATACCGTGGCAAAGCCGGTTCAACAGAATTTATCGCCTGCTTGTGAAGCTTCCGATCCCGCTTGTCCAAGCTGGTTGTGAAAACATGATACCGCCCGCCATTCAATGCTTTGGCTGGCTCGATAGCCTAACTGCTGCTGCTGTCTTTGGCTACCTTGATTACTCGTTATTGAAATTGCCTCGGTTATGTCCTCGAACCGAAGTCTGGCCCCGACCCGCCCATGAAAACCGGATCCCGAACCACCACCGATCCTGGTCATATCGGAAAGCATCGAATTTTTGAACTCTTGCATAATAGAACAGTCTTTCCAAAGATGATTCGATGGGTTTTTTTCGTCCGTGCTTGGGACAAGGCTGATTCAACAAGTAATTCAAACGGCTCGCACCAGCATTTGGACCCCGATTCGCTTTGCTCTCACGCCGGGCCTCGTCTCCTGCAGATTAGTGTTGGCTACGAAATCATCGCCTTTGCGCTTGCCCCCGCTTCCGTGACTGCCGGTTTGAAATGCTGCTGCTTGAGTTGCCATTCTTCTTTCCCTTCCTCGCTTCGTCATCATCCGCTTCAGATCCTTGGTACCGCTCGAATCGGCATACTTTACCAAAGCGGTCATGAGGGTTCCCGTATCATTGCGTAACCGCTTCATACGCCCCGTTTAAGTTTCAGAGGCTCAAACCGCGCTTGCTTTCCAATGTGATGATCGCCGAGTCAAGATTGATCCGGTCAGAGGAGTGCAAAATCTCGACACACGGCGCACTCCAACGGGTTGTTGACTTCTTCTTCTGAACGCAAGCCGCCAGGTCTACTATGGACTTGGGCTGCTTACATGTATCCTTGAAATTCGGATAAACTAGGCCCGTGAATCGAACCCCATGAACCGATAGAATTAGGTGGCAAGCTTTTCAACCAAGTGCGGCTGTGCCTCCATCATCATGGTGAAGTACTTTGCACACGCCGCTTCATCAACATCTAGCATCTCCATGGCCATCTCATAACTCTCAACCCATGCTTGAGGATAGATCTGCGGTGTAATTTGGCACCTTGCGCTGGCCCTTAAAATCCTTAGGCAGGCGCACATTGCGAGAGCGGGATTAAACAGGCACTCCAGAGCGGATGCGACTCGGACCGTGACGGTGGTAGGCGAACCGGTGTGTGTTGACCCGCATCATCCTGCGGTCGCTAACTCGGCTTCCTCTGCGTTCGGCCCGATCCACCACCTCCCGAGCATTACGAGCGCCGCCTATCTGGTGATTGCCTCGGCCGCTTCACGGTCCCGCTACATTTGATAGGGCCGGTTCATCCATGCGCCTGTAGCTCCAGCTTTGACGGGCGAGTGAATCCGATCGCGGCTGTATGAATACGCTTCGCCGGATTAGTGCAGTCCGAGAAGCTCCTTAACCCGCGTGTCTCAACCGCCAGGGGAATCTCCTTTGACTGGGATTGCCTCCAATCGTCGGCGGTGCAACAAGGTTGTCCATAGGGTTAGAGTAATGGCCCGGGCGCTCAGACGCGGAGGAATCATCAGATTTCGCCTGTGTGGGGCTCCATCGGGCGCGGTTGGACCGCCGCTCTTGCTCCCGTGCCTCAATCCGGTTCACCTCCTGTCCGGGCGGGTTATCGGGTCCGCCCGGGTCTGGAAGAGGTTTCTAGGGTCAAACTCGATGGCGACGCGATCTGTATTTCCGCTTTAACACCTCTCGCGACGCGCTCTGGTCAAGCATGAGTTTGTAAGCTTGTCCATCTAAAGCGCCCGCTCTGCGCTATGCGCCTTTTTTCGCCGCTAGATCCGCTTTGGCTTGCGTGATCTCGCTTCTCGCCTTCACGATTTCTGCGTTATGAGCCTCCCCGATCTGCTGGGTTATCCTCCGCCATGAGTGCGCTAGCGCATCAAACAGATTCGACAAAACTTGAACCGGCGGTCGCACCGGCCTCCTCGCCTCGCTGCCGCCGCTGAACCGAAAGCATTGCTGCTGCGGTTGAAGAGAGGTTTGACTGCTCGCGACCGCCATGAATACACCGATCCGATTTAGCTGGCTTGGGGGTCCGAATATGTCACCATCGAACAGCCCCGATCATACCATCCTCGTAGCTGGTACAATGACTCGCCTCTCCTTCAAGATTCATCGCCGAGTAAATGACGGTCTCGCCACGTGCTCGAACCGCATCATACTCCCCTCCATAGATAGCTCCAACGAAGACATGCTTCACGGCGGTTTAGCCCGGCTGACGCGCGATGAGCCGCCTCGATGAAGTCGGTGCAGGTGTCGCTCCGTCCAGCCCTCCGGTCTTGCCGATGAAAACGTGTATGCCGCCGAACGGGACCCGTATCCATATTCGACAATCGCCTCGACCCCATCCAAAGATCGCCGATGTAGATCCGACCGCGACGACTCTTGGTCATCCGCCCACGACGTAGCCTTCGAGTCCTTTGAGCTTGCCTCCAAGATCGTCAAACCATCGTGCGATAGCCCCACGGTGGGCGCCAATCGTCGTGGATTTGTCACGCAGATGTCCTAGCATAAGGACTTAGTCGTGGAGCCATCGCCACGAAGTTTACTTGCAGGGGTTAAAGCGGACACAAAGACACGAGGGTTTTATACTAGTTCGGCCCCTTCGATGAAGGTAAAAGCCTACGTCTAGTTGTGATGGAATTGATGTAGTCTCGATGGCTAGGGAGCAAATAAGCTTCGCCTAGGCTCGAGTTGCGGTTGTCTCTCTTTGAACCGTCGCCGGGTCGTCCCCTTATATACATGGGTGACGCCCGTCGGTTTGCAGAGTCCCAACCGGTTCATATTCGTATCCCGGTTGGTATCTCTCTATTCCTAACTTACAATACAAGTATACATCAGGCCGGTTTACGGCTACAAATTCTAAACCAACTACAGGCCTTGGGCCTTTCCATGATTACACTACTAGCGGAGTTAACCCGGCCCAAGCTTGGCCGGTTTACCCCTAGTGGTAATATCCCCGACACAATGGCTCCAAGGGTGATGACTTATCGCGAGCTTCTTCTCAGTCTTCATCAAAAGGTGGATCGCAATCACAAATGGGTGAAACGCCAGTTTGGTTCATTTCTTCACAATATGACTACCACTTATAATTCAGTGAAGAAGAACCACTACTACCTCAATGAAATGTTTGATCGCACCTAGGCCATATTATCTCACCTTTACGGTGATGAGGATCTCAAGCAGATGGGCTTCAAGCAGGACTTTGGCTGGGCTAAGCCTCCACCAAAGAAATTCAAGAAGGTTGAAGTTCCTCCTTTGGTGCCCAGTTCATATTCCTTGTCCCGCGATACTGATGAAAATGAAGATCTGGACGACAGTGCGGCAGGCCCTACTCCAACAGGCGACCCCAACAACGTTGGCGCTCCTCCATCGACTTCATGAAGAAATTCTTCAGGGGCGTTAGCCCTCACTTTTCGTCCCTTTTGGTCATTTGATGACAAAGGGGGAGAAATTTGAGTTAGTATTCAAGCGGGTCTATATATATGGGCGTTCTTCTGTTAAGTAGCAACTCTCGCTCTTCTGAAGCTTTTGTTGATCGAGTTGTAAACTTAAGTCCGATGGTGACCTAATACTTTTGCTTTATTTTTCTGCATGCTATTTCCTCATTAATCCTATGCACGCATGCTGAATTACATCAGTCACCATATTTCAGCATGCATCTCAAATTCTTCATTCCATATGTTACATGCATGTATGAATTACAAGATATAGGGGGACTTTCTCCATGATTCTACTCTTCAAATGTGCATTACTTCAAAAGTAAATACCTCACTATGCACATCTTCAGGGGGAGTTCTTCTATATCTTGCATTCAAATTCCTCAATATTGAGTACTTTCAATTCATATGTTTATCCCCGTTGAAAACTTAACCTATATTGTCATCAATCACCAAAAAGGGGGAGATTGTAAGTGCATCTAGTGCCCCTTAGTGGTTTTGGTGTATTGAAGACTTATAGGTTAAGGGACTAATATGTTTGTGAGTGTACACATGCTGTATAAGTCAATGAGGAGTTTGATATTTACAGTGAAAGTTGACCCCTAAAAATGAATGTCTTCGGCTGAAGACTTTGGTTCTCCTGAAGACTTTGAAAGTGAAGAAATTGGTGTGACCTTGAAGACTTCGATATTCATGCGAGGAATCTGAAGCGTGAAGACTTTTGTTTTCGTAGTTTCATTTTCTTCTTCTTGAGTCATAGGAAACATCGTACTGTTAAAGGGGGCCGAGGTAATACTAAGGAAACAAATTTCCAAGTGATGCTCATCTCAATATCCTACACCTACCCAATCCTTTGAGTGAAGCCATTGAAATCTCATATCGATTCACTCAATTTTTTCAAAGGATGAGACGAAGATCTTCCGGTCTCGAGGAATCTATTCTGACTGAGGAGTTAGGAATTCGCCAGTGCGGATTGCCTACATAGTGAGGAACATGATAGCCCTGAGGAATTCGAACCTCAAAATATCCGACCGTTGCTGAGCCGCGCGCCAGCTGTTCCAAAATATCCTACCACCTAACGGTCATATCTGCCAAGGGCATTTATGTCTTATCATGTCGGGCTGCTCCCTAGGCTATAAATAGCCGCCCCTATAACCACTAGCTGGTTGGCTGCTCCGAGAGAAACTGACACTTGTCATTTGAGAGCATCCCATCCTCCGAGGACTTTGAGCGAAAATCATCAAGTGAGGAAAACCCAAATCCCAAACCCAAACCTACAAACCCCAAAGTGATTGAGCATCACTGAAGAGATTGTTCCTGTGTGGAACCGACACTTGTTACCTTTGAGGACTGTGTATCCTCCAGACGGTTAGGCGTCATGGTCTGAGCATCCAAGAGGAATTTTGGATTGCCGACTGACCAAGTCTGTGAAGGTTTGGAAGTCACTTGTGAAGACTTACCACTACTGTTGGGCGAGGTCTGTGTGATCTTAGCTCAAGGAGAATACGGTGAGGACTAGGTGTCCTGGACTGTGTGTTCAGGACTGGGTGTCCGGGACTGTGTGTCCTCGAGTTTAAATACCCAGCCGCTCCAACCAGACGTACAACTGTCACAACAGTTGGAACTGGTCTACCAAATCATTGTATTCATCAAGCCAACTGGTTCTATTTACTCAACCCTTTCATTTCCTCATTATGTGTTGATGAACCTGATCATTACTGCTTGAAGACATTGATTGAAGACATTCTCTATTTCCTCAATCCTAATTCTTCAGTCTGTTTGTCTTCATCCTACTTATCCTATGTTTACGCTTTCTGTACTCTGTGTTTGTCTTTTATTTCATCATGATGACTATGTCGTTACTCTGTTTTTCTTATACCGAGTACTTATTCCGCCGCAAGTAGTTCTTCACTTAGAAATTTCCTCACCCTAAAATTCATCAGTGAAGAATTCACAAAAATCGCCTATTCACCCCCCTCTAGTCGACGTACACACTTTCACTTCAGTTTGTATGTTGCCGGCACAATACATGCATCTTTATTTGCTATTTTTCATGCTTCCTACATTCTTATCCACAATGGTGTGTCGTATTGTCTGGTGGTTGCGGCTGTCATTATCCATGATTACCCACAGACACGCTCACAATCCCCTTGTTCTCCTCGTCATCTTCGCCAGCTTCGAGCTCGGTACCTCCAGTCCACCATGCCGGAGGGCCGTCTCGGTTGGGGAACGAAGCCACCACATGTGGACCACTGTAGAGTTGTCTCCCTCCCCCTAAGGCACCGTCTTCGTATGATCTAGGTGTTGAGTCCTCTCTCATGTTGATCCAATACCTATTGATTTTAGTCCTGTTTTATGTTCTGGGTATCGATTTCATATCCATGTGTGCACATCTTGGGCTATTCCTTTTTATTGGGTCCGATTTTGTTCTGTCCTTTGTGTACGTAGTGGATCACCAAATCATCAATGAAATATCTGTGAATTTGACATGAACATTACAAATATGCTTCTTATTAAGATGACTTATGTTGAGATATCACTCTTTTCATGCTTCCTACTAATGGGTCTTCTGAAATAATACCACATATGCTTCTTCAGTTTAGAACGTTACCTTCCATAGTTCAACCAATATTTCTGCGAATTTGGTATGTAGGTGACACATGCATCCCCATGTTGGTGGCAATCTTAGTTAATTCAATTTTCTATGCTTCAAATTAAGATGACTCAGATTGAGTTAGCACATTTTTCATGCTTCATAATGATGGGGCTTCCAAATTATACTTTATATGCTCCTCTACTTTACATCGAATGCTTCCATACTTCATGCTTCATACTCCTCCTTTTTTGGAAAAGTTTTTGCTGTCATTGTTATCACTATTGTAATATTCCTTGCCCCATATTATATTACGTATGATTATTTGGTCTAGGTAGTTTGCTTCCGAGTCCCCATATCTATTTTTGTTTGTGTTTCCATAGATGTCATTTTCAACACCATTTCAATAAAAACACAACTCCGTGTATGTTGTGCATATCAATTCATTGGTACGTGTAAACCCTGCTTCCTACTTTTGGATATTTTCCTATAGTCTTGATTTTTCTCTTCATGCCAATTTTATATGCTTCAATTGGCTATCATATATGTTTTGATCGATGAAATCACGGCTCTGTGTAAGCTATGGCTTCCACTTCTACGTTTCACATATGTTCCTATAGCAATGTTGTTTTTTCATCTCAGTTTTCCATGCTTCCCCTACCTATCGTGTATGTTCTGGTAGATCAAATTATGCTTCGTGTTAGCCTTATTTCATTTTTCTATTCTTCCACTACCAATTATTTATGTTTTGATAGATTCAAACCTTCTCTTAGTCTCTCATGTGTGCTTCTGATGTACAAATGTTTTGTGCCACACGATGCCAATCATGCATCATTGGTTTCTCAAAAGCCTTGCATTGACCTATCCCCACAATGTCAGCGGCACCGATTTGAAGGCGCAGAGGAGGTGCTGGAGACATGGGCGGTGATAGTGACGAAGGCCCTTCCCGGGGATGTGCTTTCTGGCGTGCGCTCCAGCTTCCGTAACCATGAAACGACCCGGATATCACTATGTTGCGGTTACACGCTGCCAACATTGTCCTTGCTGTTTGCTGCCATCGCAAATGGTGTCAATTTCATTTGGCAATATTTCGCCGCTACCCAAGACAATAACCTTGCCATCTTAGACATGGACCTTGTAACACTTTTTGTTGTAACTTAATTCATTTTTGTTGTTGTAACTGTATTAGGCTTCATTGTATGGAAGAATATTCCCCTATCTTTGGTAGCAAACTTCTGTTTGTTCCGAAACAAGGTACAATTTATGTCTCAGCGGAAATAAATTTAATTGTTATTGATAGAAGCAAACTTAAGTTGCATGGAAGCAAATTTTCTTGTCCATAGAAACAAATATTTGTTACTTGGACGTAAATAAACAATTATAATAAACACAAATTTATGTTAAAATCAAACATGAATTTATATTAGATCGAATAAATTTGGTTGTAGCTGAAGCAAATTATTCAGTTCCTCTAAGAAAATATGCGATGCAATCAATAGGAAGCAAACGACATTGTACAAAGTCTTGTTAGGAAGCACACAAGGTGCATGTGTGGGCTTCACGTTCTGGATAAGCTTGTAGCACATGAGTTAATTCGGTCCGAGGAGGAATAAATGGTAAGAAGAGAGAGGTTAGCGGGATAATTTGGCGAACCAACCTGTGGTTGGATGGTTAGAGGGACTGTGGTATCCCGAGCCCACCAGGGTTCAAATCCTGATGCTCGCATTTATTCCCGGATTTATTTCAGGATTTCCGGCGATACGCTTTCAGTGGGAGGAGACGTTCCCGTCGACGACGAGGCGCCTACGGTGACTTCGTAAATCTCAAGATGATATGCCGGCTCAGTCTTTCGGAGGTGCTCATAGGGATAGGGTGTGCGTGTGCGCGTTCATATACGTGAGTGTATGCGCGTGTATATGAGCGCTTGTGTCTGTACTGATGTTCAAAAAGAAAGGAGGATAATTTGGCAAAGGAAGCGGGTGCAGTTACGTAAGGAAGCAATCAATTAATAAACCAAGTCAACGAATCTCACGCAGGCCTAACTAATCAGACGGCCATCATGCACCTCATCAGACGGTCGTCGACTAGTCTGATAGAAGCCAAGTGTCTATAGTCTGATCCCTAGTTGTGCCGAGTGGTGATTCAATTGTTGCATGCGCTTGGCCATAATTACCCCGAGCATGCACTGGCTGGCCTCGGCACGCATGCATGCGGCATCTTTGGCGTCCAGGTCGCAGCCAATCAAATAGACGAATACATCATGGCCTAATATTTACGGACGCAGCTCAGGCGTTTAGGTACCTAAAATCCCGGCGGAGGTAGTAGTAGTATTATGTTACTCTATTTGTCTCTTTCATCTTTAATTACATGGCACATCATCCTTTTTCTTATGTGGCATATATATTACTACTTATGTTACTTTCAGTATGATTAGCCTAAGGTGACTTATAAAACCAGACGGAAGGAGTAGGAAATTTGTACCTGTTGTGCAAGTTCATGTACTAAAAATATAATTAATTCTTTTATTTTCCTTTCGATGCTTGCTTGTGTAACTTAGATGTGCAATAACTAAGGCATATTTAGACATTCAAAAGCTGTTGAAATATATTCAAGATTGGTCTTGCTTCAAAGTCTTTGACACCAGGAACACAAATCTGCAAACGGATCATAATGGATTTTTTTTGTCACGATAGTGAAGATTTTTGGTTATCCAAAACATATCCTTTACAGCCTCTACCAGATTGTCATTTCTCACTTTCCTAAGAGGAAAACGGAATAAACAATGCTGCGAATAGTTTTGCACGAGACGTATAATCTAAAAGGCGTCTTCCCCTTAAGAGTTTTGAAAATAAAATACGATAACAATTATAAATGGAAATACTTTGGTTATAGTTTTGTCGGATTTATTGTGTTCGAATGTTCATCAATATGTTTCATTCTGTGTCAAGCACACTTCAAACTTCATAGAGTTTCAATATGTTCTGTAGAGCTACAACATGTTTCATAGAGTTCCACCATGTTTCGGAATACAAATTTCAAAAGCTGCCGAAATATATTCAAGACTGGTCTTGCTTCAAAGTCTTTGTCACCAGAAACACAAATATGCAAATGGATTATAATGGATTTTGGTCACGACAGTGAAGATTTTTTTTGGTTATCCAAAAAATATCCTTTCCAGTCTCTCCCAGATGTGTTTCTCGCTTACCCCTGAGGAAAACGGAATAGACGATACTGCGAATAGTTTCGCACAATACGTCTAATGGAAAGACGTTTTCCCCGTTAACTCTAACAAAATCTCTGTGCCATGGTGGTCGTTACTTCGGTGGCAACTGGCAAGTGAGGAGACGCGGGGGCGAGCAGCAGCAACCTCCCAAACTCCGAAGCGCCGTCCAATTCTCCGGCGAGCCGAGGCCGCCGCGGAGGAGGAGGAGGAAGGGCAGAGGGGGAGGCCCTCGCGGGGCGCGGCGGCGGAGGAGGAGGAAAATGGTGGTGGTGGACGCGGCGGAGTTCGGGGCGGAGGGGTTCGACCCGAAGCGGTGGATCAACGCGGCGCTGGACGCGCGGCACCCGTCGGAGCCGCTCGACCGGTTCCTGGCCGACGCCGAGGAGCGGCTCCGCGCCGCGGCCGACGACGCCGGGGCGGCCCTCGAGCGGGACAGCGCCGACGCGCTCCGCCGCGTCCCGCTCGCCTGCCGCGACGCGCTCAGGCTCCGCGACGACGCCCTCGCGCTGCGCTCCCACCTCGCCTCCGTCCTCCAGTCCCTCTCCCAGGCAGGTGCCCCCCGCCCTTCCCGCACCCCTCTGTCGTCCCCTGTCGGATCTGGATCTCGCGCGCGTCGCGAAATTGAGACTCGTTTTAATGTGGTGTTTTGGAGTAGGCTATCGGCGAAAATGTGCTAATTCGCATACTGCAATTCAGTCTGGGAACGATTTAGCTATGATTCAGTTTGAGCATGTATGGCTCGTTCATGCTTACAGTTCGGACTCTACTGTCGCTACTGTAATTGAGACTCGTTTTTAACTGGATCTGGATCTCAAATTCCGAGGCCATGTCACTTGTATCTGTGTGGTCTTTGCCTTGTACTCCCTCTGTAAACTAATATAAGAGCGTTTAGATCACTAAAATAGTGATCTAAAGGCTCTTATATTAGTTTACGGAGGGAGTACATAGCATTTTGTTTCTAAGATAATAAAATTATTATGCTATATTCATAACATAATGTTAGATAGGACTATTCAGAATAGTTCCGAATTCACAATTTAAGCTGTGATTTGATCCGTTTGGCCTTTGGACGCACTGTCTCCTTTGTTGTTATGTGGAATTTGATCCCTCAATTTCCCCGGGCTTAGTAAAACCCTGCTAGATTTTGGTACTCGAGTATCAGTTTGGGACGCTACCATGTTTTGTACTCATATACATCATACTTATGCGCACAGAAAACTCTTGAGCATACTGTATAAAGTACATAGAAACTCACAAAATTCAGAGCTGATGTCCATGTAAACTGTGTCTATTGCCATAAAATACTGAGACCTATAGTTCTAGCTAATTACATGTTTAGAATCTTCTTGAAAGAGCTGCAGCAGAAACACTTTTCTCCCAGTGTGATTGAGTGTGTACTTCTGACTGCAATGTAACTGTCTAATACAATTGGATGACTACAGCAGCATTTTGTATGGCTTTTTTGCGGAATACAGTTGGATTTAATTCATGCTAGATTATTTGGAATTATTGATTCCTTATTCTAATGCAATGGGAACATTGAGAAGTACGTATATATTAGTGAAGTTAAAGCACACATGCCGGCTGCCAATTTGGCACACATTTTCAGCTTTATTTTGTAAATGTGTCTGTTAACCAAGTACTTATGATAATTTCTCCAACCAGGCTGAGGGCTCATCTGCTGAGTCAATAACTGCGCTAGCACGAATTGATACTGTGAAACAACGCATGGAAGCTGCATACACGACATTGCAGGTATGTTTTAATAGTATCTGCCATGGCACGGCACATGTCACTAGAGCACCTGCTTTACTCAAGTGGTAAGTTCTTATCTAATAATTGTGAGAGTCTGTTGGCTGGAATTGCAGGATGCAGCTGGACTAGCTCAGTTGAGCCAAAGTGTTGAGGATGTGTTTTCGAGTGGCGATCTTCCAAAAGCCGCAGAAACCCTGGCAACCATGAGACATTGCTTGTCAGCAGTTGGGGAGGTACTTTACTCTCCCCTCTCTCTTTCTCACCAAACATCTATGCAGGGTCTTTTCATTTAGCTTGTTAAATGTTGCTTTCAGGTTGCAGAGTTTGCTAATGTGAGAAAGCAGCTTGAAGTATTGGAAGAAAGGCTGGACGAAATGGTTCAGCCCCGTTTATTGGATGCCCTTTCTAACCGCAAGGTTTCTGTCTCAAAATTAGCTCATTGTTAACACTCCATTAAACATCTTTATTTATTTTATTTTGAACCTCTTCCTGTGCAATTTTGGTTGAAGATTGATGCTGTGCAAGATCTTCGTGGTATATTGACACGTATTGGGAGGTTCAAGTCACTAGAGGTGCAATACACTAAGATTCATATCAAGCCTCTGAAGAAACTCTGGGAAGATTTTGACCTAAAGCAAAGGGCCAACAGGGCAGAGGTGGAGAAGCGTGGTGGTGAACTCACTAGTGTCTCATTCTCAAGCTGGCTGCCAAGTTTCTATGATGAGACACTACTTTACCTTGAACAAGAATGGAAGTGGTATGTCAATGTGATCCTGTTTTCTTTTATTCTGTGTTGACAAATACTTGTGGATCTAAATTAAGTCACACACAAGGTGGCCCATTGCAGCAGTTTGTAACTATCTTTGGGCCACATGAAAAATGTTTGCCCCACCGACTATCTATAAACTGTAGTGTTCTAAAATGCTAATACTTGCAGGTGCTTGACTGCATTCCCTGAAGAATACAGATCACTAGTCCCAAAAGTACTTGTGGAGACCATGAGTGAGTTGAATTCAAGCTTTGTCTCTCGTGTTAATGTAGCAACTGGGGATGCTGTTCCTGAAACCAGATCTGTTGCAAAAGGTATACTTCGCATATTTGTTTATTTATTGGCAAGTTATTAGTTATTTTTTCTTGTTTGTTGCGGAAGAGCACTTAGTTTTGTTCCTTAATTAGTTGATTTATTTTCTCTATCTCCAGGTGTACTGGATGTTATATCAGGTGACTTGCCAAAAAGCATCAAATTGCAGAATAAACATCTTGCTGCACTAATCGAATTGCACAACATGACTGGCACTTTTGCTCGGAACATTCAGCACTTATTTTCAGAATCAGATCTTGGAGTTGTGCTGAGTACATTGAAAGCTATTTATTCCCCATATGAAACCTTTAAGATGAGGTAAGCATTTTAAAGTCGTTTTATCTGATAAAAGCAAAGGAAAGAAGAAGAAAAAAACTTATGTTGCATCTTGTTACCGCTCGTATTTACAACAAAGTTGTAGTTATTGATGCATAACGCTAAGCAGTTAGTTCTGTATAGTGTATACTAAGTTTCATGTCATGTAGGTACGGGCAGATGGAGCGCGCTGTGCTTTCTGCTGCGATGGCCGGTATAGATATCCGTGGAGCCATCTCCCGTGGTTTAGGTGCACAAGGTATAGAGCTAAGTGAAACTGTCCGTCGGATGGAGGAATCCATCCCACAGATGATAGTACTTCTTGAAGCAGCTGTTGAGAGATGCATTAGTCTCACTGGTGGATCAGAGGCAGATGAACTGGTACTGGCTCTTGATGACGTCATGCTGCAATACATATCTAATCTACAAGAAACTTTGAAGTCCCTGAGGACGGTATGTGGGTTGGATAATACCACACATACTGATGCCTCGAAAAAAGATGCAGGGTTAGAGAAAAAGGAAGCACCGCGATTGGTGGATGTGTCTGAAGAGGAAGAATGGTCAATTGTCCAGGGTGCTTTGCAGGTTCTTACAGTTGCCGATTGCTTAACTAGCAGGACCTCAGTTTTCGAAGCTTCTTTAAGGGCTACTCTTGCCAGGATTGGAACAAACTTTTCTCTTTCCGGATTTGGTTCTAGCATGGATAAATTATCTGCTGGTACTGCTGATGACAACTCGGGAGCACCTCTGGGTGGGAGGGCAGCACTTGATATTGCAACCATTCGACTCACCAATCTACCAGACAAGTCTAAGAAACTCCTCACTGTGCTAGAACAGGTAAGTTATAAGCTTCTAAAATGTCTTGCATTTAGTGTTACAATGTAGGGGTCAACTGTAAATCTGAACAATTAGCTAGTGACTGAACTTGCAAATGATGCATGTTAACCCTACTCTTATTTAAGTAGCAATCGAAGTCCCGAGTTATTTGACTTTTGATATGATGGTTCAGACCGCAGACTGCATTTTCTTATTGGGCTGAGTCAGCATATGTGTATTCTCTAGAAAATGATGGACTTCTGTGTTTGGTAAAATATGTATGCTTGATCATGTGATAATATGCTCTTTACATGGTTGCTCAAGATTGCTGATCATGAGCGAGTCCACATATTTAATTTGAACATAACATATGGAGTAAAACTGTTGGGTTTGATTTGATTATAATCTCTTGCTCCACATGAAATTTAGCAGCAACTTTCTTTTGTACTCCCTCTGTTCCTAAATATATGACGTGTTGGTAGTTCAATTTAAACTACCAAAACGTCATATATTTAGGAACGGAGGAAGTATTACATTAAGTTATTAGTATTCAACTTCAGGCATAGAACCTATTCATATACCTCTTGATTCTTGAACATAGAATTTATTTGCCCTTCATCCTCTGTTCATTTAAAGAAAATTATTTCTGTTGTACAGTCAAAAGATCCAAGGTTCCACGCTCTTCCCGTCACGTCACAAAGAGTTGCGGCCTTCTCAGACAAAGTAAACGAGCTTGTATATGATGTGCTCATTTCCAAAGTCCGGCAGCGTCTCAGTGAGATTGCTCGCCTCCCAATCTGGTCGTCCGTGGAGGAGCAGGGTGGTCTTCCTCTTCCAAGCTTCAGTGCGTACCCACAGGCATACGTGACCAGTGTCGGGGAGTATCTCCTCACTTTGCCACAGCAGTTGGAGCCTCTCGCTGAAGGCATCTCAGGCAGTGAGGCTGGCAACGATGAGGCTCAGTTCTTTGCTACAGAGTGGATATTCAAGGTAAGTGATACATTCAAATCTTGAACAAGACTGTCCCATCATCCTGTTTACTTGTAACATATGCTGTCAACAAAATCAACCATGCTTCAATGCTTTGAACCCTGGATTATCTAGAATATGCTACACATCAAATCCCCTTAGCAGTCTTTTCATAATTACACAGCATCTAATCCAAAAAAAAACATGAAATCAATTGCTTTGAATTTAAACATGCCGAAAATTCTAGTTTGTTTTCTTGATCTCTGTTTCCTACGTCTTCAGGTCGCAGAGGGTGCCACCGCCCTGTTCATGGAGCAGCTGCGCGGGATCCACTACATCACGGACCGGGGCGCCCAGCAGCTCGCGGCGGACATCGAGTACCTGAACAACGTCCTCTCGGCGCTGTCGATGCCGATCCCTCCGTTCCTGTCCACCTTCCACGCCTGCATCTCGACCCCGAGGGACCAGGTCCGCGACCTGATAAAATCGGACGGCGGAACCCAGCTGGACCTCCCCACCGCCCATCTGGTCTCCAAGATCCGGCGCATCTCGCTAGAGTAGTGAAACGATGTTGGTCGCTGTGGTATTTTTGCAAATCGAAGTTAATGTAAAGGCATGCAATCTGCTCGTGTGAGCTTTGCTTTTCTTCTTTTCCAACTTTTTGGTGACGGTGAACTTTGAACTTGTAAGTTGTAACTGCACTGCTTTCAGATATAAGTATAGGATAACGCATTGTGTTACAGAAGAATTTAGCGCTTGCAGCCTATCAGTAAGTTGACAAAAAAAAGGGAAATTGTTAGTCGGCAGGTGCGAGTGTTTCTGTTTTGTGGCTGTTACGGGATCTCTTACTAACTCCAGTGAAATTTTGCTATTACACCCAAACAAATAAACAGAAGTCGTACATGTGCTATGGAGACATTAGTGGGGACGTGGCCTGTTAGTGGTGCTTTTTTTTTTAACCGGGCATAACCCCTTTCCATTACTTTGACATAACGGAAATAACAAGTTCTTCAACCACAACTGCTAAGGAAACTAGAAAGGGGGAAGCGAGTTCAACGCATCCTTATGAAACCCACTGCAAGCACTCGTTATCGAGCATCTTACCGTGGGGCGAAAACTCAAGGACAACAAAGTCCAGAACCTACTACTATTAAGAGTTTCATCAAGGCTGAGATAGAGCTGCGACAGCAAAATGGTTCTCGCAGGAGCAACATCAAACGCCCACGCAGGGGTAGGATTTAACAGTTTATGACGAACGACCCAAAAGAGACACTTCTGACATGATCCAGAATTAGCTGAGACCCCCCGTCAGTCCTGCACCATCCTCGCCGGCGCCTCGCAGATCCTCATCATGGCAGAAGCGCTGGCCCTTAGCATTCCCCGGTTCCATTGCCTTCGGATCCGCTCCGGTCATCATCCCTGCCCAGTAAGATATGAAACCACATACAGAGAAAATCACAGCAAAAGGAGTTCTTAACTTTTTATGCTCAAAGGTAACTTGGTTACGGCAGTTCCATATAGCCCAACAAACGGCCGCTAGCCCAAACGTGTAAAATCTTTCCCCGTCTGGAAGGAAAACATAGCACCAGGAGAAATATTGCCAAATGTTATTCGGACACTTGTCCGTGCCCAAAACACAGCCCACCGTCCTCCAGATTACTCTGGCCACAGGACATGTGAAAAACAAGTGGTTAGAGGTCTTCTATCATTACAGAATGAGCATTTTGGGTTGCCGGCCCAGCGTCTCCTGCTCATCATGTCTCTTGTCAACACTGCGTCCTGAAATACTTGCCACAGGAAGATTTGAATTTTCAAGGGAATTTTTGCTTTCCAAATCCACATATAGTTGCACCCAGCTATATTTCTCTCCAGATAATCATATACTGATGTAGTTGTGAATTTTTTTTTCTTTTTGCCCAAGGTCCAAACAACATGATCAGGTCCCCTGCTAATTGCCAAGTAGCCACTGTAGCCCTAAGTTCTTCCCATTGTTCAAGCAGCGGGGAATGAAGTTGTCTACGGAGTGAAGTTGTCCACTGAATTCTATTTCAAGCATGATGCATAATAGATTTTTTTGGACAAAGGAAATATATTAATATCGTGAAATATCAATTAGAGCATCTCCAACCGTTCGGCCTCCCAGGGCGGCGAAAAAAGGCGGGAAGGAGGGAGAGGGCTTTTGCGAGGGGGAGATTGTGGCGTTCACCGGCGGGGAGTGGTCGCCTTTTATATCCCAGCGGGGCGGCGGGGGAGGCCGCACGCCGGGAGACGCGTGGCGGGAGCGGGCGGGACGCGCGTCGGCGGCGCCTTCACCACGCCGCCCATGAGGCATCAATGGAGCATCAATTGAGGCTGACCGACGCGGCCTCCATCCGATCAAATCCCATCCGATCCAGCAATCTCCAGGCATGAGGCGGCCAAGGGAGTTTGTTGGCGGAGCCTTCCGAAACTTGACACTCCAGACAGATCAAGGAGGACAAGCATCAAGCAAATCTTTGTCTTGGCGTGAGAGGAACCCTAGGACCGCCGCCTTTATTAGGCAGAACAACGACCCCCATGCCATCGCCCACCAGCTCCTAACAGTAGGCCGGAGATCTGAACGGACACCGCCGTCACCACCCGCACCACGCGGAGATGACAGGCTTAGCCGTGCCGAGTCCCCGGAACCAAGCGCCATGCCGCCCTCGCGGCCACAGTGGTCGCCGAAGAAGACCGGGGCCGCCGCCTGGCGTTCATCTCCGCCGTGTGCACCTCGACGTCCAGGGTCGCCGGAGATCCCACCGCTTGGGGTTGATAGGCCCGTGTCGCCACCTGCGGCGCATGGGGGATGAAAGGCCGACGCCGCTGTCAACCGCGCAGGCTTAGCCCGGTGACTTCCTTGGACAGTGACAGAGGACGGAGGTGGAAGGGGTGGTGGCGGCGGCGGCTGAGATCTGGATCACCGAGTCGCCCCCCTGGAGCGAGTCTGTCCGTCGGCACCATCGCCAATTGGACGTCGTTTTCGTACGGTGGCTTGGCTTGCCCAGAGCAAAGCCTCCACGTGCGTGATCTGCTCCAGGAACGTCACGGCTCGTTGTCGTCCAAGACGAAGCAGTTGAACCGCTGCCGCACGACGCGGCGCATGTCCAGGTCGTACGTGCGCGCCATGGCGTTCCACACACCCTGGCGGTGGCGTGGTGGACCTAGTCGTGGAAGATGCGGTCCGAGAGCGTGGCCACGGCATATACACCAGCTGGTGCGCAGCAAACAGTGGCACCTTCAGTTCTTTCTGTGTCGTTGGGTGCCTGCTTTTGTGCTCGGCGGGGAACCGGAATTTGAAGTGGACTCGGAAACGCGCGCGTAGGCCATGTAATATGGACCTAGTTATTCGATTGTCAAACAGGAATCTGAAGTGAACTCGGATCCGTCCCGTCCGACCGGAACAACAACGTAGGAAGGATCGGGCGAATCGGTACGACGAGTACTTATCCTTAAAAGGCAGCAGCACGGCATCGATCGGGCTCAAACACGAAAGAGGATGGCAGAGAAAGAGCCCCACAGGCGCGCCTGGCCCCGGCGGCGGGCGACAACTCTGCCGCACCGCTGCACATTCTGCTCCTCCGCCCCACCCATCACCGCCGGCAGCATGGCGATGAAGCCTTCTTGTGGTTGGGGGGCAAAGCGCACGCGCACGGTGTCCAATGGACGGGACCTGCATCTTTCGCCTCTCTCGCCCAGTTATCCACTACTTCCTCCTTCCCGAATATAATTCTTTCTAGAGATCCCAATAATAAATACTACATATGAATGTATACATATTTAGAGTGTAGGTTCACTCATTTTACTCCGTATATAATCCCTTTTGAAATGTTTAGAAAGACTTATATTTAGGAACAGAGGGAGTAAAATGTAGAACCATTTGATTTTGATCTTTTGAAATGCGTTGTCGCAGGAGGGACTGGGCGAGTCTTTCCGACGGGCCGGCCGGGGTGATCGCCGATCGCGTCCTCGATCACGACGTGACCGACTACGTCCGCCTCCTGATGCGGAGCATCCCACGATCATCCCCATGTACACTCCGACTACTCTCCATACCCCAAGAGGACATATGACGAGACATCGAACATACGCCATTGGAACTAAGGTGAACCCGCTCTTCTTCGAGAACATCATGAATATCCATTGGACTTGCTTGCTACCTCACCAAAGTGCTCTATGTGTCCTTAGGTACGAAGATCGACGACCACAAGATGGTGAGGGACACCCCAAAGGAGTTGGAGAAGGACCACAAGGCCACGAGGAAGAAGATGGAGCCCAACAGGAGCTGGACAGAGGTCCCAGCGACCCCAAGACGGGCCCCGAGACCCGCAGGCGCACGGACTACTCAGTGGAGTCAAGGCTGAGCACCCCATGCGCACGGGCTGCACTGTGCCCACGGGACCCGTGCAAGACTGCCCAACTTACCCCGTGCGCACGGTCTCATCTGGATGGGCGGCTGTGATCCCCAATCCGAGCCCCTCTTCACCCACTTCGTCCCCAAGGCTATATATTCCGTACCTAGACCATTTGTTAGGGTTAGAAAAGGGTATGTTAGACATATGAGAGCTTTGCTCCATGGATCCACTCCACTAGGAGATCAAGACCTCCTCTTGGAGTGACCTAGCTCAAGACCCCCTTGTGGGAAGGATCTATCTAGATCATCAAGCCCTCATCTCCTTCATAGGATTTGGGATGAACTCTACCATGTATCTTATTTCCCTTTGTTGTTCATGTACCTTGTGGATATTATGTGTTTGATTGTCTAGTTGATGTGTGATTTGACTTGTTCTTGAGTGTTCCTCTTGTTTTCCCTCTCTTGTTCATCTTGTTCTTGGGGATTCCCCCTCCAATTCGTGAAAGATCTCCCCATAGGGTTCCACCCTATATCATTATGGTATCATGAGCCAAGGTTTCTCACGAAATTGGAGCCCCCTCTTTGTTTTCTAGCCTAGTTTTGTGTGATTTCGTCCTAAATCCGAAAATCCCCACCAAAAATAGCCCCAAAATTTTTGTGATTTGTTGGTTTAGTGTGATTTTGTTGGATTTGGTCCATGGATTTGCTTGGTTTCAAGTGGATTTAGCTTCCCCCCATCTTTTCCCCACCATCCATCCCCAAAATCTCCCCAATTTTGCCCTAGAAATCTTCAATTTCCGCCCCAAAATCACGAAATTTCCGCCCATCCCGTGCCCACGGACCCCAGACCCCGTGCACACGGCCCCCCGAAAAGTCTCTGGACACCCCGTGTCCACGGGCTTGTACCGTGCGCACGGGACCCCATGCCCACGGGCCCTAGACCCCGTGCGCACGGCCCCCCTACAGCAGCCGCGTGCAGTCCATCGTTTTGCCCATAACTTCCACATCCGAAGTCCGATTTTCGCGTTCTTTAGCTCGTTGAGTAGCTATTGACATTCCCCATCCACCTAGATAGGTTCCAACACCATTTGACTCCATCAAAATTTTGACATTTTGGCATCTTTGCCTAGGCCCTCCACCATATCATCCGCTACACCACCATCGACTTTCGCAACCTAACCCATCTTGATCCCCTTAGCATTAGTGGTTGCTTGAGGAGTGATTTGCGTCTCCTAAGGTGTTTCGGCTACTTAGGGACGGTTGCTTCTTCACAAACCACCACCACCACCACTTCCACATTGCGATTTCCACTTCCACCATTTGACATTGTCATTTGAGATTTTGAGTTTGCGGTTTTTACCGTTTCCTAAGGTGTTTCGGCTACTTAGGGACGGGTCTACATCATATTGGTATCTACATCAAGAACACCGCTACTCATCATCGCAAAGGACGGTAACCTCGACGACACCATTGTATATTCCCCTTGCAATTGCATTGTTAACCCCTAGCCCATTTTGCGTCACTTACCTATCGAGACTAGCCATTTGAGTATTGCCGGCAACGTTACTTGTGCACATTAGTGATCCACCATTCCATTGCATACATACCATATCATATTGGTATCATATCATCCATTGTGTCACAATATCGTTCCCGCATATACACAATAGCTATCTTGGTTTGTGCATTGTGCAAAAGTGGCCAAAAAAATAGAGAAAAAGCTTTTAAGCAAAAAGAGAGCAAAGAGCTCGTGAGCAAGTGCCATTGCATCATACCCCATTGCACATAAGATTGTCAAATCTACATCATATGGTATCATGCTTGAGAGAAACACCGGGAACCATACATACATAACATACTTGGGATAGAAAGTTTACCCATCTTGCATCTATAGGTTGTGCACAAGTGTCGTATCCGCCTATTGAGAAATCGTGCTAGCGTCTCTCTTGAGTTGTGCAACACGAGCGTTTTCCGTGGACTCCACATTTTGTGCTCATTCCTTGGTTGCACGACCCCATTTATCTATCCGTGTGTGTGTTTCCGTGTACCATTTGCTATTGGTCTACTTGTTTCACTTGCGAATTTGTGAATCTTTTCCAACATTATTGACTCTTGCTAACATTTTGCATCGAATTTTTGTGCCACTATCCTCATCGAGCTCTTCCATAAGCTTTACTTGTAGGTGTGAGTGAACAAGTCCGGTACCAATTCCACTATTCTTTCATTTCACATTGAGTGATACAAGATACATCCTCAACTTTGGGAAAAGGTTGCTTGGTATTGTTTATCTCATTTCCTACTCACCTTTGCTCGAGTCTTGTGATGGATAGGCAAGGCATTTCCTCTCCGGTCTACGACAACAACGACGGCGTGAACAACTACATCACCAAAGCGTCCATCTTCGATCTACAACGACAAATGCAAGGCGCACAATCAAGATTGCGAGAGCGCATCGAGAACATCTCCATCGACATTCGTCACTCCGAAGCAAGGAAACGGGACTACATCAATAAGACGCTTTCCGCACATAAAGAGGAGCAAGATGCAAGGATGGAGGAGATTAGAACCTTGATCAAGTCTTCTTCCCCTTCGTCATCTTCAAGGCGGCGACGTTCAAGCCACAAGTCTTCGGAGCGCGAAAAAGATGCAAGTGCAAATCGTCCTCGTCCACATCTACATGGAGACCACCATCACGTTCGTGATCAACATCATCATGAAGGGCAAGTCACCTCCAAGCATCATGTGCACGACGATTTACCATTTAACGACATCTACTACGAGCTCAAGCACGACAACGACATCATCATCATGAAGATGCTCCACAAGCGCAAGTGCACAAGTCCCAACAAGCCCTACTTCACGCCAAGTCCAAGCTTCAAGAGCACAAAAGAAGACCGCGAGACGACCACTACCAAGACGGCGCTACGGATACACCAACCACTTTGGCATCTTCGCCAAGTGCTATCAAGGCATCTTCGCCTTTGGACGTACGGCATCTTCGCCTACTTCCCACGAGTACGCCTACAACGACTTCATCAAGTCCAAGGCGACGACCTACAAGCGAGGGCGACACTTCCATCTTCGGAAGCCCCTCAAGGACGATGGCCGAGCATGGGAAACTCCCTTTGGTCATGGAGACGAGCTACGAGGTGCCACATCATATGGGCCTCCAACCACAAGAGGGTGACAAGAAGGTTGAGCATGGGACTATCCCTTCAACCAAGGCGACGATAGTAGTTGAGCATGGAGACATTTGCACCAACATCTCTCCGACACCCACATATCATGAGATGACCCAATTGCCATGTGAGGAGAGCCACCAACCCATGAGTGAGATGAGTGACTCCACCATATGTGACATTGAGAGCATTTCCTTTGAGAGGATGAGTGTGACCACCACTAGCCCCACACATGAGAGCATGCCACACATCCTATGTGAGGTTGAGCGCCATCCGAGTGACTCCACCAACCATATGAGTGAGTGCACCCTTGAGGGAGTGAGTGAGCCACAACACTTAGTGAGTGAGGAAGTTGACACGACACGTGAGGCCACCATGATTTCTAACGACTTAACCTCTACTCCTAGTGTGTTTTCTTCTTTGGTGCTCGGTCTCCTACATGACGACATGCCTATCCTCGACGAGTCCATCCCTCCAATGGACAATATGATGGCCATGGTGGACGATGATGCACCCCCCACATGGTTCCATCAAGATGAAGATGACAACGAGACGATCTTCAACACCTCACCTACAACACATGAGCGATGCTCCAAAGGTAACATAGGTGATGGTGCTTCTCTTGTCCCACTAGTGGACTATCTTGACATCGATTGCTCCCATGATGTTGACCCACCTATTACCATGCTTCATGCTAGTCAAACTTCTTCATGCCTTGACTTACCTATTTATGATGAATATGATGATGAGCATGTTGAGTTGACTAGTTGTGATGCTATGCTTCATAGGATATCATGTGAAAATTCTTTTGGTCACATCATGTTTGACAATCCATTGAACTTGTCATATGCTATGAGTGATATCAACCATATTGCATCATTTCAATCTCAACATAGTAACTATGCATGCCCCATTAGAATAAATCCCATTTGCACTTATGGCGTAGATGGCGAGATGATGGTCATTGGCTTATGTTTTTCATGTGATGATATTGCCATGCTTCCTTTACAAGATTTTCGCAATTCATCTACTATGCCATGCCATGATCACATTGATCCAAATATGCATTGTTTTAGATGTTGTCAATATTCTCCAAGTGATGTTGCTACTCATGCTCATGAGGAGACCCCCATAGTTTCCTCATACATATTAGGAGATCTTGATGCATTTCATACTTTGCATGATTCCCATGATAGTGTACACCATATGCATTCCATGAATAACAATGCTCTAGAAATACCTCATGATGCATTACATCCTTTGAGTCTCCATTATGACATACATCATAACAAACCTCTCATGATGGATGACATGTTTCTATATCACGATCTCATTTATTTGAGCGTTGGATATTTTGTGCTAACAAACACACGACGCAAGCATCATGATGGATGATGTGTACATCTACCACGCACACACAATTTTCCCTTTGTCTTTGTTTTGTGTAGGTACTCACGTATACTCGTCAACCTCTCAATCCCAAGAGTTGACGAAACGAGCTCTTGAGAGCAACGATGACTTGGGATCCCGTGGACTATCCTTACAACCATTCCCTTCGCGCAAGAACTACGCGCATCTCTTTAACTTATCTCTTACACAGCTATGGGCCATTTACCACTTCTCACATTATGCTCATTTTACCGTGTTCACTTTGCATGCTATGCTTGCTTCTATGCCTTTGCCATGCAATTGTGACCCTTGCTTGCATCTACCCATGTTTCATCATTATGCTACTTCTATGTGTATTTGCATGCTTGGTAGAGATCCTTGTTGCTATTGCCATGTTTATCATGTGGCCCATGCTATTGATGCTTGTTGTGTTGGGAGAGTCATGATGCCCCATTGCTATCTACATATGGCCTCTCGCCAATACATTCATGCCATTCTACTCATATCTTGCTTTCATACTTGTGCTATGACATGTGAATTATTCATGCCCATTATTTGCACCAATGACATGTTTGCCATGATTCCTCCTAGTATGTTGCATCTTCGCACTACTAGCTTGCTTGACTTGATTGCTATGATTGCTTGCTATGTTGCATCACCCATGTTCCACTATTACTCGCTTTTTTGGGTTGATGACATATATGCTCATGCCTCTCACATGATATATCTTGATCATTGTCTCTTGTGTCCATTAGTTGCCTCTTTCATATTGACTTGTATTGAGTGCAACCATACTATGCTTATCGATCTTGGAGACTTTGACACTTTACTTGTGATGCATGCTTGTTTGATTGAACCTATTGCATTTGGTTGTTCTCGCATCATATGCCTCCATACTATGCAATACTCCCTTGTCATTTGTTATGATGAGCATGATACATACTTGTTGGGTATATTACCACACGAATGATTGGTTTTGCCATTTTGCTAACCTCATTTGTTTTTCCAAGTGTTTGTCATGTTCTTTCATTTTGAAGGATTTACAAGGCGGGACCACCACGAGACATATTGGTTATGTGAAGGCATACAAGATGTGCGACTCCATCATCCTTGAGAAACTCCTAAAGGTGACCTCCTTCTCTTTGAGCCATCCTCAAATACGCATATTGGATGGGTCACTCTTTCATTGTTGTTTCCTTCTTGTTGTCTACATGCTACATCTATTGGATGGAGGAGCAACATTGGAGATTGGCTCTATGGACCTTCACATTGCGGAGCGCTCGCACTTATTGGATGCACCTTTGAAACTCCACTCATGCCTCGACATCGAGCTATGGTACACCAACACCTCCATATTTGTTGATTGTGCTCATACATGTCATGCTCGATGGACATATCATACTCACCACAAGTTTGCACACTATGCATGGATTGACTCACATTATGATTGCCTTGTTGCATCTTGTATTACCATGTCATCCATGATATATGAGCTTGTGCATTTCCTTAGCAAATTTGTTGTGATCTACCTCGATGGCATATTCATATATCATGATCATATTGTCCACCATCAATTGCATGATAACATACACATGTTGAGCATCCATTGCCATATTCATGCTATTGATAAACCGTCTCACTATGACATCATTTTGCACCGTGGTTGCATTGATCATATTCACAACACATTTGTGTGCACCATGATTGCATGTCCTCCCATGAATGCTTTGCATCTCATTCTATATCATCTTGATAAGCTTCATGCGCTTTGTCACGACCAATCTTGTCGCACGGACTCATTCTTACATGATGGACACTTTGTGTGCGCTAACCATTGTATTTCTGAGTGTTGCTTGTGTTTGCTATTTTTGCATGTCTATCACTCCGGTGACACCTTGGACTACTTGGATGGTGCCATGTCTTCAACTTCGTCCAACTACAAGTCCCTCTACGACAACCGTCTCCATGGTGATGAGGATCACGATCCGAGGTCGGATCTTTCCCAAGGGGGGGGGAGATGATGCGGAGCATCCCACGGTCATCCCCATGTACACTCCGACTACTCTCCATACCCCAAGAGGACATATGACGAGACCTCGAACATACGCCATTGGAACTAAGGTGAACCCGCTCTTCTTCGAGAACATCATGAATATCCATTGGACTTGCTTGCTACCTCACCAAAGTGCTCTATGTGTCCTTAGGTACGAAGATCGACGACCACAAGATGGTGAGGGACACCCCAAAGGAGTTGGAGAAGGACCACAAGGCACGAGGAAGAAGATGGAGCCCAACAGGAGCTGGATAGGAGGTCCCAGCGACCCGTGCAAGACGGCCCTCGAGACCCCGCGTGCGCACGGACTACTCAGTGGAGTCAAGGCTGAGCACCCCATGCGCACGGGCCTGTACCGTGCCCACGGGACCCCCGTGCGCACGGGCCCAACTTACCCCGTGCACACGGTCTCATCTGGATGGGCGGCTGTGATCCCCAATCCGAGCCCCTCTTCACCCACTTCGTCCCCAAGGCTATATATTCTGTACCTAGACCATTTGTTAGGGTTAGAAAAGGATATGTTAGACATATGAGAGCTTTGCTCCATGGATCCACTCCACTAGGAGATCAAGACCTCCTCTTGGAGTGACCTAGCTCAAGACCCCCTTGTGGGAAGGATCTATCTAGATCATCAAGCCCTCATCTCCTTCATAGGATTTGGGATGAACTCTACCATGTATCTTATTTCCCTTTGTTGTTCATGTACCTTGTGGATATTATGTGTTTGATTGTCTAGTTGATGTGTGATTTGACTTGTTCTTGAGTGTTCCTCTTGTTTTCCCTCTCTTGTTCATCTTGTTCTTGGGGATTCCCCCTCCAATTCGTGAAAGATCTCCCCATAGGGTTCCACCCTATATCACCTCCGTGCGGTGTGTCGTGCATGGCGGTGGTGCTGCACTGATCCACGCAGGATGGATGCCCTAGACCGCCGTCTCCACCCCCGGCACTGGATCGTGCTCCCGGAGCAACTTTCCCCCACCCACTGCCATCGCTTCCTGAACCTCTCCACCAGCCAGGCCATACGAGTGGATATCCCGGAGCTCAGCGGCCACATGACTCTCACATCGACCCCTGAGGGGCTCCTCATCCTGGTGCACGACCGCATACGCATTCGACTACTGAATCCGCTCACACGCCACCTCGTAGAGCTTCCATCGGTGACCACGTTGCTGCCTTTGGAAGATGACCACTATCGCCGTGAATTTTTCGACGGCCGACTATTAGCGTGGGGTTCCTTCATTGCCACCGAATCTATATCATTCTTGCTCTGCTTCTCCGGGTTCCTAGGCATTGCCAAGCTAGGCGACGAGTGTTGGAAGGCCATACCGCAAGAATACGGAAGCTTTTGGCCACGTTCAACTCCTTTGATGTTCTTGGGTCGCTTATACTGGGTCATTGGGGACGATCTCATGGTACTGGAGACGGGCGCAGATCCACGACTGAAGGTGGCAGCCAAGCTGTGTAATCATGTTTTCACAGCGACTCAGTCGGCGCATCTGGTGGACAACGATGGGAAATTGATGTTGTTGCACTATCAGCCTGCTAGGTCGCACTTTGAGCGCCCGATGAGAATTGACGTCTATCGTGTGGATTTTGAAAACAAGGCCCTATTTCCGGTCAAGGGATTCAACGGTCGGGCTCTTTTTCTGGGCAAAATTTTTTGTTTTTCGGTGTGCACCACGGTTTTCCCCTTTATCAAGGGTAGCACCGTCTACTTGAGCTTTGATTTCAAAGAGAGAATCCATGAGAATGTTGAGGCCTATTATGTTCCACATCGAAGGGCCAAACCCAATAACTGCATCATCTGGGACAAGTCCCTAAACTGGCGGCGTAGGGCCTTGCCGTCGCCGCATAGTGTTGTCGATTGTCTTTCCTTGTGCAATACTTTCGAAGTATCTCGTGTAGTAAAAGTTGTTTGAGCCGTATGTTTTGTGTTGGTGTTTGTACATGATTTCAATGAATTGCTATTTGGTCAGATTGGAACAATTGGATTCGAAAGTGCATGGAGCCTTTTTATAATCAATAATGTTGCCGGCTGTTCGTTTGGCAGGCTTGGCTTTTACTAGGAGAATCGCTTGTACGTATCTCCGGTTGTTCCTTTGGTAGGATTAAATGCTAGTATTTGCTCCCAACATTTAGTCAAGTGTTTGATTATCTTGTCTTGTTATGATTCCTATCATGCATGTTGACGATTCTAAGCGGTCTTCGAAAAATTAGAGGAAAATGGATAAACGTTGTTGATCGATGAGAAGGAGAAACAATTGCACCAGTTCAAGCCCTGCATTCCCTGGCAATGTGCGCCGGCTCCGTTGGATTTCAACCCATGGATCAGTTGCACGGTGGAATTATCAGTCCAAATAGGTATGTCAAGTACATTACGTTTTCTTTGTGGCTATAGTAGCAACGACAGTTTATATAACTCCTCAATTTGACGACGCACTTCAATTGACCGCCCAGGCTGCCCTAGGACGACTCCCCAGTTGCAGGACGCTATGTTAGAGACGATCGAAGACATTTTTGCGCATCCGAAAGCGCCGGCGTAAATTGTCAGTGAAGAGGGCATCGGGAGCAAAGTGTCACTAGTAAAAAAAGGGGCAAATCTGAGACACATTAGTGCCGGTTTGATTTTGAGCCGGCACTAATGTGTCCATTAGTGCCGGTTCCAACGGCTAGCCGGCCGTTCTCATTAGTACCGGTTCGTGGCGAACCTTTAGCACCGGTTCGTGCCACGAACCGGTACTAAAGAGAGTGGTGGCAGGGTGTTGTCAGTCTGGGGCCCCTCCAACATCTTTAGTACCGGTTCGTGGCACGAATCGGTACTAAAGGTCGACGTACATAAACCCTTCTCCACCCGAGACACTTTGTTCTTCCCCTTTCCCCTCACTTCCTCTGTTCTTCCCCTCTCTTCCTCGAGCTCCTCACAAATTTTGCCCAAAATTTGTCAAGATTTGAAGGCCCCCATCCATTCAAATGATCACAAAGGTTAGCAACTTTGTCCTTTCAACTCTCATTGCTAGATTAGCTCTTGCAATGCTTTGTATAGTGATTAATTTGGGAGGAATTATATTTGCTAGTATTTGATTTATATGCAATTAGAGGTCAAAAATAACACTTAGTTTGCATATGTAGGTGTTGTTTACTTAGCGCCTTCTAAATCTCCGTCGTAACCACCGTCGATCACCCGCACCGTCTCGTCGCCGGCACCACCTTGTGGTGAGGCTCTTGTTCATGAATGTTTTACATTACCAAATTGATGTTTGTGTGATTTGGATATATAGTTACTCGTATAATTATCTTACCCGTATGTTGTTTATTATACATAGTGCCATGGTTTTGATATCCGTCCCCGTCGGCCCTCGTCCTTGTTATGATTCGGATGTGGTATATTCTCTTTTAAAACTAGTTGTTGCATTTCGTGTTTATGACAAATTATGCCCATCAAGTTGACATAAATATTTTTATCTAGGAGGTATGTGAATCGGAAATTCCAACCGACCCTATTGTCGAGAGGTTAAATTTAGTTGAAAGAGAAAACGAGTATTTGAAAGAAAAAATTGAAAAGAATTGAGGGGGAGAAGATGGAATTGGAGTTGCATGTTGCCGATGTCATCGATGATCACAAGATCAAGATGGAGAAAATGAGATTGAAGATTAGAAAGATTAGAAAATATGCCATTGATAGTGTGGCTTGGTATCATTATGCTGTTGGATCAATTGTTACCTTAGTTGCGATCTTGATTGCATTTTTTGTTGCATTTAAATTCTTTAGCTAGAGAGTTATTTGTATGTTGCATTTAATTAAGTGATGTATATGAACTTTATGTACGAACTTGTATTAATTTGGTCTATTCGGTGTTGTGTAATGAAGATGAGCCGACAATGGATGTATGATGACCGATGCTCTCCCGAGTTCATTAATGGCGTGCATACTTTTTCTGGGGCACCGAGGCAAACAAGCGGGCGGATGGTTTTATGCCTTGTCCATGTCTTTGGCTGTAAGAATGGTCACAGCGATTACTCTCGTCAAAAACTATTCACGCCCACCTATTTAAGTCCGGTTTCATGCCCCACTATAATGTTTGGACCAAGCACGGAGAAATAGGGGTTTTAATGGAAGACAATGAAGAAGAAGAGGACGACGACGGCTATCCCGCCATGGGTTCCCTGAATACGATGATACAACAATGGGGAAGAAGCTGAGCCGCAATGCGGGAAGAAGTGAAGAAGAGGCATCGATGAGCCCGCCGATGATCTAGGTCGGTCCATTGCCGATGCAAAGAGAAACCGCGCAAGTGATCGGAGAGGACGGTTGCGGCGCATGTTAGAGGATCACAAGAAATTGTTGTACCCGAATTGCGAAGCTGACAAAAAAAAGTTGGGCACCACACTTGAATTGCTGCAATGGAATGCAGAGAATGGTGTATCTGACAAGGGATTTGGAAAGTTGCTGGTAATGATAAAGAATATGCTTCCAAAGGACAACGAATTGCCCAAGAGTACGTATGAAGCAAAGAAGGTTGTCTGCCCTCTAGGGTTAGAGGTGCAGAAGATACATGCATGCCCTAATGACTGCATCCTCTACCGCAGTGAGTACGAAGATTTGAACGCTTGCCCAGTATGCGGTGCATTGCGTTATAAGATCAGTCGCGATGACCTCGGTGATGTCGAGGGCGGCGCCCAGAAGAAGATTCTGCCAAGGTGATGTGGTATGCTCCTATAATACCACGGTTGAAACGTTTGTTCCAAAACAAAGAGCACGAAAGCGATGCGGTGGCACCTGAAGACCATAAGAAAGACGGAAAGTTGAGAGTACCCGACGGTTCGCAGTGGAGAAAAATCGAGAGAAAGTACTGGGAGGAGTTTGCAGGTGACCCAAGGAACGTATGGTTTGGTCTAAGCGCAGATGGCATTAATCCTTTTGGGGAGCAGAGCAGCAACCATAGCACGTGGCCTGTGACTCTATGTTTGTATAACCTTCCTCCTTGGTTGTGCATGAAGCGGAAGCTCATTATGATGCCAGTGCTCATCCAAGGCCCTAAGCAACCCGGCAACTACATTGATGTGTACCTAAGGCCATTAGTTGAAGAACTATTACAGCTATGGAATGGAGCAGGTGTGCGTGCGTGGGATAAGCACGACAGAAGAATTTGACCTAAAGGCGTTGTTGTTCGTGACCATCAATGATTGGCCTGCTCTCAAGAACCTTCGTGACAGACAAACAAGGGATACCGCAGATGCACGCACTGTTTGGATGATACCGACAGTATATATTTGGATAGTTGTAGGAAGAGTGTGTACCTGGGACATCGTCGATTTCTTCCGACAAGGCATCCCGTAAGAAAGAAAGGCAAGCATTGCAAAGGTGAGGCGGATCACCGGACGAAGCCTCGCCACCGTACTGGTGCTGATGTACATGATATGGTCAAGGATTTGAAGGTAATCTTTGGAAAGGGTCCTGGCGGACAACCTGTTCCGCAGGACGCTGACGGACGCGCACCCATGTGGAAGAAGAAATCTATATTTTGGGACCTGCCATATTGGAAAGACCTAGAGATCTGCTCCGCAATCGACGTGATTCACGTGACGAAGAATCTTTGCGTGACCCTGCTTGGCTTTTTGGGCGTGTATGGGAAGACAAAAGATACACCAGAGGCACGGGAGGACCAGCAACGTATGCACGGAAAAGACGGCATACATAAGGGTCAGGCCAGCTACACTCTTACCAAAGAAGAGAAGGAAATCTTCTTCGAATGCCTGCTCAGCATGAAGGTACCGTCTGGCTTCTCGTCAAATATAAAGGGAATAATAAATATGGCAGAGAAAAAGTTTCAGAACCTAAAGTCTCATGACTGCCACGTGATTATGACGCAACTCCTTCCGGTTGCATTGAGGGGGCTTCTACCGGAAAACGTTCGATTAGCCATTATGAGGCTATGTTCATTCCTCAATGCAATCTCTCAGAAGGTAATCTATCCAGAAATCATACCAAGGTTACAGAATGATTTGGTGCAATGTCTTGTCAGTTTTGAGTTGGTGTTCCCACCATCCTTCTTCAACATCATGATGCACGTCCTAGTTCACCTTTGCGAAGAGATTAACATTTTGGGTCCTGTATTTCTACACAATATGTTCCCCTTTGAGAGGTTCATGGGAGTCTTGAAGAAATATGTTCATAACCGTGCTAGGCCAAAAGGAAGCATCTCGAAGGGCCATGAAAATGAGGAGGTCATTGAGTTTTTGTATTGACTTTATTCCTGGCCTTAAGCCGATTGGTGTTCCTGAATCGCGGCATAAGGGCAGACTGGAAGGAAAAGGCATGCTAGGAGGACATCAAATAATATGTATGGACGGGCATTCTCTCACTGAAGCACACTACACAGTTCTACAGAATTCCGCCTTGGTGGCTCCGTATATGGAGGAACACAAGAATTTTCTACACTCCAAGCACCCTGAGAAGTCTGACGACTGGATTACACGCGAACAAACGAGGACTTTTGCCGGTTGGTTGCAGAAACGTGTCTTGAATGATGGCGATATTCAAAATGACCTGTACTCGCTGTCCCAGTTACCATCTTCGAATATGATGACTTTCAAAGGGTACCAGATAAATGGGAATACATTTTACACGATCGCCCAAGATAAGAAGAGCACCAACCAAAACAGTGGTGTCCGCTTTGATGCAACAACCAACATGGGAAAGGAAACATATTATGGTTACGTAGAGGACATATGGGAACTTAACTATGGAGGTGATTTGAAGGTCCCTTTGTTTCAGTGCAAATGGGTCAATATGACATGAGGCGGGGTAACGGAAGACCTGCAGTACAGAATGACAACAGTGGGTCTCAACAATCTTGCGTATGCAGACGAACCATTTGTCCTAGCCAATGATGTGGCGCAGGTTTTTTATGTGAAAGACATGTCTACCAGGCCGAGAAAAAGAAAAGATAAGGAAGCGAATGGATCATACGACGAGCCAAAGCGCCACATAGTTCTTTCAGGAAAAAGAAACATCGTGGGAGTGGATGATAAGACAGACATGTCAGAAGATTATGAAAAGTTTGATGAAATTGCTCCCTTCACAGTGAATATTGACCCGAGCATCCAGTTAAATGATGAAGATTTTCCATGGCTACGGCGCAAGGGGACACACGCGAAGAAAAAGTTTCACACCCAAAGATCTGGGATGTGATTGGCTTCACTATCATCACTTTCTTCTGTGTTTCACACCCAGGAGGGAATCTCTGTAATAGTTAGGGTAGTTATGTGTTTTGGCATTTGAAACACAAAGAAATTTTATGTGCAAACAAATTCTTTTCATGCATTTACTGATTTTTTCTAGCTAAATGACCCTGAAATTGAAAAACATTCCAAATGAACTCAGAAAAGATTGAAAGTTGGCATGGTATCATAATTTCATACAAATAGCATGTGCAAAAAAGTAGAGAGGGTTACGGAAAAAACTGGATGCACTTCGTGTACAAAATGGACAATCTCTTTCAAAGTATCAGGGTTTTCGACGAAAACTCAACTGTTACAAAGGCATTTCATTTTTTAAATAACCTAAGCATTACCAAATTGAATATAATGATAAAACACACTAATATTAAACATAAAAAAAGAATCACTGAAAAATCTTTTTCAAAGTTAAGTTATTCACAAACTAGTGATTCACACAAATTTCAAATAATTCAAAATTTAAACTATTCAAATTTGAAAATTACCGGCACTAATAGAAAGTTTGTAATTTTTTGTACCTAAAGCAAAAATATTCACAAAGATACTCTAAATACAGCAAAAACAACTCAAAAAATAAATAAAATAAAAATAAATAAAGCGAAAAAAAATTAAGAAAACAAAAAGCACGCCTCGGGCAAAACCGCCAAAGATATCGACTAGGAACCCAACCTTTTGTTGGGCGGGATGCAGGCCCAAAAAGGATAAGCCCACTGTGGCAAAGAGAACAGGTAGGCCCAGTAGGCCTGATTAGGAGAGGAGCTCGAGAGAGCTACCGCACTAGGGCTTATAAACTAGTGCGGTAGCCCCTCGGCTAGCGAGGTGGGACTAAACTTGCGCACCGCCTGGAGCCAACGCACCCCCTTTACTACCAGGTCGTGGCACCAACCGGTACTAAAGGGGGGGGCCTTTAGTACCGGTTGTAGCCACCACCCGGTACTAAAGGGGGGGCGCTTCCCGCCACTTGGCCTGGCCAAAACAGACCTTTAGTACCGGTTGGTGGCTCCAACCGGTACTAAAGGTCCATCCTATATATACACCAGTTGAAAAAATTTCACTTTCCCTCTGTTTCTTCCCTCTGTTTCCTCCCTCCGTCGCGCCGCCCTGCCCCGATCGACGCCGTCCCCGTCGACGTCACCGTCCCCTCCCTCGTCGCCGACCCGGACGTCCCGCCCTCGTTGCCGCCCGTCGGCGTCGCCGCCCGTCGCGCGCCCGCCCGCCCGTCGTTGCCGCCCGTCCGTCGGCCCGTCGTCGTCGCCTCGCCGGTGAGCTCGCCCCGGTCGCCATGTCCACACACACACACACACACACACACACACACACACACACACACACACACACACACACACACACACACACACACACACACACACACACACACACATTAGTTTGTTTGTTATAATTTTTTCTATTTTTTAGTTATAGAAATGTTAGAAATTATTCTGTTTTTAGTTATATAAATATTAGAAATGTTAGTTATATAGAAATGTTATAATTTTTTCTTTCTATTTTTTAGTTATATAAATATTTATAGAAATGTTAGCAATTTTTCTATTTTTTAGTAATATAAATATTAGAAATGTTAGTTATATAGAAATGTTATAAATGTTTTCTGTTTTTTAGTTATAGAAATATTTATAGAAATGTTAGCAATTTTTCTGTTTTTAGTTATATAAATATTAGAATTGTTATAGAAATGTTAGTTATATAATCAGGAAATTTTAGAATTAGTTTTAGTTAGATGAATTAGATTGATGTCAAATTGTTAGAATTTGCATATATATATATATATATATATATATATATAGAATTTTAGTTATCACAATCCAATCATTTAAAAAATATTACTTTTTGCGGGCATATAGTATTTGTTCTCGACGATATGCCCGGCCCGCATCCTCGCTGTCGACCCGTTCGCGACGACGTCCTTCTTCAGAGGACCCATGTCCGGGACTGGGCTCCGCTGGGCTGGCACTGGGAGGTGCTACCTGGAGGGACGCGCCGCTTGGTGAGGAACCCGACCTCGGGTCCCGTCGTCGACCCTGATCTTCTTTGTTAGCGTTCGCGTGGGCCACATTCGGTGCAGAGGCAGCCGGCCCCGTCGGAGGTGGTGCGTCGCCGTGTCAGGGAGGAAGATGAGCACGTCCATCGCTACATGGCTGCTATGGACGACGTCAGGTTCTCCACTACTTGGCGGGTTCTTTGGGCAGATGACCGGAGATATGATCCTGTGATGGTTCCTTCTCTTTGGGTGTGCACCGCCCGCGCCCCAGGAACCGCGAGTGGCGCCCTAGATTCTTCTGTAGTACTTGATCTTTATTAGGTACCTAGCCAGTGATGTATTCGATATATAATGTTCGAGACGATGTATTCGAGATTATATATATTAAGACAATGATGTATTCGAGATTATATATTCGAGACAATATATTCGAGATTCAGTTTTTCCTTATTGATTAATTGCATCCATGCATTGTAATTTGAATACTAAATTGTTTTATATTTCTTCTGTATTAGTAAAGTAAAATCTATGGCGGACAATACCGGTAGAGAGAGAGAGAGAAGAGGAATTGTTCGACATCATACGCAGCCCTCATAGGCTAGATGATCTGAATGAAGCAGATGACGACTCCCAATATCTGAACAATACCGGAGAGGGTGATGAAAAGATATTCGATCTCGACGACCGAGCTGATGAAGTCATGAACTATGATTATGATTATGATGACACAGACAATGTTTGTGATGACACAGACAATGTTGATCTTCAAATAACAAAGACTACCGGCGAGGTATATTTATATAAGCATGCATCATGGTGATCATCACATGTTTTTTTATTAAAGATATATTAACGAATCGATCTTTCTTCTTTTAGCCCTCCGGATCGAGCAAATCTGCTTCTCTGAACTGACAAGACAAAGCGAGGCCCGGGCAGATTGTTGAAGGATGGTGTAAAGTACCACATCGAATCCACCAAACTTAGTGGCGAACCCCTCACGCCTAAGAACGTTGCGGACAAGTGGACTCGTAAGTGCGGAGTTCTTGTGAAGGACAAACTCCCGATCTCCATTCAAGAATGGAAAGAGCCAAAGACTAAACATCCAGGTGTTACTTGGGTCGACGACAGAGCCAAAAAAGACCTTTTGAAATCTCCGATGGAACATTTCACCCTACCAGATCATTTCACTGAAGCAGATGTGGAGAAAGTCAAGGTCGCTGCTCTTAAGAAGATGGCAATTGCATTCAACACCCACAAGAAAACTATATGGGCCAACTACCTCGCTAATGAAAGGAAGACTCCAGATTTCACGGGAACACTGGAGAAGCAAAGAGAACACTGGGACGATTTCGTGACCTACAAGGATTCAGAATTATCTAAGGAACGGTCGATGAAAAACAAGGCAAATGCCGCAAAAAAGACACAGTTCCATAGGCTGGGTCCATGTGGCTACGCGGTGGGATTGCCCAAGTGGGATAAGTATGAGCAAGAGATGGAGGATGCAGGGTCACTCCGGTTACTAGAATCGCCCCAGTGCGTAACTTGGTTCTATGCGCATGGGGGCGTTGGACCAAAGGCAGCGAAGTTTCGCGGAAGGCAAATCTAAAAGGAGCCGAACAAAAGATAATTGACGCAATAGAAGAAGCTCGAAGGGGTGTTCACGCCCAATGAAGAACGACGAGCTTACACGCATACTGAAATCTGAACACC
Organism: Aegilops speltoides; assembly: GCA_021437245.1. Taxonomy (NCBI): domain Eukaryota; kingdom Viridiplantae; phylum Streptophyta; class Magnoliopsida; order Poales; family Poaceae; genus Aegilops; species Aegilops speltoides. Next base: position 524,464,430 of record CM038147.1, read on the forward strand.
GGGAAGAACACGAGGCAAGGGCGTTATTCCTGGTATGAGGGCTTTTCGAGAATGGAGCGAGGACTACAGGACCCGTGCAAGAAGGAAGATGGAGGAGGAGAAGAAAAGGAAGCTGGAGGAGGAGCAGAGGAAGCAGGATGCAGAACGCCTTCAAGGCCTAGAAGCAAGGCACGCGGACCTGGCACTCAAATTCCAGCAGCAGCAGCAGCAGATCGACTCACTTAGCCAGGAAAGGGGGTCTCAGCAGCGGCAAAGAAGCGGATGATCGCCCGGCATTGGATAGCACCGTCCCATCCATGCCGAGAAGCGGTGTTGGTTACGCCCGGGCGACACTTGCTGGATACATACCCTGTGGATGACATCATAGAGAACACTAACTGTGAGCTACACTCCAAAATGAAGAACATATCCATGAAGGTGGCGGACGGTGTTGCTTTTCCAGTTACCCCCGAAGCAACCTCCCATTGCATCCCGATTCCAGAGGGCTATGCTCGTGTCATGGTTGATGAAGTGGTGGACCCATATTCGGGGCTACAGCTTGACATTCCTGGAGGTGAAGACGAGCACACACTGGGAGAGGTCATACATCGTATCATTCTATGGAGAAAGGATTGCATCATCTTTCAAAGTCCACAGACACCGCGTCGTCTGCCGACTCCTCCTCGAAGTCCGCCACCGAGTCAGCAGACTCCCGCTCCTCCAAGTCCACGAGCGCGTGAGCCGACTCCTCCTTGAAGTCCGCCACCTCCTCCAAGTCCACGAACGCGTGAGCCTACTCCTCCTTGAAGTCCGCCACCTCCTCCAAGTCCACGAACGCGTGAGCCTACTCCTCCTTGAAGTCCGCCACCTCCTCCAAGTCCCCAAACGCGTGAGCTAACTCCTCCGGTTTTAAGTCCGGCACAGCGTCATGCCACTTCTCCGGTTTCAAGTCCGGCACCGTGTCAGGCCACACCTCCTGCTTCAAGTCCGGCACATCGTCAGGCCACTTCTCCTGGTCCAACTCAGCCACGTCAGCCGTCTCCACTATCTCAGCAATCGCAGAAGAGACATGCCGCAGCTTTGGTGCATAGCGGTACGAGTCAAGATAGTTTAAGAAGTACAGGCGGAGACAGGCGATATAAATATGGTCCAAGCCTCGCTCCTCTTCCTCAGAGGCCTTACGACATGACTAAGGAGCAAAACGCAGCCATAGTGCATGCCCAAGTGGACGCCCATTTTGGACCGAAACCGGCACCTCCGCCAAAAGAGAAAGTGCCTGAGAAAGTAATTGACCACTTCATTCATATGTCTAGAGAACCAGCTCCCAAGCCTGTTGACTCGGACTATGAGCGCCAAATCAGGAAACTACATTGAGAACGGCTAAAGAAGGAAGCGAGCTTGAGCTCGAGCCAACAAGCAGCTGACAAAAAATGCGGGAAAATCGTTCCCCAGTTGGGAGAACAGGCGGCGCAAGCGATCCCCCCGCTTATTGTGCCAACAACACATGAGAGGAGTACGCGCGCCAAATATTATTGTGGGCAAACCGTTAGCGTTCCCCAGCATGGCGATGTGGTAATAACGGAGGATCATATAATGCAGGCTCAAATGCTCAATATCTCTGTTGGACAACTCCTCGAAATCGAGCCCATGCCTCCGCTTAGAGAATCGGAAATAGCATGGAAATATGTCCGGGGCCAACCTTTGGTCCATCCAGACAAGGTCAAGGACCTCCCAACGAGAATGTATGAATTGCATCAATGGTACATGAACATTACCAAGATTTCCAATCGAGAGTCCCTCATGGTGAATGTCAAGCATGAGCATTATTACCATGAGAAAGCTCTGGCCATCGAGTATCCAGAACTATTTCAGTTATACAATCAAGACGCACTCGACAAGTCTATAAATCGGTTTACGTAAGTGATTTCTTTCGTAATTTAAGTCTCAAGCTAGTTATGTAGTGATAATTTTGATCAATCATTACATGTAATTATCCTCACTATATTCTTTTTCTGTGGTATTATATGCAGGATGAAGATGTATGAAATGAAAAAATCTGGACGCTATGGCATTGGGTTCATTGACCCAAATACCATTAATGAGGACATATGGCAGATTTCATATTATCAAGATGGTGTAGAGGAAAGCATGCTAGAGTTCTTGAAGCGCCTCAATACCAATGAAGATATACTACTTCCTTACAACTTCCCGTGAGTCACACTGTCTTGTACTACAAATTCTGTTTTTGCTTACTAGCTAGCTAGATGTTAATAATTAAGTGTATACGGTTTATGGTAGTTGATTAATTTTATGCACACGCTCGCTTAATTAAGACATGCAATGTGTGCGCATGTAGTTGGCACTGGGTCTTGTTAGACATTAAAGTTGACGAAGGAAAAGTTGAATTACTGGACTCATTAACTAAAGCAGATAAAGACTTCACCATCGTGAAGGGGATAGTCAACAGGTAATTTCAATCATTATTAACTATATCTCAGCCTATTATTAGTTCGTCATTTCCTAATATGAACTATTTAATAACCCCTTTATTAATTTTCTTTGCCGGCGGGCAGGGCATGGGCAAAGTTCATCAAGGTGACTCCAGACAATTGGGCAAAAAAGTTGTTTTGGCATCGACCAAAGGTAAGTAATTAAGTAATACTACTACCTCCGTCACGGTTTAGAAGGCGCGATTAGAAATTCTCTGGGACCTAGGTGGTTATCTGTTGGTTGTGAGATGCACTAAAAAATAGCATTCACACTATGCATACATATAGAAATAGTACTCCGGAGTACTAATTAGCTACTAGAAATAAATGCAATGCGCCCTAAACCTTGTTTATTATGGAAACGCACGCAAATTTAACTGTGCCTTCTAAACTGTGACGGAGGGAGTAGCTAGCTACCATCTCTTTAATTCTTGTTTCAATATCATTAATTAATTATCATGTTTGCTTAATCATTATCTGATTCAATTCCATTCTCGTAAAGGCCCTGAAGTAGGCGTCGGGAAATAATCTGTGTGCATTCTACGTTTGTGAGAACATTCGCATGATGACGTGCGAAAGGAGCAGATCTGATAGACAGGACTGGGTACGTTTGTCAGAACACTATTCACACCATTATCGATATCTAGTCACTCAACTAACACACATGCATATTGATCTCCTTCTTAACAGTTCAGAGAGGTGCAGGATAAGCTCCTACCATCAGACCGCATACTAGCACTTCAAGAGAAAATAACCGGATTTTTTCTCGACCAGGTCATAGATCCAAAGGAGAATACTATTACCCGCTACCGCCCCCATGAACCACTTGTCATCGTGCTTCGGAGGCACCAAGGCAACATATGTAGGAGAAATTGTATATGTATGTACATGTGTATGTGTGAATAATTAATGGTGTTGGTTGTGAGACATTCGATGATATATATATATATATATATATATATATATATATATATATATATATATATATATATATATATATATATATATATATATATATATATATATATATATATATATATATACGGTTCTATGTACGAGAAAATCTATTTATATATATGCATAACGTGTATAATTTGTAGTATCGTGAAATACCAAGCAAACAAAAAAATTAAATGGAAAATAAAGCCACCCCCCAAACATTTAGTACGGTTGGTGTTACCAACCGGTACTAATGTCCCACGCAAGACGCTGGTCTGCTCTGCCACGTGGTGTCACTTTAGCGCCGGTTCGTGACGAACCGGTACTAAGGGGGGGGTGCTTTAGTCCCCACTCTTTAGTGCCGGTTGGCAAACCGGCACTAAAGGCCGGTTCTGCACTAGTGGTAGTCGTCCATCAGCGTCAAATGCCCGCGCGCCCGGTTGCGGCTGAGCACTAGATGACCCTTGGTCAATCTCGTGAAATTGAGAACATGCTCCTCCGCACACTCCGTGTCTGTAAGGACCGCCTACATCATCGTCATCTCATCCTTGTAGTCCTCCATCCAACGACTCAACATAGCTCTCGTATATGTAATCCATATCCCAATCCGTTGCTCTAAAGAAGAAGGAACAAAAAAAATTAGCTCGGGCAAATTCACCGAACAGTTGTCGGGCATGGTTTGCATCATAGGAGCCGATGGCACCTGCGCGGCGGTTGAAGGAGAAGTATGGAACGGCGGCGGAGGAGAAGTGGCGTGGAGCCCGGGTGTACCATTGGAGGTGAAGGGCTCGTTGAGTTCCGGCGAGGGTGTGGCGTGGCGTGACGGCCGGGGTGGTGGAGCTAGCGGCGGCAAAAGCAAAAGAAAAGACGAAGGAGAGAAAATGGGAGGATGGAGGCACGGTGTCAGGGAGGGTTTTGGGTGGGCTGGGGATATATCGGGGTCCTATGTGGTTGTTGCCACTTTGCCTCGGGTTTGCCAAAAAAAATACGTCCGGACCGCTCGGCAGACCAATACAGGCCCGCGTTGGATAACTCAAGATATCCCGAGCGTGCAGTGCAAACTGTGCGGTTTGAGAGCCCGATTTAAAAATGCCCTTACTAGTACAAATCTTGATTGTAGTGTAAGCGGGAAAAGGAGAAGTGTCTCTGAAGTCTTGAGGCGACACGAGGCTTCGTAGGGTGAGTACATACTCGTGTATGTGAGCGATTTTGATCGTAGTGTGCTAAAGAGAAAATGTCTCAGAAGCAGCTGATTGCACACTGCGAGAGCGATAATACTACACACACGCGCAAAACAGACGGATTTTCAAGGACCCTGCCGCCTGGCCTTCACTAATTGGCCCCCCTGATTTTAAGTGGTGGGTCTGTCTCACTCTCTCAAATCTAAGCCAATCATATCCTAACCACCCGTAAAACCAAGTAAACCCTCCGTGTGTAGCATCTCTCCTGCTAGAGCCACTGGCTGGCACTTGACCGGGAGTCCACCAAGTTGCTCTCTTCGTCGGCCACGCGACGACAGGACAGGAGTCCAGTCCAGAGGTTGTTGCGTGAGCGCGAGCCCAGCCACGACGCCGAGGCCATCGTCCACGGGAAAATAGCACGGTCCATTTTCACTGGGAGGCTCAGAGGGGGTCGTTTTCTTCTACGCGGCCGGTTTACGTCTATGTGGGCTCATCTCTTCCTTATCGACGCTGTGGGAGCAGAGCCGCCCACGTCGCCCCTCCTCACCGAAATCCCCACGCAACTGCGCACCACCGGAGGACACAAAACCACCACCGCGAGGCCCGGAGGAGGAGGAAAAATCTGCGGCCGCTAGCTCCTCGTCGGCCAGCCAGTCCCCGCCCCGCTACTTATACGCTCGGCTCGGCTCGCTCCTCTCCCCTCACAATCGCCCCCTCCCCCTTCCCCCTCCTCCGGCCCGGCCCCGATCCAGCTCACCTCAGGTGCGTCACGCCTCCCTATCCGACTGACTGGGCTGCGCTCCCGTGATTTGATTTCTTCCAAATTTCCGCTTGAATCCTGCTTGCTTGAGCCCCGTGCGGTGGTATCCCGCGAGATTTAGTTGTTTCTCCTCCCGCCCGTGGAGCGTTTGTGCGGTAGTGCTCGTCCGGTGGTCTGCCTGGGCCGATTTTGGGGGGGATGAATTCGGGCTGGGGAATTGGATAGACCGTGGGATGAATGTATGGTGCTGCTAATCTAGGTTCTGGTAGCTGCGAGGTTAGTGAAACCGTTAGATTGCTCATCTCATCTCATCTCAGCTCAGCTAGCAGAGTAATCTGAAGCACACACAGGCTGCTGGGAGCACTTTGAGGGGATGGATCGATAGATAGATGGCTCTAGTTGCTTCTAGTTGGAGGAAGGAAGGAAGAAATGAAATGGTTGGTTGGTGCTACCAAATCTGGTTCCATCATATTTCTTCCCAAGAAGGGGTTGATCGTTTTAGGCGTATGCTCTTCTTATTTGTGATGCTGATGGGGCTTCTGCCCGTAGCATCCGTTGATTCAGTTGGACTGAATTAATGATACAAGGCATTAAACTTAGGAAAAGTACCGGGCTGACTGGGTGCGAGTTTTGTTTACTAGCGATTATGTTCTGTCTCTGGCTGCTGCTGCTCATATCTCTGTTCATTTTATCCACAGTAAGCAAACATGGCGCCATCCATGAGTCTTGCAGCGAAAGGGCTGCTCCCGTTCGGAGCGCTCCCCTCGAGCGGCGTCGCGCGGAGGCCGGTGTCCGTCACCGCCTCCCTGGAGCACAAGACGAGCGATTCTAAGAGGAAGCTCCTGAAGCTTGCGCTCGGAGGAGTCGGCCTGCCCGCCTTGCTGACTGCCAACAAGGCTCTCGCCGATGACCAGGGCGTCTCTTCCTCCAGGATGTCCTACTCGAGGTTCCTCGAGTACCTCGACAAGGACAGGGTGAAGAAGGTCGACCTGTTTGAGAACGGGACCATTGCTATCGTGGAGGCCATTTCTCCCGAGCTCGGCAACCGCGTGCAGAGAGTACGTGTGCAGCTTCCCGGCCTCAGCCAGGAGCTTCTCCAGAAGTTGAGGGAGAAGAACATTGATTTCGCTGCACACAACCAGCAGGAGGACTCCGGTAATCTCCTCTTCAACCTTATCGGGAACCTGGCCTTCCCGCTTATCCTTATCGGCGGTCTGTTCTTGCTGTCGAGAAGAGGGGGATCCGGTGGCATGGGTGGACCCGGTGGGCCTGGCTTTCCTCTTGGCTTTGGCCAGTCCAAGGCCAAGTTCCAGATGGAGCCCAACACCGGCGTTACGTTCGATGATGTTGCTGGTGTTGACGAAGCAAAGCAAGACTTCATGGAAGTGGTTGAGTTCCTGAAGAAGCCAGAGAGGTTCACTGCCGTTGGTGCCCGCATTCCCAAGGGTGTGCTGCTTGTTGGTCCTCCTGGAACTGGTAAGACTTTGCTTGCCAAGGCGATCGCAGGAGAGGCTGGCGTGCCATTCTTCTCGATATCGGGTTCTGAGTTCGTGGAGATGTTTGTTGGTGTTGGTGCCTCCCGTGTTCGTGATCTCTTCAAGAAGGCCAAGGAGAATGCTCCTTGCATAGTGTTTGTTGATGAAATTGATGCTGTTGGGAGGCAAAGAGGAACAGGTATCGGTGGTGGGAACGATGAAAGGGAGCAGACTCTCAATCAGCTACTGACTGAGATGGATGGTTTTGAGGGCAACACTGGCATCATTGTTGTTGCTGCCACCAACAGAGCTGACATCTTGGATTCTGCTTTGCTTAGACCTGGACGCTTTGACAGACAGGTTAGTTTCTATCCAGCTTTTTTTTTTAAGGTTAATAACATCAGTCTGGAATTTAATTTGCATGTCCCCATTTCCATATTCTTATCATTGCAATTATTCCTGCAACAGATTTTAGAAACAAAAAAAAATCTTAGTGAGGTTCTCACGTGCTTGTAAACCTCAAGTCCAATTCTAGTTCAGAGCTTGAACTATCTTTGAATATCTTAAAACTTGGAACCTGTTAGAACGTATTTTTCAATATTCTGGATCTTGCTTAACATTTGGATATACCTTGTAACTTGTTTCACAGGTGAGTGTTGATGTTCCTGATGTACGTGGAAGAACAGAGATTCTCAAGGTGCACGGTAGCAACAAGAAGTTTGATGCTGATGTTTCCCTTGAGGTCATTGCAATGAGAACACCTGGGTTCAGTGGAGCAGACCTGGCGAATCTTCTGAATGAGGCAGCCATATTAGCAGGCCGACGTGGGAGGACCGGAATTTCCTCGAAGGAGATTGATGATTCAATCGACAGAATAGTGGCTGGTATGGAAGGAACTGTCATGACAGATGGGAAGAGCAAAAGCCTTGTTGCTTACCACGAAGTTGGGCATGCAGTTTGCGGGTAAGAGAGAATCTTCATCTCTTCGAATCCCGCATTGGGTCTGATGGATTTCTCAGCATTTCTGTAGTGCATTTAGATACTGTTTTGTGCTAGCGAAGACTTCCGACCTCCTTTTGCATGCACCCTTATGTGTATTAAGATGCTTTTTTCTCTGAAGAGGATATACTGTAGGCTTATGCTTTTAGGCGTTTCTGCAGTCTTTCTTATTACTCGCATTACAAACTTCCCCACAACCTGGTTCATATCTGAAGATGTTACTTTTTGCAGAACTTTGACGCCTGGCCACGACCCCGTCCAGAAGGTTACCTTGGTTCCAAGGGGTCAAGCTCGTGGTCTCACCTGGTTCATTCCCATGGATGACCCAACGCTCATCTCTAGGCAGCAGCTCTTCGCCAGAATTGTCGGCGGCCTTGGCGGCAGAGCTGCTGAGGAGATCATATTCGGAGATTCTGAGGTGACCACTGGAGCTGCTGGTGACCTGCAGCAGATCACCGGCTTAGCCAAGCAGGTATGCTCCCATTTTGTCATAACAGCTTCTGCTAGTCTATCAGATTTATCTAAACGTTTCATTCGTACGATTCTTCTGCTGCAGATGGTGGTGACATTCGGCATGTCGGACATCGGTCCGTGGTCTCTGATGGACGCGGCGCAGAGCGGGGACGTGATCATGCGGATGATGGCTCGGAACTCCATGTCGGAGAAGCTGGCGCTGGACATCGACTCGGCGGTGAAGCAGCTGTCGGACCAGGCCTACCAGATCGCCCTGCAGCAGGTGAGGGACAACCGCGTGGCCATGGACAAGATCGTGGAGGTGCTCCTGGAGAAGGAGACGCTGAGCGGCGACGAGTTCCGGGCCATCCTGTCCGAGTTCACCGAGATCCCCGTCGAGAACCGGGTGCCCCCGACGCCCCAGGCGGCCGTCCCGGTCTAGGTTCGCCCGCATTTATAGGGTTGGAGAATTTGTTGTTGTTGTTGTAAGATGTTCATATTTCTTGGATGTACACTAATTCCTACTCGAGGCACGGCATGTAATGTAACTCACACGCGGTTAATTATAAGATGTAATTACTTGGGAAGGATTTTTGCGTGAGAGCTCCTGGTTTCCCATTGGCAAGGAAACTCTGCTTTCTCCTGATGCAGAGGGGAAGAGAAAGAGCCTTGGATGGTCTTTGTCAGGTTTCGGCATTTCGAACCTGAACTTCTACATTCAACAGTTAGTTCATCGTATGATCTTTCGAACGAACTTTGGGTTTAGTTTGGTTTCGTTAGTAAATTTATGTATAAACTGATTGATTAAACTATGGCAGTGTGTGGATATCAAACTCGGATGCCTAAGTCTGCTCGCGTGTGATGTTTCATGAAAAAAAACCCAGGAAATGTATCCGTGGCGAAGAAAATACAGTCTGACCTACTCTCCATCAAAACAGTTTTCTCTATACATAGGAATTTTTTGTCTCTTTTGCCACGGATACATTTCCTAGTATTTTTTCACGAAATTTCACAGAAGTAGATTGGACACTCAGGTTTGATATCTAAAATCTTTTTTTTTAACTTCCCTGTAATTTTTTTTTTGAACTTAATGTTCATATTGGGGGTTGGAGCACCCAGTTGCCCCAGATCCTCTTCCACAAGTTTGTGGCTAAACAAGTTCTGGCTAGTGCATCACTTCTCTTATTTACATCTAGACTTTTGGTAGGACTGTTCACATTGGAATCTATCAGTCAGTTCACCATCTTGCCAAAGTGGTGGTCTCCAGTCAGTGTTCTACTAACAATGAGTCAGACGACCACATGACTAAACTTTTGACAAAGTTGCTATCAATTCTCTAGAGAAGAAAATGATACCTGCAGCAAAGAGCACTCAACGTGTCCTCTGCCATCGCATAGAACAAATGCGATGACACATGGCGTGGTTTGTCTCGTCAATTATTAGGTAAAACAAAGGAAACGGCCTAGGTTGATATTTTGGGCAGAAGAGTAGTTGTACCTACTTTCCCATATCATTTTTTTAGCACAGATCCTTACAAACACACCCGTATAAATAATAACATTACAATCAAGTCCTTGGGAGTGTTGAAGTCTTCTTCTTCCCTTCATCCATCGTTGGTGCGCCGTGAGCATAGCTTGATGCCGCCTCGGCGTGGCAAACTTTTATAAAGCCAGGAACTTGTGTAGGCATGGCTGCGAAGTCGTCGATGTAAACCAGGAGACATCGGCAGGCGTGATCTGCGAAGCAAATGACCGCCCCGGAGAAGAAAACGCCAATAAGGCCCTGTAAAAACTCCGAAGACCACGAGCGCCGACTGAATACAAATGGAGGATCCACTGGAAACCTAAATCGACCGGATCCCGGAAGACCCGTCGTGGACATGGCTCCGCACACCCTCTGTCGGTGATATGCACACCAACGGAACGGTAGCATTACTCCTATGTTGGGATAGCACCGTCGCAAAAACCAAACACGAAGACTCCCTAAAGAAAAACTTGGAAAAATTACTCATGTCGCTGCATGATAGGTCCGGGTATGATGTTGAGATCACTACTGTCCAGGGTTGTGCGCTGAGACCCTCTTCTCTGGTGACCTAGCTAGGCCGGACCGCCATTGAAAGATCGCCACGCTAGACCCCTCTGTCCGCCGTCGTCGAGCACGGTCTGACGCAAATCACACGAATATGCATCCCCTTCGCCATCTCGCAATCGCCCCCAGGCCTCCACAATGGTCTGCCCCTGAACAGGATCTCCTTGCTACCGCCATCCCGTTGGTTTGCCCGACCACATACCCAAGCGGCGGCGAGAGGAATAGAGGATGGGCGGCAGCTAGGGTTTCTTGGTTGCGATACAACCGCCTCTCCTATAAGAGGAAGGCGTTTTGTAACTTGAGTATGAAAAGCTCCCATGGGATCAAATCAGCAAGCCACTCCATCCAACGATAAGCCAGATTATAACTTTAGAGCTATCGTACAATCAAACCCGGATGACATTTTTGTACTTCTTCTTTTATTTTCCAGTTACTTCTTCAATCTAGAGAAGAAGAAAAAGGAGCAGTAAAGAATTCTTTTATCCAATTTGAAAAGATACCATTCAAATGACTATTCATGAATATTTTTGTCTCTAGCGATGGCCAGATGATAAAATGTAGATGGACGTAAGAATGGCCCATGGGAAGAATTCTTCTTTGCTTTTTCTCTTTTCGAAAAGGACTCAAATCTATTATTAATGTTCACCAAAAGTACTAATGTAACCAATATCCCAGTGATTGGTTTTACCAGGCGTTCCATTTTGCGGTTCATAATTTGGATCGGTTCATCTCTATAGTAATGGGGATAACTAGACTGTAAACATGAAATGGCAGGAGCGTAGCAGGTCCTCATTGCTTGTCGACCTCTTACATCAGAACGATGAACACATCATATTCAAAAGTTTATTGTATCACTACATTAGTTACGAGGAGCCATGGTAGGATTAGGAAGAAAACCCCTCAAGAAAATCATCTCGACTCCCGCTTCTTACATGGTCCGTTGGATCTTCCCCTTATTGGTTCTATACTCCTGATCTAGCTTTGCCCTCCTCTCCTCTGCCCCTCGTCGTTGCCCCTTCAAGCCATGTGTCGTCGTTCTTCATTTACTTGGAAGGCTTCTCATTTCTCCTTATACTATCATCTGTCAACAGTGACCATACTTGTACATACCCTCCCCACCTCTCAGACCTGCCCACCATATCATTATTGGAGGTATTGCCGTTCACCAGCGCCATCCATCATCTTCCTCATCAGCACCAGCACTGTCACAAATCGCATGATGCGGGACGCCACCTCCCATTCCCCTCTATTACCGTAGTGTTCCACCGAGTCCGTCGTGCAATTTTCAGAACCCTAACCTCGACGAACAACAAAAATCACCTTGCAATCGTACCCAAAAAAAAAATGAAACCACACATAATTTGTCTTTTGCTTTGCACAAGAGGAAGAACGAACGGGCAAAGAACCACAACTGCCCTGTGTGTCTCACAGGTTGGGACCAAACACGACAAAGACATGGCCGCCGCACAACAGAATCACACCCAAAAGAAAAAAAGGAAAAAAAAAAAACCACACACACGTTCTCAAGCGGTGCGGCGCGGCTGCGGCGCGGTGGCTCCTCCCCATTCCCGAGTTCCGACCGGCCCACCGAGACACGGACACACACCCCCCGCGGCTCCGACCAACCATGGCCGCCGCCCTCGCGTCGCCGCGCACCGCGCGCCAGCTCGTCGACGCCCTCACCGCGCACCTCTCCCTCTACCACGCCGCCAACCCTAGCAGCCCCTCCCCATCCCCCGCCCCCACCCCGCGCGCCGCGATCCTGCGGTGGCTGGCCGCGCTGCCGCCGCCGGCGCGCGCGGCGGCCTGCACGGCCCTCCTGCCGCCGCCCGCCGCGGCCGCGCTGCTCTCCATGCTCCGCCGCCTCCGCCTCCGCGGCCACTCCTCCTTCTTCGTCCTCGCCGACCCCGCCCCCACCGACCCCTCCTCCCCCACCGTCCTCTCGCGCCTCTCCCGGGGCCTGCTCGCCCGGGCCGCCGCCGCCTCCCGCGCGCACGAGCTCCTCTTCGCCCGCGCGCTCCTCTTCACCGCCTCCCCCGCCTCCCACCGCCCCGATGCGATCACGCTCGCCGAGCCCCTCCTGGCCGACCTCGACGCCTTCGTCGCCGCCATGGACGAGATCTCCGGCGGCGCCTTCCTCCGCGCAGGCGACGGCGAGGTGGATTTGACCGCATTGGCGTCCGAGGAGTTCCCCGAGCTGCCCTGGCTCAAGGCCAAGGGGTACTACGTGATCGAGGAGTTCGTGGCCAACTGGGTCGAGATCGCGCTGCGGATGTCGTGGGCGGCGGCCGCGGCCGGGGGTGGCGTCGGCGGGAAGAAGGCGGTGAGGGTTGGGAGGTGCGTCAAGGAGAAGGCCGGGCTGGCGTCGACGGCCTTCTGGAGGGAGAAGGGGTATGTGGACTGGTGGATGCGGCTGGAGCCCCGGGTGAGAGCAAGGATCACTGGGGCCTTCTTCGGGAAGAGTGCAAAGGCGCTGGTAATATGCCCTCTCGCTCTGCGTTTCGACATGTTTTTTTCCTTCATGGCTATGGAGTGCTATGGTCGATGCTTGTCTCAGTTGTATGCATTTAATTTCGGACTATATAGCTTGTATATGCGAAGTGCGAATGTTTCAGAGCAATGCTGTACTTTTATCTGTTACTCCCTCTGTCCCAAAATATAAGAACGTTTTTAACACTATACTAGTGTCAAAAACGTTCAAAAACGTTCTTATATTATGGGACGGAGGGAGTAGTTTCTTTGGCATGGTTTTTATTCAAGTGAAACCAAACCCTGACAGCAACACATTTGCTTCTTATTGTACATGACTATGTTTATTGTGCTGAAACATCTGTCTGATCTAATTAGAATGTATAGGTGAGTTAAATAGGTCTGATTTTCGTTTTATGGGGTGGTAGAGGCAGCATCCATGTATTTTGGGTAGCTAGCTCTTGTTTGTGCTGTATTGCAAGAAAGGAGATAATGCTGGCTGAATGTGCTTGAGGAAGAAAAGTAAAAAAGTGATGGGAATTGCATGCCTAGAACGTTGTTCACTTATTGTCATCATATTTAAAATCAGCTGTTCTAGGTAAAGTAGGCTCTGAGAAAAACCTTCCAGAAAAAGCTAAACAGAACAAATATACTGCTCTTGGATCCATGATTTAATTGTGTAGCATTCTGTCTGGGAGGCTCTAGTGGAGGATGGATTGGGAAATTATGTTATTATTTAAGAAAAGACTGAGTTCACTGATATATTTAGTCAGATAAAAAATACTGACGCTTAATGCTTTACATATTGTTTTGGAAAGATCATATCAAACATTCTGCTTATGTAATGTATGTTTAGAGGGTGGAAGTAACTTTTGATGAAATATCTGCACCTACATGATTAAACTATTTGGCGAATGACGTATTTACTTTGCTTGCCCAAATGTGCATTCTCTTTTGAATTACAAGCATAGACAGTCCATGCACTCTTTCATAATCAATGCATCAGGGATGATTATCATGTTCTTACTAGGTTGAACAAACCAAAGATCTGATCACAAACCAATCGTTTATTGAAAACAACTTTGAGGCCTTGTTGACTCAAATGGTTTGCTTTTCGTAAATCCTTTGTAGGAGTGCTTTTAATATAGATTCCACAATAGGTTGACCACAAGTAGGTTACTTTTGGCCTGGACAATTTAGTGTGTCCTACCCACAGTTCTCCTCTAGCTTATGTGTAAACTTTCAGTTTCAGTATTGATTTGTCTGTCTTTCTTGGGCAGTCAGATACATGCAGATTGACAAAACGGTCGTCCTTTTATCAAAAACCTGATTCAGTGTTTCTTTTAAATACCGACTGAAGAAGTTGCTATCCTGAATATGCTAATTGCTTATGCTGACCAGCCCGCTGACACGGTGTATATGAACAGTCAGCTCTTTGCCACCCCATACCTTCTTGTTTTACATATTGCTAATGTTCGGAAGAGGATCACTAAAGTTGGTGTCATTGGTGTGCAGTTAATCTGAGGAAGTTGCTATGCCAACTATGTCTAAGTCACATACTAATAGCTCAAGTTTGCAGGCTAATGAGATTGAAGGATCAGATGTTGCTTCTAGCGATTCTGGATCATTTCTTGCAGACAGTATGTATGGAAGTACACGGCAGTCTTTTTTCAGAAAGAATCAACCTGGTTGCGGCGATGTTGCAAGCATTCTGTCTTGTAAAAAGAAGCCTGCTTTTGCTAAAGAATTAAAAAGATTGCTAGTGCTTCAGGAGATAGTGTGTTTAAAGAGCAATATTACTTACTGTGGCGGTGATGCAATCTTTCTCACTTCATTAATGTCAGCTGGCACTGTTGCTGACAATATACTCATGAGATTACGAAGACTTCTCATGGTGGTGTCGACGGAAAGTATAAAGTTGGAGCTCATTGGGGATGGAGCATCAAATAATCCAAAAAAGAATGTTGAAAAGACAAGTGTAGGTTCTCGAAAAGGAAAGAAGAAGTCTAGTAGCTCGAAAAAGCTAGCAGCGTCTTCCAAGTCGTCCAAGGTATAGTTCATTCATGCCCTTCTTCCTATAGTTTGTTATCGGCACGGGGCTGTGTACTTCAACAAGCAAGGTAGCTTGTTTGACTTAAGGAGTCTTTTCCAGGACAATGGAGGCAGTAGCACAGAAACCAGAAATTCTAGGATTGTGTCAAAGTCAAACCAGCAGACTCCATCTGTTCGATGCACTATTAATGGACCCGCTTCTGAAGAAACTCCTTGCAAAGAAATTGCACCAATACCAAAGGCGGTAAGCATACTTTAGCACAATCCTACTTTGTGTTTGTTAAGTAATGACTTACAAGTGGCATACTATATATTTTAGGAGCAAGCTATCAGGTTGGCTGACTGCAATAATCAATGTAACAAAAAGAAAAACAAACGTAAAGGGAAAGCAAAACTCTCTGATCTTTTGAGAGCTGAGAACCCTGGACCTGGCAAATTGAAGACAGCTGTTGCTCATGTTGCTACAGAAGCCTTGCATAAATCTCCCGAAGCAGTAGATGCCCCACTGTGTGTCCCATCTCATGCGCATACTTCCAGTAATGACATCCCTGAAGCAGTGGGTTGCTCTGAGTCTTCAAGTATCTTTGATGGAACTGAAGAAAAAGGCATCAAAAGCAGCAGAAAAATGGAAGATACCTTATGTTCTTCTATGGTTATCTCATCAGTAACCACAGAGTATTGTCAGAGTGCACAAAAACCTGCCAACTTCAGTGTGAATGAGCAGAGCCCATCACGCAGTAGTCAAAATGAATTCATTGTCCAACCATCTTTATGTTCACCTTCCAGTAGTGATAATGTTTTATCTGGTAATCCATGCAGAAACTCTGCTGACTCCTTGGTAAGATCTGCACAGGATAAGACTGGCTGTGATATAACACAGGGAGCTTTGCATGGACTTGCTCCTGGTGTTGGTAAAGGATATGAGAAACAAATGGATCATAGCTCTGTAGTGACAACCGACAAACTTTTACCATCAGTCATTCCTGCCAACATTCTCCAAAGTGCTATAAGCGACAATGGTACAGCAGTGAAGAATGGTGTAGATGAATATTATGCATTCAACCGGAACCTGCTGGGAGGAACATCATACGAGTGGCCTAGTGTAGCACCCCATTTTGTATCACCTGAAATGCAACAGCGCCCTGCTGCAGCAGACAGGTTGCATCTTGACGTTGGTTACAGATGGCCTACTCCATTTAACCAACCTTTCATTCCTGCCAACCATCAGGTGAGAAGCTCACCAGTTGAAGCTGGATGCAATCAAATGTTATCTTCTTTGTCAGTGCCCTTAAGTTTTGATTGGCCTCCTGTTTTCAGAGGTTATGGTAAACTGACTCAAAATGCTGCTTTAAGTTATGATCCGGTATTTGCCCCACATATGCAGTCTTCTGCTTGGCCTGGGTTTCCTGCTCAACTAATTCAGAGAGGTGGCATTTGCAGTGAAAAAGATAGGAAATATTTTAGCGATAGTGACCCAAGAAACACATCAGATGTTGGGGATGATACTGAAAGCTACTGGTTTTCTGAAGAAGAATCAGACGGCCGTGCAACTTCTGGAAGAGATATTAATCAATATTTTGGCGGAGGCGTGATGTATTGGAGTCCTGCAGAACATGCCGGAACGGGCTTTTCTAGGCCACCATCTCTTAGTTCAGATGACAGTGCTTGGGCATGGCATGAAGCAGATGTTAGTCGAGTTGTCGACGATCTGGCTATTGGGATTCCATCATCAACATATAATGCAAATGGTGCATCGTCACCACCATCCAGCCCAAGCCCATCCTGTTCCCAGCATGAAACTTCTGATCCTTCCCCTCAGCCTGCTTGTCACTCGGTGGCAGGGAATGACATCAACAATGAAGCTTCACATTCTCCATCTTCTACGCAAGACAGTCCTGAAGATAAGACTACTTCGGCTGTAAAGAGTCCATCTTGTGCCAGTGAAGTAAAGGGGGATACACTACCATATGCAATGCTGCGGCCAATAGTTGTTTCTAATATATCACGAAGGCTATCAAGATCTGACTTTAGGGGTGGTCATGATCACAGGAGCCCATGTGTGTCTTCGACCAGGAGGGATATACCTCTTGTAAGAAGACCTCCATCGCCAGTATTACTTAGTGTTCCTCGCATGCCTCGGCCACCTCCTCCTTCTCCTGTTGGAGAATCAAGAAAACGTGGATTCCCAATTGTTAGATCCGGCAGTTCAAGCCCGCGGCATTGGGGGATGAGAAGCTTGTTTTCTGATGATAAAATTTTCAATAGGGCTCAGTTTTGCTTGGATGGCCCTGAAGTTGTATGGCCTTCATGGGTGAATAAAGGCACCTCTACTGGTACACTGGTACAATCAATTGAGGATACTGTCTTGCAGGACCACCTTGTTAAGATTTCACAGCTTTCACGTGATCAACATGTAAGGAATAATGTCTGTTCTTCTATTACTGGCGAGTATTTTTTATGCAGCTTCTATGCGTTCCTGACATATGTTTTTGCAGCCAGATGTTGCAGTTCCTTTGCAGCCACCTGATATGTTAAATGGTTCACCTCACAAGGCGTCCCTTTCTTTGATGCACAATGCTCTACATGAAGAGATTGATCAATTCTGTAAGCAGGTATTCTCCCTTACCTCCTGCCTTTTGCTTCATCACAACGTTCATGAATGTGTGGTATCAATCATTAATCATTACTTGCATGCCTTGCCTTAGTCTGTGCACGTGAAATTCCTGCTTTGATGGGTGTTGATGCTATTCATTGTACTTGCAAGGTTGCTGCTGCGAATCTGGTGACGAAGCCCTACATAAATTGGGCTGTCAAAAGGGTCACACGGTGCCTGCAAGTTCTCTGGCCTCGCTCGCGTACAAATCTATTTGGCTCAAATGCCACTGGTTTGGCCCTTCCAACTAGTGATGTAGATCTCGTGGTTTCTCTCCCCCCAGTCCGAAATCTGGTGAGTTGCATGACCATCAACACAACATAGTAGCACAAATGCAGTTATTTTTGTGCCATCATGGAACTAAATTTGTAGCTGTTTCCAGGAACCTATTAAAGAAGCTGGAATTTTGGAAGGCCGCAATGGCATTAAGGAAACATGCCTCCAGGTAATGCATGTCGGCTAATAGATTTTTCGCGCTCTGGATTCTTTAATAGGCGAATGACCTATTATCAGATTTGGACATCAAATTTGTCTAAACAAACATTGAGATGTTAACAGTTGATTTTATCTACGTGTTTTTTCTTACACTGCGCTCTGTTCATGGTTTCACCATTGCTGCAACAATATACGGCACTGTTTGTTGTTAAAATTAACATAGGAAATAAGCGAAGCATTAAATGCTTTCTGTTTTTTTTGTTGCTATATGCCTTGTGAGTTGCTACAGATATGTTCTGGATAAGTTTAACTATAAGTTGTCTACTTGTTTGTATATCTTCGTGGGTCATGGTAAGTTACTGGCTTTTGGCATTCAATGTTTACTTAGCAATAATTCTCTTACTATATTTTGTGTATAACTGCACGCCCATGCCTACTTACAATGCATAAATCTTTATATGCTACTTACAATGCACAAATCTTTATATGCTTTTATGCCCAAAGGAAAAAATAAAGCTGATCTTCACAGGTCTTTTTTGTTTTTCTTTAGCATGCGGCAAGGTGCCTTGGAAATCAAGACTGGGTTAGGAGTGATTCCCTCAAAACGATTGAAAACACAGCAGTAAGTCATAATCCCCTTTAATTTGCTAGTTTGCCAACTAGTTTTTATTTTCCTCATTCTTCATCATTAAAAATTGCAGATACCTGTGATCATGCTTGTAGCCCAAGTACCTTGTGACACAAATATGTCCAATGACCCTTCTGTTCTGGATAGCTCACAAGAAATTTCAGTCAATGTGCTTGGGGAGCAAGGGAGCCCTCCTCGTTCTGACAATTCTAGTTCAGAAGGCAGCAACGCACTTGCGGGCTCAAAAATGAAGGATGATTGTGATGCTGTGCGGTCAATTCGTCTTGATATAAGTTTCAAATCACCATCCCACACAGGACTCCAGACTACTGAGTTGGTAAAATCAAAAGCTACTATCAAACGGAATATTTTTAAGTAAAATAAGTTCTGCTTTGTTTCTATTTGTTGGTTTTAAAGTCAGTCTTCATGAAAAGGTTTTGTTTCTGAAGTGTTTGATCACAGTTGGTAGTTTTGTATCATTATCTTCAGTTTACTGTAACAGAAAATCAACCTGTAAGTAAGTATCACTGAATATTTTGAACAATTAGTCATGAGCATTGCATGATCATGTAATAAAAATACAAATATAGTATAATGTGGAATGCTTAATGGGTAATTGGGTATGATTAAGTACATACTTAGTTGATACCTATCTCTTGTAGGCATAGATTATTGCCTTATGTATCCGCGCTATGTAAGATTGCAGTTCAGTATTGTAATAATCTGTGTGTGAAGCATGATCTTAATTCAAATTATACCATTTGTACATAAATTTATTGCATACTTAAGTTGCATCATGTCAATCGTGCACAGTTTGAATTATCATCATTGCTCTTGGTTCTTGTCAGTTGTCACATGTTCGAAAGCACTAATGTTTTCCCATTAAAAAGTACTACCTCTGTATCAAAATATAAGACGTTTTTTGTAGGCTAAACTAGCCTACAAAAACGTCTTATATTTTGGTATGGAGGTAATAGTAATGTTTTCTCCTTGATGCTTACATACATGTCATCTCAAATGATCCTAAGGATGAGATAATGATGGTTCTTGTGTGATTTCTGTTTTTTTAATGATGTCATGATGATTCTTCAACTAAAGAAAAAGAGATGCTGGAAGGCAACATTTATAAGGTTTTGGATTTGTTTAGTATGTAGAGTTCAATATCACCACAATCACTTAGTTTCTTTGTCAAGTGCAAGTCTTGTACACATGAATGGCCGCTGCTTGGTTGGTTGAACCATAGAACTATCTAACTACATGGTACTGCCACATGCTTTGGTGGCCACGACATTGTGCTTGAAAGTCATGAATACAAAATTTTCAGGACTAAAATTGGAGATCCAAGTTTGCCGCTCTTATTCACCTTCTTTCTTTTCTTGCTACAGGTTGGTGAGCTGACCCAGCAATTTCCTGCGGCTTTACCCCTTGCCTTAATCATGAAGAAGTTTTTGGCAGATCGTAGTTTGGACCACCCATATTCGGGTGGTCTAAGCTCTTACTGTTTGGTATGTAGCTTTTCTTAATACTCCTGTGATTTTTTTTTTCGTGTTGATTTGACTCTGAAAGCTTGTTTGCGCTGGATAACTTCTTTATGTTTACCTACATGCTCTCCAGATCATTGCTTCTGAGTTAGTAATGACTAAAATATCTTAATTTTAGTAGGAAATTTTCTCGTTAATTTTATCAGGGTTGGTCATAGTTGAATGTTCTATACTTTCGATGGTTTGTCTGGACTAAACCTTTCAATCAGATAAAAAATTTCGGCCAGATAATATGTCCTCACAGTGTCTGCTAATGTATGTCTAACAGCATTACAAGCACGTTTCCGAGCTAACTTTTATTTTCTTATATATTTTCAGCTTTGGATAACATACTTGATGCTTACATTTCATGTTAGCATATTATATTTATTAATGACATTAACTCTTCAGATGACCTGTGAAAGAACTTCATTTTTTAATATCCTTTGCAGGTGTTGTTAATCACTCGTTTTCTTCAGCATGAACATCATCTTGGTCGGCCTATTAACCAAGTAAGTTGCACATCTTGAATAGTATAGCTCAATTGGAATCTAAACTATTTTTTCCCTTGGTTACTCTATCCTGTTTCTGTGAGATATTTGTTTCTGTATAATAGATTATATTTTAGTGATTGGCTCACATATATGTAGATATTTGGTCATCTTTGAGTTTCAAACTTCAGTAGTACAAATGGAAAAATAAAAATTCATCCCTGGTCCTCCTTAGCAAGTTCATATTTTTATTGTAAACTGCCACTAATGCTACATTTTTGCTGTTTTGTGTTTGGCAGAATCTAGGGAGCCTTTTGATGGATTTCCTGTATTTTTTTGGGTAAGTGAGCATGTATGGGCACTTTATTATTTATAACATAAGGGAAAAGATAAGTACCAGATGTAGAAAAAGCGTGTAAAGTGTGCTAGAATGACTAGGGGCCCAGTGTATGGTTTCTCTTTTGGAACAGCTAAATTAGCAATATATTGGTGCATCTTACTTTTAACCGCTTTCAAACATTCTGGATGACAGGAATGTGTTTGATCCACGCCATATGCGTATTTCCATCCAAGGAAGTGGAATTTATTTGAACCGAGAAAGAGGGCACAGGTAATAAAAGTCGATCTCAGTAATACATCGGTTATGTATGTCACCTTCTGCCTATGTTAAGTTTTCATATTGTGGATTTTGCAGCATTGATCCAATTCATATCGATGACCCTCTTTGCCCTGCTAACAATGTGGGCCGGAATTGTTTCCGAATCCATCAATGCATCAAGGTTGGTTGAAATTATCTTTTCTGGACTGCTTGAATCCATCTTTTGCTATCTAGAGCGTTTTGGACTTTGTGCAACGCCGTTTTCTGTTATTATGCTCTGTTATGTAGTCATTCATCTGGCTGGGGAATCTCGGTATTGAAATTTAGTCTTTGCACGGTACTAGTACTAATGCGTTCTTTGTTTGGCCTTTGAAGATATAAATGTTCTTCGGACAAGTCATGGATCAATAAGTCTTACTGGTATTTTCTGATGCTTTTCATGGCAGGCTTTTGCTGATGCTTTTGCGGTTCTAGAGAACGAGCTACTGCAGTTCACTGCAGAATGTAACATGCCTGCATCATCATTTAGCCTACTGAAGAAAATAATTCCAAGTATTGATTCTAATGAGTTGTAGCAATGAAAAGAACCTGTGAGTCCACAAGCTACATGAACTGTCGGGTTGGAATGGCCTCTGCTTGTGTTCTGGACACTGAGTTACTACTGCAGCTGGTGGAAAAGAAGGTCAGTAGAGATAAATTTGCAAGCTGGTCTTAATTCTAGGTTACTTTCTTTTTTCTGCTGTACATCTTAATAGTAGTCCTGTGAGTTTTTAGCGCTAGTAGGTGTGAAAACATTGATAGAAAAATGTTCATATTCAAGTTTTCTATTTAGTGCAGGCTTGTTCGAAGGTACGATGCCAGCTGCCCTCCTCTCGCCTCTGGCTGTTTAGAACCCGAGACCGTTATTTGAGGTATTAGGCTGAATTGGATGATTCAAGAGCAAGATAGGGTTGCACGCTTCACACAGAAGGTACTTTACTTGTCACTTCTGTAATGTGAACACACCTAATCACTTTATAAGTGTATGTAAATTTCATCCGCTTATACCATGAACATAGATCCTGAACCTCGTGCCAGTGGTATGTGCTGCCAAGGATGCGGAAATGGACTCGCCTAATGATGTGTGCTGCCAGACCTATAAGGTCACGGAGGAGCAGTACAGCAGATCCACACAGAACTCCGGATCCGGAGGAGCAGCACGCGGGATATGCTCTAGCAGAGGCTCTACATATTCTCTGAATCATCTGTTCTCTGAACCTTAGAAAATGCTGAAGAAAAGAAGATCAAAATCCGTATGGAGCGCCGAGTCCTTCATGCTTTTGGCAGTCCGCATCTGCTTGTGGAACAGAACAGGAAATGGAGAAATGCTAGAGGAGGTTACCTCTATTCTGAAACAAAGAATGAATCGACTCCTACGTGTGGCCTGTACCAGGCTTGTACTGGAAGTGGCAACTGATATAGCAACGTGATTGTTCTCCCATGGAGTAAGATTGTTCCCCGAACACACCAAGAGGGTAAGTGCGAAGATAAATGCTGTGATCTTGAGTGCCAGATTCTTCATTGCAGTCACTCGCCAACGGGTTTGCCGAGTTACTCTTCTTCAGAGACAAGTTAGAGCATCAGAAACATGGTCGGGTGACGGCATTGGCTCGTCTTACAAAAGCAGACTTCGTTTCCCGCCGCTGATGAGAGTCAAGTTGCTGCTTTTGTAGCGAGGCAGACTTCAGTTCCTGCAGCCGATGAGATTTAAGATACCGCTTTTGTAGTTTACTCTAACACAAATTTGGAAGTAGCATGTTCTTGACTTGTTGTGCTGATGTTCTTACGTTTTCTTTCTTGTGCAAGTATCGACTAATATTTTTACAATTACCTTGATGAATGTCTGCCATTTTTCATCACTAAATTTGTTCACAACTACTCCATCCGTTCCTAAATACACGCCTTTTTAGAGATTTCAATATGAACTATATATGGACGTATAAATCTGAACTACATACGGATGTATATATACATATTTTAGAGTGTAGATGTACTTATTTTGCTTTGTATGTAGTCCATGTTGAAATGACTTAAAACTTAGGAATCGAGGGAGTACTAAACAGTTTTTGCCTTCTCTGTCACAAACTGTTCTCAAAATTAAGAATTCTTTGAAAAAAATTACACATGTAGATGTTGATGTAACATGTACACTTTGCAGTTTGTATTTCTTCCTTCTAAAATAATACACATTTTATGTGACAAAAGGACATTTGTGATGGGCTAACAAGGCCACTTTCTGTGCACAAATTTATTTCCTGTCATTTACTAGCAATAAAAGAATGCAATCTGTTTGCGCCATTTTTCTCTCTTTTTGCAAATGTGGATGTTACTTGTTAGAAGTCCATTATAAATTAACAACTCTTAAACTCAATTTGGTTTAAAATCTTAGACACTAAGCTCCCTTGATTTGAGCATGTTCTACAAGGCATTGCTTAGTTTTTAGTTTTTATCTCTTTCTTTTCTCTATCGGTTTCAATAATATATTTTTTCTTCTTCTTTTTATATTTTCACATTTTTATTCATGAACATTTAGAAAAATCATGTCATTTTTAAAAACCAATTAACATTTTTATTCATGAACATTTTTTAAATCCGTGAACAATTTTGAAGTTCATGAACCTAAAGTCTGTAATTTTTTAAAAAAAATTGCAACCATTTTTCAATTTCATGAATATTTTTTCACAATTTAGAATTTTTAATTTGCGTCATTTTTTAAATCCATGCACATCTTTTGATTTAATTTACTTTTAAATAAAAAAATATGGAAGTTTTTTTTTTGAGCTAGCGAGTGAGCGAAATAGGGATAAAACGAGGCAACATGGATAAAAACTAGACGAAACAACCAAGCGAGTGAGCGGAACAAGGATAAAACCAAAGCAACACAGATATAACCAAATCGAAACAACCTGTCGTAATAACATGCTAGAGAAAAAAGAGTTAATTTCACGAATGAAAAATGGTTTGGTGATCGGTAGTCGTGTAGTACTATTCAAAGCTACGAAAACCTAGGTCCGCCACATTGCCATGCCGTCGCCGCTTTTGTTTTGCCCCTCGTTGCTCCAAGTGGCATGTTCCCAGGCGACAACAAGGTGAATGGCGTGGAGGTGGTGGACCTAATCATGTTTCTGATTCCTGTTTAGGGTCCTTCTTGCAGAAGTCCATGGACTTGGCTGTGCTCCTTTGTTTATTTAAGGTCCTTTTGTAAGATATGTTGTATGCTAGTTTTCAATGAATAAATCTTCAAGATCCTTTGGGATCTTTTGCTGTTAAAAAAACCCACTAAACCGTCTTCTATGACAATGGTTTTGTCGCAGTCAGTCAACCTTAAAAAGGACTGGAATATCTAACGAACATCATATTTTTAAACATGACAAATTAAATATTTTTCATGACAGATCATGTTTGTTGAGGATGGCAAGTTTAGCTCGTGAGTATGATAGATCCGTCTTTGTTCCTTTCTTGCCAGGAAATTCCGTGCTTGCAAACAAAAGCTGCTATACCCACGCCAACATAAATTGCCATAGCAAATACTGCATCCGTCCGGAAATACTCGTCGGAGGAATGGATGTATCTAGATGTATTTTAGTTCTAGATACATTCATTTTTATGCATTTTTTCGACAAGTATTTTCGGACGGAGGGAGCATTCGATTTGCCGTGCCTAAAAACCCGACGTCTAATTTTAGCATTTCCGAAAAAACATTCCTGTATGAAAAAAAGAGAATGTCCACATTAAAAAAAACGTCATTTTTCTTTTCAAAATGCAGACATTTTTTTTCAAGGTAACAACCAGCACCCCAATCAATCTCCCACCGTCAATTTCGGCAGTCCAGTCGGAATCCTCCTCACTCGCCGCCTCCACCTCTCTTCTCCTCCCACGCCGCCGACCGCGGGTCCGGCTCGTCGGGCCCCCGAAATCCGGCCAGATCCGCCTCAGCGGACGCCGGCAGGCCAGCCGGTCCGCCTCGCCGACGCCGGGACACCATCCTCATCCGTCGGCGCTCGCGTACGGTCCTCGTATCCAGCCTCCAGCGACGCCGGTGAGCCGCCCTTCACCTCCTCTGCCCTCGCGCCTTTCCCGTCGTCTGCCGAATCGTGCTCACACGCGTTCGTCTCCACCCAGACCATCGCCATGGAGAACGCCTGCATAAACTTCACCGCCGTCGCGCGCTCGGCGCGGATGCTCAAGATCGACGGCTTCAGCCTGACCGAGAGCATGGACCACGACGACTGCGTCAGATCCAGGTGGACCTTCGACGGGTACGAGTGGGAGGTCCGCGTCTACCCCGCGATGACCAGCTCTGCCGGCGGCGGCGGCGGCGCGTACGTGGTGCTGGAGGTGGCCTTCCTCAGCAAGCCTCGCAAGGGCAGCGTGAGGGCGGCCATAGGCTGCCGGCTGGTCGACCCGAGAGGGATACTCAAACCGTCCAATGAAATCAGCATCTCAAAGGTGTTCAGTCGCCCCCAGGAATGCTCGACCAAGGCGGCCGTCGTGGGGCGGCGCGCGCTGGCGGCGTCGGCGTTCCTCCGGGGCGATTCCTTCACTATGGAATGCACCATTGAGGTTCTCAAGGAGCTGCCTGACACGGTGACGGACCCGGTCGAAGAAGTGCCGGTGCCATCCTCAAACTTGAGCCGGCACCTGGCTCTACTCCTGCAGAGCGAGGCCGGAGCGGACGTCACGTTCCTCGTGTCCGGCGAGTCCTTTGCTGCACATAAGAGCATACTGGCCGCGAGGTCTCCGGTTTTCATGGCCCAGTTCTTTGGAGACATGAAGGAGAAATGCTCGCAGAGTGTGGTGATCGAGGACATGGAGGCTGCGGTGTTCAAGGCCCTGCTTCACTATATCTACACTGATACTGTGGCTGAATTTGACGAGAAGGGTGAGGAGGTGACAATGTTAGCTCAGCACCTGCTTGCAGCTGCTGACAGATACGGGCTGGACAGGCTCAAGCTGATCTGCGAAGGCAAGCTCTCTGATGGCATCAATGTTGACACTGCAGCGACGTCTCTGGCTCTAGCCGAGCAGCACAACTGTCCACGGCTCAAGGCGAAGTGCGTCCAGTTCATCATTAGAAATCGTGAGGTTCTTGATGCTGTGTTGGCGACGGAGGGGTACAAGTACCTGGCGGCAAGCTGCCCTTCAGTGTTGGCTGACCTTCTCAAGTCGAGCCTGCGCGTGGGATGAAGAGCTGATGCATAGTTGGGTGCTATCAGAGGTCCAAATTGCAGTGATGCATAATCTCTGTTTGTGCTTGTCTAGTTACCTTGCGTCGCTTCTTAATATTGAATCTAAATCAGGTAGGTTAGTCTCTGCTTGTGCCTGTTATGCATGAATGTATTATAGTAACTTGTTTATGTGCAACCTGTTGTGATGTAATTTAGTTTAAATGGTCATCGATTTGGTATCTATCTCCTTGTATGGTTATCACTGCCACCAGGTGATACACGAGTAGTCTCAGTATGTGTTTTTTTATGCAAGTAGGAGTAGTAACTTGTGTTTCCATGACTCATGTAATGCGCAATCTACTGCTTTCAGTAACCCCTTCATTGTGATTTAATTTAGTGCTCCAATACGGGCGCTAAATTTCTATTCCATCTACAATGGTAACTGAAGTGTTAACGGATAATTCACAATCACCAGTGGAATAAATTATAGTTCTTGTGGAACAATTCACTGTTACTGAAGTAGGATGTTTAAAATTCCTTATAAGTAGTAAGAATACAAGTAGTATTAGTAAATTTGAATCATTCACAGCTGGTTCTGAACCATTTTTTTTTTCAAGTGCTGCAGCCTCTCATGGTTACTGATGCCTGAGATTTCAGTAACTTGTGTTCCCCTGACTTGTATACCTGCAACCTACTGCTTTCAGTGTGATGTAATTTATTCTAAATGGCTCATGATTTGGTATCCATCTCCTTTTATGCTTATCACTGCCACCAGGTGATATATGTGAGCAGTGTGCATGATGCAGGTCTTTGGCAAGAACCTTCTGTTCAGTGATACTACAGAGTCAAGGGTGATTCCGAGTTCGCTTTTCCATATTGTTGATTTTGCAGCATTGATCCGATTCACATCGATGGTCCTCTTTGCCCTGCTACGTGGGCCAGAATTGTTCCTGGGTCCACCAATGCATCAAGGATGGTTCAAATTATCTTTTCTGGACTGGTTGAATCCTTGTGTTGCTGTCTAGAGCTTTTGGAGTTGTTGCAATGCTGTTATTATCATTGGTTATTATGCTCTTTTATGTGGTAATTTGTTTGACCAGACAATCTTGGTATTGAAATTTAGGCCCTGTTCGGCACTGGCCCAGCTCCGCAGAATACGAGGATCTGCGGAGTACTCTTCGGCCACTCCATAATTTTAAACTGTAGCTCCGGCCGCTCCGGGAGAGAGTCGAGGAGTGGAGAGCCTCCGAACGGGCCTTTAGTCTTTGTGCGGTACTAATACTAATGCATTCTTTGTTTGGCCTTTGAAGATATAAATATTCGTGCAGCAAATCACAGATCAACAAGTGTTATTGGTATTTTCTGATGCTTTTCATGGCAGGCTTGTGCTGTTCTAGAGAACGAGCTACTGCAGTTCACTGCAGAATGTAACATGCCCGCATCATCATTCAGCCTACTGAAGAAAATAATTCCAAGCATTGATTCCAATGAGTTGTAGCAGTAAAAAGAAACTATGATTCCACGAGCTGCAGGAACTGTTAGGTTGCAATGGCCTCTGTGTTCTAGACACTGGTTACTACTGCAGCTGGTGGAAAAGGAGGCCAGTAGATTTTATTCCTAGCTGGTCTTAATTCTCGGTTACTTTCTTTTTTCTGGTGTACTCCCTCTGTAAACTAATATAAGATCGTTTAGATCAAAATGTACTCCCTCTGTAAACTAATATAAAGATCGTTTAGATCACTTTGATCTAAACGATCTTTATATTAGTTTACAGAGGGAGTACATTTTAATACTCCCTCCGTCCCAAAATAAGTGACCCGACCTTGTACTTTGTACTAAAGCTAGTACAAAGTTGAGTCACTTATTTTGGGACGGAGGGAGTAGTACTCTTGTCAGTTTTTAATGCTCGTAGGTGTGAAAAACATTGGTAAAAAATGTTCATATTCAAGTCCTCTATTTACTGCAGGCTTGTTCTAATGTATGATGCCAGCTGCCCTCCTTTCGCCTCAGGCTGCTGAGAACCCGAGACTGTCTGTTTTAGAAAGGAGGCGCTTGCCCGGCCTTAGACTGAGGCCCTTAACCCGAGACTGTTAATTGATGTATTAGGCTGAATTGGACGATTCGAGAGCAAGATGGGGGATGCACTCTGCACACATAAGGTACTGTACGTCTGTACCTGTCCCTTCTGTAACACGAGCTTATCTTATCACTTTGTAAGTATGTAAATCTCATCCACTTGATACCATAAACTAATCCTTAACCTCGTGACGGTGGTATGTGCTGCCAAGGATGCGGAAATGGACTCGCCTAATGATGTGTGCTGACAGACCTATAAGGTCACGGAGGAGCAGTAGAAGCAGACCCACACAGAACTCTTGACCCGGAGGAGCACGCAGGATCAAAGAAGTTAGGCAGTCTGTATGAATCATCTGTATGTTTTCTGAATCATCTGTTCTCTAAACCTTACAAAACTGCTGAAGAAAACAGGAGCAATATCCGTATAGAGGGCCAAGTCCTTCGTGCTTTTGGCAGTCTGTATGAGCTTGTGGAACAGGAAATGGAGAATTGCTATGGAGGAGGCTACTGTACTTATGTTCCGAATCAAATAAGTTAGCGGCTCCTGAGTCCTGACTTGATACTGGAACCGGTGACCGGTATTGGCGGAGATTTGTTCCAGATAGGTAGTTGTGAAGATTGCTGCCGTGATCACAGTGTCGATTCTTTGTTGCGGTTACTCGCCAGTGTGATTGCTGGGTTGCTCCCTTTCAGAAACAAGTCAGAGCAAGTTTATTGATATGATATGCAAAATTACAAGGACGGCGGATACCACCTCCACGCAGAGCATCAGGAACATGAACATGAACAGGTCAAGGTTGGATTGTCTTATAAAAGCAGACTTTTTTTTTTGAAACGAGGCAAAAGACTTGCCATTTCATTGATTAAGAAGAAGAGAAATGCCCGGTTAATTGACGGAAAACTGGGCTAAAACCGATACAACACAGCCCACATGACATGGGCACCACAGGCCAACCTGGCCACCGACATGGAACAAAAGCCACGACGGCACATGCCTACAGATGGCCACACGCGCAAGCAACCGACAGCTCCGACTTTGACGACGAGCAACTCGAGGGAAATATGCAGGACTTGCGCCGACCGTGCCCCCCACGAATGACCACCAAATGCCTGTCATCGTCACCACCTGGACTCGCTCCAACGCAGCTCCGACTTCAAAGCAACCAGCGACCACGAAAGAGCACCTCGGACACGCCGGGAAGTACCGACTACCGAAGACCACGCCGCGACCCAAGCTTCATTCGATGCCATCATCGTTGCCAAACAGAAACCAACTCCCCGCTTCAGCAAACCACGCGGCGAAGATGCCGCCCTCGACGGGGAAGATGTCGTCATCCACCAGTCTCACAGTCCAGCTCCGAGACGATGCCCCCAAGGAGGAGAAAGACGTGGATACGCCTCCATCGCTTGATCCAACAGATCTAAGGTTTCCCTCCGGAGCCAAAGCCGTGTGGAGGAGGAGTACACCTCCACGACGACGCTTCCAAGAAAGATCAAGACACCCGCGGGCGCCGCCATCGCCGGCTCCGAAGAAGACCGGAGCAAGGATTTCTCCCAGAGATGCCCACCGCCCTCCTGGCCGTAGCCGCCGTCCACCACCGTAGCACCACGTGACCACCTCCACTGCAGCCACCAAGAACAGACGAGCAGCATCTCCACCTGCAGCGCACCTCGCGCTCCAGAGCAGCACAGCCGCCACGTCCAGCCGATGACTGCGCCCGCCGCTGCCACGCCCAGCCGTCGATCCTCTCCCCACGCGCGCATCCGAGCGAAGCGCCACAGCATAACGCACGCCGTCCACGCCCGAGCCACGCCGGAGCCGGACCGAGGCCGATGCCCACAGCCAGCGCGGCGCTTCGGGCCTCATGCGCGCGCTCCAGAGCCGCAGCTCACCCCGCCCGCCAGATCGCGGCGGCTAGCCTAGCCATCCGCGCCTCGTGCCCACCACATACCGCGCGCGCGCTCAAGCAGCGCGAGCCACGCCCGCCAGCGAGCCAAAACCGCCGGGGCTGCGCCCGCACGCCCGCCAGGACCCGTCGCGCCAGATCCGTCCCCGCGCCTCGCAGAGAGATGCCCCGCCACCACCCTCCCTGGAGCCTGACCGGGCTTCGCCGGTGGGCTCCTCATGCGGCGGCGATGTGAGGGGGAGGAGGGGGTGGGAAGGAGGTGGCGCCGGAGTGGATCCCCCCGTGTCGCCAGAGAGAGGGGCGACGCGAGGGTTGGGGGGGGGGGAAGTCTTCAGTTGATACTTTGAACAGAAAAGAGAAAAAAGAAGAGTGAAGTGACATTGACGATGCCTAATTTAGAACAACCCTCCTCAGCTTCATCACGCTACAAGACATCGAGTCAACGAGCGAAACGAGAAAGGCGAACGCCTCTGGCTTTGGGCCCACCTATGAGACCGACCAGGGAGAGAAGAGAAGGGATTGGAGGGAGATGCGCTCATGGAGTGGCATCGGATTAGGGGTCGGGGGCGTCCGCGGACGGCGGAGACGGTCACCGGCGGAGCCATGGGCGGCGGCCACCTTGCTTCATCCTCATTGTGTGACTTGTGTGGGCCTTGTCGCCGACGAGTGGAGGCAGAAATCACATATTTGACCTGAGGCAGAAATCAAATCACAAACTGACCTGGTCACGAAAAATTTTTACTCTGCTGACCCTTTGGTGTGGCGTCCGACAGCTGGGCGCCGCAACCTACTGTGCAACGCCGTTCCCTTAGGCGTCGCACATCCTGTCAGCGTGGCAGCCCTGGTCCAGTTGCGGCCCCACACGCACCTGTGCAGCGCCTAAGTCCTAGGCGCCACACTGTGACGTGCAGCGCCTAGCCCTTAGGCGCTGCACAGTGACTTAAGCGCGGCCGCCCTAGCCCGACCAGGCAGTTCTTCATCTCTTCGCTTTCTAGACAGAGAGCAGCGGCGGCGCCCCCATCTAATCCCCCCTCATCCCTCTCAGATCTGAAGATTTGATCCGTGGATTCGATCCCCAATCCATCCTACTAGGTAAACTCTTCCGTTCTCTTTCTTTTGCTCCGTAAATTTGTTGCCATTTTAGAGATTTGTCCAAGATTTGATGGAACCCTTGATTTGTTTGATTTGCTCGATTTAGGATGTGTATTCATATTGGTAGTACCGTAGTGTTATTTATTAGTTCACAATATATGATTCTTGTTAGTGAAACCCTAGATTGTTTAGTTTTTTAGATATATATGAGATGCCTATTTTTATAGATAACTATGAGATGTTGATTTTTGTAGACATATATGAGATGTTTGTTTAGATATATATTAGATGTTGAGTTTATTTCAAATATTAGATGTTGAGTTTATTTGAAATATTAGATGTTTAGTTTATTTGAACACATATGACACATTCATTGTGTGAGAAGGAGATGTTGAGATTCTTGTAGTTGAACACATGTTATATGTTAAGTGTATACCGATATTTGAGATGAAGATGAACTCATATATGTTTATTGTTTGAAATTGTAAGGATGGTTTGGCTTCTGGACGATGTCTACGACGTGCAACACCGGGCCTACATGATGCGCGAGAAGGATAAGGTAATAATGAGTAATCCAAATCTTTTGCAAATTTGCCTTTAGTTGAAATTTACATGCCCTAAGATTTGTCATTAATTGTTTTTTGCAGAAGCTTGAACCTCTAAGGATTCGGTATCACGGGGTCTCTGGTCCTGCCATGCCTTACGATGAGCGGTACACACCGTACATCAAGCAGGCAGGACTACTCCCGTGAATTCTGTTGGTCAGCCGGTCCACGCCGAATCTGAACGCTCCACTGGTGTCCGCTCTTGTTGATCGGTGGAGGCCGGAGACGCATAGTTTCCATCTTCGGACTGGGGAGATGACCGTGACGCTCGAGGATGTCTCGTTGATCACCGGTCTTGCTATCGACGGGAGGCCTCTCTGTATGAGCACCAATTCTGATGGGTGGCGCGAGCAGATGATTGCTCTTATCGGTATGGCTCCTACCGAGGCTGAGGCTGATGTAGAGGAGGGAGAAGAGAAGAAGAAGAGGGAAAGGAAAGCAGCCGGAGCTGCTTTCACGTGGATTCAAAATAACTTTGCGACGTGCCCTCCGGATGCCACTGATGATGTGATCCAGACACATGCTCTTGTGTATATATGGTACATTGTGTCGAGGACTTTGTTTCCTGACTCCACTGGCAAGAACGCTCCATCGATGTGGCTGAAGGCATTGACCGTCTTCGATAGCAAATGGAGCTGGGGTTCAGCGACTCTTGCCTACTTGTACCGATAGGTAGTTGGTCTGTTTTGTGATCAACTCATTTCTTCATTAGCAATGCAAGCTTGCTGTCAAGTTAACATTGTTTTTCTTTCATATGTAGTTGGACGATGCGTGTTGGAGGATCACAGATAGTGCAGGCATTGGTGGTAATCTGCTTCTACTTTCTGTATGGAGCTGGGAGCGTCACTGTTGGGCCTTGAAGAGCGTCGAGTTTGATCCTTGGTATGCGAGATGAACATGACGAATTACTGGCGCCCCGTGGGCTTACAAGTGGGATATCGTTTCGAGATGACGACGATGTCAATCTCATGTACCAAAAGTACATTGCCGAGTTGGACACGATTACGCTGGCAGGTAAGGAGGTCATTACTTGATCTTTTCTCATGCTTGCTTGAAAATAGTCATCAAATTTGCATTGTTGCCTGTTTCATAGGTGGAATGGCAGCCATATGGCGGGTGAGAGCTTAGGGTACACCGAGGAGTTCCCCCTCAACCCGATGTGCTTGCGGGATAAGGATCTCTGGCTTATGCGGTGCCCATTGATATGCAACTGGGCGGTTGAGTTTCATTTGCCGCATCGCGTGTATCGTCAGTTTGGTGTGTTCCAGCCTCACCCGCCGGACTGGGTGGACATGGACAAAGCACTTCATAGGTAAGAGAGCATGTCTGCGTATTGTCTAAGCATCGGGACTCCTTTTGATTGTGCTAATGCTTGGTTTTATACCACGCAGGTTGGACAGGAGAAGGCAGCGGAAGATAAAGGACTGGGACAAGCATCATGCTCCTTATGTTACTCGCTTCCAGCTTTCTGTGGAGCAAGCTCGTAGCACTGTGCACGCCCCACTTCGTGAGCACAGCCAACAAGCTTTTGATAACTACGTACGATGGTTTATTGGAACTACTCGAGTTGAGATATGCCCGCCGGCATATAATGAGGATATTCTTGAAGAACCCGTAAACTTTGAGGATCTAGCAAAGGGGAAGTACAACAGAGATGTCAGGAAAGGGCAAGGAGTCCCTGCTGTTCCGGTGATTAACTATGTCGTAAAGTGTTCCCTTCTTTACTTTCCCCTTGACCGTATTACACATGTTTGAATGGCTAGCGCATTCATTCTTTCTCATCCGTAGCACATCGAGATCAAGAAAGCAGCTGATGAGAGGCAGTCTATTCTGGAGAAGACACCGGTTGGAACTGGCAATGATGATGGTTCACTACGGGCATTCCTCAAGGTACATATCGCATTCACTACGAGCATTCCTCAAGTTTGATATCTTACACACTTGTTCATGTTACAGCGTCAGGCCAGGAAGTTAAGGCAGTTATCGAACCTTCTCGGTTGCCGTGATCCTGAATATGATGAACCATCTGCCTCTAGGTCCAGTACACCATCGGACCCGCATCTCACCATGAGGGGGCGATGTGAGTTCCTCATATGCTTATATGGATGATGAGGGTGCGCTCACCCAAGAGGTATGACTAATCCTTTAGATGTGATTCTCACCTGATTACGACACCGGCCTTGACCATATTGTTTTGTTGTGTGATAGGGCCATGAGCTTGATGATGACATGATTTTGGCGGACGCTCAAGCTCGGTCCACATATGTGTTCAAGCCTAGAAAGCCCAGACGCCAGTACACGCCGCGACTATGACAACAGAGGCAACCCAAAGGTGGTCGTAGGGACCTCGCGGATGGCTAGCTTGGATGATGAGGCGGAGGCGGAGGCGGAGGCGGAGGAGGAAGTGCACGAAGAGGAGGCTCGTCCTTCTAGGAAGAAGAAGATTGCCTGCAGGCGTGGCACCGGGAACACGTGCGGAAGGCATTAGTGCTTGTTCATGTTACTTTTAGCCGTTTAATTAGGTTGATGAACTTGTGAGGTTATGTTATATGTTGGTGAACTCTTACTAGTGTGGTATTTGTGTTTGCGAACTTGAAGTAATGTTGAATTGTCTTAAATGATATGATGTTCAAGTTATTAGTTCTCTTTGTTTAGTATGTGCAGTTTACAGTACTTTTAGTGATGTTCAAGTTATGTGAGTGCTGCTGCAGGTGGCCAAAATGGCATCTGTTTCTGCAGTTTAGCTTATAGCAACCACTGCATTGCTGCCCAATGATTAAGTAGCTGCTGCTTATCATTGTGTGGTGCCCAGCAGTTAGGCGCTGCACTACTTCCATGGCTATCCAGAGAGCCACAGTTGGCTTGCATCACATCCATAATACTTACAATGACTGCAGCATCACAACAATTTGAACAAACACAAATTTTATGCCGACGAGTTCATAACTTAAGACAATTCAAACATTACTACGACATGGTTCACGACACATTCATTACAAATGACAAATGGCAGCTTGCCCTAGAAGATAGTTCACCAACATCTCACATGCCCTCCCAACTTCACAACACATTCATTAGAAGATAGTTGACGACGAGTGCACCGAAGCGAAGTCCCTAATGAGTAGAGCGAGGCCATTTCCCCTTCTAGTCACGTGCCGAGTCCTCCTCTTGCGCCTCGCGAGCCTTTGCAAGCTTTCTTGCCCTCTCCTCCTCACGAGCAAGTTTCGCTTGGCGTGCCCTCTCCTCCTCTCGTTTCTTCCGCTCCATCCTCTCCTTCTGACGACGCTCTTCCTCCAAGCCTCTTCGAAACAATTCTTCGAACCGCCGTTGCCGCCTAAGACAATCTGCGTATTGGTCCTTTTTGACATCTTCTGGCACTTCAAGATCTATCCACGTTGCATAGAGGAGGCGGTGACTGCATAAAAATTTGTTCTTAGTGTTGACACACATTTGAGAGCAACATTTTACTTCTCGAGCTTACCGGTGGTTGGTCATAGGCGTTAGTTGGAAGTGCACGATCATAAGCATAGTTCAGGCATACAAAATATCTCTGCCCTTCCGTCCATGCTTTCTTTCGGTCGGTGGACACCTTCACCTTGCAAACATCTCCAAACCAACATGGCGGGATGTTGACATCTTTCTCCTTCACCTTGTCCAAAGATGCGTCCTCCCACTTGTTCGGCATGTCTTCTTGGTTAGCACACGGTGGCCTCGTCATGGAACCGGATGAAGCCATGCCTACAAAACCGAGAATTATTAGTCAACCCTAACCCCCACTTAACAATAACCACAACCCTAAGACCAACATAACCCTAACACCAACATCAAACACACATAACCCTAACCCTAGCATACTATGAAAGCCTAACCATACCAAATTAGCAAAGAAACACAAATTTCCAAATCCAAGCAAAAACTAGGGTTTCCCCCAAACTAGCAAGATTTGAGCAAATGTGACAATTCCTATGGATGAAAATGAGGGGATCGGAGGAGATTACCTTAAGGGAGGGGTTGGCTTGAAATCCACGGTCAAATACTCGGATCGAGAAGGATTTGAGAGGGGGAGAGGAGGCGAGAGGGAGGCTTGAGCTTGGGTTTGTGTGGAGGTGGGGTGTGTGGGGTGAGGATGGGTGGGAGGAGTTAGTGCAGGCTAATAAATGTCGGTGTGCAGCGCCTAAGGAAAAGCGCCACCTTGCCTGATCTGGCGCCTTTCCCTTAGGCGCTGCACACCTGGACATGCCAGTCCAGAGAGCACCAGGAGCGTTCCAGTAGCTTTTCCACCCCAAAATTTGCTAAGTCAGTGTGCAGCGCCCAAGGGCAAGGCGTTGCACTCTACAGTGCAGCGCCCAATAGCTAGGCGCTCCACTGTATAGTGTGGCGCCTTGCCCATAGGCGCTGCACATGGACTTGGCAAATTTGGGTGCAAACTCTTGGAATGCTTGTTGCTCTGGGCTAACATATCTAAGTGTCTGCGCCTAGGGGCAAGCGCTACACTGTAGTGTGGTGCCTAGCCTCAGGCTGCACACACTGACATGCTCGATCGAAGCATTCAGATGGGTTTTGCAGTGCAGCGCCTTGCCCTTGGGCACCACACTACACAGTGCAGCGCCTTGGCCTTGGGCGCTGAACTAACTGCTGTTTTCAAATACCTACTGTTTTTTTGTTTTGTGATTCATAAAGATGCCACATAATCATATCCAAATTACATGTAGTAGTCCAAAACACAGAAATAGTAGTCCACTCACATAGTCATACACACATAGCACATATACTTGTCCAAATCACATAGTCATACACACATAGGGATCTCACATAGTCATACACAGAAATAGTAGTCCACTCACATAGTCATACACACATAGCACATATAGTTGTCCAAATCACGATCCATGTAGTTTCTTCTTCTTCCTCTCTTCTTCTTCTTATTCTTCTCCCTCCTCCCACCACCAGGGGATCTCACCTTCCCCCTCCGTGTCCTCCACCCCTTCATTGTTTCCATACCTATGAAAATCGCAATATAATAGTTAGTCACACAATACAAAATGACAACACAAGCATTGAGCCAAAAGAACAAGATCATAGTAAGTCACATACGGCAATGGTCCATTGAACCAAGAGAACATTCCTCCACTACGGCCGCCGCCAAGGCCAAGATCACCACCACGGCCTCCACCAGCACCACGGCCTACACCACCACCGCGGCCTCTACCGCCACCACGGCCTCTACCGCCACTACCACGGCCTCTACCGCCACCACCACGGCCTCTACCAGCACCACGGCCAAGACCATCACCACGGCCAAGACCTTCACCACGGCCAAGACCTTCACCACGGCCTCTACCACCAGCACGGCCAACACCATCACCACGACCTCTACCACCACCACGGCCAAGACCATCACCACGGCCAAGACCTTCACCACGGCCAAGACCATCACCACGGCCTCTACCACCACCACGGCCTCTTCTAAGACCAAGTTGACTCCCTCTTTGTTGCCTAGTTCCTCGTTGGCTTGTTTGATTTGAGTGGTTTGGCACTTCACCACTTGTTTGACTTGGTTGGCTACCCCTTGGTTCACTTGGTTGGCTATCATTTGCTTGGCTTGTGCTTGCACCATTTTTCTTTGATCTCTTTCTTGGTTTGGGACAAGTTCTTGTGTTGTGTCCCCCATGACTGCAGCCCCCACAACGGGATTGCTCACGAGGCTCTTGGAATTGGCCGGTGCCGTATTCTCCACCGCCACCACGGCCCCATCCATCCATGTCACCTCTAAGACACTTTGTCTTAAGTCTTCCCCGTCTAACGACCTTCAATTCCGGGTCCGGCCATAGTTGAACTCCATGATACTCCGGCCATTGTGATTGGTCCAAGTATGGCTGGAACCGTGGAGTCCATGTATTCTTTACTGTCATGATTGAGAACTCGGACTCCCTCATGTTAAGAGGGTGATTGACGTCCACATTCCTAACCCGGGATGCATTTAACAAGTGCGAGCATGGGAGATGAAGCAACGATGGCCTCATGCAGCTGCAATCACACCGTGTTAGGGAGACCTTGAAAGCCCGGCCTCCGTGTAGGCGGCCATCGTTTGTGGTTCCTCCGGGCTCTTTCACCTCATACTTCCACTCGTTGTCGTCATATAGTACAGCTTCTTCGGAGTCTGCCTTTCGTGATTGAAATTCCAACCATTCTTCAACCTTGGTGGGAAATTGTACTTGTGCTTATCCTTGTTCTCACCAGCAATCTGCTTATCAGTCTCCATTGAGTGCTTTAAAAAGTATTCATTCATCTTGTCAAATGTGTATTGAACTATTGCAGTCACGGGTAATGCATGTACACCCTTGAGCACCTTATTGAAGCATTCTGCCATATTGCTTGTCATTTGACCGTACCTCCGGTCATCTTCATTGAAAGCACGTGCCCACATATTCCTTTCGGCAATGTTCTTATTGAGAAACTCCTGACCGCCGGGGTCAAGTTTCTTGTGTCTGAGCAATGCATTGAACAATGTGGAAAACCGCTTGTTGGTGAAAGCGAGACAACAATCCTGAAGATCATCGGCCAACTCCTTGATACCACATGCCCTATAGAAGTTTGCACAAAAGTGCCTCATGCACCATCGATGATGCAACTTTGTATGTCCGAGAATGTCAACCACCACCGCATTTAGAATTCCAGGATGGCGATCCGATATGACACAAATTTCCCTTTCAGCCGGTAATACCCTTGTTCTCAGTTGACGCAAGAACCACTCCCAGTTATCATTGTTCTCCACCTCAACCAAAGCGAAAGCCAAAGGCAACACCCGGTTATTGGCATCACTTGCTATTGCAACCAATAAAGTGCCCTTGTATTGTCCGGTCAAGAACGTGCCATCAATGGCGATGATGGACCGACAATGCTCAAAAGCCCTCACGCATTGCTCAAAGGCCCAAAATGCACGGCCAAATACTCGGACGGTCCTCCCGTTATGAATCAATGTCTGGTGCCCATGAGGCTCAACCACGTGAACCATGCCTGGGTTTGTGGCGGCCATAGCTAACAACAACCTAGGGTGTCGGTTGTATGCTTCCTCCCAATTGCCATACAACATCTTGAATGCGGCTTGCTTCGCCTTCCATGCCTTGTCGTACTTCACCTTGTAATGAAAGATGGCTTTCACAAGGTCAATGACACTCTTGATGCTCATTATTGGAAGTGTGGATATTTGGTTGGACAGCCTGTAAGCAATGAACTCGGACGTGAGTTATCTGTGTTGTTGGTACACAAGCTTGCCATCCGCATTCTTGTGCCGGCACATGTGAGTTGGTAGACAACTCACTATGCGCCAAGTGGGACCTCCTTTCCATGGCCTTGCACGCACAATCCATGGACATGTTGGCACTTCACATTTGACCGTGTAGCATACATTCACGTCCGAGTTGGCCACTTTATGTGGGCGATAATGTGTAACCGAGTAGTTGTCGAGCCACATCTTCAATTCCAACAAGGATTGAAACTCACAACCGGGATATATCCCGTTCTTGCCGTCTTCAAATCACGGTGAGAACTTGGCCTAGCTCAAGAGATATGCATTTGCCACCATCCACGCGACTTCATCCATGAGACTAAGATCCTTGAACAATGGTGTCTTGTGATCCCGCTTGAATACCTTCTTGAATGCTTGGGCCTCCTTGGCGTGAACCCTCCTCATCAACTTCTTCATCGGGACCATCGTCATCCGAGTCCGATGCATATGCACGGGAAAAAGGGATGGATTGGTCCATTGTCTCTTGCACATGATATTGGTCGAGATCACCCACATTGTTGTCATGGAGGTCAACTTCGTTGTCATCCTCCTCGTACTCATCATTCTCCTCCTCAAAACCTTCATTTTGGTTGTTTGGAGTCGGGCTCAATGTTGGCCAATCTTGTTGCGTGAATTGAGGTTCACTCATTTGATCTTGGTTCATGGGTGGGGGAGTGCTATCAACCAACGGGGAGGGGTTCCGGTTCAAGTCTAAACTCAAAGTAGACTCAACCTTCTTGGAGGCAAATAACTCAAGAGCCTTGTCTAGAGATTCGGCAACCGTCTCCTTGTATGCAACCCAACGTTGCTCAGAGTTCACACGCATTGTCTTCGAACGGATGTGCATTCCAAAACCAACAGTATGCCTTCCCTCGAACTCAACAACGTCACTTGGGTCCATCCAATTCAAATCTTTCCTCACTTGTTCCAAAAGCTCTGCATAGCTAGGACTACTCTCAAACACCATGTCAAGCTCATCCGGGTCCGGCTCAACATTGCCTTTCAAAAAGGCCTCTCTATCCACATGATGAACATAAACACATGTTCTCCCCAGCCCTACAATAATCAAAAACACACATATATCAAGTAAGTACTTAAGAAAAATATTTGCACACATATGCCCTAACATATATATGAATTAATAACCCTAACACCCACATAACAATTACCACAACCATAACCATAGCATAACCCTAACACCAACATCAAACACACATAACCCTAACACCAACATCAAACACACATAACCCTAACCCTAGCATACTATGAAAGCCTAACCAACCCAAGTTAGCAAAGAAACATAACATCATTCAGCACAAATTTGCAAATCCAAGTCAAAACTAGGGTTTTCCCAAAGTAGCAAGATTTGAGCAAATGTGACAATTCCTATGGATGAAAACGAGGGGATCGGAGGAGATTACCTTAAGGGAGGGGTTCGCTTCGAAATCCACGGTCAAAAACTCCGGATTTGCAAGATTTGAGAAGGATTTGAGAGGGGGGAGAGGGGAAGAGAGGAGGGCCGCAAGTCTAAGGGTTTGGGTGGGGTGGGGGTGTGTGGGGGGGGGGTGGGAGGGGAGAGAGGGTGGGGCCAGCCCAAGTGGAACAGAGACTGTGCAGCGCCCAAGAGCTAGGCGCTGCACATTACAGGTGTGGCGCCTAAGCCTTAGGCGCTGCAGTGCTGTCTGTGGGGCCACGACTGGACCAGGGCTGCCACGCTGGCAGGAGGTGCAACAACTAAGGGAAGGGTGCTGCATAGTAGTGTGCAACGCCCAGCTGTCGGGCGCCACACGAAAGGGTCAGCCAAGTGAAATTTTTTCGGAAGCAGGTCAGTTTGTGATTTGATTTCTGTCTCAGGTCAAATATGTGATTTTTGCCACGAGTGGAGTGGGTTAAAAAAAAGCAGACTTGAGTTCCTGTAGCTGATGGGATTCAAGTTACTGCTTTTGTACTTATGCAGGCTTAGGTTCATGCAGCTGATGAGACTTGAGTTGCTGCAATGTTGCTGCTTTTGTAGCCTACTCCAAGTCTCCAACTTCAGTTTATTGCTAAATCGATGAATGCTGAATTGCTGTGCTGATGTTGTCTTGCGCAAGTATTGATTAATATTAGTATTATTACTAATTTACCATCCTTGATGAATGCTTGACATTTTTTAAGTACTAGTACCTGACAAAGTAGTGCACCGTTTTTAGTGAACAGTAAATTCAAATAGAATAGCAAACATATTCAAAAACATTTGATTTTTTTGGCATCGAAGATGCTTAAATGCCCTAGGTGTGTGCGCAAAAATCTGTGGTAAAATGACATTCGAGGAGCTCTTAGCAAAAAGGAAATTGTCTCAGAGGAACTTTGAAAAAGAACGCTATTTGGAGCCGATTTTCTGCGTGTGTGGAACTCCTCAAATGACATTTAGCCCTGAAAATTAGCATGCACCTAGTGCGTGGGAGAATCTTCGATGCCAAAAATTTCAGACTTGTTTTTTAATTTTGTAATTTATTGTTCATCTTCATGATGTTTTAGTATTGTTTAACACTGCCCACCCCAATTGATACCACAAAACCTCAGGCAGTTCTCACTAACTGTTGCACCCCGCTCCTCTCCTCCCCTTCTCCATCCATCTCTGCCATGTCGAGCACCGGGTCAGAGTATCCGGTCTGGATCCGACGACTGCCTTGACTCGGAGCTCTTCGCCTGCTTGGACGAGGTGGAGATAGCTCTCTCCTCCCGGCTCTAGGGGTCCCGCTGTTGGTTGCTTGTCTGCCAGGGAAATATCAGGGTACCATATGCGCCAACTTTGAAAAAACAATTTTACATGGTTCAAATATTTTGGAAAAAAACGTGAATGTCCACAAAGAATATGACTACAACCTCTAAAAATTTTAGGTCCAAACTCCAAATGCACATTGAGAAACAAAAAAAGACAAATCCAGATGTGAATAGTGTCATTGTTGATTTGGTGTTCTTTTGACACTCTTAATGCTAGATTTCACATTTTTGTTTCTCAATGTGCCTTTGGAGTTTGGACCTGAAATTTATAGAAGTTGTAGTCACATTCCTTATGAACATTCTGTTGGGAATCGTTGCATGAAAAAACAAAAAAATTCTACGCACACGGAATGATCTATCCATGGAGATGCATATCAACGAGTGGGAGAGTGTGTCTACGTACCCTTGTAGACCGTAAGCGGAAGCATTTCTCAACGCGGTTGATGTAGTCGAACTTCTTCGCGCTTCAACCAATCAAGTACCGAACGCATGACACCTCCGCGTTCTACACACGTTCAGCTCGGTGACGTCCCTCGCCTTCTTGATCCAGCAAGACGTCGAGGTAGTAGATGAGTCCCATCAGCACGAGAGCATGGCGACAGTGATGGTGAAGTGATCCTCGCAGGGCTTCGCCTAAGCACTATGAAAATATGACCGGGGGTGTAAACGGTGAAGAGGGGTGCCACACATGGCTAAACAATTGTCTGAGATGTGCTAGGCGCCGCGTCCCACATATATATTGGTGAGAGGGGGAAGGGAGAGGCCAGGAGGCATCCCAAGTAGGACCGAGTCCTACTTGGGCTCCTCCCAAGCCGCGCGCCCCCTGCATATATATCGGAGGGGGAAGGAAAGAGGGGGGAGGGGGAAAGGAAGGGGAATCCTATTCCCTTTCTTTCCTTTCCTTCTCCACCTTGGCCGGCCCATATGGGGGGCGCACCAGCCCCTTGTGGCTGGTGCGTTTCCCCTCTTGGCCCATAAGGACCATATCTGTTGCCGGGGGTGCCCGGAACCCCTTTTGGTGACCCGATATGTACCCGGTACCCTTCGGAACACTTCCGGTGTTCGAATACCATCGTCCTATATATAAATCTTTACCTCTCGACCATTTTGAGACTCCTCGTCATGTCCGTGATTTCACTCGGGACTCCGAACAACATTAGGTCACCAAATCACATAACTCATATAATACTATATCGTCATCGAACGTTAAGCGTGCGGACCCTACGAGTTCAAGAACTATGTAGACATGACCGAGACACGTCTCCAGCCAATAACCAATAGCGGAACCTGGATGCCCATATTGGCTCCTACATATTCTATGAAGATCTTTATCGATTGAACCGCTATGACAACATACGTAATTCCCTTTGTCCATCGGTATGTTACTTTTCCGAGATTCGATCGCCGGTATCTTCATACCCAGTTCAATCTCTTTACTGGCAAGTCTCTTTACTCATTCCGTAATACATCACCTCGTGACTAACTCCTTAGTTGTTTGCTTGCAAGCTTATGGTGTGTATTACCGAGAGGACCCAGAGATACCTCTTCGATACTCAGAGTGACAAATCCTAATATCGATCTATGCCAACTCAACAAACACCTTCGGAGATACCCGTAGAGCATCTTTATAATCACCCAGTTACGTTGTGATGTTTGATAGCACACAAGGCATTCCTCCGGTATCTGGGAGTTGCATAATCTCATAGTCGAAGGAATATGTATTTGACATGAAGAAAGCAATAACAATAAAACTAAAGGATCATAATGCTAAGCTAACGGATGGGTCTTGTCCATCACATCATTCTCCTAATGATGTGATCCCGTCATCAAATGACAACTCATGTCCATGGTTAGGAAACCTTAACCATCTTTGATCAACGAGCTAGTCTAGTAGAGGCTCACTAGGGACACAGTGTTTGTTTATGTATTCATACATGTATTAAGGTTCTGATCAATACAATTCTAGCATGAATAATAAACCTTTATCATGAATAAGGAAATATAAAACAACAACTTTATTATTGCCTCTAGGGCATATTTCCTTCAGTCTGTCACTTGCACTAGAGTCAATAATCTAGTTCACATCACTATGTGATTTAACACCCATAGTT
Organism: Aegilops speltoides; assembly: GCA_021437245.1. Classification (NCBI taxonomy): domain Eukaryota; kingdom Viridiplantae; phylum Streptophyta; class Magnoliopsida; order Poales; family Poaceae; genus Aegilops; species Aegilops speltoides. The sequence goes on from CM038147.1 coordinate 524,508,691, forward strand.
CACATCGCCATGTGACCAAACACCCAAAGAGTTTACTAGAGTCAATTCACATCGCCATGTGATTAACACCCAAAGAGTACTAAGGTGTGATCATGTTTTGCTTGTGAGAAAAGTTTAGTCGATGGGTCTGTCACATTCAGATCCGTATGCATTTTGCAAATTACAAAGCTGTGTATGGAGATACTTTAGCTAATTGCTCCCACTTTCAATATGTATCCAGATTTAGACTCAGAGTCATCTGAATCGGTGTTAAAGATTGCATCAACGTAACCCTTTACCACGAACTCTTCATCACCTCCATTACCGAGAAATATCTCCTTAGTCCTCTTAGGTAACTAAGGATAATTTTGATCGCTGTCCAGTGATCTACTCCTGGATCACTATTGTACCCCCTTGCCAAACTCACGGCAAGGTTCACAATAGGTCTGGTACACAGCATGACATATGATAACCCACAAGTGTAGGGGATCACAACAGCTTTCGAGGGTAAAGTATTCAACCCAAATTTATTGATTCGACAGAAGATGAGCCAAAGAATATTATTGAGTATTAGCAGTTGAGTTGTCAATTCAACCACACCTGGATAACTTAGTATCTACAGCAAGGTATTTAGTAGCAAAGTAGAATGATAATAAAGGTAGCGGTAGCAAAATTAATATTTTTGGGTTTTGTAGTGATTGTAATAATAGCAACGGAAAAGTAAATAAGCGAAGAACAATATGTGAAAAGCTCGTAGGCATTGGATCAATGATGGATAATTATGTCGGATGCGGTTCCTCATGTAATAGCTATAACATAGGGTGACACAGAACTAGCTCCAATTCATCAATGTAATGTAGGCATGTACTCCGAATATAGTCATACGTGCTTATGGAAAAGAACTTGCATGACATCTTTTGTCCTACCCTCCCGTGGCAGCGGGGTCCTAGTGGAAACTAAGGGATATTAAGGCCTCCTTTTAATAGAGAACCAGAACAAAGCATTAGCACATAGTGAATACATGAACTCCTCAAACTATGGTATCACTGAGAAGTATCCCGATTATTGTCACTTCGGGGTTGTCGGATCATAACACATAATAGGTGACTATAGACTTGCAAGATAGGATCAAGAACTCACATATATTCATGAAAACATAATAGGTTCAAATCTGAAATCATGGCACTCGGGCCCTAGTGACAAGCATTAAGCATAGCAAAGACATAACAACATCAATCTCAGAACATAGTGGATACTAGGGATCAAACCCTAACAAAACTAACTTGATTACATGGTAAATCTCATTCAACCCATCACCGTCCAGCAAGCCTACGATGGAATTACTCACGCACGGCGGTGAGCATCATGAAATTGGTGATGGAGGATGGTTAATGATGACGACGGCGACGAATCTGTTGGGGAACGTAGCAGAAATTCAAAATTTTCTACGCATCACCAAGATCAATCTATGGAGTGACTAGCAACGAGAGAGAAGGGAGGATGAGCATCTTCATACCCTTGAAGATCGTGATGCGGAAGAGTTACAAGAACGCGGTTGGTGGAGTCGTACACGCAGCAATTCAGATCGCGGTCGATTCTGACCTTAGCACCGAACAGACAGCGCCTCCGCGTTCAACACCCGTACAGACCGGGGACGTCTCCTCCTTCTTGATCCAGCAAGGGGAGAGGAGAAGTTGAGGGAAAACTCCAGCAACATGATGGCGTGGTGGCAATGGAGCTCGTGGTTCTCCGGCAGGGCTTCGCCAAGCACTACGGAGGAGGAGGTGTTTGAGGAGGGAGAGGGCTACGCCAGGGGAAGGGTCGTGGCTGCCCTATCTCTCCCTCACTATATATAGGGGGAAGGGGGTGGAGGAGGCGCCCTAGGGTTCCCTAGGGGAGGGGTGGCGGCCACAGGGAAACCCTAGATGGGTTTGGGCGCCCCCACCCCTAGGAAACTTGCCCCCCAAGCCGGGAGGGGCGGCTGCCCTAGGGGAGGCGCCCCCACCTCTTCGTGAGAGGCGTTGGGAGGGGCGCACAACCCCTTAATGGGCTGGTGTTCCCCCTCCCCTTGGCCCATAAGGCCCCCCAACGCTTGCCGGGGCCTCCAAAACACCTTTTGGTTATGCTGGTCGTCACCCGGTACTCCCAGAACAATTCCGGACTCCAATACCCTTCGTCCAATATATCGATCTTCACCTCCGGACTATTCCGGAGTTCCCCGTCACGTCCGGGATCTCATTCGGGACTCCGAACAACCTTCGGTAACCACATACTATTTCCCATAACAACTCTAGCGTCACCAAACCTTAAGTGTGTAGACCCTACGGGTTCGGGAACCATGCAGACATGACCGAGATGTTCTCCGGCCAATAACTAACAGCGGGATCTAGATACCCATGTTGGCTCCCACATGTTCCACAATGATCTCATCGGATGAACCACGATGTCGGGGATTCAAGCAATCCCGTATACAATTCCCTTTGTCAATCGGTATGTTACTTGCCCGAGATTCGATCATCGGTATCCCAATACCTCGTTCAATCTCGTTACCGGCAAGTCAATTTACTCATTCTGTAATGCATGATCCCGTGACTAACTACTTAGTCACATTGAGCTCATTATGATGATGCATTACCGAGTGGGCCTAGAGATACCTCTCCGTCATACAGAGTGACAAATCCCAGTCTCGATTCGTGCCAACCTAACAGACACTTTCGGAGATACCTGTAGTGCACCTTTATAGCCACCCAGTTATGTTGTGACATTTGGCACACTCAAAGCAGTCCTACGGTATCAAGGAGTTTCACAATCTCATGGTCTAACGAAATGATACTTGACATTAGAAAAGCTTTTAGCAAGCGAACTACACAATCTTGTGCTATGCTTAGGATTGGGTCTTGTCCATCACATCATTCTCCTAATGATGTGATCCCATTATCAATGACATCCAATGTCCATGGTCAGGAAACCATAACCATCTATTGATCAACGAGCTAGTCAACTAGAGGCTCACTAGGGACATGTTGTGGTCTATGTATTCACACATGTATTACGGTTTCCAGTTAATACAATTATAGCATGAACAATAGACAATTATCATGAACAAGGAAATTAATAACCATTTTATTATTGCCTCTAGGGCATATTTCCAACAGTCTCCCACTTGCACTAGAGTCAATAATCTAGTCCACATCACTATGTGATTGTAATGAATCCAACACCCATTGGGTTTGATCATATCTCGCTTGTGAGAGAGGTTATTAGTTAACGGGTCCGAATATTTCAGATCCGTGTGTGCTTTGCAAATCTCTATGTCATCTCCTAGATGCAGCTACCACGCGCTATTTGGAATTATTCCAAATAACTGCTCTACTCTACGAATCCGGTCTACTACTCAGAGTCATCCACATTAGTGTGAAAGTTTGCATCGGCGTAACCCTTAACGGTGAACTCTTTTACCACCTCCATAATCGAGAAAATTCCTTAGTCCACTAGTTACTAAGGATAACCTTGACCACTGTGCTGGGATCCATTCTTGGATCACACTTGTACCCCTTGACTGACTCATGGCAAGGCACACTTCAGGTGCGGTACACAGCATAGCATATTGTGGAGCCTACGTCTAAAGCATAGGGTATGGCCTTCGTCCTTTCTCTCTCTTCTGCCGTGGTCAGGTCTTGAGTCTTACTCAATACTCACACCTTACAGCCAAGAACTCCTTCTTTGCAGATCTATTTTGAACTCCTTCAAAATCTTCTCACTGTATGTGTTCATTTGAAAGTACTATTAAGCGTTTTTTGATTTATCCTTATAGATATTGATTCTCAATGTTCAAGTAGCTTAATCCAGGTTTTCCATTGAAAAACACTTTTCAAATAACCCTCTATGCTTTCCAAAAATTCTACATCATTTCCGGTCAACAATATGTTAACAACATATAGTCATCAGAAATTCTATAGTGCTCCCACTCACTTCTTTGGAAATACAAGTTTATCATAAACTTTGTATAAACCCAAAATCTTTGATCATCTCATCGTATATTCCAACTCTGAGATGCTTACTCCAGTCCTTAGAAGGATTACTGGAGCTCTGCATACTTGTTAGCATCTTTTAGGATTGACAAAACCTTCTGGTTGTATCACATACAACCTTTCCTCAAGAAAATCATCGAGGAAACAATGTTTTGACATCCTATCTGCAAGATTTCATAAATAATGCAGTAACTGCTAATTTAATTCCAACAGACTCTTAGCATAGCTACGAGTGAGAAAGTCTCACCGTAGTCAACTCCTTGAACTTGTCGGAAAACATCTTAACGACAAGTTGAGCTTTCTTAATGGTGACACTTACCATCATTGTCCATCTTCCTTTTAAAATCCATCTGTACTCAACAACCTTACGACCATCAAGTAGTTCTTCCAAAGTATATACTTTGTTTTCATACATGGATCCTCTCATATTTTATGGCCTCGAGCCATTCATCGGAATCCGGGCCCACCATCGCTTCTCCATAGCTCGTAGGTTCATTCTTGTCTAGAAACATGACCTCCAAGACAGGAGTACGTACCACTCTGAAGTAGTACGCATCCTTGTTGACCTATGAGGTTTGGTAGTGACTTGATCTGAAGTTTCATGATCACTATCATAAGCTTCCACTTCAATTGGTGTAGGCGCTACGGGAACAACTTCTTGTGCCCTGCTACACACTAGTTGAAGTGACGGTTCAATAACCTCATCAAGTCTCCACCATCCTCCCACTCAATTCTTTCGAGAGAAACTTTTCCTCAAGAAAGGACCCATTTCTAGAAACAATTGCTTTTGCTTCCGGATCTGAAATAGGAGGTATACCCAACTATTTTGGGTGTCCTATGAAGATGCATTTATCCGCTTTGGGTTCGAGCTTATCAGGCTAAAACTTTTCACATAAGCGTCGCAACCCCAAACTTTTAAGAAATGATAGCTTAGGTTTCTCTAAACCATAGTTCATACAGTGTCATCTCAACGGAATTACATGGTGCCCTATTTAGAGTGAATGCGGTTGTCTCTAATGCCTAACCCATAAACGACAGTGGTAATTCGATAAGAGACATCATTTTATGCACCATATCCAATATGGTGCATTTATGATGTTCGGACACACCATCACACTATGGTGTTCTAGGCGGTATTAGTTATGAAACAATTTCCACAAGGTCTTAATGGTGTACCAAACTCATAACTCAGATATTCATCTCTATGATCATATCATAGACATTTTATCCTCTTGCCACGATGATCTTCAATTCACTCTGAATTTGCTTGAACCTTTCAATAATTCAGACTCGTGTTTCATCAAGTAAATATACTTAGAATCTACTCAAATCATCTGTGAAGTAAGAGCATAACGATATTCACTGCGTGCCTCAGCACTCATCGGATTGCACACATCAAATGTATTACCTCCAACAAGTTGCTCTCTTGTTTCATCCTACTGAAAAATGAGACCTTTCAGTCATCTTGCCCATGTGGTATGATTTGCATGTCTCAAGTGATTCAAAATCAAGTGAGTCCAAACGATCCATCTGTATGGAGTTTCTTCATGCATATATACCAATAGACATGGTTCGCATGTCTCAATCCTTTCAAAAACGAGTGAGTCCAAAGATCCATCAACATGGAGCTTCTTCATGCGTTTTATACCAGTATGACTCAAATGGCAGTGCCACAAATATGTGGTACTATCATTACTATCTTATATCTTTTGGCATGAACATGTGTATCACTACAATCGAGATTCAATAAACCATTCATTTTATGTGCAAGACCGTTGAAGGTATTATTCAAATGAATAGAGTAACCATTATGCTCCCTAAATGAATAACCGTATTCCGATAAACATAACCCAATCATGTCTATGCTTAACGCAAACACCAAATAACAATTATTTAGGTTTAACACCAATCTCGATGGTAGAGGGGGCATGCCATGCTTGATCACATCAACCTTGGAAACACTTCCAACACACATCGTCATCTCACCTTTAGCTTGTCTCCGTTTATTCCGTAGCTCTTTTATTTCGAGTTACTAACACTTAGTAATCGAACCGGTATCTTAATACCATGGTGCTACTAGGAGTACTAGTAAAGTACACATTTAATACAATGTATATCCAATATACTTCTGTCAACCTTGCCAGCCTTCTCATCTACCAAGTGTCTGGGTAGTTCTGCTTCAGTGACCGTTCCCCTCATTACAGAAGCACTTAGTCTCGGGTTTGGGTTCAACCTTGGGTTTCTTCACTAGAGCAGCAACTGATTTTCCGTTTCATGAAGTATCCCTTCTTGCCCTTGCCCTTCTTGAAACTAGTAGTTTTACTAACCATCAACAATTGATGCTCCTTCTTGATTTCTACTTTCGCGGTGTCAAACATCGCGAATAGCTCAAGGATCATCATATCTATCCCTGATATGTTATAGTTCATCACGAAGCTTTAGTAGCTTGGTGGCAGTGACTTTGGAGAAACATCACTATCTCATCTGGAAGATTAACTCCAACTCGATTCAAGTGATTGTAGTACTTAGACAATCTGAGCACATGCTCAACGATTGAGCTTTTCTCCCTTAGTTTGTAGGCTAAGAAACTCATCGGAGGTCTCATACCCATTAATGTGGGCACGAGCCTGAAATCCCAATTTCAGCCCTTGGAACATCTCATATGTTCTACGACGTTTCAAAAATCATCTTCGGCACCTCAATTCTAAACCGTTTAACATTACTGAACTATCACGTAGTCATCAAAACGTGTATGTCAGATGTTCGCAACATCCACAGACGACGTTCGAGGTTCAGCACACCGAGCGGTGCATTAAGGACATAAGCCTTCTGCGCAGCAATGAGGACAATCCTCAGCTTACGGACCCAGTCCGCATAATTGCTACTATCAACTTTCAACTAAATTTTCTCTAGGAACATATCTAAAACAGTAGAACTAAAGCGCAAGCTATGACATAATTTGCAAAGTCCTTTTGACTATGTTCATGATAATTAAATTCATCCAATGAACTCCCACTTAGATAGACATCCCTCTAGTCATCTAAGTGATACAAGATCCGAGTCAACTAGGTTGTGTCCGATCATCACGTGAGGCAGACTAGTCATCATCGGCGAACATCTTCATGTTGATCGCATCTGCTATACAACTCATGTTCGACCTTTCGGTCTCTTGTGTTCCGAGGCCATGTCTGTACATGCTAGGCTTGTCAAGTCAACCTAAGTGTTTTGCATGTGTAAATCTGGCTTACACCCTTTGTATGCGAACGTTAGAATCTATCGCACCTCATCATCACATGGTGCTTCAAAACAACGAACCTTCGCAACGGTGCACAGTTAGGGGGAACACTTTCTTGAAATTTTTATGAGGGATCATCTTATTTATGCTACCGTCGTTCTAAGCAAATAAGATGCAATAACATGATAAACATCTCATGCAATCAAATAGTGACATGATATGGCCAATATCATTTTGCTCCTTTTGATCTCCATCTTTGGGGCGCCATGATCATCATCATCACCGGCATGTCACCATGATCTCCATCATCATAAACTCCATCATCATGATCTCCATCATCATGATCTCCATCATCGTGTCTTCATGAAGTTGTCTCGCCAACTATTACTTCTACTACTATGGCTAACGGTTTAGCAATGAAGCAAAGTAATTACATGGCGTTATTCAATGACACGCAGGTCATACAATAAATTAAGACAACTCCTATGGCTCCTGCCGGTTGTCGTACTCATCGACATGCAAGTCGTGATTCCTATTACAAGAACATGATCAATCTCATACATCACATATATTTCATTCATCACATCCTTTGGCCATATCACATCACACGGCATATGCTGCAAAAACAAGTTAAACGTCATCTAATTGTTGTTGCAAGTTTTTACGTGGCTGCTATAGGTTTCTAGCAAGAACATTTCTTACCTACGCCAAAACCACAATGTGATATGCCAATTGCTATTTACCCTTCATAAGGACCCTTTTCATCGAATCCGATCCGACTAAAGTGGGAGAGACTGTCACCCGCTAGCCACCTTATGCAACAAGTGCATGTCAGTCGGTGGAACCTGTCTCACGTAAGCGTACGTGTAAGGTCGGTCCGGGCCGCTTCATCCCACGATGCCGCCGAATCAAGATAAGACTAGTAGTGGCAAGTAAATTGACAAACTCGACGCCCACAACAACTTGTGTTCTACTCGTGCATAGAAACTACGCATAGACCTAGCTCTGATACCAATGTTGGGGAACGTAGCAGAAATTCAAAATTTTCTACGCATCACCAAGATCAATCTATGGAGTGACTAGCAACAAGAGAGAGGGGAGGATGAGCATCTTCATACCCTTAAAGATCGCGATGTGGAAGCGTTACAAGAACGCGGTTAGTGGAGTCATACACGCAGCGATTCAGATCACGGTCGATTCTGATCTTAGCGCCGAACGGACAGCGCCTCCGCGTTCAACACACGTATAGCCCGGGGACGTATCCTCCTTCTTGATCCAGCAAGGGGAGAGGAGAAGTTGAGGAAAAACTCCAGCAACACGACGGCGTGGTGGCAATGGAGCTCGTGGTTCTCCGGCAGGGCTTCGCCAAGCACTACAGAGGAGGAGGAGGTGTTTGAGGAGGGAGAGGGTTGCGCCAGGGGAAGGGTCGCGGCTGCCCTCTCTCTCCCTAACTATATATAGGGGGAAGAGGGTGGAGGAGGCGCTCTAGGGTTCCCTAGGGGAGGGGTGGCGGCCACAGGGGAAACCCTAGATGGGTTTGGGCGCCCCACCCCTAGGAAACTTGCCCCCCAAGCCGGGAGGGCGGCTGCCCTAGGGAAGGCGCCCCCACCTCTCCTAGTTACGTGAGAGGCGTTGGGAGGGGCGCACAGCCCCTTAATGGTCTGGTGTGCCCCCTCCCCTTGGCCCAGAAGGCCCCCCAACGCTTGCCGGGGCCTCCAAAACACCTTTCAGTCACGCTGGTCGTCACCCGGTACTCCCAGAACAATTCCGGACTCCAATACCCTTCATCCAATATATGGATCTTCACCTCTTGACTATTTCGGAGTTCCTCGTCACGTCCGGGATCTCATCCGGGACTCCGAACAACCTTCGGTAACCACATACTATTTCCCATAACAACTCTTGCATCACCGAACCTTAAGTGTGTAGACCCTACGGGTTTGGGAACCATGCAGACATGACCGAGACGTTCTCCGGCCAATAACTAACAGCGGGATTTGGATACCCATGTTGGCTCCCAAATGTTCCACAATGATCTCATCGGATGAACCATGATATCGGGGATTCAAGCAATCCCGTATACAATTCCCTTTGTCAATCGGTATGTTACTTTCCCGAGATTCGATCGTCGGTATCCCAATACCTCGTTCATTCTCATTACGGGCAAGTCACTTTACTCGTTCCGTAATGCATGATCCTGTGACTAACTACTTAGTCACATTGAGCTCATTATGATGATGCATTACCGAGTGGGCCCAGAGATACCTCTCCGTCATACGGAGTGACAAATCCCAGTCTTGATTCGTGCCAACCCAACAGACACTTTCGGAGATACCTGTAGTGCACCTTTATAGCCACCAAGTTACGTTGTGACGTTTGGCACACCCAAAGCATTCCTACGGTATCCGGGAGTTGCACAATCTCATGGTCTAAGGAAATGATACTTGACATTAGAAAAGCTTTTAGCAAACGAACTACACGATCTTGTGCTATGCTTAGGATTCGGTCTTGTCCATCACATCATTCTCCTAATGATGTGATCCCGTTATCGATGACATCCAATGTCCTTGGTCAGGAAACCATAACCATCTATTGATCAACGAGCTAGTCAACTAGAGGCTCACTTGGGACATGTTGTGGTCTATGTATTCACACATGTATTACGGTTTCCAGTTAATACAATTATAGCATGAACAATAGACAATTATCATGAACAAGGAAATATAATAATAACCATTTTCTTATTGCCTCTAGGGCATATTTCCAACAGAACCACCCTCTCCGGAGCCCCGAACGAACTCCAGATCAGCTCTCCCGAGAGAGATTAGGGCTTGGCGGCGGCTCTGTATCGTAAAACGCGATGAAACTTTCTCTCTGATTTTTTTCCGCGAAACGGAATATATGGAGTTAGAGTTGAGGTCGGTGGAGCCTTAGGGGGCCCAGGAGACAGGGGGCGTGCCCAGGGGGTGGGCACGCCCCCCACCCTCGTGGACAGGGTGTGGCCCCCCTGGTCTTGATTCTTTCGCCGGTATTTTTTATATTTTCCAAAAAGTGCCTCCGTGGATTTTCAGGTCATTCCGAGAACTTTTGTTTTCTACACATAAAACAACATCATGGCCGTTCTGCTGAAAACGTCAGTCCGGGTTAGTTTCATGCAAATCATGCAAGTTAGAGTCCAAAACAAGGGCAAAAGTGTTTGGAAAAGTAGATACGTTGGAGACGTATCAACATACTTTATAGAACATATGGATGAGGCATAGGGAATGACTTTCATTCTCTCTCCATCTTCTACCGTGGTCGGGCTTTGAGTCATACTCAACTTCACACCTTGCAACACAGGTAAGAACCCTTTCTTTGACTGATCCATTTTGAACTTCTTCAAAACTTTGTCAAGGTATGTGCTTTGTGAAAGTCCTATTAAGCGTCTTGGTCTATCTCTATAGATCTTGATGCCTAATATATAGGCAGCTTCACCGAGGTATTTCATTGAAAAACTCTTATTCAAGTATCCTTTTATGCTATCCAGAAATTCTATATCATTTCCAATCAATAATATGTCATCTGCATATAATATCAGAAACGCTATAGAGCTCCCACTCACTTTCTTGTAAATACATGCTTCATCGAAAGTCTGTATAAAACCATATGCTTTGATCACCTCATCAAAGCATATATTCCAACTCCGAGATGCTTGCACCAGTCCATAGATGGACCGCTGGAGCTTGCACACTTTGTTAGCACCTTTAGGATCGACAAAACCTTCGGGTTGCATCATATATAACCCTTCTTTAAGAAATCCATTAAGGAATGTAGTTTTGACGTCCATTTGCCCAATTTCATAATCATAAAATGCGACAATTGCTAATATGATTCAGACTGACTTAAGCATCGCTACGGGTGAAAAAGTCTCATCATAGTCAACCCCTTGAACTTGTCGAAAACCTTTCGCGGCAAGTCGAGCTTTGTAGATGGTGACACTACCATCAACGTCAGTCTTCTTAAAGATCCATTTATTCTCAATGGCTTGCCGATCATCGGGCAAGTCCACCAAAGTTCATACTTTGTTCTCATAAATGGATCCTATCTCAGATTTCATGGCCTCAAGCCATTTATCGGAATCTAGGCTCATCATAGCTTCTTCATAGGTCGTAGGTTTGCCATGGTCTAGTAACATGACTTCCAGGACAGGATTATCGTACCACTCTGGTGCAGAACGTGCTCTGTTCGACCTATGAGGTCCTTTAGCAACTTGATCTGAAGTTTCATGATCATCATCATTAGCTTCCTCTCTAGTTGGTGTAGGCATCACATGAACGGATTCTCTCATGTGCTACTTTCCAAATTGAGAGAAGGTACAATTACCTCATCAAGTTCTACTTTCCTCCCACTCAATTCTTTCGAGAGAAACTCTTTCTCTAGAAAGTTCCATTCTTAACAACAAAGATTTTGCCTTCGGATATGTGGTAGAAGGTGTACCCAATTGTTTCCTTAGGGTATCCTATGAAGACGCACTTCTCCGATTTGGGTTCGAGCTTATCAGGCTGAAGCCTTTTGACATAAGTGTCGCAACCCCAAACTTTAAGAAACGACAGCTTAGGTTTCTTGCCAAACCACAGTTCATACGGTGTCATCTCAACGGATTTAGACGGTACCCTATTTAACATGAATGCAGCTGTCTCTAATGCATAACCCCAAAACGATACTGGTAAATCGTTAAGAGACATCATAGATCGCACCATATCTAATAAAGTACGGTTACGAAGTTCGGACATGCCATTACGACTGCTTCAACCTGTCCGAGAGCTCAGAGCATGGACCACGACGACTGTGTCAAATCCAGGTGGACCTTTGACGGGTACGAGTGGGAGGTCCGCGTCTACCCCGCGATGACCAGCTCTGCCGGCGGCGACGTCGCGTACGTGGTGCTGGAGGTCGCCTTCCTCAGCAAGCCCCGCACGGGCAACGTGAGGGCCGCCATAGGCTGCCGGCTGGTCGACCCAAGAGGGATACTCAAACCGACCAATGAAATCAGTATCTCAAAGGTGTTAAGTCGCCCGCAGGAGTGCTCGACAAAGGCGGCGGTCGTCGGGCGGCGCGCGCTGGCGGCGTTGGCGTTTCTTTGGGGCGATTCCTTCACCATGGAATGCGCCATTGAGGTTCTCAAGGAGCAGCCTGATACGATGACGGACCCGGTCGAAGAAGTGCCGGTGCCATCCTCAAACTTGGGCCGGCACCTGGCTCTACTCCTGCAGAGCGAGGCCGGAGCGGACGTCATGTTCCTCGTGTCCGGCGAGTCCTTTTCCCCATGTCAGTGTCAAAACCGGCGGATCTCGGGTAGGGGTCCTGAACTGTGCGTCTAGGCGGATGGTAACAGGAGACAAGGGACACGATGTTTTTACCCAGGTTTGGGCCCTCTCGATGGAGGTAAAACCCTACTCCTGCTTGATTGATATTGATGATATGGGTAGTACAAGAGTGGATCTACCACGAGATCAAGGAGGCTAAACCCTAGAAGCTAGCCTATGGTATGATTGTGGTAATGGTTGTTCGTCCTACGGACTAAAACCCTCCGGTTTATATAGACACCGGAGAGGGCTAGCGTTACACAGAGTCGGTTACAATGGTAGGAGATCTACATATCCGTATCGCCAAGCTTGCCTTCCACGCCAAGGAAAGTCCCATCCGGATACGGGACGAAGTCTTCAATCTTGTATCTTCATAGTCTTGGAGTCCGACTGACGATGATAGTCCGGCTATCCGGACACCCCCTAGTCTAGGACTCCCTCAGTAGCCCCTGAACCAGGCTTCAATGACGACGAGTCCGCCGCGCATATTGTTCGGCATTGCAAGGCGGGTTCCTTCTCCGAATAATTCATAGTAGATTGTGAACACCAGGATAGTGTTTGGCTCTGCAAAATAAATTCCACATTCCACCGTAGAGAGAATAATATGTACACTAGTTCAATCTGCTGACGTATTTTGTGGCATAACGTCATACCACCACCAAGCTTTTACTTGAATCGTTTTTTATTATACCACCTCAGTGCGTTTAGCGAAGCGGTTTCCTTGGCACGTCTTGTCGAAGAAGAGATCGTGTTCCCCTTATTCCGGGATTCCCATCAATACGGACGTGGGTAACCCAACCGTGCCCGTTGCCACGCCCCCTCTATCGGAGGCGAGTCCCGAACGGTCACGGGGACGGCTCTTGGTATTCTCCTTCTTTATAATGGGACCAAGGCTCGTTTCTTTTCTTCAATCCTCAATCGAATCTACTCCTCGCCCCGAGTTCCAACACCCAGAGCCCCAGATTCGAGCGCTTCGGAGCTTCAACAATGTCCGGCTCCGACCTACAGGGCCGGTGGATGCCCTCCTCCGTCACGGAAGAGGACGTGCTAAAGCTGCAAGAGGCCAAGTACCTGACTTATGAGATTTCGCATAGGTTGCCCGCCAAAGGGCAAGTCATTCCCACCCCCGAGCCCGACGAGTATGTCATGTTTGTGTCCCACCTCCGTCGGGGCTTAGGCTTCCTGATGGATCCTTTTGTGAGAGGGCTCATGTTTTACTATGGGTTGGAATTCCACGACTTGGCTCCGGAGTCCATCCTCCATATCTTTTCATTCATTGTCGTCTGCGAAGCCTTCCTCCGCGTTACCCCTCACTTCGGCTTGTGGCTTAAGACCTTCGACGTGGAGGCGAAGATGATCGAGGGGCGTCAAGCAGAGTGCGGCGGGGCGGTTGTAAGCAGAAGGGCCGACGCTCCATGGCCCGAGGGCTCTTTCTAGGAGGAGCTCGGCTTGTGGCAGTAGGAGTGGTTCTACATAACCGCTCCCAGGGGCAGCAGGCAGAAGCCGCCGCCCATCTTCCGCTCGGGCCCTCCACAGTGGCTGATGTCATGGGTCAGCCAAGGGCTCAACTGGGGGCCGTCAAAGGACGTGCCCCTATTGCAGGGCCAGATTCGAGACCTCCAGGAGAGGGAGATCAATCTGGTTGTAGTGATGCAGGTTATGCTGATTCGGCGCCTCCTGCCTTGCAAGCGTCGCACCCTCCGTCTGTGGGAGTTCAATCCTGAGGGGCCGCACGCTCTCCAACACTTCATGGGTACGACACCCGTGGAGATGTATAAATTGTTCTTCGGATCACAAGAGATGTGTCCGGAATTGACCGAGGATTCCGGCCTAAGCTGCAATCGCCTGGATACTCAGGTAAGTGGCCTTGCGTCTGAACACACTGTTTGTTTCCGCCTTCTTGAATTTGCCTTTTAACCCATCGCCTCTTGAATAGGAGTGGATAGCGCAAGCAAAACTGATACGGTGTTCGGCCCCCCTCCCGGAGACCGTGCTGGATCCCGTGCTGGTCAGATCTTTGAAGGTTGCGCCGGAGGAGGAAGGCGGGGAGAACAGAACACCACCGCCTCTACCAAGGAGGCTTTGTAGAAAGGGGGAATCGAGAATCCCTCCTTCCAAGGGGAGAAGAGGACCGCTTCCGAAAACCCGGAGGCCAAGGCCTCGAAGCGGGGGAAGAGATCTTCGCCAAAGGGTCCTGCGTCCGGGGAGGCCCCGGCCGCACTGTCTCCCCTAAGGAATCAGCCCTCCAGCGAGCCGTAAGTAGAAAAAGGGGGGTTCTGTAATAAAAGACATCCCCATGTTTGCTTCTGAGGATAACCGAAGTTTTTACCTTGTAGTTCGGATCTCTGCCCTTCTCAGATGAGCTCGTCTTCTGGGGACCTTCGTCCGGAGATGGTGGAGAGCAAGACGCCTCCATCCGCCGCACCATCAGGCAGGGCGGACGAACCTGAGGAGTCATCGCGGAGGGTGTCCCCGAGTCCAGCGGGGCCGGAGAGTTCGGCACCGGCTGATGTGCGGCCGGGGGAGCTGAAGGATCTGCTTGAGAGGGCATCTATCTTAGAAGGTCACCGTACGTTGATGAGTATGGTGATTGGAAGAATTTCGTCCGCCGAAGGCGGGTTGCATGATGCCGTCAGAAGCTTGCTGGCGGGGTTTGAGGTACGTAAAAATGACATACCTTTTGACAGTTTTGCACATAAAGTGCGCCCTGTGTAGATAGTAGCCCCTAGGACTCGGTAGGTTGTCGAGAGCGACAATGTGCCGAGGATCAAAATCTCAGGTATTGATTTTCGCCTTGCCTATACAGGTGGCGGATAGTCCAGTGGCCAGCCGGACTGATGGGGTTGCCGAACTAAAGCGGCAACTCGACGTTGCGGATGCGGACATCGCGCTGGTCAATAAGCGACTTGACGAGTCACAAGGTAGGTTTTTTCTCCGTGGTCACCTAGTAAGGGAGCTGAAGCCCACTTCTTACAACATGTGTGCTTTATGCAGATGGTGCCGCTGCCGTGGAGAGCCTTCGGGCAGAACTTGCTCGAGCTAAGGAGCAAGCCATAAGGAGTGACGCGGCTGCCTCGAGGGCGGCCGAAGAGCTTGAAGTCGAAAGGGTTGCTCACTGCCAAAGCAGGGAGGAGATGGCCGAAATGGCCATGAAGTTGAAAGATGTTACCGACCGCCATGAGGTTCTTGAAAAAGGACGCCGAGCAGAGCAAGAAGGCCTGAGGAAGGCCACCGCCGAAGCCAAGGATGTCTGTTCTGCAATGAGGGCTATAAAGGAGGAGCTGCGCCAGGCTGGAGATATTGTGGCTGGCAAGCCCTTTCTGCTGCGCAGGCGGTTTACAGATCCAAAGTATGCTCAGCTTGGCCAACTATGGGGTCTGGAGGATCCGTATATGGACTTAGCGGCGAGTGCGGCAGATGTTGTTGTGCACTTCCGAAGTAAGAAGGATCACGAGACGGAAGAGCTTTTTTGGTCTCAATTCCATAGTCCGGAGCGTTCCCTTCCGCTGACCGATCGGTTGGCCGAGTGGGCTGAGCTGAATAGACTGTCCGGACTTGCCATGACGGATATCGTGGCTCATGTCTGGCCGGATAGGCCCAAGCCGAAGAGTTATTTTGGCTTATTGCAGCAATTCCTTGGGGCGGTGCCGCATATCAAGGCGATGAAGCGGTCAGCCTACATAGAGGGTGCAAGGATGGCCCTCGCCCGTGTGAAGACACACTGGACGGAGATGGATGCCACCGCCGTTGCGACCCAGGGTTCGGACGAGAGCCGGTTACCCACCGAGCACTATTTTGGGGAAGTTCTGCGTGGTGCTCGTGTAATAGAGTCGCAGTGCTCAAAAAGTGTCATGTTCAAATGAACGTTATGGTTTGTAAAACGATGTTTATAATATAAGCACTTTTTGTACTTGTGCGTTCAAGTATTGAAATATCTCCTGTGCGGCCGTTAATGTATACTTGTGTATAACCTGAAAGATGGCAGTCCTCGGCTTCAGCCCCCACGCACATAGTGCGGGGGTGTTTGCGAAATAGCGCATTTTCACACTTAATCCAACGTCTTGGTCCTGTGAAGGAGGTGCTAGCGTAGCAAACGAGGCAACCGGACTATAATGCTTTATCACTTTCACTTAGCCATAGGAGTTCGAGGGTGGGGCTACGATATAGCCCCTAGGGGCACCGCGCTCTCCGTATTTGGGGCGCGTGTGTGCCTGACCGGGAAGCGGTCCTTCGTCAAAGCGGAGGAATTCTAAACATTCCGGAGGTCGATCGAGTGGTTGACCAGTCTCTCGCTACATCATGACAGATCGGCCGGCTTTCTCTCTCGAGGTGCTCACCCGGCGAACCGGGTCTGTCGCATAGTTCTCCTGGTGCGCGTTAGCCGATGATCTGAGCGTAAGGCAGCAAAACACAGGAGCCGGGCAAACCCAACATTTGACCAAAGACATGATTCGGAGCTGATGCATATAAGGCCTAACTCGAGACGCCGAACACTCCCTGAGGTGTTCGGTCTTTATGATGATGGGCAGATCAATGCCCTAAGCCCCTAGTGTCCAGGTACACACAAGGTCCTCTGACGCGGCCGATGCCAAAACGTCAGCCTCCTCTCTGGTTATGATGAGAAACCAGGGGATGTATAGCAACAAGAGACAGTAAAAAAGGTTTACGCAGGGTCTTAATCTGAAAAGAATCCTTGCGACGGGTCCCTACTGCACGTCTGCGCCTGTGTGTCCGTTGTGCTGTATCCTGGACGGGTGTAACACGCTGTTCATCTGTAAAAGAGAGGAACTTAGTTTGAAAAGTAATCGTGTCAAAAATGTATTTAAAACAAAGCATGAATAAATGAATAAAGTTGAGCTTTTATTGGCTCCTTATTGCTCATATGCACAGCCCCTTGTAAAGAGGTGTGTGGCTAGGGAGCCCCTAGCTTATTTATGTCGGACTCGTCTAGCCGTGTCCGGGGTCTTGAACGACCTTTTAATAAGATGATGCCGCGTGGACCGGGCATTTTAAGTGTAAGAGACGCGTAGTGTGGTATTGCGTTAAAGCGGACAAAAGCTTCACGTCCCAATAGTGCTTGATGACTACTTTTGAATGGGGCGATATGAAAGATTAGCTTTTCGCGTCGGAAGTTGTCGGGTGACCCGAACACAACTTCTAGTAGTAAGGAGCCCGTGCACTTGGCGTAAGGGCCTGGCGTCACTCCTTTAAAGGAAGTGCGGCTATGTCGAATTTTAGTAAGGTCTACTCCCAACTTGCGGATTGTGTCCGGATATAGCAGGTTTAGATCGTTGCCGCCATCCATTAGGACTTGTGTAAATTGTAGTCCGTCGATTATAGGATCCAATATCAGAGCAGTCCATCCTGTGTTTTGAATACTTCTGGAATAGTCCCAGTGATCGAAAGTAATTGGTTTTGACATCCAATCTCGAGGTTCCGCTGGGGTGGACCGTGCGACACCTACTTTGGCGGGTGCTGCACTGTTGTTCCGTATTATCACATGAAGTGAGTTTACTGTTTTGACTTCTTGTGGGAAAGTCTTTTGTTTTCCGGCGCTCTGCTAGTGGGGTTCGTCATCATCCTCGCTTGGCACGTCGAGCCCCTTGTGTTCGGCGTTGAGTTGGCCGGACTATTTGAAGACCCAACAATCTCGGTGGGTGTGGTTTGCAGGCCTTCCGGAGGTACTGTGGATTTGACATATCCGATCCAAAATTTTGTTTAAGCTGGATAGCTCGTCACTGTTGTCCTTAAGAGGCAGTGTTTTCTTATTCGGCCGCGAGCTTTTGAATCCAGCGTTGACCGCCGTGTTCTTTGGGCTTTTTTCTTTATTTCGGCGCTGGTCCTTTCTGCGCCGTGATTTTCCGTTCCATCTCGATCTCGGATGTACTGGTCGCTGGTGCTGCATCTTGCTAGCTAGCTGTCTTCCCCGCGTAAAAGCGGTCATGAGGCTTGTTAGCGGCCATTGTTCTCGGCTTCTCTTGGCCGAGGTGTCTGGCGAGCCATTCGTCTCGGACATTATGTTTAAAAGCTGCTAAGGCTTCGGTGTCCGGACAGTCGACTATTTGGTTCTTTTTGGTAAGAAACCTGTTCCAGAATTTGCGCGCTGACTCTCCAGGCTGTTGAGTTATGTGACTTAAATCGTCTGCATCCGGAGGGCGGACATAAGTCCCTTGAAAATTTTCTCTAAACGCGTCCTCGAGCTCTTCCCAACTTCGGTGTCAAAACCGGCGGATCTCAATGAAAGCACCAATGTCGGTGTCAAAACCGGCGGATCTCGGGTAGGGGGTCCCGAACTGTGCGTCTAGGCGGATGGTAACAGTAGACAAGGGACATGATGTTTTTACCCAGGTTCGAGCCCTCTCGATGGAGGTAAAACCCTACTCCTACTTGATTGATATTGATGATATGGATAGTACAAGAGTGGATCTACCACGAGATCAAGGAGGCTAAACCCTAGAAGCTAGCCTATGGTATGATTGTTGTAATGGTTGTTCGTCCTACGGACTAAAACCCTCCGGTTTATATAGACATCGGAGAGGGCTAGGGTTACACAGAGTCAGTTACAATGGTAGGAGATCTACATATCCGTATCGCCAAGCTTGCCTTCCACGCCAAGGAAAGTCCCATCCGGACACGGGACGAAGTCTTCAATCTAGTATCTTCATAGTCTTGGAGTCCGGCTGACGACGATAGTCCGGCTATCCGGACACCCCCTAGTCCAGGACTCCCTCACCCCACATAAGAGCATACTGGCTGGGAGGTCTCTGGTTTTCATGGCTCAGTTCTTTGGAGACATGAAGGAGAAATGCTCACAGCGTGTCGAGATCGAGGACATGGAGATTGTGGTATTCAAGGCATTGCTTTATTTCATCTATACCGATACCGTGGCGGAGTTCGACGAGAAGGGCGAGGAGGTGACAATGTTAGCTCAGCACCTGCTTGCAGCTACTGATAGATACGGGCTGGACATGCTCAAGCTGATGTGTGAAGGCAAGCTCTCTGATGGCATCAATGTTGACACGGTGGCGACGTCTCTAGCTCTTGGCGAGCAGCACAACTGTCCACGGCTCAAGGCCAAGTGCGTCTAGTTCATCATTAGAAATCGTGAAGTTCTTGATGTTGTGTTGGCGACAGAGGGGTACAAGTACCTTGCGGCAAGCTGCCCTTCGGTGTTGGCTGACCTTCTCAAGTCAAGTCCGCGCATGGGATGAAGAACTGGTGCATGGTTGGGTGCAAATTTTAACTGTCTGTGCTTGTTATGCGTGTCTAGTTAACTTGCGGCACGTCTTAATAACAAACCGAATCTCAGGTATGTTGGTGGCTGGTCGTGCTTGTGTCCCCTTGACTTGTTTATGTGCAACCTGCTGCTTTCGGTGTGATGTAATTTAGTCTAAATGGTCCATGATTTGGTATCTATCTCCCTGTATGGTTATCACTGCCACCAGGTGATACATGAGTAATCTCTGTTTGTGCATGTCATGTATATACATGTCTACTTGGCTTGTGTCCTGTCTTTCCAACACACTGAAGCTCAGATGGGTTGGCCTTTGTTCTTGTTATGCGTAGTACTCCCTCTGTCCCAAAATTCTTGTCTTAGATTTATCTAAATACAGATGTATCAAGTCATGTTTTAGTATTAGATACATCCGTATCTAGACTAATCTAAGACAAGAATTTTGGGACGGAGGGAGTAGTAACTTAGTTTCCCTGACATTTGTAATGCACAACCTACCCCCTTCATTGTGATGTACTCTCTCCGTTCTGAATTATAAGATGTTCCAACTTTTTTATGAATCAGATGTATAGACACGTTTAAGTGTGTTTGTTCACTCATTTCAATCCGAGTGTAGCCCATATTGAAATATCTAAACCGTCTTATAATTCGGAACGAAGGTGATAATTAGTGCTCGGCCTTAAATATGTTCTGGTGTACATCCTAATAGTAGTCCTGTACTCCAGTTTTTAACACTTGCTTGTAGGTATGAACACGGCGATAACAAAACGGTCAATCTGAGTGTTCTATTTAGCGCAGGCTTGTTCTAAGGTATGATGCCATCTGCCCTCCTCTCAGACAGACGCCGCTGGCTGCCGAGAGACCGAGAAGTGTTTGGCTGAATTGGATGATTCAAGAGCAAGAATGTGCTCCACCCTGCACACAGAAGGTAGGTACTCTACCTATCACTTCTGTAACGCGGCCTCATCTAATCACTTTGTAAGCATGTAATTTTCATCCAGTGGTTAACAATCCCATGAGCTCAGATTCCTTAGAAACAAAGTTCCTCTACTTTTCCTCTAGTTTCCCTACGTCCCGAAAAGGCCCTAAAGGTGGAGATTCCTTAGAAACAGCGTTCCTCTACTATTCCTCTATTTCCCCTATGTCCTAAATAGGCCCTAGATCCTTAACCTCGTGCCGGTGTTATGTGTTGCCAAGGATGTGGAAATGGAATCGCCTAATGATGTGTGCCGCCAGATCTGTGAGCTCATGGCTCAAGGCGAAGTGCGTTGTGTTCATCATTAGGAATTGTGAAGTTCTTGATGCTGTGGGAGAAAGAGCTGATGCATAGTTTTGTGCTTCTAGAGGTCCAAATTTCAGTGATACGCAGTCTCTGTTTGTGCTTGTGATGTATGTATAGTCTGGTTAACTTGTGTCCCGTCTTTCAAACACATTGCAACTAAGATGGGTTGATCTCTGTTTGTGCTTGCTTATGCAAGTGGTAGTAACTTGTGTTACCCTGACTTATGTAATGTTCAACTTACTACTGTCAGTATTCATGAATAATTCACAATTACTAATGGAAGAAATTTTAGTTCTTGTGGAATAATGCACTACTACTAGTAGAAAATAATGCCAGTTCATTAATATGAACCAGCATTGTTCATCATTAGGAATTGTGAAGTTCTTGATGCTGTGGGAGAAAGAACTGATGCATAGTTTTGTGCTGCTAGAGGTCCAAATTTCAGTGATACGCAGTCTCTGTTTGTGCTTGTCTGGTATGTACAGTCTGGTTAACTTGTGTACTGTCCTTCAAACACATTGCAACAAAGATGGGTTGATCTCTGTTTGTGCTTGCTTATGCAAGTGGTAGTAACTTGTGTTACCCTAACTTATGTAATGTGCAACTTACTACTGTCAGTATTCATGAATAATTCACAATTACTAATGGAAGAAATTTTAGTTCTTCTGGAATAATGCACTACTACTAGTAGAAAAAAATAATGCCAGTTCATTAAAATGAACGAGCATTGTTCATCATTAGGAATTGTGAAGTTCTTGATGCTGTGGGAGAAAGAACTGATGCATAGTTTTGTGCTGCTAGAGGTCCAAATTTCAGTGATACAAAGTCTCTGTTTGTGCTTGTGTATGTACAGTCTGCTTAACTTGTGTCCTGTCCTTCAAACACATTGCAGCTAAGATGGGTTAATCTCTATTTGTGCTTGCTTGTGCAAGTGGTAGTAACTTGTGTTACCCTGACTTATGTAATGTGTAACTTACTGCTGTCAGTATTCATGAATAATTCACAATTACTATTGGAAGAAATTTTAGTTCTTGTGGAACAATGCACTGCTACTAGTAGAAAAAATAATGCCAGTTCATTAATGAACGAGCATTGTTCATCATTAGGAATTGTGAAGTTCTTTATGCTGTGGGAGAAAGAACTGAAACATAGTTTTGTGCTGCTAGAGGTCCAAATTTCAATGATACGCAGTCTCTGTTTGTGCTTGTCATGTATGTACAGTCTGGTTAACTTGTGTCCTGTTCTTCAAACACATTGCAGCTAAGATGGGTTGATCTCTGTTTGTGCTTGCTTATGCAAGTGGTAGTAACTTGTGTTACCCTGACTTATGTAATGTGCAACTTACTGCTGTCAGTATTCATGAATAATTCACAATTACTATTGGAAGAAATTTTAGTTCCTGTGGAACAATGCGCTGCTACTAGTAGAAAAAGAATGCCAGTTCATTAAAATGAACGAGCATTGTTCATCATTAGGATTTGTGAAGTTCTTGATGCTGTGGGAGAAAGAAATGGTGCATAGTTTTGTGCTGCTAGAGGTCCAAATTTCAGTGATACGCAGTCTCTATTTGTGCTTGTCATGTATGTACAGTCTGGTTAACTTGTGTCCTGTCCTTCAAACACATTGCAGCTAAGATGGGTTGATCTCTGTTTTTGCTTGTCATGTAAGTGGTAGTAACTTGTGTTACCCTGACTTACGTAATGTGCAACTTACTGATGTCAGTATTCATGAATAATTCACAATTATTAATGGAAGAAATTTTAGTTCTTGTGGAACAATGCACTGCTACTAGTAGAAAAAATAATGCCGGTTCATTAAAAAGAAACTATGCTATTTTTTCCAGTTACTATCTTTCTATACATTGTCAATGGAACATGACTTCCTATATGTACTTCTTTTAGGATGTGAATTAAAGGAAACTATGTTATTTGTTCCAATTACTATCTTTCTATAGTTTGGCAATATGTTCAAACCAGTTTGCCAACTATTTGGTTAGTTATATTTGATTGGTGATTAGCACAAGAGAATGATACAAGAAAGTAACTGCTACAAAGCGTCCCATTAGTAACTCTTGATTAAAAAGGGCAGCCCGGTGCATGTAGCTCCCGCTTTTGCAGGGTCCGGGGAAAGGTACGCAGCCTTTCACTACATTTCTATAAGAAGCTGTTTCCAAGACTTAAACCCGTGACCTCATGGTAACAAGGCAACAGCTTTACCACTGCGCCAAGGCTCCCCTTCACTGGTAACTCTTGATTACAAGAAACAATTGAATCCAAAAAAAAATCCATTGTCCATTCGCATGTTTACTTTTTTTTTAGTTGGACATGCGTAGATGTTTTTCATTGAATGAGCATACGTGTCACCAAAACCATGTAGTGGTTTAATCTATCCATACTTACACATGTTTTCATTTTTATTTATGCTATTTCTTACATATATTTTCTTCCACATTAGGGCTTGTACTAATTGTATAGATGATAAATCCAAATTTTACACACAACTTTGATCCATCTTACGCGTATTAATTTTGGGTATCAACATACGTCGTCTTCATCATATCCACCGATACATTAACTGATAACTGTAGTTAAAACCATATTTTGCAATAATATCATGATTTATGAAATTGCACAGCTAATAGAAGTTAATGCAATTTCGTAAAGATCCCGTTGTCAAGAAAATATTGATAGGGTAAGACAAAGAGAAGAAAACATAAGCTTCTTTCGTTAGATTATCATAATATATGCAACGACATATATAATACTCCCTCTGTTCTTAAATATAAGTCTTTGTAGAGATTCCATTATGGGCTGGACCACAGATCCTGAATATGCTTTGTTGTTAGATGAAGTGATATACCTCTTGCCCTCGTACCTCCATTTGTAGGTCGCTTAATTAACATGCAAAGGCGAAAGGTGAAACCATTACAGCCTGGGCGGCGCAGCAAAGTGTGCCTACGCTTAGTGATATACCAAAGTTAATGTAGCGCCCAATAAAACTGAACAATATTTTTTTTGTTAGGCAGTGGAGGTTTCTATGTTCTTATTGTCGTAGGCTGCTCCACTGAACACAAAGAGCTTCCCCGCCTCTAGATTAGATTGGCATAGCATGCACACAAGTAAAAACTGGGAAGGAGAAAAATACCGAGAGATTCACTCAAATACTGGATTGATACAATATATGATGACGGTTTTTTCAGTGGTGAATACAATGACTGTTTTTCTTGAAGAAAAATAGAATGACAGCTGGTAGCACATGACAAACAAATCTAGCTGAACGTTTGCAGATCCCCGGCAAATGGTTTCTGGATCGGAATAACTCCACGCTCAAGGTCATATTTATCTTTCTGGATAGGTCCTGCCTTTAAATAAGCGAACGCTAGGAACGAGAAGTAGAGACTCACAACTACAAACAGAAGAACGCCGTAAATCCCTTGAGTGATGTTTTCCCACGTGCCGCTGATGAAGCTAATCCCCACGCTCACAAAACAAATTCCTACGAGGGCTTTAAATTGCAGTAGATAAACTGGTGCCTTTAAGGGTATGCGCGTTCCTAGCAAGCCAATGATCATCAAGGACGAGAAGAAGGCGGTGGCGTTGCTGTAGTAAAAGGCGTGGTACCTTCGGGGGAACATGGCACGCATGACTGACGTACCAGCAACGTATCCCTTTGCCTTGTCATCGGTGCTCCAGAAACCCCCGGGTGGGGTGAGCCCTGCTGTGTACGAGACGGTGGCAACCAGTGTCGTCAGGAAAAACAACCAGGCACGGAAATCCTGAAGCCGCTGTTTCTCATGATGGACCGAGGCTGAATCCGAGCCCGCCACCAGCTCGCGAATGCTGCTGCTGACTGCGTTGTTGCTGTACATTATTTCTTGCTGCTGAGACTGCGGAGAATCCATTCAGTTTGCCTCTTCAGACATATTCTCTGCAGTCTGGCTCTCTGGAAAACAAATTGTCAAACGTCAAAATTATAGTACTAACAATTTCAGTTGGCCAATAAACGAGGACTAGTCCGCAGCTGCATGGGCCAGCAATTGAACCGGACATACTTACTCCCTTCGTTCTTAAAGAGTGTACTTTCAACTATGTTGAAAAGTCAATTTTTTTATATTTAACCGTATTTATACAATAATACATCAACATTTTAACCGTATTTATACAATAATACATCAACATTCACGCCATCAAATTAATAGCATTAGGTTCATGAGAAAATATACTTTTATCGTAACCTATTGGGTTTCGCAAACATTGATACTCCAACAAAGTTTTTTTTTCCGAAACGGAGGCAAAAGATTTGCCTCATCCATTAATTAAGAAGAGAGAATATAGTTTGTTACAATCAACCCACGACAAATTCACATGGTGATTACTCGCGTTCAAGTAGCGCCCCTAGTTTTTTTTTCCTCCCGCTATGCTCCAAAACTTTGCTTCTTCTATAATGATGTTGAGAAGGATCGGCGGCGGAGCGCTCTTGTGGCGGAAGACCCGGGAGCTTCGATCATTCCATATTGCCCAAGAGACGAGCATGGTAAGGGAGGCCGTGGCCTTCCGGTTTGGAACGGATAGCCCGGTTCGATGATCCCACCAGTTGGAAGTATACTATTTCAAGAACGGATGGAGTACACAAGAATGTTAGGCCAACTCCTATGCGCGACCCTCAAACCGCCTGTATACATTTGAACCGCGTGGTCTGGACGTGTTTGTGCCTTCCAACGCGAGCTTGTATCAGTCCGTCGGACTGTCCAGATGCTTTTTTTTTTCGCAGTCTGGAGACAAACTAGTAGGGGCTTCACGGCCGTCCAGATCGCTGTCACGCCCGCTCCTGATTGCTCTGGCACACAGAAAAACCTCCCTTGCCCGCGCTTGCTTCCCGCCCGATGTCGGCTGCCCCCATTCATGTTGTTGTAGAGCAGCCACTCCGCATTGACGCCGGCCCCATAGCAGACGCGCCATCTCACTGGCGCCGGCACTAAAGCTGCGCGCCGGCCGACAGAGCGCCGCCCACTGCGTGCCCCGCTGACCACGCCTCCTCACCGCATTCAACCGGCTTTCGACTGTCCTACACACCTCCATTGAACCAGCACGTGTACCGAGAAACCTACTCCGGCCAATGAAAGAAGGAATAACAGGAGAGAAACTGCCCATATGTTCATTCATCTGTCGAGTGGTACAAATATACAGAGAAAAGAAGCACGCAGGTGCGGCCACTACGCCAACACAACCTCCGTAACTAACTCATCTACATAAGCTCATGAGATCATGTAGTTCATGCACTAGAGACCAGGACTAGTTGTTACATAGGGAGAGAGAGAGAGCTACATGAGACAATCTCACGTTGTTGCAGCCGGTCTTGTAGGGGTATTCCAACAGTCAGAAAATCCACTTCGTCAGTTTCGTCAAACGTTCAGTTGTCAGTTAATTCTCGTGCAGGTCAGCGCTCGCGCACGTCGTTCACTTCGTTGCAGCACTCACGCATGATACGCCACCTCGCCGTAGCAACCGCACACATCGACGCGGATGGTGGCTGGACGGTCCATTCGGTCCACTCGGTCTGCCTCGGGATTCGTTGCCACCGGTCCGGTCCCTGGAAACAGGACCGCTCGCCTGCTCGGTCCGGTCCGGTCCGGACCGCCGGCGGCAAGTCCAAATGATGGCTCGGGCCGGGACCGGACAGGCCCGGACCGTGTCCACCCTGACCCACACCTGATGATCACGCGTGCTAAACACGTCATCTTCCAACCCAACCCTCGCTATGCCAATCTTCAGGCCACCGCCCTCTCTCCTATTCCCTCTTCCGTCCATGCCACTCTTCGAGATCCAAATTGGTGCTCCGCAATGCAGTCGAAATACGATGTTCTCATGGCGAACTCGACGTGGACACTTGTTCCATGCCCACCAAACACTAATGTTGTGATCGGCAAGTGGGTTTCCAGGCACAAGATGAACGCTGTAGGGTCCTTGGAGCGCTATAAGGCCCGATGGGTCGTCTGTGGCTTGGTCTAGCACTCCGGCATCGATTCCGGGGAAACCTTCTCCCCAGTGGTCAAGCCGGCCGCGAAACGCAAAGTGCCGAGGAGCTTCTTCTCCGTGCCGGCATGTCCCAATGCCATGCTGCTTCAACACCAGTTGACATGGCACTCAAAGTCGCTACCAATGTCGGCGCACCCGTGTCAGACCCGTTCCGAGTACCGCTGCCTCGCTGGTGGCTTGCAATATCTCACCGTGACGCGTCCTGATCTGGTGTATGCGGTGCAACAAGGTTGCCTCCATATGCATGATGCTCGAGACAATCGCCTCGCCATCATCAAACGTGTTTTGCGATACATTCATGGCACGCTCCAGCACGACCTCCTCCTTCCAGCATCTTCATCGACAGACATCGTTGCGTGTTCAGACGCGGGCTGCGCCGGGTGCCCTGACACCCACTATTCTACCTCTGGTTACTGCGTGTACCTTGGTGCCAGACTCGTCAGCTGGTCCTCCAAGCGACAGGCAATCGTCTCTCGATCCAGTGCGGAAGCGGAGTATCGCGCTGTTGTTGCCAATGCTGTAGACGATTGTGTATGGGTGCGTCAACTGCTTTGTGAGCTTGCCATCTCTCCACCAAAGGCCACTGTCATCTTCTGCGACGATGTCTCGGCTGTGTACATGTCCACCAATCCATTTCATCATCGGATGACGAAACACATAGAGCTCGACATTCATTTCATCCGAGAAAAGGTGGCCTTTGGCGAGTTCCGAATTGTACATGTTCCAACAGCTCAACAGCTAGCCGATATCATGACGAAGGGTTTGCCAACATCTGTTTTTCAGAGCTTCAGGTCCATTGTGTCTCTCCAGGCGCCGACAACACGACTACGGCGGGGTGTTAGCGAACGTGCTTCTGTAGTGGTCCCGTTCTTTAGGCTAGTAGTGTGATTTTGTTGTACAACAAGTATATATGTACCTGTGTAACCTCAAGTCATAATCAAGGAAGTGTTGCACGATCCCTTTCTCGCTACCCTCGTTCAGACTCCAACATGCAGGACCGTTCATGTCCATGGTAGAAGCTCTATTTCCATCCTTTGAGTATGAATAAACATTGCATTGGTACGGTGTGTAGGTTTTGTTTCATGCATCTGAAACTGTAGTCAGTCAGATCATTCTATCGGGTTCTCTATGGTCAATCTACATTACTAGTGTGATTCTGTTTTATGTATGAAACAGAGGATGTCTGAATAAGCCGAGAGTTGTAAAGTTGGTCCGAAACGTCTTAGAGATAAAACAATAGTGCTTGTCCTTTCTGCTAATAGAAATCACAGGAAAACGCTCTTTATTATAAAAAAAATCACATTTCTGTTAAATGAGGTAGCTTAAGCTTCTTAGAGCATTACTACCCCTAAACCCTCAAACCCTCATAAATAACCGCTTTTTTGCGGGTTGCAACAAAAAAAACGCAAAGACTAGAACCCCTAAACCCTCAAACCCTTAAAAAAAAGTAAGGGTCCAACCTCAAACGCATTTCGGACCGTAGAAGTGAGGGCTGAGGGGGCGCCGACCCCAGCCCGCACTCCTTTCCCCATCGCGGGAGGAAGTTTCACTTCCCAACTCCGCCCCATCCTCCGCGCCGCCCCCGCCTGCCGCCCTCCGGCCGCCCCCGCCTCCCCTCGGCCGCCGCCGTCCCCTCCTGCGCCACGCTCCGCCGCCGGATCCGCCCTTCCCGCCTCCCTCGCGCCGCCGCCTCCGCCCGGCCCCGGCCGACCCGCCCGAGCCTCGCCCTCCGGCCTCCGCGCCGCTGCCTCCCGCCCAGCGACCCGCCCGGCCTCCGCGCCGCCGCCCGCCCGCCCGGCGCCCGCCCCGATGCCCGCCCCAGCCTCCGGCCCGCCCGGCGACCCGCCCGGCCTCCGCGCCCTGGCCTCCCGCCCGCGACCGCCCGCCCGCCTCCGCCCCCGCCCGGCGACCGCCTCCCCTCGACGCCGGCCGTCGCCCGCCCCCAACCCGCAGGTATGCTTCATGTTCTTCCTTTTGTTTTCTTTTTTTCCTTTTTATTCATTGTTGGCACTCACAATTTATTGTTTGTTGTATTGTGTAGATGGAGGTGAACAACAACGACATGGACTCGTTGTCCGATTCGTCGGGTTGGTCGTCATCCGACGATTCGGACATCGACGAGTTGTTGCAAGACGACGACGTCGAGATGATGAGCCTCCTCATCGACGTGCAATCCTTTGAAAACCGCGTGAGGCTGATGGATCAGAGGAGAGGGTCGAAGATGGGGCGAGTCACCATCTACCGGAACCGCGCTCTCGGACACGAGCATTTGATGGAAGACTACTTCGCGGAGGTACCTACATACCCTCCTCGTCTCTTCCGCCGAAGGTACCGAATGCGGCGTAGTTTGTTTGTGAAGATTGTCACCGATTGTGAGGCCGCCTCATATTACTTTAAACGTCGTAGAAACGCCGCCGGTATCATGGGGTTTAGTGCATATCAAAAGATATCGGCGGCAATGCGGTACTCGCTATGGCATACCCATGATTATACCGACGAGTATCTTCGCATTGGGCAAGATACAACCACGGAGTCAGTCCGTAGGTTTGCCAAGTTGGTGATCAAGTTATGCGGTGAGCAGTATCTTCGGCACCAAACGAGGAAGATACCAAAAGATTAATGGAAATGAATGAAAAAAGGGGATGGCCGGGGATGCTAGGTAGTCTTGACTGCATGCATTGAGGTGGAAAAATTGCCCAAAGGCATGGCACGGAATGTATTGCGGTAAAAGCCGTGATGCTACCATTGTGCTTGAGGCCGTAGCATCTCAGGACACATGGATTTGGCATGCATTCTTTGGGTTGCCAGGAACACTCAATGATATCAATATCCTCAATAGATCTCCTTTGTTCAAAAGATTAATTTCTGGGGATGCTCCAGCTTGCAACTACAAAATCATGGACAATGAGTACTCAATGGGATACTATCTCACCGATGGCATCTATCCCGAATGGGCAACTCTTGTGAAGTCCATCAAGGAGAAAAATGGGGTGCCCTTAACAAGAAAAGAGGCTCATTTCACCAAGGCACAAGAGGCAGCCCGCAAAGATATTGAGAGAGCTTTCGGTGTTTTGCAAGCAAGGTTTGCCATAGTTCGTGGTCCAGCTCGGTTTTGGGACAAAAAAACCTTGATGAACATCATGAAATGTTGTGTGATTCTGCACAACATGATCCTAGAGGACGAGAGAGGGTTAATCCTCCCTTGTTTCTATGACAATGTTGGTACCCGTGTGCAACCGAAAAGAAACCCTTCTCGCATACACGCTTTTCTTCAAGCACATCGTCAGATTGAGGATGCAACCACTCATGGTCAGCTCCGGGATGATCTAATAGAGCACCACTGGCAGTTGGATGGGCGGCGCATTGGCCCATGATATATATTTTTTTCCTTTCCTATATCCTATTTGATTCGAACAATTAGTGTTATTTGCTCAAACATTGTTGTAATAATTTGAATGATTATTGTTTTATTCGGTGTTGTAATAATAACTAGAATGATTATTGTTTTATGTCAATTGTGATGGAATTTGTGATATGTCATATGATGAAATGTGATGAAATGTGTGATATATGAAATGACAGTTTTAAAGGTTGGGGTTGAGGCAAAGACTAGAACCCTCAAATCCAACCCTTAAAGCAGTTTACGGTTTGGGTTTGAGGGTTCTAGTCTTTGCCCCTGTTTTTCAACCCTTAAAAGTGTCAAAAACTGGCACTTTTCAACCCTTAAAACTGCTACAAGGTTTGAGGGTTTGAGGGTTCTACTAGTAATGCTCTTAACAGCCTTTTCGCTCCATGTACTCTCTCAGGCAGGTATGACCCTCCAAGTGAACTTTCCACTTTCTTTGCTTCATTAGCAATCGTTTTTCGTTGGGACTCCTTCCACTCCGCACGGCAATAAAGCAGCCAAATCGGAAAGAAGAGAGGAAGAGACGCCCCGATAAACAAACGCTACTGTCCTAAGGTGGCCTACGGTGTCAGTCAACAGGCCAAATCTGATAGATTCTAGTGAGCCCTAAGACACTAATGTTAGAAACTAATTAAACAGCAGTAGCACAGGTCAAAAGAGAAATATAAGCAGCAGTAGCTGTCTAGCTGATGCTCATGCGCATGAAGATTGAGTAAAGCGGCCGAGGAGATGGAGCTGGTGGACTCACCGTTATGGACGTACGCCTTGTGCAGTCTGAGAGGGAGAACGGCGGCAGGCTCTGCTCAAGCCTCAACGCACCACTGCAACGACGCTGCTGCTATCCAGATCTGCTTGAAGAAGGATTAGAGCAGAAGAAGGGAGATTGATTTGTGAAGAGCTATGTATGGTCTCAGATCTAAGCGATATAACAAATCGGAAGAGAGGGCGTTGACGACGACGGGGGACACGCCTTCACATGGAGCCGCCTATCTTTAGAGATCGGCCTAGTGTTGATTAAATATATACTAGTAAAATGGCCACTGCGCTATTATATACTCCCTCCGTTCCTAAATATAAGTCTTTTTAGATATTTCAAATGGAATACAGCATACAGATGTATGTAGACATATTTTAGAGTGTAGATTCACTCATTTTGCTTTGTATGTAGTCATTTATTGTAATCTCTAGAAAGACTTATATTTGGGAACAAAGGGAGTATTACTAGTTGTAGATCGCTTACACAGAAAGCAAAATCACTATTACTACAAAACTAAGATAATCACCACTAAACTTATGAATTCTAATACAAACAAACAATGAATTGAGAAATTAGTTCCTCCCTCCGGGTTTGTTGGACCCTCTTTTCTTTTGGGACATTGACTCTAGATCTGATTTATAAAATATAAGTGATATTTCATAAAAAGAATCAAAATAAGTTTTTAATAGTACTATTTTTGCGACATATAGTTCATGTTTTGCTAGAAAATGTGTGGTCAAACTTTGATTAAAACGTAAGGGAGCCTAATAAATCCGGACGGAGGGAGTATGCCATTGAAACAAATAATTGAGGCTCAAGGTGTTGGAATTATTGGGCTGAGCCCACTTAATATTCCATATTTTTTCCAGTAAATCCAAAACAAAAAAATCCTAGAGGTCCATGTGGCCTATTCAAAGGAGTGTGGAAACTTTAGTACTACCCCTAGAGTGAAGAGTGTGTTGGACCTGATAAATCACGAGTGGAATGCAGCCACGACACACGAGATTGATATCACGCCCGCCCGTCCTCACGTGACACCGAGCCCGTATACTGAATTTCATCCAGCGTATACAAGTGGTATAGCTTGCGTGTAACCTCTTACATCACCAGCAGCTGGCCCATAAGTTCACTTAAAGCCTCATTGATGACCATCATTCCTCCAGCAACAACGAAATCAGTATCTCAAAGGTGTTCAGTCGCCCCAGGAATGCTTGACCAAGGCGGCGGTCGTCGGGCGGCGCTGGCTGGCGGCGGCGGTGTTTCTCATGGAATGCACCATGGAATGCACCATTGAGGTTCCTTCACCATGGAATGCACCATTGAGGTTCTCAAGGAGCTGCCTGATACGGTGACGAGCCCTGTTGAAGAAGTGTTGGTGCCATCCTCAAATTTGAGCCGACACCTGGCTGAACTCATGCAGAGTGAGGCCAGAGCGGACGTCACATTCCTCGTGTCCAGCGAGTTCTTCGCCGCGCATAAGAGCATACTGGTCGTGAGGTCTCCGGTTTTCATGGCCCAGTTCTTTGGAGACACGAAGGAGAAATGCTCGCAGCGTGTTGAGATCGAGGACATGGAGGTTGTGGTATTCAAGGC
The DNA here is from genome assembly GCA_021437245.1 of Aegilops speltoides. Taxonomy (NCBI): domain Eukaryota; kingdom Viridiplantae; phylum Streptophyta; class Magnoliopsida; order Poales; family Poaceae; genus Aegilops; species Aegilops speltoides. The sequence continues at coordinate 524,541,588 of CM038147.1, forward strand.
ATTGCTTCACTTCATGTACACTGATACCGTGGCGGAGTTTGACGAGAAGGGCGAGGAGGTGACAATATTAGCTCAACACTTGATTGCAGCTGTTGACAGATACGGGCTGGACAAGGGTCAAGCTGGTCTGCGAAGGCAAGCTCTCTGATGGCATCAATGTTGACATGGTGGAGACCTCCACTACTAGGAAAACCTTACTAGTAGCGTTGTTTTTTTGCTATCAGTAGCGCTGGCAGACGCACTACTACTACGACGCTACAACTCTTTTTTAGCAGTAATGCTTGTTTGTCCCAGCGCTACTGGTAACTGAAGCTAGCAGTAGCGCTCTTCCCTCTCGTGCTACTGATACTTATCTGCAGCGCGTGTAGCCAGCCAGCGCTACTGTTATTTGAGTGCTGCTGGTAAACTTTACCCCCACGCCATTGCTAACTTTTGTAGTTTTTTTTCCTGCGTTTTGGCTCTGTCCACATTTAAACAGATCCACCATTTCATTGAAAAGCAAGTGAGTCATCGATGAGCCAAAGTTATTAGAAGTCTCGACATGTCTCAAGTATCTCATCATCATCAATCATGGTCGAACACATGTCTCGAAATAGAGTTACAAGTTATTAAAAGTTCTGAATACATGCAACCGTATGGTCACATACTCATGTTTCATCATCTATGTAGACTATGATATGACCGCATAAAAGAGAATAGCGATCACGATGAGCAAAAGCAGTATTATGTAGTAGTTTTTTTTTGCGGCGCTAGTTTTGAATCCCTTGTTGCGCTATGAATCTCAAGTAACCAACTTCGCCTTCACCATTTACATCTAATAGTTTCGTCGTACTGAGACATTCGAAGTTTCGTCGTACAGAAAATAATAAGTAACTAAACAGACACATTGTTTTTAAGTAGTGCACTCTTCCCATCTGTCCATATCCGGGAGGGTGCACCCAAGCTTAGTGAAAGGCATCATGTCCTGACGCTGTAGGGCTATGCGGGTTCGGACGTCAGCTTGTGATATTGGGCCACTGTAGAACATCCCATTCTCTTCGAGGACATCTTTCATGATGATGGATGCAATTTCCTGTTGGATCCGGTAGAAATCATTTCGAAGTCGATTATCCAGCATGACTCCAAAGGTTTCGGCCCATCTCTGGATATGGGTATCGGATGGAGATTTCATGCAAAGTGATTGCACATCCCTTTTGTACTCCATCATTAGATGGATGACATAGAATCCATCATTGTCACTTCTTGCCGGTTGCTGGATGCAACAGAAGTCAGTCTTCTGGCCGAAACACAGTCCGGCCTTATTTGTTTCTTTTTGCATTGGATGTAGTCACCCCGCAAGCTGAAGCCCAGGAGAGCTTTGTCTAGAACATACTTTATGTGTGTGTAATCTTTCTTTTGTATGTTCTTCGACGGGTCCAAATATAGAGCGCGGGAGTAACGTGGGTAAAGAATGATGAGAACGGTACGACACCCCCGCTACGCAAAATACACGATCAAGTTAGCCTCCATGCGTGCAAAGTAATTATTGAAATGCACGAAAGGATGTATGTGTTATAGTAGCTATCCGCGGATGACTTACCTGGGATGATAAGGTAGGAGAATGTGACGTCCCCAATTCAATCGTACACTAATCATGCACGCAAATGTGTACGATCAAGATCAGAGACTCACGGGAAGATATCACAACACAACTCTAAAAGTAAAATAAGTCATACAAGCATCATATTACAAGCCAGGGGCCTCGAGGGCTCGAATGCAAGTGCTCGAACATAAACGAGTCAGCAGAAGCAGCAATATCTGAGTACAGACATAAGTTAAACAAGTTGCCATAAGATGGCTAGCACAAACTGGGATACAGATCGAAAGAGGCGCAAGCCTCCTACTTGGGATCCTCCTAAACTACTCCTGGTCGTCGTCAGCGGCCTGCATGTAGTAGTAGGCACCTCCAGTGTAGTAGGAGTCGTCATCGACGGTGGCGTCTTGTTCCTGGGCTCCAACGTCTGGTTGTGGCATTCGAGAAGAACAGGAAAAAGGAGGAAAAGAGGGAGCAAAGCAACAATGAGTACTCATCCAAAGTACTGGCAAGCAAGGATCTACACTACATATGCATGGGTATATGTGTAAAGAGGCAACATCGATGGACTGAACTGCAGAATGCCAGAATAATAGGGAGATAGCTAGTCCTATCGAAGACTACGCTTCTGGCAGCCTCCGTCTTGCAGCATGTAGAAGAGAGTAGATGGAAGTTCATCAAGTATCATCGCATAGCATAATCCTACCCGGCGGTCCTTCCCTTGTTGCCCTGTGGAAAAGCGATCACCAGGTTGTCTCTGGAACTTGTCTGGGTTTGTTTTATTAACTATCCGGTTCTAGTTGTCACAAGGTCAAGGTACAACTTCGGTTCGTCCTTTTCCCGAGGGACACAGCTATTCGAATAGATAAACTTCCCTGCAGGGGTGCACCACATTTCCCAACATGCTTGATCCCTCTGGCCGGACACACTTTCCTGGGTCATGCCCGGCCTCAGAAGATCAACACGTTGCCGCCCTACCTAGGCATAACAGAGAGGTCAGCACGCCGGTCTAAATCCTATGCGCGCAGGGGCTGGTCCCATCGCCCATTGCACACCTGCATGTTGCGTGCGCGGCCAGTGAGCAGACCTAGCAACCTCCATTACAAAGGAAGTTGCGTTAAGCGGTCCAACCCGGTGCGCGCCTCTCAGTTGCTGACGTCAAGAAGGCTTTGGCTGATACCACGACGTCGAGTGCTCAAAATTATTCCCGCGTAGTTGGTTAGTGCATATAGGCCAGTGGCTAGACTCAGATCAAATATCAAGAATCTCGTTAAGCGTGTTATTTTGAAGTAACCGCGGACACCGACCAGGGCCAGGCCCACCTCTCACCTAGGTGGTCTCAACCTGCCCTGTCGCTCCGCCACAAAGATCCACACAGAGGACCGTCGGGACAAATGTCCTTTCAGCCCCCAATCCGTGAATCACTCGCGGGTACTCTACGAGCCGACCCGACTTTAGTCACCACGTGTATAGTATGAATGTATAGTATAGTATATACCCGTGATCACCTCCCGAGTGATCACGGCCCGATAGTATAGCAATGCAGACGGACAATTATGTAGGGCCAATGATGGTAAACTAGCATCCTATACTAAGCATTTAGGATTGCAGATAAGGTATCAACAACTGTAGCAACAATGACAGGCTATGCAACATAATAGGATTAACTGAAACAGTAACATGATACACTACTCTAATGCAAGCAGTAGAGTGAAGGAATAGGTGATATCGGGTGATCAAGGGGGGGGGGGGGGCTTGCCTGGTTGCTCTGGCAAGGAGGGGTCGTCAACTCCATAGTCGAACGGGGCAGCAGCAACGTTGGTCTCCTAGTCTATCGGAGAGAAGAGGGGGAAGAAACAATGAATATAATGCAAACATAAGCATGACGATGCAAGACATGACAATGAGCGGTGCTAGGTGTGCCCTAACGCGGTAGTAGGTGATACCGGCGAAAGGGGAAAACATCCGGGAAAGTATCCCCGGTGAAAGGATCGATAAAGTTGACTAGAGGGGGGGGGGGTGAATAGGCAACTAACAATTTTTAGCTTTTCTTTACCAAATTCAACTTTGCAATAAAGTAGGTTGTCTAGATATGCAACTAGGTGAACAACCTATATGATGTAGCAACAACAAGCACACAAGCAAGCAAGGGATATAACACAAGTAAGCTTGCAAAAGTAAAGGCGCGAGATAACCAAGAGTGTAGCCGGTGGAGACGAGGATGTGTTACCGAAGTTCCTTCCTTTTGAGGGGAAGTACGTCTCCGTTAGAGCGGTGTGGAGGCACAATGCTCCCCAAGAAGCCACTAAGGCCACCGTATTCTCCTCACGCCCTCACACAATGCGAGATGTCGTGATTCCACTATTGGTGCCCTTGAAGGCGGTGACCGAACCTTTACAAACAAGGTTGGGGCAATCTCCACAACTTAATTGGAGGCTCCCAATGACACAACGAAGCTTCACCACAATGGACTATGGCTCCGAGGTGACCTCAACCATCTAGGGTGCTCAAACACCCAAGAGTAACAAGATCCGCTAGGGATTAGTGGGGGGAATCAAATTTCTCTTGGTGGAAGTATAGATCGGGGTCTTCTCAACCAATCCCGAGCAAATCAACAAGTTTGATTGGCTAGGGAGAGAGATCGGGCGAAAATGGAGCTTGGAGCAACAATGGAGCTTGGGGATGGAAGAGGTGGTCAACTAGAGGAAGAAGACACCCCTTATATAGTGGAGAGACAAATCCAACCGTTATCCACTTACTCAGCCCGCGACCTGCGGTACTACCGCTCCAGAAAAGCGCCGCAGGGGCTCATGGTACTACCGTGATGTGCCGCGGTACTACCGCTGCAGCGGCAGGGGCTAGTTCAGGCCAGAGCCGCCAAGGCTGAGAGCGGCATGCGTTACCGACAGTATTATCCGCTCCCCTTGCGGTACTACCGCAAGGCCAGGATGGACTAGGTTGGGAAGGGCACTGATGAATAAAAATACATCCGCGTCTACTTCCGTTGAAAATCAAACGGTGCAAAAATCCGATACGGTACTACCGCGCCTGGCTTGCGGTACTACCGCGCAGGGAGCGGATGTAAAAAATTACCGAGAGGCGCGCACCGTGGCGGGCGCGGCCGGACATGGGGGGTGCTGGGCAAGGGCGAGCGGCGGCGCGGCGTGGGGCGAACGACGGCGACGCGAGGTAGCAGCAATTGTCATGGGCAGCAAGGAGGAGGAGGCTGTGGGCGGCGCCAAGCGCTGGCATGCGCGGCGTGAGGGCGCTAGCAGGGCGCACTGGGAGCACCGCCACGAGCGGGCGAGTAGCGGGCCCGCAGGGTGGGTGCAGGAGGTGCGGGGCCGCAGAGGAGGGGGGGCAGCAGGGGCTACGGCGACGAGCGGCACGGGCTACGGGAGCATAGAGGAATGGAGGGGGAAAGAGGAGGTCGAGGGCCTCACCGGGGTCGTAGGGGACGGGGCAGTTGTGCTCGTGGTGGGGGACGGGGACGAGGTCGGTGACGGAGAGGAGGCAGTCCTGTGAGGAGGAGGAGGCAAGTCGTCGATGGCGCGTTCCGGCGAGGTCCAGGCGGCACCGGGGCGTCGGGTGGCGGGGGTTCTGGGCGGCGGCGAACAGCGCGATTCGGTTCCCCTTCCCGATCCAGATTTGGATCAGGGAAGGAGGAGAGAGCGACGTGGGGGGGGGAGTGCGGTGAGTAGGGGCGACGGCTAGGGTTTCAGGAGGGAGTGAGGGTTAAGGTGGGATGGGGTGGGCCGGCCGACTGGGCCTGGGTGGCCAGTTGGGCCGAGCCCAAGGAGAGGAGGGATTTTGCTTTTCTTTCTTTTGTTTGTTTTAGTTTTAGTCTTTATTTATTTTCTCTTATCTGTTTTCGTTCATTTTAAATATATAGGCCCTTTTATAAAAGCATGTTTCCTTCACCATAAACACTAGACAATTATTGGCACGCTCCGAACATTTTCTTTTTAGTGTTAGATTTTTTTTATGTTTGCCAAAAATTCAAGTTTGAATCTGAAACATTTTGATCCATCACGAGATTAGCAACAGTAACAAAGGTGATGTGGCATCATTAGCACGGGTTCACTATAGCATAATTATCCGGACGTTACAAATCTCCTCCACTGTAAGATTTGCAACCATTTTTCAATTTCATGAATATTTTTTCACAATTTATGATTTTTAATTTGCGTCATTTTTTAAATCCATGCAGGAATAAGAAAACGATGGAAGTTTTTGTTTTGAGCTAGCAATAGTGCGAGTTGAAGAAAGAGCTAAGCGAGTGAGCGGAATAGGGATAAAACGAGGGCAACATGGATAAAAACTAGACGAAACAACCAAGCGAGTGAGCGGAACAAGGATAAAACCAAAGCAACATAGATATAACCAAATCGAAACAACCTGTCGTAATAACCTGCTAGAGAAAAGAGAGTTAATTTCACGAATGAAAATGGTTTGGTGATCGGTAGCCGTGTAGTACTATTCAAACCTACGAAAACCTAGGCCCACCACATTGCCATGTCGTCCCCGACAGTTCTGCTTCTCGTCGGTACCCATGGTGCCCCTCGTTGCCCCAAGTGGCATGTTCCCAGGGGACGGCAAGGTGAATGGCGGTGGACCTAATCACGTTTCTGTTTCCTGCTTAGGGTCCTTCTTGCAGAAGTTCATGGACTTGGCTGTACTCCTTTGTTTATTTAAGGTCCTTTCGTAACATATGTTGTATGCTAGTTTTCAATGTAAATTTTCAGGATCCTTTGGGATCTTTTGCTGTTAAAAAGAACCCACTAAACCGTCTTCTATGACAATGGTTTTGTCGCAGTCAGTCAACCCTAAAAAGGGATCAGGATATCTAATGAACATCATATCTTTAGACATGACAAACCAAATATTTTTCTTGGCAGATTATGTTTGTTGAGGATGGCAAGTTTAGCTGGCGAGTATGACAGATCCGTCTTTGTTCCTTTTTTGCCAGGAAATTTCGTGCTTGCAAACAAAAGTTGCTATACCCACGCCAACATAAATTGCCATAACAAATGTTCGATTTGCCATGCCTAAAAACCCGACGTCTAGTTTTAGCATTTCCGAAAAAACATTCCTGTATGAAAAAAGAGAATGTCCACATTAAAAAAAAACGACATTTTTGTTTTCAAAATGCAGACATTTTTTTTCAAGGTAACAACAACCAGCATCCAAATCAATCTCCCACCGTCAATTTCGGCAGTCCAGTCGGAATCCTCCTCACTCGCCACCTCCACCTCTCTTCTCCCCCCACGCCGCCGACCGCGTGTCCGGCTCGTCGGGCCCCCGAAATCCGGCCAGATCCGCCTCAGCGGACGCCGGCAGGCCAGCCGGTCCGCCCCGCCGACGCCGGTCCTCATCCGTCGGCGCTCGCGTAGGGTCCTCATATCCAGCCTCCAGCGACGCCGGTGAGCCGCCCTTCGTCTCCTCTGCCCTCGCGCCTTTCCCGTCGCCTGCTGAATCGTGCTCACGCGCGTTCGTCTCCACCCAGACCTTCGCCATGGAGAACGCCTGCATAAACTTCACCGCCGTTGCGCGCTCGGCGCGGATGCTCAAGATCGACGGCTTCAGCCTGACCGAGAGCATGGACCACGACGACTGCGTCAGATCCAGGTGGACCTTCGACGGGTACGAGTGGGAGGTCCGTGTCTACCCCGCGATGACCAGCTCTGCCGGCGGCGGCGGCGGCGCGTATGTGGTGCTGGAGGTGGCCTTCCTCAGCAAGCCCCGCAAGGGCAGCGTGAGGGCCGCCATAGGCTGCCGGCTGGTCGACCCGAGAGGGATACTCAAACCGTCCAATGAAATCAGCATCTCAAAGGTGTTCAGTCGCCCCCAGGAATGCTCGACCAAGGCGGCCGTCGTCGGGCGGCGCGCGCTGGCGGCGTCGGCGTTCCTCCGGGGCGATTCCTTCACTATGGAATGCACCATTGAGGTTCTCAAGGAGCTGCCTGATACGGTGACGGACCCGGTCGAAGAAGTGCCGGTGCCATCCTCAAACTTGAGCCGGCACCTGGCTCTACTCCTGCAGAGCGAGGCCGGAGCGGACGTCACGTTCCTCGTGTCCGGCGAGTCTTTTGCTGCGCATAAGAGCATACTGGCCGCGAGGTCTCCGGTTTTCATGGCCCAGTTCTTTGGAGACATGAAGGAGAAATGCTCGCAGAGTGTGGTGATCGAGGACATGGAGGCTGCGGTGTTCAAGGCCCTGCTTCACTATATCTACACTGATACTGTGGCTGAATTTGACGAGAAGGGTGAGGAGGTGACAATGTTAGCTCAGCACTTGCTTGCAGCTGCTGACAGATACGGGCTGGACAGGCTCAAGCTGATCTGCGAAGGCAAGCTCTCTGATGGCATCAATGTTGACACTGCAGCGACGTCTCTGGCTCTAGCCGAGCAGCACAACTGTCCACGGCTCAAGGCGAAGTGCGTCCAGTTCATCATTAGAAATCGTGAGGTTCTTGATGCTGTGTTGGCGACGGAGGGGTACAAGTACCTGGCGGCAAGCTGCCCTTCAGTGTTGGCTGACCTTCTCAAGTCGAGCCTGCGCGTGGGATGAAGAGCTGATGCATAGTTCGGTGCTATCAGAGGTCCAAATTTCAGTGATGCGTAGTCTCTGTTTATGCTTGTCATGTGTGTCTAGTTAACTTGTGGCATGTCTCAACAATGAACCGAATCTCAGGTAGGTTAGTGTCTGGTTGTGCTTGTGTTCCCCTGACTTGTTTATGTGCAACTTACTGCTTTCAATGTGATGTAATTTAGTCTAAATGGTCAATGATTTGGTATCCATCTCCCTGTATGGTTATCACTGCCATCAGGTGATACATGTCTAGTCTCTGTTTGTGCTTGTCATGTATATCTATCTACCTATCCCTGTATGTAATGTTTGGTATCTGATGCTCAGATGGGCTAGCCTCTGTTCTTGTTATGCAAGTAGTAGTAACTTTGTTTCCCTGACTTATGTAATGCACAACTTACTGCATGCTTTCAGTAACTCGGGTGGTAAATATGTTCTGGTGTAATACATCTTAATAGTAGTCCTGTAGTTTTTAACACTTGCTTGTAGGTATGGACACGTCAATAACAAAATGGTCAATTCAAGTGTTGTTTCAAGTGTTGTATTTAGCGCAGGCTTGTTCTAAGGTATGATGCCATCTGCCCTCCTCTCAGCCAGACGCCGCTGGCTGCCGAGAGACCGAGAGGTATTAGGGTGAATTGGATGATTCAAGAGCAAGAAGGTGATGCACCTTGCACACACAAGGTACTCTGCGTGTGTTAGGAGCTAGGGTTTTGCCCTTCCGAGGGCGTAGGCTATAGGGGAAGGAGGGAGGTGGGCGAGGGCTGGAGCGCGGCGGCCGGCGGCGAGGCGCCGTCCTTGCGGATTGGCGGCGGCGGCGCAAGCAAGAGGCGGCTAGGGTTTAGGGTTCCGGCTCCTCTGGGAGCCGGGCAATAGAATAGTCTTATTGCTTGCTTCTCAAAATAGTTTTACAACTAGTATATATAACCATAATCTGAAAATAAACCTAAGATAACTTGGGCCTTAAGCCTGCCCAGTGGGCCCACGGCGGCCATAGACCTGGCCGGTCATAACATCTCTCCCCGCCTGCGCAAACAACTCGTCCTCGAGCTGAAAGTCGGGGTAGTGCTGGATGAACTCCTCGCGCTGCTCCCAAGTAGCGTCCTCCTCCGGTAGTCCAGCCCACCGAATCAACACGTACCAGGCTCCTCGGCGCAGCTGGGCCTTGAGCGCCTTCTTCGGTGCAGGAAGGAGACGTCCGTCCGAGGCCGGTGGTAAGGCCGGCGGTGCCGCGGGTGGATCACCGCGGAATGGCTTGAGCAGCCCGACGTGGAAGACATCATGAATGCGTGCGCCGGCCGGAAGCTGAAGACGATACGCCACTTTCCCAATGCGCTCCAGGATAGCAAAGGGACCGGCATACCGAGGACCGAGCTTCTTCCGTGCGCTGGGGTCCAATGACTGCGTAGAGCGGTGAAGTAGACGCAGCCAGACCCAATCTCCCACCGTGAACTCCGCCTCGCGATGGTGGCCATCATAGTATCGTTTGACCAACTGCTGGGCCTGGAGAAGTCGTTGATGGACCTCCGCAAGCATCTCATCACGGCTCCTCAGAAGAGCTCCGGCCGCCTCGGTCCGTGCCGAGGCCGCATCCACCGGCAGAATCGGCGGGGGCGGCCGACCATAAACCACCTCAAAGGGCGTAGCACGAAGGGCGGAGTGAAAAGAAGTGTTGTAGCAGTACTCCGCCCACGAGAGCCAGTCCACCCACGCACGAGGACGATCACCTGTAAAACAACGCAAATACATGGCAATCACCTTGTTAACGATCTCCGACTGTCCGTCCGTCTGGGGGTGGAAGGCGGTGCTCAGGCGGAGCTTCACGCCCGCCAGCCGGAAAAGGTCGCGCCACACATGGCCCGTGAAGACAGGATCCCGATCACTGACGATCGAAGAAGGAAACCCGTGGAGACGGACAATGCCATCGAAGAAGGCCCGGGCCACAGATGCCGCTGAATATGGGTGGCCCAGGGCGATGAAGTGAGCATACTTGGAGAAGCGGTCGACCACTGTGAGAATGACGGATTTGCCGCCCACCTTGGGAAGGCCCTCGATGAAATCCATGGAGATGTCCGCCCAAACCTGAGATGGAACCTCCAAGGGCTGAAGCAAGCCAGCTGGGCGCAGTGTCTCCGTTTTGTTGCGCTGGCACGTCACACAAGACCGTACCCAATCACGGACCAGGGCACGATCACCCGGAACGTAGAAGTCGGCACGGAGTCGATGGAGCGTCTTCTGCACGCCCTCATGGCCCGCCGAGTGGGCGAGACGCAGCACCTGCTGACGAAGATCGTCGTGCGCTGGGACGAAGACGCGGCGCCCGTGGAGAAGCAGGCCATCGGCGAGGCGCCACGGCTCGTCCAGCTCACCCGCCGCCAGCTGCTGCTGCAAGAGGAGGGCGTCGGCCGCGGTCGCGGTCGCGCGGCGGATGTCAGCGTAGAGGGCGAACGAGGGCCCGGTGATGATGCAGAAGGCCACCCCTCCGCTTCGCCGTCGTCCACATCGGCGTCACGCCGGGACAGGGCGTCGGCGACGGTGTTAAGGCGTCCTAGCCGATACTCGACAGTGAAATCAAAGCCAAAGAGCTTACTGATCCGCTGGTGCTGCGGAACCGTCGAGAGCCTCTGATCCAGCATGAACTTGAGGCTGTAGTGATCCGTGCGGATCCGGAAAGAACGACCCCAAAGATAGGGCCGCCAGTGGCGTACTGCTTGCACCAACCCAATCAGCTCACGCTCATACGCCGCCAACTTAAGATGGCGTGCAGCAAAGGGACGGCTGAAGAAAGCGAGGGGTCCATTGCCCTGATGCAGGACCGCACCAAACCCCGCACCGGAGGCGTCGCAGTCGACGGTGAAGGGAAGGTCGAAATCCGGCATCTGTAATACGGGTCCCGTCGTAAGGGCCCCCTTGAGGGCCTCGAATGCTGAAGTGGCCTCCTCATCCCAGGAGAAAGCGTCGCGCCGGAGGAGGCGCGTGAGCGGGGCCGCGATGAGGCCAAATTCCCGGATGAACTTCTGGTAGTATCCCGCAAGGCCAAGAAGTCCGCGGAGAGCCCGCGGAGACTGCGGGATCGGCCAGGCGGCAACGGCCGCCACCTTGTCGGCATCCATGGCCACACCCTCGGCCGAGATGACGTGGCCGAGGTAAGCGACTGAACGTGTCCCGAACGAGCACTTCGAGCGCTTAAGATGAAGATGATGCGCCTGAAGCTCGTTGAAGACGATGGCCACATGCTGGAGGTGCTCCGCCCAAGAGGCGCTGTAGATAAGAATGTCATCAAAGAAAACGAGCACAAACCGACGTAAGTAGGGTCGGAGGACATCGTTCATCAAGGCCTGGAATGTCGCCGGGGCGTTGGAGAGGCCAAAGGGCATCACCAAAAACTCGAAGTGGCCGTGATGAGTCCGGAACGCCGTCTTGGCGATGTCGTCGGGATGCATGCGCACCTGATGATACCCCGACCGGAGGTCCAGCTTGGTGAAGAAGCGCGCCCCATGTAGCTCATCCAGAAGCTCATCGACCACCGTGATAGGAAATTTATCCTTAAGTGTGAGAGCGTTAAGGGCGCGGTAGTCGATGCAGAAGCGCCAGGTGCCGTCCGACTTGCGAACGAGAAGGACCGGTGCCGTGAAGGGTGAGGTCGATATCCGGATAATGCCCGCGGCAAGCATGAGCGCGCACTGCCGCTCCAACTCGTCCTTCTGCAACTGAGGGTACCGGTAGGGCCGTACTGCCACAGGAGCCGACCCTGGCAGGAGATGAATACGGTGGTCGTAGACCCGGGCCGGCGGAAGGCCCCGGGGTTCCTCAAAAAGATCACCGTGCTGCTGTAGGAGGTGTTCCAGCAGCGGATGCTCGGCCTCCGCAGTGGCCGCGGCGAGCTGGAGTGGGGGTGACGCCGGGGTGCCGCCCACGCCCTCCCACCGGATGTGGCGGCCCATGCGCCAGAAGGTCATCGTCAGGGCGTCGAAGTCCCACAGGATGAGGCCGAGAGTCCGCAAAAAGTCGACGCCGAGGATGAAGTCGAAGCAGCCCAAATCGATGCCAGCACAAGTGATGATGAAGTGCTCGTCACCGATAGTGATGGGAATGTCTCGAGCGAGCCCATGGCAGCGGAGGCGGTCACCATTAGCAACGGTGACGCTCAGCTGCTCCCCGCCCGTGGGATGTAGTGCAAGTCGCCGCATAGTAGACTCCGGAAGGAAGTTATGAGTGGAACACGTGTCCAACAGGGCCACCAGAGTCTCGCCGTGGATCGTGACCGGGATAAGCATAGTCCGCTCATTGCGGATGCCGGCCAATGCGTGAAGGGAGACGACGAGGGCCGTAGCCGGCGCAGGTGCGGGTGCCGGCACGACCTCGGCGGCTGGATCGCCGAGTCCCTCCTCAGTGACAACGTCCTCCGTCTCGTCGATGGTCTCCAAGTAGAAGAGGCGCGGGCAGACATGGCCCGGGGCATAGGGTGCATCACAATTAAAGCACAGCCCCAGGCGGCGGCGCTCGAGCTGCTCGGCCTGCGAAAGGCGCCGGAAGGGTCGCGTCGCGGTCGGAGTGGTCGCCTGTGCGACGGCTGAAGAAGCGGGCGCGGCCGACGGTGGTCGTGGAGGCACTCGGCCCCCAGAGGTGCTGCTCGACGTGTCAAGGCCTGGGCGCGCTGCTCGAACGCCCTCGCGTAGTACATGGCCGTCTGGAGGTACTGGGGCCCCTTCATCTCAACGTCCACGCGGATGTGGTCGGGAAGGCCCCCGACGAAGAGCTCCGCCCGCTGGAGTGCCGTCACCCCCGGTGCGTGACACGCCAGAGCCTGGAAGCGGTCGGCGAAATCCTGGACCGTGGAGGTGAAGGGTAGACGACCCAGCTCGGACAAGCGGCTGCCGCGCCGTGGTGGTCCGAAACGGCGAGACACACAGCAAAACGATCGAGTGGAGGCATGCCGCCCTCATCTTGCTCGAGAGCGTAGTACCAGGTCTAGGCGGCGCCCCGAAGGTGGTAGGACGCGAGCCAAGTCCGCTCGGACGCCGGTGTCCTCTGCCCGAAGAACTGGTCACACTGGTTTAACCAGTTAAGCGGGTCGTCCGAACCGTCGTAGGTGGCGAAGTCGATCTTCGCGAACCGAGGCGGCTGCTGGTGTGGCGCGCCATGGCCCACTGCCTCGGCGGTGCGGAGAGTTGAGAACGGTGCTCGGTCCATGGTGGAGAGGTCGGGATAGTTCCCCGTGGCGCCCGACGCCTCGGGCTGCAACTGGGAACCCGACGGTGGCCGGGCCTCCGGGTAGGCTGGTGGAGAGGATGTCCCGTAGAGCCAGCCTGGCAGCGGAGACGGTGACGATGGAAAACGGACCTCCTGGATCGGGAGGCCGCTCGGCGAGGAACGACCCAAGCTAGGGCTGGGCGGTGGCGGTGGTGGTGGTGGCCCCTGCGCGGTGGCAGCCGGGAGGGATGGCGCGGCTGGGGCCGGCGCGGACGGCGCGGTCCAGGTCGGCCACTGCGGCCCCAAGGCGGCGGCGGGTGGCGCCGCAGGCGGCTGTGGCGGCCACTGTGGCCATGGCGGTGTTGATGCCGCCGGTGAGGGGAACGCCGGGTAGCCCCCGGTGATGGCCGCGGGTACGGAGTACCACGGCAGGGGCTGCTGGCCCGCGGCCACGGCCGGATGCAGCGGCGGGGGCGGCCCGTACGGGCTGGCCAAGAAGAGACGGATGCCTTGGACCGCGACGACTAAGTCGTTGAGCACGCCGGCCATGGCCTCCGGTGTGAACTGCTGCGGCGCTGGAGGAGGCGACGGCGGTGGTTGCTGGGATTGCGGCTGGCCCTGGCCCTGGTCCGGCGTGGTGCCGGGGGCGGGGGAGATCAGCGCCGAGAGGGAGGCCGTGGCGCCCGGCGACGCAGCGGCGGCGTTGGTGGAGTCGGTGGCAGCGGCGGTGGGGGAGGCGTTGGGCAGCGGCGGCTGTGGTGGAGGCGGGTTTGGAGGCGAGGAAGACATGGTCGTAACCTGGGTAGCTGATACCAAGGTGTTAGGAGCTAGGGTTTTACCCTTCCGAGGGCGTAGGCTATAGGGGAAGGAGGGAGGTGGGTGAGGGCTGGAGCGCGGCGGCCGGCGGCGAGGCGCCGTCCTTGCGGATTGGTGGCGGCGCAAGCAAGAGGCGGCTAGGGTTTAGGGTTCCGGCTCCTCTGGGAGCCGGGCATAGAATAGTCTTATTGCTTGCTTCTCAAAATAGTTTTACAACTAGTATATATAACCATAATCTGAAAATAAATCTAAGATAACTTGGGCCTTAAGCCTGCCCAGTGGGCCCACGGCGGCCATAGACCTGGCCGGTCATAACAGCCTGTCACTCCTGTAACACGAGCTCATCTAATCACTTTGTAAGTATGTCAATTTCATCCAGTGATTAACAATACCATGAACAATCTTGATGCTGTGTTGGTGGCGGAGGGGTACAAGTACCTGGCGGAAATCTGCCCTTTGGTGCTGGCTGACCTCCTCAAGTCAAGTCTGAGCGTGGGATAAAGAACTGATGCATAGTTAGGTGCTGCTAGAGGTACAGTCTCTGTATGTGCTTGTCGTGTATGCACAGTCTGGTTAACTTGTGTCCTGTCTTTCCAACACATTGAACCTAGGATGGGTTGGTCTCTTTCCAACACACTGAAGCAAGTAGTAGTAACTTGTGTTTCCCTGACCTATATAAATGTGCAACCTACTGCTTTCAGTATTCATGAATAATTCTCAATTGCCAATGGAAGAAATTTTAGTTCTTGTGGAACAATTCACTGTTACTAGTAGAAAAATTAATGCTCATGCAACAACGAACATTTCATACAGTCAGTGGAACATGACTTCCTATATGTACTTCTTTTAGGATGTGAATTAAAGGAAACCATGTGGCAATATGTTCAAACCAGTTTGCCAACTATTGGTAGTCATATTTGATTGGTGATTAGCACAAGAAAATGATACAGGAGAGTAACTAGTACAAAGCGTCCCACTAGAAACTCTTGATTGCAAAGAAACGGTTGATTAAAAAAATTTGTCCATTCACATGCTTTTGTTTTTTGAGTTGGACATGCATAGATGTTTTTGATTGAATGAGCATACGTGTCACCAAAACCATGTAGTGGTTTAGTCTATCCATACTTGCATATGTTTTCACTTTTTATTTATGCTATTTCTTACATATATTTTCTTTCACATTAGGGCTTTTACTAATTGTACAGATGACAAATCCAAAATTTACGCACAATTTTGATCCATCTTATGCTATGTTTTTAAGGCGACGCTTTGCTTTAAGGCGCTGGGGGGGCACCTCGACGCCTAGGCGCCTAAAGCGGGCATATTTGCAAAGCGCTGGGGGGGCTCGACGCCTAGGCGTCGCCTTATGATAACCCACAAGTGTAGGGGATCACAACAGCTTTCGAGGGTAAAGTATTCAACCCTAATTTATTGATTCGACACAACGGGAGCCAAAGAATATTCTTAAATATTAGCAGTTGAGTTGTCAATTCAACCACACCTGGATAACTTAGTATCTGCAGCAAAGTATTTAGTAGCAAAGTAATATGATATAAAGGTAACGATAGCAAAAGTAATATTTTTGGGTTTTGTAGTGATTATAACAATAGCAACGGAAAAGTAAATAAGCGAAATACAAGATGTGAAAAGCTCGTAGGCATTGGATCAATGATGGATAATTATGTCGGATGCGATTCCTCATGTAATAGCTATAATATAGGGTGACACAGAACTAGCTCCAGTTCATCAATGTAATGTAGGCATGTATTCCGTAAATAGTCATACGTGCTTATGGAAAAGAACTTGCATGACATCTTTTGTCCTACCCTCACGTGGCAGCGGGGTCCTAGCGGAAACTAAGGGATATTAAGGCCTCCTTTTAATAGAGAACCGGAACAAAGCATTAACACATAGTGAATACATGAACTCCTCAAACTATGGTCATCACCGATAAGTATCCCGATTATTGTCACTTCGGGGTTGTCGGATCATAACACATAATAGGTGACTATAGACTTGCAAGATAGGATCAAGAACACACATATATTCATGAAAACATAATAGGTTCAGATCTGAAACCATGCCACTCGGGCCCTAGTGACAAGCATTAAGCATAGCAAAGTCATAGCAACATCAATCTCAGAACATAATGGATACTAGGGATCAAACCCTAACAAAACTAACTTGATTACATGGTAAATCTCATCCAACCCATCACCGTCCAGCAAGCCTACGATGGAATTACTCACACACGACGGTGAGCATCATGAAATTGGTGATGGAGGATGGTTGATGATGATGACGGCGACGAATCCCCCTCTCTGGAGCCCCGAACGGACTCCAGATCAGCCCTCCCGAGAGAGATTATGGCTTGGCGGCGGCTCCGTATTGTAAAACGCGATGAAACTTTCTCTCTGATTTTTTTCTCTGCGAGACGGAATATATGGAGTTGGAGTTGAGGTCGGCGGAGCCTCAGGGAGCCCACGAGATAGGGGGGCGCGCCCAGTGGGGAGGGCGCGCCCCCACCCTCGTGGACAGGGTGTGGGCTCCCTGTTCTTGATTCTTTCGTCAGTATTTTTTATATTTTTCAAAAAGTGCCTCCGTGGATTTTCAGGACATTCCGAGAATTTTTGCTTTCTACACATAAAACAACATCATGGCAGTTCTGCTGAAAACAGCATCAGTCCGGGTTAGTTTCATTCAAATCATGCAAGTTAGAGTCCAAAACAAGGGCAAAAATGTTTGAAAAAGTAGATACGTTGGAGACGTATCAACTCCCCCAAGCTTAAACCTTTGCTTGTCCTCAAGCAATTCAGTTGATAAACTGTAAGTGATAAAGAAAAACTTTTACAAACTTTGTTTGATCTTGTTGTTGTAAACATGCAAAGCCATCATTCAGGTTTCAACAAATATTATGAACTAACAATACTCACAATAACACTTAGGTCTCACAATTACTCATATCAATAGCATAATCAGTTAGCGAGCCATAATAATAAAACTCGGATGACAACACTTTCTCAAAACAATCATAACATGATATAACAAAATGGTATCTCGCTAGCCCTTTCTGAGACCGCAAAACATAAATGCAGAGCACCTTTAAAGATCAATGACTGACTAAACATTGTAATTCATGGTAAAAGAGATCCAGTCAAGTCATACCCAATATAAACCAATAGTAATGAATGCAAATGATAGTGTGCTCTCCTGCGGGTGCTTTTTTACAAGAAAGGTGATGACTCAACATAAAAGTAAATAGATAGGCCCTTCGCAGAGGGAAGCAGGGATTTGTAGAGGTGCCAGAGGTCGATTTTAAAATAGAGATTGAATAACATTTTGAGCGGCATACTTTTGCTGTCAACGCAACAACTATGAGATGGCTGTATCTTCCATACTACATGTGTAAGGGCATATTTATCCCTAAGTGTTTTGGTGATTGATGACAATTCTCGTGCAGACTAATCGTGTGCCTTGAGTCCCACAGATACTTCATCAGTAGGCACAAGACGATTTGGTGCCCCTCGGAGACTGATGAAGCCGGCGTTGTTCTACGTTTCTCTTTGGTGGAGTTGAGTCGTAGGAGAGCCATACTATTAAGAGGGGGTCCGCGTCGGAAAGGTAGGGTGGAATCACACGTACACTTGCCCCTCCTTTCCTTGCACTTTGGAGCTACCCATCGTTATCATGGTTGTGCGAAAATCGACGATTATCTGCTGTACTTGCGGTAGTACCGCAAGTACCAGCGTAGTAATACATGACGAACCACGGTAGTACCGCCCCCTGGGCGGTAGTACCTTGATACCTTGGCCTAGTGCCGCTCCGGTGCGGTAGTAGGGGCGGATGTAATTTTTTACATCCGCGCCCCTCACGGTAGTACCGCTCCATTGGTGCGGTAGTACCGCCGCACTCTGGCCTAGTGCCGCTCCGGTGCGGTAGTAGGGGCGGATGTAATTTTTTACATCCGCGGCACCCATGGTAGTACCACTCGTCCAGCGCGGTAGTACCGCGGGGGCCCACGGTAGTACCGCTCCCTTGGAGTTGTAGTACCGTGGCCCTTCTGCCTAGTACCGCTGCGTCGCGGTAGTAGGCGCGGATGTAATTTTTTACATCCGTGCCTACCACGGTAGTACCGCGCCTTGCAGGCGGTAGTACCGCGTCGGGTTTTTGCACCACCCTAGTTTCTGCGGAAGTAGGCACGGATGAAATTTATTTCGTCCGCGCCCTTCCCAGGCCGTGACCCTCCTGCCTTGCGGTAGTACCGCAAGGGGGAGCGGTAGTACCGCGCCAGCGGTAGTACTGCTTCTTCCTCAGGCTTGTTCCGGCCTGTGCAGCTGCCACGGTAGTACCGTGGTCACCCACGGTAGTACCGCGCGGCGTCGCGGTAGTACCGCTCCCTTGGAGCGGTAGTACCGTGAGTCGCGGGCAGAACTAGTGGATAACGGTTGGATCTTTTCCCCGACTATATAAGGGATGTCTTCTACCTCTAGTTGACTACCTCTTCCACCTCTAAGCTCCATTGTTGCTCCAAGCTCCATTTTCGCTCGATCTCTCTCCCTAGCCAATCAAACTTGTTGATTTGCTCGGGATTGGGTGACAAGGGCCCGATCTACACTTCCACCAAAGGATATTTTATTCCCCCCACTTATCCCTTGCGGATCTTGTTACTCTTGGGTGTTGAGCACCCTAGACGGTTGAGGTCACCTCGAAGCCATACTCCATTGTGGTGAAGCTTCGTGGTGGTGTTGTTGTTGGGAGCCTCCGATTGTTGTGGAGATTGCCCCAACCTTGCTTGTAAAGGTTCGGTCGCCGCCTTCAAGGGCACCAATAGTGGAATCACGGCATCTCGCATTGTGTGAGGGTGTGAGGAGAATACGGTGGCCCTAGTGGCTTCTTGGGGAGCATTGTGCCTCCACACCGCTCTAACGGAGACGTACTTCCCCTCAAAAGGAAGGAACTCCGGTAACACATCCTCGTCTTCACCGTCTCCACTCTTGGTTATTTCGTGCCTTTACTTTCGCAAGCTTACTTATTGTTTCATCTCTTGCTTGCTTGCTTGCTAGTTGTTATTGCATCATATAGGTTGCTCACTTAGTTGCATATCTAGACAACCTATTTGTTGCAAAGTTTAATTTGGTAAAGAAAAGCTTAAAAATTGTTAGTTGCCTATTCACCCCCTCTAGTCAACCATATCGATCCTTTCAATTGGTATCAGAGCCTCGTCTCTTTATTAAGGACTTTACCGTCCGAAGAGTATGGTTGACACCAACGATGGTGTGGAGGAACACTCCGGTGTGAATCCCATCTCATCTTCGGCCGAAGGGGGAACCTCGGTCTCTCGTGAGGAGTTCAATGTGGCTCTAGACACATTGAAAACCTCCATGACGGCCGAGGTTAAAAGCATGTTTAATGATTTCTTAGAGGGACTTAAACTATCCACCGCACCTATGAAAGTGGGTGATCCTACTAACAAGGTGACGGATGCTTTCTCCGACAAGGGGGAAGCTAACAATGAAAAGAGTCCTTCTACTAGTGGTCGAAATGGCACCGACATCTTTGCCCATGTGGAACCCCCGGTTTATGGAGGGCCAATCCCCTCCACTCATTTGAATCATGCCGGTCCACCTCCTAAGTATGAAAAACATGCAGATTTTGATAATTGGGTATATCGCTTTAAGCGACATTTGAAACATGTGAACACTAACCTTTGGAGAGTTATTGAAGAAGGTTTCTATCCTCATGACCCAAGCAACTTCACCCCTCGAGAAGCCGTGGACAATCAATTCAATGAGAGTGCTCTCTTCATCATCCAAGATGCAATCCTTCCCGAAGATCTCCCTCACCTTCGACCCCATGTCGTGGCTAAAGAAGCATGGAAATGTGTCGAGGGTCTCTATCGTGGAAGTGCTAGCATCCAACGGTCCAACTATGAAGTGGTACAAGATGAAGCCGACGAGTTTGCAATGAAAGAAGATGAAGAACCTCGTGAGCTCTTTCGAAGAGTGACCAAACTCGCGGTGGCACTTCGAGATCATGGAAGCAAGGACACGGATGACAATTGGATCAAGCGGAAGTTCCTCAAGGCCATGATGCCCTACAACAAAGCCATGTCCTCCGTCATTCGTCAACGACCGGACTTCCACACCATGACCTCAAGTGAAGTGTTGGATGAGTTCGTTGCAATGAGCATCTTGGACAAGACCGCCGACAATGCGGTGCTCCGTTCTCAAAGAGCTAAGAAGCCTAACCTTGCATTGAAGGCCAAGGTCTTTGTCGAAGAAGAGGAAGAAGTGGAAGATGAGGAAAGCAACCCCGAAGACACCAAGTTTGACTACCATGAGCACATGGCTCTTGCTTCAAGACAATTTTGGAGCAAGAAGAGCTCAAGACCCAACTTCAACAAGAACAACTCAAGTGGCATCAAGGGCAAGCAACGAGTTAGAACTTGCTTCAACTGTGGCAATGTGAGTCATTTCGTTGCGGATTGTCCTTACGAGAAGCGGGAAGACAATGGTGGCAAGTTCATTCGGAAAGACAAAGCCAAGTCCGTCCCCAACAAGAACAACTTCGCCAAGAAGACTCCCACTCGTGGGTTGGTGGTTCAAGAAGAATACCAAGAGGATGACGATGATGATGAGAATGAAGAAGCAATGGCCATGGCATCCATTGCCATTGCCACTCCCCGGGTGTCTCTCTTCGAATCACCCAACGAAAACATCACCGCTAGATGCCTCATGGCTAAAGCTTCAAACAAGGTAACCCCCAACATCACAACCACCGTGGAGGATTGCATTGATGGACATGTTGAGTCTAATGAGGAAGTGAATGAATTTGAGTCCTTTATGAGTAAGCTCAAGGGAAAGTCCAAGAAGCACTTTGTTGCTCTCTTGGAACAACTTGGTGAGGCCAATGACATGATCGAGGCTCACGAAGAAACCATCTCCAAGATGGAAGGTCATAGTCGTGACTATGCCGATGAGATATCGGACCTCTCTAATGCTCTTGAGGAAGAGCGTGTGCATCGTTTGACTCTTAAGGAGTCACACAATGATGACCATGCTAAGTTAAAGAAAGATCTTGATCATGCTCTTGTTATGTCGCGAGTGCTAACCTCCGAGAAGGCTAAACTTGGGGTTGATCATGCTAGACTCAAAGAGGAGTTTGAGATACTTGACAAGGCCCACAAGGCCTTGAAAGGTGCTCATGCTAGCCTCAAAGAGTCTCATGCTCAACTCCAAGTTAAGCTAATCAAGGAAAATGCCACCTTTCCTCATATGGTTTTAATTGATAATGCATGTGCTACTAACCCTTGTTGTGAGCATGTGCATCTTGTGGAGGAAAATGCCCAGTTGAAAGATCAACTTGAGAAGGGCCTTGTAACTTGCATTCAAGGTGAGAAAAACCTCAATGACCTCTTGATCAATCAAAAGGAAGTTGTGGGCAAAGAAGGAATTGGGTTTGCACCCAAGTCCAAGAGCAAGAAGAAGAACAACAACAAGGCCAATCGTCCTCCTCCCCTCAAACAAACGTTCGTGAAAGAGGGAGAGGGAGCCTCTAAGAAGAAGGAGAAAGTGAAGGAAGTTGATGTCCAAAAGGGCAAGAACGTTTCCTCAAACAAAGCCGTCGACTTTAACCCTTCATATGTGTTGTGCCGTGCTAGTGATGGAAATGTTTATGCTAAATTTGTTGGTTCTCCTTATGAGTACATTGAATGGTCTATTTGGGTTCCCAAGACCCTTGTCACTAACATCAAAGGACCCATTACTAAATGGGTACCTAAAACCAAGCATTGATCTCGTGTAGGTGTTTGCTTCCGGTGGGGGATCATGGTTGCTCGATAGTGGAGCAACAAATCATATGACCGGGAGCAAGGACTTGGTGGTGGATGTGCAAGAGATTCCATCTATGCCCACCAATGTCGAGTGGGGTGATGCATCACATTCTAAGGTATTGGGTCTCGGCAAGGTTGTCATTTCTCATGATCTAACGATCGAGAAAGTCATGCTTGTTGAGTCCCTTGCATTCAATCTACTTTCCATTCGTCAACTTGCACTCATGGGCTTTGCCACATTCTTTGATATTGATACCGTGGCCCTCTTGTGGAGCAAGACTCTTAAAGTAGCCTTTGTTGGGCATGTCGAGAACGGTCTCTATGTGGTTAACTTTTCGGAGCAACCCACTAAGACCGCGACATGCCTAATGGCTAAAGTTGACGTGGGATGGCTTTGGCATCGCCGTTTAGCCCACGTCAATATGAGATCTTTGCAAAGTCTTCTCAAGGGGGACCATGTTCGTGGACTAACAAATGTTAGTTTTGCCAAAGATCGTGCTTGCAGTGCTTGTATCGAAGGAAAGCTTCATGAAAAGGCTCACCCTCCCTCAACCATCATCTACTCGAAGAGACCCTTGGAGCTCCTTCACATGGATCTCTTTGGGCCTCCATCTTTTGATAGTCTTGGAGGAAGAAAGTATTGCTTGGTGATTGTGGATGATTATTCAAGATACACTTGGGTATACTTCTTCAAGAGGAAGAGTGAGACCCAACAAACCGTCATCAACTTTGCAAATGAAGCTCAACGTCAACATGATGCAAAGATCTTGACAATAAGAAGCGACAACGGCACCGAGTTCAAGAACTACACCTTGGATGAGTTTCTTAGTGACGAGGGGATCAAGCATCAATATGCGGCTCCTTATACCCCTCAATAAAATGGTGTTGCGGAGAGGAAGAACCGGACGTTGATGGATGCGGCAAGGACCATGATGGCGGAGTTCAAGTCTCCGTACAACTTTTGGGCCGAAGCCATCAACACCGCATGTCATGCATCCAATCGGCTCTATCTTCGCAAAGGCTTGAACAAGACTCCTTATGAGATCCTCACCGGCAACAAGCCCAACCTCAAGTACTTCCGGGTGTTCGGTTGTAAGTGTTTCATTCTCAAGAAAGGTGTTCGGTTGTCTAAATTTGAGGCTAGAGCTCATGAGGGCATATTTGTTGGTTATGCTACAAACTCTCATGCTTACGTGTCCTCAACAAGTCCACGGACTCATTGAGGAGACGATGTAACGTGGAGTTTGACGAAAATAACGGCTTCCAAGTGGAGCAAAGTGGTACTTGTGATGTAGGTGATGAAATTCCTCCCCAAGCCATAAGAAGAATGGGTATTGGTCAAATCCTACCCATTGAGGAACCCCTTGTGGCCGAAGGAGAAGGACAATGCTCTACTCAAGTAGAGCCATCACCTCATCAAGGCCCACACGCTTCCGAAGAACAAAGTGAAGGCCCTCAACCTCGTGAACAAGACCAAGGGCAAGATCTACCTAAAGATGGTGATGAACCACTAAATGATGCCCAAGTTCAAGTTCTCCCCCTCGAGCAAGTTCAAGATCAAGAGCAACCTCGAGATCAAGAACAAGCTCAAGACGGCGCTCAAGATTATCAAGTCAACCCTCCTCCTTCCACACCCGAGGAGGAATTAGAGCGTCGTGCCGCGAAGATTGCTTCCAAGCTCACCGCCCGAGGCCATCTCATGGAAAATGTGGTTGGAAGCCTACGTAAAGGGGTAAGCACTCGTAGACAATTGGCAAACTATTGTGAACATCACGCGTTTGTCTCTTGTGTCGAACCCCAAAAGGTCTATGAGGCACTCGAAGACCCGGATTGGCTCAATGCCATGCATGAAGAACTCAACAACTTCGAGTACAACAAGGTGTGGAAATTGGTGCCAAGACCATCCGGGAACCACATTGTCATTGGAACCAAGTGGATTTTCAAGAACAAGCAAGATGCTCATGGGAACATCATTCTCAACAAGGCAAGATTTGTAGCACAAGGCTACTCCCAAGTCGAGGGTATCGACTACGGTGAAACCTTTGCTCCCGTTGCTCGTCTTGAATCCATTCGTTTGTTGATTGCTTATGCTTCCCATCACAACTTTAAGTTGCAACAACTGGATGTGAAAAGTGCTTTTCTTAATGGTCCCATTAATGAGTTGGTCTATGTCAAGCAACCCCCCGGGTTTGAGGATCCCTACTTTCCGGATCATGTGTACCAACTCGATAAGGCACTCTATGGCCTTAAACAAGCCCCACGTGCGTGGTATGACCACCTTACCGAGTTGCTACAAGATCGTGGTTTTGAAGTAGGGCTAATCGACCCCACTCTTTTTACTAAGAAGGTCAACGGGAGTTGTTTGTATGCCAACTATATGTTGATGATATTATCTTTGGTTCCCTAACAAAGCTTTCAATGAAGAATTTGCCGCTCTCATGACCTCCAAGTTTAAGATGTCTTGATGGGAGAGTTGAAGTTCTTCCTTGGTTTCGACATCAAGCAAAGAAGAGAAGGAACCTTCATCAACCAAGCCAAATACACTCAAGACATGCTTAAAAGATTCAAGCTAAGTGATGTCAAGCGGCTACTACACCAATGCCTACCAAGTGCCAACTTGACATCGATCCCAATGGTAAGCGGTGGATCAAAAGGTATATCGCTCCATGATTGGCTCCTTACTTTACCTTTGTGCATCTAGACCGGATATCATGTTGAGTGTGGGGATGTGTGCATGTTTTCAAGCCGCACCAAAGGAAAGTCACTTTGTGGCGGTCAAGCGAATCTTCGATATTTGGCTCATACCCCAAACTTTGGCTTATGGTACCCAAGAGGAGCAAACTTCAAGCTTGAAGGTTTCACAGTTCGATTAGGCGGAGACAAAGTGGATAGGAAGTCCACTTCGGAGGGTGCCAATTTCTTGGTTGCTCTTTGGTAAGTTGGGCTTCCAAGAAGCAAAGTTGTGTGTCCCTCTCGTCCACGAAGCGGAGTATGTGGCGGCGGTAGTTGTTGTGCTCAACTCCTATGGATGAGGCAAACTTTAAAGGAGTACGGTGTCACTTGTGACAAAGTGCCTCTTTGGTGTGATAATGAAAGTGCCATCAAGATTTCTCTCAACCCGGTGCAACACTTCAAGACGAAGCACATTGAGATTCGGTATCACTTCATTCGGGATCACATTAGGCGAGGGGAGATCGAGCTCAAGTATGTCAACACTCATGATAACCTTGCAGATATTTTCACGAAGCCCCTGGATGAAGCAAGATTTCGCGAGTTAAGGCATGAGCTAAATATAATTGATTTGAGAAATGTGGCTTGAACCCGTGCACCCCCCACCACACTCAACTTGTTCTCTAGTCTAGGTGTAGGCATGGACATAGGGGGAGTGTTGTTCTCTCAATGAACTCTCCCTCCCCCCATTATGCATAAATAGATCACCTCTTTCACATTCGCCATTTTTGATGGTACTTGTGCTTCAAAGACGAGTTTTGGTCATGGGCCCAAGGATAATTCTTCGCGGTGCCATACCATCCAACTCAAACATAGGTGGCTTCGGCCACGCCCTCTCCTCGAGAGGTTTTGTCACTTAGGGATTGCCTGTTGTTCACTTGGTATGTGCTTGTTTTTGTGCAGTCTTGGGTTGTGTTTGTTTTTGATGCAAAGGCATTTTTCTCTTCTGTTCAAAACCTTCGGTGGCGTGAGCTCACGGTACTACCGCGGTCGGTCACGGTACTACCGCGGCCTATCACGGTACTACCGCTGATGGGAGCACGGTACTACCGTCCCCAAGCGGCAGTAATTTTTTACTGTCGCCTGGTTGAGCGGTACTACCGCCTCGGCGCGGTACTTCCGCCCGGCGGTACTACCGCGATGACCGAGTACTACCGCTACCGGTTGGGCGCGTGGGGATAAGGTCGGGCAGGGGAGTTCTAACTCCCCATACCCATTCGCCCCTTCTCTCCACATCGCCCTTTCTCTCTCGTGCTCACGAACGGAGCCGCGTTCGTCGCCGGATCTCCTCCACCGCTGCCCTCCCATGATTCCGTCCGGTGGGATCGTTTCACCACGTGCTCTTGCTATGGACCAAGGTTTTTCCCCAAATCCTTCTCCGTTTTGATTGTATTTGGTTCTTCTAGGTTTTGGGGGAGGCTTGTATGTTCTTGAGGTTCTTAGTCTAGATCTCTGCAAGAGTAGGATGAAGGAGTGTGGTATTGCATAGGATTTACACTTGTATTGTTGTCTTGCACTAGATCTGATCACCGTAGCACCGCCATGGCTTCGCGGGTCTTTTTCAGATTCAAATCCTGCTAGATCCGACGCGACGCGGTACTACCGCCCGTAGGGAGCGGTACTACCGCTCTCACGGTACTACCGCCCCTAGGGCGCGGTACTACCGCGCGCCGTGTGGTACTAAAGCCTTACTTATGCCCCAGCCACGGTACTACCGTGACCCCTCACGGTACTACCGCGTCTGGAGCTGTACTAAGACTTTAGCATCGCACCCCATGGCAGTTCTACCGTGGCTCACTGAAGGAAATATGCCCTAGAGGCAATAACAAAGTTATTATTTATTTCCTTATTTCATGATAAATGTTTATTATTCATGCTAGAATTGTATTAACCGGAAACATAATACATGTGTGAATACATAGACAAACATAGTGTCACTATTATGCCTCTACTTGACTAGCTCGTTTATCAGAGATGGTTATGTTTCCTAGCCATGGACAAAAGAGTTGTCGTTTGATTAAAGGGATCACATCATTAGGAGAATGATGTGATTGATTTGACCCATTCCGTTAGCTTAGCACTTGATCGTTTAGTATGTTGCTATTGCTTTCTTCATGACTTATACATGTTCCTGTAACTATGAGATTATGCAACTCCCGTTTACCGGAGGAACACTTTAAGTGCTACCAAACGTCACAACGTAACTGGGTGATTATAAAGGTACTCTACAGGTGTCTCCGAAGGTACATGTTGGGTTGGCATAATTCGAGATTAGGATTTGTCACTCCGATTGTCGAAGAGGTATCTTTGGGCCCTCTCGGTAATGCACATCATTATAAGCCTTGCAAGCAATGTGACCAATGAGTTGGTTACGAGATGATGCATTACAGAACGAGTAAAGAGACTTGCCGGTGACGAGATTGAACTAGGTATTGGATACCGACGATCGAATCTCGGGCAAGTAACATACCGATGACAAAGGGAACAACGTATGTTGTTATGCGGTTTGACCGATAAAGATCTTCGTAGAATATGTAGGAGCCAATATGGGCATCCAGGTCCCGCTATTGGTTATTGACCGAGAATAGTTCTAGGTCATGTCTACATAGTTCTCGAACCCGTAGGGTCCGCACGCTTAAGGTTTTCGATGACAGTTTTATTATGAGTTTATGAGTTTTGATGTACCGAAGGAGTTCGGAGTCCCGGATGAGATCGGGGACATGACGAGGAGTCTCGAAATGGTCGAGATGTAAAGATCGATATATTGGACGACTATATTCGGAGTTCGGAAAGGTTCTGACTGATTCGGGTATTTTTCGGAGTACCGGAGAGTTACGGGAATTCGTATTGGGCCTCTTTGGGCCATACGGGAAAGTAGAGAAAGGGCCAAAAGGGTGGCTGCACCCCTCCCCTTGGACTAGTCCGAATTGGACTAGGGAGGGGGGGGCCCCCTTCCTTCCTTCTCCTTCTCTCTTCCCTTTCCTTCTCTCCTACTCCTAATACATGGAAGGACTACTAGTTGGACTAGGAAAGGGGGAATCCTACTCCCTGTGGGAGTAGGACTCCCCATGGCGCGCCCTCCTCCTAGGGCCGGCCTCCTCCTCCCTCCCTCCTTTATATACGGGGGCAGGGGGCACCCCATAGACACACAAGTTGATCTACGGATCGTTCCTTAGCCGTGTGCGGTGCCCCCCTCCACCATATTCCACCTCGGTCATATCGTCGCGGAGTTTAGGCGAAGCCCTGCGCCGGTAGAATATCATCATCGTCATCACGCCGTCGTGCTGACGGAACTCATCCCCGACGCTTTGCTGGATCGGAGCCCGGGGATCGTCATCGAGCTGAACGTGTGCTGAACTAGGAGGTGCCGTACGTTCGGTACTTGGATCGGTCGGATCGTCAAGACGTACGACTACATCAACCGCGTTGTCATGACGCTTCCGCTTACGGTCTACGAGGGTACGTGGACATAAACTCTCCCCTCTCGTTGCTATATCATCACCATGATCTTGCATGTGCATAGGATTTTTTTTTTGAAATTACTACGTTCCCCAACAGTGGCATCCGAGCCTAGGTTTTATGCGTTGATGTTATATGCACGAGTAGAACACAAGTGAGTTGTGGACGATATAAGTCATACTGCCTACCAGCATGTCATACTTTGGTTCGGCGGTATTGTTGGATGAAGCGGCCCGGACCGACATTACGCGTACGCTTACGCGAGACTGGTTCTACCGACGTGCTTTGCACACAGGTGGCTGGCGGGTGTAAGTTTATCCAACTTTAGTTGAACCGAGTGTGGCTACGCCCAGTCCTTGCGAAGGTTAAAATGGAGTCTATTTGAAAAACTATCGTTGTCGTTTTGATGCGTAGGTAAGAACGGTTCTTGCTCAGCCCGTAGCAGCCACGTAAAATTTGCAACAACAAAGTAGAGGACGTCTAACTTGTTTTTGCAGGGCATGTTGTGATGTGATATGGTCAAGACGTGATGAGATATAAGTTGTTGTATGAGATGATCATGTTTTGTTGAAGTTATCGGCAACTGGCAGAAGCTCTATGGTTGTCTCTTTGTTGCATAAGATGCAAGTGCCAAATAATTGCTTTACTTTATCGCTATGCGATAGCAATAGTTGCAAGAGCAATAGTTGGCGAGACGACCATGTGACGACACATTGATATAGATCAAGATGATGAAGATCATGGTGTCGTGCCGGTGACAATAAAGATCATGACAGTACTTTGGAGATGGAGATCAAAGGCGCAAGATGATCATGGCCATATCATGTCACATATTTTGATTGCATATGATGTTTATCTGTTTTACATCTTATTCTTGCTTTGATTGACGGTAGCATTTTAAGATGATCTCTCACTAATTATCAAGAAGTGTTCTCCCTGAGTATGCACCGTTGCCAAAGTTCGTCGTGCCCAGACACCACGTGATGATCGGGTGTGATAAGCTCTACGTCCATCTACAACGGGTGCAAGCCAGTTTTGCACACGCAGAATACTCAGGTTAAACTTGACGAGCCTAGCATATGTAGATATGGCCTCGGAACACAGAGACCGAAAGGTCGAGCGTGAACCATATAGTAGATATGATCAACATAATGATGTTCACCATTGAAAACTACTCCATCTCACGTGATGATCGGTTATGGTTTAGTTGATTTGGATCACGTGATCACTTAGATGACTAGAGAGATGTCTGTCTAAGTGGGAGTTCTTAAGTAATATGATTAATTGAACTTAAATTTATCATGAACTTAGTCCTGGTAGTATTTTGCAAATTATGTTGTAGATTAATAGCTCGCGTTGTTGCTTTCATATGTTTATTTTGATATGTTCCTAGAGAAAATTGTGTTGAAAGATGTTAGTAGCAATGATGCGGATTGGATCCATGATCTGAGGTTTATCCTCATTGCTGCACAGAAGAATTATGTCCTTAATGCACCGCTAGGTGACAGACCTATTGCAGGAGCAGATGCAGACGTTATGAACGTTTGGCTAGCTCAATATGATGACTACTTGATAGTTTAGTGCACCATGCTTAACGGCTTAGAATCGGGACTTCAAAGATGTTTTGAACATCATGGACCATATGAGCTGTTCCAGGAGTTGAAGTTAATATTTCAAGCATATACCCGAGTTGAGAGATATGAAGTCTCCAACAAGTTCTATAGCTAAAAGATGGAGGAGAATCGCTCAACTAGTGAGCATGTGCTCAGATTGTCTAGGTACTACAATCGCTTGAATCAAGTGGGAGTTAATCTTCCAGATAAGATAGTGATTGACAGAATTCTCTAGTCACCATCACCAAGTTAGTAGAACTTCGTGATGAACTATAGTATGCAAGGGATGATGAAAATGATTCCCGAGTTTTTCATGATGATGAAATCGATGAAGGTAGAAATCAAGAAAGAACATCAAGTGTTGATGGTTAACAAGACCACTAGTTTCAAGAAAAGGGCAAAGGGATAGAAGGGAACTTCAAGAAGAACGGCAAGAAAGTTGCTGCTCAAGTGAAGAAGCCCAAGTCTGGACCTAAGCCTGAGACTAAGTGCTTCTACTGCAAAGGGAATGGTTACTGGAAGCAGAACTACCCCAAGTGATTGGCGGATAAGAAGGATGGCAAAGTGAACATAAGTATATTTGATATACATGTTATTGATGTGTACTTTACTAGTGTTTATAGCAACTCCTCGGTGTTTGGTACTGGTTCAGTTGCTAAGAGTAGTAACTCGAAACGGGAGTTGCAGAATAAACAGAGACTAGTTGAAGGGAAAGTGACGATGAGTGTTGGAAGTAGTTCCAAGATTGATATGATCATCATCGCACACTCCCTATACTTTCGGGATTAGTGTTGAACCTAAATAAATGTTATTTGGTGTTTGCGTTGAGCATGAATATGATTTGATCGTGTTTATTGCAATACGGTTATTCATTTAAGTAAGAGAATAAACTGTTGTTCTGTTTACATGAATAAAACCTTATATGGTTATTACACACCCAATGAAAATGGTTCACTGGATCTCGATCGTAGTGATACACATATTCATAATATTGAAACCAAAAGATGCAAAGTTAATAATGATAGTGCAACTTATTTGTGGCACTGCCGTTTAGGTCATAATGGTGTAAAGCGCATGAAGAAACTCCATGCTGATGGGATTTTAGAATCACTTGATTATGAATCATTTGATGCTTGCGAACCGTGCCTTTTGGGCAAGATGACTAAAACTCCGTTCTTCGGAACAATGGAACGAGCTACTGACTTATTGGAAATAATACATACTGATGTATGAAGACCAATGAGTATGAAGGCTCATGGCAAGTATCGTTATTTTCTGACCTTCACAAGATGATTTGAGCAGATATGGGTATATCTACTTGATGAAACATAAGTCTGAAATAATTGAAAGGTTCAAAGAATTTCAGAGTGAAGTGAAAAATCATCGTAACAAGAAAATAAAGTTTCTGCGATCTGATCGCGGAGACGAATATTTGAGTTACGAGTTTGGTCTTCAATTAAAACAATGTGGAATAGTTTCACAGCTCACGCCACCTGGAACACCACAACGTTATGGTGTGTCCGAACGTCGTAACCACACTTTATTGGATATGTTGCGACCTATGATGTCTCCTACTGATTTACCACTATCGTTTTGGGGTTAGAGACAGCTGCATTCACGTTTAATAGGGCACCATCGAAATCCGTTGGGACGACACCGTATGAACTATGGTTTAGCAGTAAACCTAAGCTGTCGTTAAGTTTGGAGTTGCGATGCTTATATGAAAAAGGTTTTCAACCTGATAAGCTCGAACCCAAATCGGAGAAGTGCGTCTTCATAGAATACCCAAAGGAAACTGTTGGGTAATCCTTATATCACAGATCCGAAGGCAAAAAATTTGTTGCTAAAAATGGATCCTTTCTAGAGAAGGAGTTTCTCTCGAAAGAAGTGAGTGGGAGGAAAGTAGAGCTTGATAAGGTAATTTGTACCTTCTCCCGAATTGGAAAGTAGTTCATCACAGAAATCAGTTCCTGTGACAAATACACCAATTAGTGAGGAAGCTAATGATATTGATCATGAAACTTCAGATCAAGTTACTACAGAACCTCGTAGGTCTTCCAGAGTAAGATCTGCACCAGAGTGGTGTAGTAATCATATTCTGGAAGTCATGTTACTAGACCATGATGAACCTACGAACTATGAGGAAGTGATGATGAGCCCAGATTCCGCAAAATGGCTTGAGGCCATAAAATCTGAGATATGATCCATGTATGAGAACAAAGTATGGACTTTGATTGACTTGCTCGATGATCAGCAAGCCATGTTAAATAAATTTATCTTCAAGAGGAAGACGGACACTGATAGTAGTATTACTATCTACCAAGCTCGACTTGTTGCGAAAGGTTTTCAACAAGTTCAAGGTGTTGAATACGATGAGATTTTCTCACTCATATCGATGCTTAAGTCTGTCTGAATCATGTTAGCAATTGCCACATTTTATGAAATCCGGCAAATGGATGTCAAAACTGCATTCCTTAATGGATTTATTAAAGAAGAGTTGTATATGATGCAACCAGAAGGTTTTGTCAATCCTAAAGGTGCTAACAAAATGTGCAAGCTCCAGCGATCCATCTATGGACTGGTGCAAGCATCTCGGAGTTGGAATATACGCTTTGATAAGTTGATCAAAGCATATAGTTTTATATGGACTTACGATGAAGCCTATATTTACAATAAAGTGAGTGGGAGCACTACAGCCTTTCTGATTAGTATATGTGAGTGACATATTGTTGATCAGAAATGATGTAGAATTTTTCTGCAAAGCATAAAGGAGTGTTTTAAAGGAGTTCTTTAAAAAGAAAAGACCTCAGTAAAAGCTACTTACATATTGAGCATCAAGATCTATTGAGATAGATCAAGACGCTTGATAAGTTTTTCAATGAGTACATACCTTGGCAAGATTTTGAAATAGTTCAAAATGGAACAGTCAAAGAAAGAGTTCTTGCCTGTGTTGCAAAGGTATGAAATTGAGTAAGACTCAAATCCCGACCACAGCAGAAAATAGAAAGAGAATGAAAAGTCATTCCCTATGCCTCAGTCATAGGTTCTATAAAGTATGCTATACTATGTACCAGACCTATTGTATACCTTGCTCTGAATTTGGCAAGGGAGTACAATAGTGATCTAGGAGTAGATCACTGGACATTGGTCAAGAATATCCTTAGTAAGGACTAAGGAGATGTTTCTCGATTATGGAGGTGATAAAAGAGTTTGTTGTAAAAGTTACATCAGTGCAAACTTTTACACTGATCCAGATGACTCTAAGTCTCAACCTGGATACATATTGAAAGTGGGAGCAATTAGCTAGAGTAGCTCCGTGCAGAGCATTGTGGACATAAAATATTTGCAAAATACATACGGATCTGAATGTGACAGACCTGTTGACTAAGCTTCTCTCACGAGCAAAACATGTTCACACCTTAGTACTCTTTGGGTGTTAATCACATAGCGATGTGAACTAGATTATTGACTCTAGCAAACCCTTTGGATGTTGGTCACATGATGATGTGAACTATGGGTGTTAATCATATACAGATATGAATACTGGTGTTAAATCACATGACGATGTGAACTAGATTATTGACTCTAGTGCAAGTGGGAGACTGAAGGAAATATGCCCTAGAGGCAATAATAAAGTTATTATTTATTTCCTTATTTCATGATAAATGTTTATTATTCATGCTAGAATTGTATTAACCGGAAACATAATACATGTGTGAATACATAGACAAACATAGTGTCACTAGTATGCCTCTACTTGACTAGCTCGTTTATCAGAGATGGTTATGTTTCCTAGCCATGGACAAAACAGTTGTCGTTTGATTAACGGGATCACATCATTAGGAGAATGATGTGATTGACTTGACCCATTCCGTTAGCTTAGCACTTGATCGTTTAGTATGTTGCTATTGCTTTCTTCATGACTTATACATGTTCCTGTAACTATGAGATTATGCAACTCCCGTTTACCGGAGGAACACTTTATGTGCTACCAAACGTCACAACGTAACTGGGTGATTATAAAGGTACTCTACAGGTGTCTCCGAAGGTACATGTTGGGTTGGCATAATTCGAGATTAGGATTTGTCACTCCGATTATCGGAGAGGTATCTCTGGGCCCTCTCGGTAATGCACATCATTATAAGCCTTGCAAGCAATGTGACCAATGAGTTGGTTACGAGATGATGCATTACAGAACGAGTAAAGAGACTTGCCTGTGACGAGATTGAACTAGGTATTGGATACTGACGATCGAATCTCGGGCAAGTAACATACCGATGACAAAGGGAACAACGCATGTTGTTATGCGGTTTGACCGATAAAGATCTTCATAGAATATGTAGGAGCCAATATGGGCATCCAGGTCCCGCTATTGGTTATTGACCGAGAATAGTTCTAGGTCATGTCTACATAGTTCTCGAACCCGTAGGGTCCGCACGCTTAAGGTTTCGATGACAGTTTTATTATGAGTTTATGAGTTTTGATGTACCTAAGGAGTTCGGAGTCCCGGATGAGATCGGGGACATGACGAGGAGTCTTAAAATGGTCGAGACGTAAAGATCGATATATTGGACGACTATATTCGGAGTTCGGAAAGGTTCCGAGTGATTGGGTATTTTTGAGATGCGGAGAGTTACGGAAATTCGTATTGGGCCTCTTTGGGCCATACGGGAAAGGAGAGAAAGGGCCAAAAGGGTGGCCGCACCCCTTCCCTTGGACTAGTCCGAATTGGACTAGGGAGGCGCCCCTTCCTTCCTTCCTTCTCTCTTCCTTTCCTTCTCTCCTACTCCTAATACATGGAAGGACTACTAGTTGGACTAGGAAAGGGGGAATCCTACTCCCGGTGGGAGTAGGACTCCCCATGGCACGCCCTCCTCCTAGGGCCGGCCTCCTCCTCCCTTCCTCCTTTATATACGGGGGCAGGGGGCACCCCATAGACACACAAGTTGATCTACGGACCGTTCCTTAGCCGTGTGCGGTGCCCCCCTCCACCATATTCCACCTCGGTCATATCGTCGCGGAGTTTAGGCGAAGCCCTGCGCCGGTAGAACATCATCATCGTCATCACGCCGTCGTGCTGACGGAACTCATCCCCGACGCTTTGCTGGATCGGAGCCCGGGGATCGTCATCGAGCTGAACGTGTGCTGAACTCGGAGGTGCCGTACGTTCGGTACTTGGATCGGTCAGATCGTGAAGACGTACGACTACATCAACCGCGTTGTCATGATGCTTCTGCTTACGGTCTACGAGGGTACGTGGACATAAACTCTCCCCTCTCGTTGCTATATCATCACCATGATCTTGCATGTGCATAGGAATTTTTTTTGAAATTACTACGTTCCCCAACACTCACATCTATCACATGCCAACTTTCTCGTTTATCTTCTATGGGTTTCATGTGCTATCTTATAGCCTTTGCATTGATTCTTTTCGCTGTTGAAAGATCGTGGATGTCGCCTAGAGGGGGGGGGGTGAATAGGCGTTTTGAAATAATTACGGTTTAGGCTTGAGCAAATGCGGAATAAACCTAACGGTTAATTTGTCAAGCACAAAACCTAAAGCAACTAGGCTCACCTATGTGCACCAACAACTTATGCTAAGCAAGATAAGATCCTATGTGATAGCAAGATATATGACAAAGAACAATATGGCTATCACAAAGTAAAGTGCATAAGTAAAGGGCTCGGGTAAGAGATAACCGAGGCAAGCGGAGACGACGATGTATCCGAAGTTCACACCTTGCGGATGCTAATCTCCGTTTGGAGTGGTGTGGAGGCACAATGCTCCCCAAGAAGCCACTAGGGCCACGTAATCTCCTCACGCCCTCGCACAATGCAAGATGCCGTGATTCCACTAAGGGACCCTTGAGGCGGTCACGAACCCGTACAAATGGCGACCCTTGGGGCGGTCACCGAACCCGTACACTTTGGCAACCCTTGGGGCGGTCACGGTACCCATCAAAATGCTCAGGCGATCTCCACAACCTAATTGGAGACCCGGCGCTTGCCGGAGCTTTACACCACAATGATTGAGCTCGAACACCACCAACCGACTAGGGCACCCAAACACCCAAGATGAACAAGCTCAAGGGCACCAAGCACCCAAGAGTAATAAGCTTCTCAACTTGTAACTTCCACGTATCACGTGGAGAACTCAAACCGATGCACCAAATGCAATGGCAAGGGCACACGGAGTGCCCAAGTCCTTCTCTCTCAAATCCCACGAAGCAACTAATGCTAGGGAGGAAAATGAGAGGAAGAACAATAAGGAGAACACCAAGAACTCCAAGAACTAGATCCAAGAGGTTCCCTCACATAGAGGAGAAAGTGATTGGTGAAAATGTGGATCTAGATCTCTCTCTTTTCCCTCAAAACTAGCAAGAATCCATGGAGGGATTGAGAGTTAGCAAGCTCGAAGAAGGTTAACAATGGGGGAAGAACACGAGCTCAAAGGATAAGGTTCAATGGGGAAGAAGACCCCCTTTTATAGGTGGGGAAAAAACCAACCGTTATGCTCACAGCCAGATCGAGCGGTAGTACCGCTTGACATCACGGTACTACCGCTAGGGGTAGCGGTACTACTGCTAGGGGTAGCGGTACTACTGCTTGCGAGCGGTACTAAAAAATTACATCCGTGCCTACCACCGCTGGACTTGTGACGAGATTTTGGTCCCGAGCGGAAGTAGCCACGGAAGTAGCCGCGGTAGTACTGCTCCAAGCGGTAGTACCGCTCCAAGGGCGGTAGTACCGCTCCCAAGGGCGGTAGTAAAAAATTACTTCCGCTCCTACCCGCGGTAGTACCGCTACAGCCTTTTCAGAACACCAAAACTACCACAACTTCTTCATTCGGACTCCGAATTCGACGAAACCAAGTTTGTTGGAAAGCTAGCGACAAGGGCTAACACAATCTTGATAGAAATACCAATAATAAGCAAATGATAAAAGGCCAAAAGAAAATGGTGAGAACCCTTCCTCGGATAAGACCGGTAAAACCTCCAACACCGAAAACATCATAGAAGACGCATGCAAACTCCGTTTTCGATGAACTCAAGCTTGTCATCAAGATGACCATAAGCTCTAAGACTCACAAAGAGAACCAAACAAGAACCAAGAAACATGATGCAAGGATGCAATGGTTTGAGCTCTCGAAGAACGATACGATCAAGTTACTCACTTGAGAGCCCCCCTTGATAGTACGGCTATCGATCCTAT
Source organism: Aegilops speltoides (assembly GCA_021437245.1). Taxonomy (NCBI): domain Eukaryota; kingdom Viridiplantae; phylum Streptophyta; class Magnoliopsida; order Poales; family Poaceae; genus Aegilops; species Aegilops speltoides. The sequence continues at coordinate 524,578,604 of CM038147.1, forward strand.
AACCCGGTCTCCCAACTACCACCATGAGACCGGTAAAATAGAAAACCTATCAAGGGCAAACCTTTGCCTTGCACATGATCCACTTGAGCTAGATGATGGCGATCTTGACTCCCTCAAGTTGGACCTCCTTTCTTGATTGTGTTGGCTCGATGAAGACTAGATGATTGCTCCCCCATAGTCCACTATGGGTGAGCCACTCTTGACACATCTTCACAAGTCCATTGAAACCACAATGGATGGCAAGATCCAAGCACTTGATCTCTTCGTGATGCTCCACTTGAACTTGCACACGGCAAATTTGATGATGATCACCACTTGATGCCTTTCCATGGGTTGTATGATATCTTCCTCTTGACGCAAGCCCATGGACATGTACCTAACCCCACATAGAACTCTCACATAGACCATGGGTTAGTACACAAAGTGCAATGGACAATGCTTACCGTACCATGGGATCACTTGATCCCCCTCGGTACATCTTTTACGCTTTGTGAGTTGATCAACTTGATTCACTCTTGACTTAGTCTTGATCAACCTTGAATCTTTCCAACTCTATGACCAATCTTGGGATAATTCCTTAATAGCACGGTGGTCATCACAAACTCTCCTTGAAACCAACAAATGGACTACAAGAAAAGCCTATGGACAAACCCTTCAAATGTAACTCAAGGCAACCATTAGTCCATAGAGATTGTCATCAATTACCAAAACCACACATGGGGGCACCGCATGTTCTTTCAATCTCCCCCATTTTGGTAATTGATGACAATCACTTTCAAGAGAGTTTATACAAGGAATTATGCATCACCATGCAATGCAACAACCAATGATGCATGAGAATGGGATGCAAATACTACGGAGCAAAACTAAAGCAAGAGGAGATAACTCTCTGAACTTCTCCACAAAACTCTCTGAAACTCCTCCCCCATTGGCATCGATTGCCAAAATGGGTGAAAAGCTTAGAATGCCAATATAAGGAGTGTTCCTCCATAAATTGCGTATCTCTCAAAAAGAGAGTGAAATGCCATACACAAATCCAATGGTAAATACTTGGAGGAAGACAAACTATATTGAGGCACAAAGATTGCTAAAGAATGATATGACACAAAGACATAACAGAGAGACACAAGCAATCAGAAGATACCAATTGAAGCAAGCAATCAACGGATATCAATTGAACCTACTAGACCAATGATCCTACATGCCACAAGAATAAAGATATTATGATAAAGCAAAGGAGTGTTCTAAAGAAACTAGAGAAGCTCCCCATGATTTGTGCACACATAAGAATTTTTGTATTTGAACACAAAGTGCACAAAATAGGATCATAGCTCCCCCAAAATCAATAGAAACTCACATCCAGTGCAAGTGAGCATATAGGAAACAAAGCCTAGCGCTTGCAACAAGTACATGGTTGAGCAACATGTAAAAGAGGCAACTTAAGAATAGGCTCAACCAAAATGACGTGTGTGAGTCATGGCGAAGCACTTCAGAGGACTAAAATTAGGATGAGCATTAGGCATCAACATAGTCTTGAAATAATGAGGCACACGGTGCAAGGCCTATCATTCCCACACACACAACTAGCAAGTGGGTTCACAAGCTTACTAATAAGCATATAAAGAACTTATGCTTGTGACAACCCGTGGTGAAGATAGAAAATGAAAGCCTCATCAAGACGAGGGATGCCAATTAAGATGGCAAAAACCTTGTAAAGATAAGCATGAGGAAAATAATCTTCACCACACAAGAGTGCATCAAGATGCAACGATAGAGGACACACACTCAAGGCAAGAGCTTTCACGGAGCCACCAAAGAAATAACATAAGAAAGACAGGGTGGACGTGAAAGAAAGGATATCAACTAGAGATGTAATTTCTCTCAAGTGTATAAGGTTCTATGTAGACGAATATATCTACAAAAAAGGATGTACACCCGAAATAGTTACAACACGAAGGAACAAGATATCCACAAGGAAGTCATAAATATAGCAATAAGATATTTGCTTGGAAGCATAGCACTTGGCTAGATATGGTCTTATTGTATATAAATGAATTCCAATCACACATCCATCAAAGACATCACAACGAGCAACAAGAGATCATCGTTGGGATGCTTTGAGAAAGGAAACAAGTATCACAAGATATAAAATGAATATCATGCCAAGATGCAACCTACACAAGGTTGAATGCAAGAAGGGAAAGCATGAATAGATACTTGTTACCGAGATATCATTGGAAGGAAGTAGTAGATACCAATTGAAGGTAGATAGTAGTTCATTGATCATCCTAGCTTGACTCCAATATGCACATGGTGACAACACCTTCCTTGTGAGTGAGCCGAGCATCCAATGTATCTCCAAATGTTCCTAGAAGAACAACACAAACTAAACGGTACCCACACTCATCGGGACCAAATAGTTAGAAACACCAATACATAGGACAAACTCCACATAAATATGTGCATATAGATATGATAATGAATTTCATGCACATCTCATCCAAATTGAGACTAGGTGGAGTTTCCGCTATATATTGAGTCAAAGAAAGAAAGCATGCCAAATGAAATACATGAAGTAAACATGCATGCTCAAGACTTTCAAAACCCAAAACCAAAAACGCAACGAAATGCCAAGTGAAAAGGATACCAAATGGAGAAATCATCACTTGGAAGATATCATAAAGATACATCAAGGAATGAGATATCCATTGATACACACTAAACTAAAGATGTCAAACTCCCAAAGAGAGGATGGTTCCAAACAAACCAAGCTCTCGACAAAGTTTCATGATGGCACAAAGTACCAAAAGAAAAAGGCTTGCCTTCCACCAACACACTTGATAAGGATCACAAAAAAAGTGTTCTAAAGAAAATAGAATAGCTCCCCCACGAGTTGTGCATTATATAGGATTTGTAATTGAATACAAGAAGCACAAGGTGGGATCACCGCTTTCACTATATCTAGAAAACACTAGACAAGAACAAGAAATAAACAAGATCCACAAGTGGTATGGAAGACAACGGGAGTTGACACAAACCTTGGAAAGAGAAAAAGCAAGTAAAACAAAAGCCAATGTAAAGATGATCAACAAATTCTACCACACATAAGACTACCAATTGTCAAAGACAAGAAGTATTTGGTAATAATTCCCGGTGGTAGATAACAAGGATCCGACATCATCTTCACACCAACCACAAGCAAATTGCAACTTGTAGAGCTAACATGCCACCTAGGAACAAGATAATCTACAATATCAATTCTAGGTGACAATATCTCAAATGTACACATTTTCTAGGCTTGTAATATGCACTTAGCATATTACTCCCCCATAATGTGATACCAATAAGAACTTAACAAGAGGCAATAAGAGGAACAAACAAGAGATAATTAATGGACTATTTAGAATTTGAATTTCTCATGAGAGATATACCACCTAGCGACTAGATAATATTGTAATATCAATACTAGATGGTATTCCTCATGTACACACATTATAGGATTGTGAGGTGCACAAAGCACATCACTCCCCAAAATGGGATGTTCCATTAATCTCTCACACGAGCCAACTAGGATACAAACAAGAAGCATAAAGGCTCAACGCATGACACACACGTACATGATGTGCAAACCAACACACACATACTTGATTGCTCAAGGTAAGCACGTTGGAATCACAACATATACAAACACATGCAAGGAACAAAACCAAAACATGCAAGGGGAAAGTAACTTTCAAGGTAAACAATTTTAAGTACAAGTTACATAAGGAGGCACATTGGATATAAGATAGAAACTTGATAATCCAATTGACTTGGCTTGAGACAAAGAGAATGATGAAGTCCCCTTAATTCTTCATAATTTAGCCAAGTCTCCAATGCCCTCAAACAACACCTATTGATCAAGTTTGAGCTTGTTGGTCCCCAACCAAGTTGGGTCCTAAGAGGTTAGTCACAATAGGTTTGGCTACCCAAATGGTTCTTTTCTTGACACCACTTGGAGTACCAACAAACTTGGCAAACACATTGCCAACCTTATCCTTCCCAAGAGAATAGATATCATCAATAATAATTGGGTTGGATAAGTTAACACTAGTGCATGAAGAAGCGACGTGACCTTTCTCACGACATAAGTAGCAACGTCTACTCTTCACTTTCTTCTCATTTGATTTCTCAACTTGAGAAGCATTAGCTTGAGTCTTCTTGGGAAGAGGCCTTTCTTCAACTTGAGGTTGAGCATGAGAATGCAATTGTAGCCTCTTCCCTTGTTGCTTTTCACTAATAGCCTTCTTCTTCAATGGGCAAGATCTAACATGATGCCCTTCAATTTTGCACTTGAAGCAAATAATCTTGGCCGAATCCTTGACTTGTTTTTGGCCCTTCTTCTTGTTGATCTTGGACTTATTCTTCTTGTTGGAGTTGAATCCAAGTCCACCTTTGTCATTGGGAGATTTTTGCACACTCAAGATATTGTTGAGTGTGGATTTCCTTGATGACTCTTTTCAAGTCTTTCTTCAAGGAAGTGACTTGGGCCTTGAGCTCTTTGATTTCCTCTACATGGTTAGTCTCAACACAAGTACTAGAGGAAGTATAAGCTTCATCATTAGAGCAACGAGGCAAGGAAAGCAATTCATCGCAAGATGTACCAACATTGTGAGTAGATGAATTACAAGGACTAGCACATGGCAATATACTATTTTGACTAGAAGTAGTGCTAGTATCCACATGAGGCTCACTAGATGTTACCTTGGCAATCATGGCCTCATGAGCTATGTTTAGCACACTATGGGATACTAGAAGATCATCATGAGAGCTTGAGAGCTTTTCATGACTTTCTTCCAATTTCCCATAATTGCTAGATAGCACCTCAAGTTGAGCCCGTAGCTCAACATTCTCCTTCAAAATGGATGCTTCACAAGTAATAGAGTTAGTAGCACAAGCATCATCATTTACAACAATAGGAGAGGACAACTTGGCAAGCTTTTTAAATAAGAAGCTTCAAGTTGGGCATGAGACTCAGTGAGTTTGATGAGCTCACCCTTGATGACCCTTGAGCCATTTTCGAGATGCTCAAAATCCTCAAGGAGTCTAGCATGAGAAACTTCAAGCTTAGCATTTTAGTTTTGAAATCATTGGCCACCTCAAGAGCTCTATCATGAGATTCCCTCACTCTAGATAATTCTAGAGCAAAAGTCTCCTCAAGAGATTCGGAGGTGGTTTGTTCATGTTCAAGAGCTTGAGATAGCTCCGCGATCTCATTTGCGTAATCACGCCCATGAGCTTCCATTTTCTCAATCGTGACCTCATGCTCCTCTAGATGAGATTCCAATTCCTCAATATATTTCTTGCCCTCAATGGCAATGGACATAATTTCCATGAAGTTGGAACGAGCAATTTTATTTTTATGAAGAGCTTTAAAACCGTTTCCCCTTAATTTTTAAGGAGGAAACATTATCATTCTCTTCATCATTATCCTCATCATCATTAGCATCAACATCATCATCAAGAGACATATTGGGGTACAAAGTAGGAGATACCTTTGGCGCCTTAGCCATAAGGCAAAAAGCAATAGATGATGATGTACGATCCTTGAGGCACCATTAAACACCACATCTTGTTCCATGGAGTGTTCGGTTTCCTCTACATTGTTAGCACAACAATTCGAGGAAATAGATGCAATTTATCATGGCAACAAGACATAGCAAGCATATCATCATGAGATCTAGTCACGCAATTTCTACATGATATGCAAGGACTATCAACACAAGCATGTGAAACATTTGGAGTGCTCGAAGTGTTAAAGCCCAAAGAGGGAGCATTGCAATAAGATAATGATGAAGGATCATCCATAATAAGCATACTATCATCGTTGCAATGACCAACACTACTCACCATATCATTACCTTGTGGCAAACCACATGTAGGTGAAGTAGAAGAAGTTGAGAAGACAAAAGCGACCGGAGGTGGAGGAGAACAATCATCCCGCAAATCTTGGACACACCATATTTATCTTGAAGCTTTGTCCATAACTCATGAGCATCCGGAGCGACATGAGTTGAAATATAACTACATTGCTCAAAGCATCGAAAAGCACATTAGAGGCTTGAGCATTGAGATAAGAGTTTTTCTCATCCTCTAAAGATAATCTTTGGGGATCCTTTGGAGGAGAAAAACCCATATCTACAATTCGCTCTAAATTTGGGTCCATGACCCTAAAGAGATTAAGCATCGAATAACCCAAACATCAAAATTTGTGCCATCGAAACTAAGAGTGTCAGAGAATCCTAATCCTCTAGTCGACATCTTTACTCTCTAGGCGGTTAAGCCCAACAAAGAGAGCGAGGCTCTGATACCAATTGAAAGATCGTGGATGTCGCCTAGAGGGGGTGAATAGGCGTTTTAAAATAATTACGGTTTAGGCTTGAACAAATGCGGAATAAACCTAGCAGTTAATTTGTCAAGCACAAAACCTAAAGCAACTAGGCTCACCTATGTGCACCAACAACTTATGCTAAGCAAGATAAGATCCTATGTGATAGCAAGATATATGACAAAGAACAATATGGCTATCACAAAGTAAAGTGCATAAGTAAAGGGCTCGGGTAAGAGATAACCGAGGCAAGCGGAGGCGACGATGTATCCGAAGTTCACACCCTTGCGGATGCTAATCTCCGTTTGGAGCGGTGTGGAGGCACAATGCTCCCAAGAAGCCACTAGGGCCACCGTAATCTCCTCACGCCCTCGCACAATGCATGATGCCGTGATTCCACTAAGGGACCCTTGAGGCGGTCACGAACCCGTACAAATGGCGACCCTTGAGGCGGTCACCGAACCCGTACACTTTGGCAACCCTTGGGGCGGTCACGGTACCGTCAAAATGCTCAGGCGATCTCCACAACCTAATTGGAGACCCGGCGCTTGCCGGAGCTTTACACCACAATGATTGAGCTCGAACACCACCAACCGACTAGGCGCCTAAACACCCAAGATGAACAAGCTCAAGGGCACCAAGCACCCAAGAGTAATAAGCTTCTCAACTTGTAACTTCCACGTATCACGTGGAGAACTCAAACCGATGCACCAAATGCAATGGCAAGGGCACACGGAGTGCCCAAGTCCTTCTCTCTCAAATCCCACCGAAGCAACTAATGCTAGGGAGGAAAATGAGAGGAAGAACAATAAGGAGAACACCAAGAACTCCAAGAACTAGATCCAAGAGGTTCCCCTCACATAGATCTCCTCTCTCTTTTCCCTCAAAAACTAGCAAGAATCCATGGAGGGATTGAGAGTTAGCAAGCTCGAAGAAGGTCAACAATGGGGGAAGAACACGAGCTCAAAGGATAAGGTTCAATGGGGAAGAAGACCCCCTTTTATAGGTGGGGAAAAAACCAACCGTTATGCTCACAGCCCGCATCGAGCGGTAGTACCGCTTGACATCACGGTACTACCGCTAGGGGTAGCGGTACTACTGCTAGGGGTAGCGGTACTACTGCTTGCGAGCGGTACTAAAAAATTACATCCGTGCCTACCACCGCTGGACTTGTGACGAGATTTTGGTCCCGAGCGGAAGTAGCCACGGAAGTAGCCGCGGTAGTACTGCTCCAAGCGGTAGTACCGCTCCCAAGGGCGGTAGTACCGCTCCCAAGGGCGGTAGTAAAAAATTACTTCCTCTCCTACCCGCGGTAGTACCGCTACAGCCTTTTCAGAACACCAAAACTACCACAACTTCTTCATTCGGACTCCGAATTCGACGAAACCAAGTTTGTTGGAAAGCTAGCGACAAGGGCTAACACAATCTTGATAGAAATACCAATAATAAGCAAATGATAAAAGGCCAAAAAGAAAATGGTGAGAACCCTTCCTCGGATAAGACCGGTAAAACCTCCAACACGAAAACATCATAGAAGGCGCATGCAAACTCCGTTTTCGATGAACTCAAGCTTGTCATCAAGATGACCATAAGCTCTAAGACTCACAAAGAGAACCAAACAAGAACCAAGAAACATGATGCAAGGATGCAATGGTTTGAGCTCTTGAAGAACGATACGATCAAGTTACTCACTTGAGAGCCCCCCTTGATAGTACGGCTATCGATCCTATAACCCGGTCTCCCAACTACCACCATGAGACCGGTAAAATAGAAAACCTATCAAGGGCAAACCTTTGCCTTGCACATGATCCACTTGAGCTAGATGATGACGATCTTGACTCCCTCAAGTTGGACCTCCTTTCTTGATTGTGTTGGCTCGATGAAGACTAGATGATTGCTCCCCCATAGTCCACTATGGGTGAGCCACTCTTTGGCACATCTTCACAAGTCCATTGAAACCACAATGGATGGCAAGATCCAAGCACTTGATCTCTTCGTGATGCTCCACTTGAACTTGCACACGGCAAATTTGATGATGATCACCACTTGATGCCTTTCCATGGGTTGTATGATATCTTCCTCTTGACGCAAGCCCATGGACATGTACCTAACCCCACATAGAACTCTCACATAGACCATGGGTTAGTACACAAAGTGCAATGGACAATGCTTACCGTACCATGGGATCACTTGATCCCCCTCGGTACATCTTTTACGCTTTGTGAGTTGATCAACTTGATTCACTCTTGACTTAGTCTTGATCAACCTTGAATCTTTCCAACTCTATGACCAATCTTGGGATAATTCCTTAATAGCACGGTGGTCATCACAAACTCTCCTTGAAACCAACAAATGGACTCCAAGAAAAGCCTATGGACAAACCCTTCAAATGTAACTCAAGGCAACCATTAGTCCATAGAGATTGTCATCAATTACCAAAACCACACATGGGGCACCGCATGTTCTTTCAATCTCCCCCATTTTGGTAATTGATGACAATCACTTTCAAGAGAGTTTATACAAGGAATTATGCATCACCATGCAATGCAACAACCAATGATGCATGAGAATGGGATGCAAATACTACGGAGCAAAACTAAAGCAAGAGGAGATAACTCTCTGAACTTCTCCACAAAACTCTCTGAAACTCCTCCCCCATTGGCATCGATTGCCAAAATGGGTGAAAAGCTTAGAATGCCAATATAAGGAGTGTTCCTCCATAAATTGCGTATCTCTCAAAAAGAGAGTGAAATGCCATACACAAATCCAATGGTAAATACATGGAGGAAGACAAACTATATTGAGGCACAAAGATTGCTAAAGAATGATATGACACAAAGACATAACAGAGAGAGACACAAGCAATCAGAAGATACCAATTGAAGCAAGCAATCAACGGATATCAATTGAACCTACTAGACCAATGATCCTACATGCCACAAGAATAAAGATATTATGATAAACGCAAAGGAGTGTTCTAAAGAAACTAGAGAAGTACCGCCCCTCTGGGGCGGTAGTACCGCGGTACCTTGGCCTAGTGCCGCTCCGGCGCGGTAGTAGGGGCGGATGTAATTTTTTACATCCGCGCCCCTCACGATAGTACTGCTCCATTGGTGCGGTAGTACCGCCGCACTCTGGCCTAGTGCCGCTCCGGTGCGGTAGTAGGGGCGGATGTAATTTTTTACATCCGCGGCACCTGATAGTACCGCTCGTCAGCAGCGGTAGTACGCTGGGGCCCACGATATACCGCTCCTTGGAGTTGTAGTACCGTGGCCCTTCTGCCTAATACCGCTGCGTCGCGGTAGTAGGCGCGGATGTAATTTTTTACATCCGTGCCTACCACGGTAGTACCGCGCCTTGCAGGCGGTAGTACCGCGTCGGGTTTTTGCACCACCCTAGTTTCTGCGGAAGTAGGCACGGATGAAATTTATTTCGTCCGCGCCCTTCCCAGGCCGTGACCCTCCTGCCTTGCGGTAGTACCGCAAGGGGGAGCGGTAGTACCGCGCCAGCGGTAGTACTGCTTCTTCCTCAGGCTTGTTCCGGCCTGTGCAGCTGCCACGGTAGTACCGTGGTCACCACGGTAGTACCGCGCGGCGTCGCGGTAGTACCGCTCCCTTGGAGCGGTAGTACCGTGAGTCGCGGGCAGAACTAGTGGATAATGGTTGGATCTTTTCCCCGACTATATAAGGGTTGTCTTCTACCTCTAGTTGACTACCTCTTCCACCTCTAAGCTCCATTGTTGCTCCAAGCTCCATTTTCGCTCGATCTCTCTCCCTAGCCAATCAAACTTGTTGATTTGCTCGGGATTGGGTGACAAGGGCCCGATCTACACTTCCACCAAAGGATATTTGATTCCCCCCACTTATCCCTTGCGGATCTTGTTACTCTTGGGTGTTGAGCACCCTAGGCAGTTGAGGTCACCTCGAAGCCATACTCCATTGTGGTGAAGCTTCGTGGTGGTGTTGTTGTTGGGAGCCTCCGATTGTTGTGGAGATTGCCCCAACCTTGCTTGTAAAGGTTCGATCGCCGCCTTCAAGGGCACCAATAGTGGAATCACGGCATCTCGCATTGTGTGAGGCGTGAGGAGAATCTGTGGCCCTAGTGGCTTCTTGGGGAGCATTGTGCCTCCACACCGCTCTAACGGAGACGTACTTCCCCTCAAAAGGAAGGAACTCCGGTAACACATCCTCGTCTTCACCGTCTCCACTCTTGGTTATTTCGTGCCTTTACTTTCGCAAGCTTACTTATTGTTTCATCTCTTGCTTGCTTGCTAGTTGTTATTGCATCATATAGGTTGCTCACTTAGTTGCATATCTAGACAACCTATTTGTTGCAAAGTTTAATTTGGTAAAGAAAAGCTTAAAAATTGTTAGTTGCCTATTCACCCCCCCTCTAGTCAACCATATCGATCCTTTCAACATGCATTATTGGCAGTTCCCAAACAGAATGGTAAAGTTTTATACCCCCCAACCACCAACAAGTATCAAGCCATGGCTTGCTCAAAACAACGAGTGCCTCCAACTAACAACAGCCCTGGGGGAGTTTTGTTTAATTATTTTGATTTGCTTTGATCTTTTTGGATCATGGGACTGGGTATCCCGATTACCGGCCCTTTCTCGTGAATGAGGAGCGGAGTCCACTCCTCTTGAGAATAACCAACCTAGCATGGAAGATATAGGCAGCCCTAGTTGAAACATGAGCTGCTCGAGCATACAAAACAGAATTTTATTTGAAAGTTTGGAGTTTGGCACATACAAATTTACTTGGAACGGCAGGTAAATACCGCATATAGGAAGGTATGGTGGACTCATATGAAACAATTTTGGGGTTTATAGAGTTTGGATGTACAAGCAGTATTCCCGCTTAGTATAGGTGAAGGCTAGCAAAAGACTGGGAAGTGACCAACTGAGAGAGCGACAACAGTCATAAACATGCATTAAAATTAATTTACACCGAGTACAAGCATGAGTAGGATATATCTACCATGAACATAAATATCATGAAGGCTATGTTGATTTGTTTCAACTACATGCGTGAACATGTGCCAAGTCGAGTCACTCAATTCATTCAAAGGAGGATACCATCCCATTATACCACATCATAATCATTATAATAGCATGTTGGCACGCAAGGTAAACCATTATAACTCATAGCTAATCAAGCATGGCACAAGAAACTAAAATCTCTAAATGTCATTGCAAATATGTTTACTTCATAATAAGCTGAATCAGCAACGATGAAATCATCATATTTACAAAAACAAGAGGTCAAGTTCATACCAGCTTTTCTCATCTCAATAAGTCTATCATATATCGTCATTATTGCCTTTCACTTGCACGACCGAACGATGTGTATAATAATAATAGTGCACGTGCATTGGACTAAGCTGGAATCTGCAAGCATTCAACTCAAGAGAGAAGACAAGGTAATATGGGCTCTAAGTTAAATAAACAATCATGCATATGAGAGCCACTAAACATTTTCAATATGGTCTTCTCGACCCCCGAAGGAAAGAAAAAATAAATAAAACTATTTACATGGGAAAACTCCCAACAAGTAAGAAGAAGAACGAGAAATCTTTTTGGGTTTTCATTTTAATTTCTACTACAAGCATGGAAATTAGACTAACTATTTTTTTGGTTTTTTCTTAAGGTTTATCAAACACACAAGAAGAAAGCGAGAAATAAAATTAAACTAACATGGATGATACAATGAAAGAGTATGAGCACCGACGACTAGTGTGTGAACATGAATGTAAAGTCGGTGAGAAATACGTACCCCCCTCCCCAAGCTTAGGCTATACCAAGATAATTAGCCACACGGGTTGCATAAATTCCTCCAAATAAATCTCCAGTTCTACTATTATTCTGCAACCTACGTGCAACTATTGCCCCCAAGTTATAACCTTTATAACCTAACATTGCACTCTTGAGGACACACAGATCAGGGACACACATGTGACATGCTTCATCTTTACCGTTAATGCATCTACCAATGAAGAGAGCAAAATAATGTATAGCAGGAAAATGAATGCTCTCTAAGGTAGCTTGTGCTATGTCCCTGGATTCTCCCATAGTAATACCAGCAAGGAAATCTTTAAATTCAGATTTGTGAGGATCATTAATATTACTCCACTACGCGAGTTTGCAAGCAGTTGTAAAATCCTCTAAATCCATGGTATAAGATGTATCATAAATATCAAATAGGACACTAGGAGAATTATGTGTACACTTATATTTAAACCTCCGCACAAAGGAATCAGTCAATTGATAGTACTGAGGACACTTATCTTGTAATAAGTCCTCCAGCTCAGCATTACTCACGTACGTGTCAAATTCCTCCTTAAAGCCTGCTTCGACCATAAAATTGTCGGATGGCCACTCATAAGCTCGAACATCTGCGTCCCTCGGCAATTCAACATCTTGCTCACGTATAGCAATCCTGGACCCTTTCTTTACCGAGGAACCACCTTGGTACATTCTCCTAGACATAATTCTTTTTCCGAAAAATTTCTGAAATTTTAGTAACTTCAAAATAAAAGTTAATAAAACTAAACAAGATGTTGGGGAACGTAGTAATTTCAAAATTTTTCCTACGCACACGCAAGATCATGGTGATGCATAGCAACGAGAGGGGAGAGTGTTGTCTACATACCCTTGTAGACCGAAGCGAAGCGATCACAGCGTAGAGGAAGTAGTCGACGTTCTCCTCGCGATCCGACCGATCCGGCGCCGTTACTCCGGCGCCCGAGTTCTTGACACACGTACAGCTCGATGGCGTCCCTCGTACTCGATCCAGCCGAGTGTCGAGGAGAGTTCCGTCGGCCGCGATGGCGTGGTGGCGATCTTGATGTTCTACGGCGCAGGGCTTCGCCTAAGCTTTGACGATATGACCGAGGTGGAATATGGTGGAGGGGCACCGCACACGGCTAAGAGCGATCCGTAGATCAAACTTGTGTGTTCTAGGGTGCCCCCCTGCCCCCGTATATAAAGGAGGGAGGGGGGAGGTGCGGCCGGCCTAGAGGCGCGCCGGAGGAGTCCTACTCCCACCGGGAGTAGGACTCCCCCCCTTTCCTAGTTGGAGTAGGATTGGGGAGGGAGAGAGGAAAGGGGGGCGCCGCCCCCCCTCCTTGTCCTATTCGGACTGGGGGAGAGGCGCGGCCACCCCTGGCCGGCCCCTCCTCTTCTCCCTCGAGGCCCACTAAGGCCCATTTAGTTCCCGGGGGGTTCCGGTAACCTCCCGGTACTCCGGTAAATTCCCGTTTTCACTCGGAACCATTCCGAACTCCAAATATAGGCTTCCAATATATCAATCTTTATGTCTCGACCATTTCGAGACTCCTCGTCATGTCCGTGATCACATCCGGGACTCCGAACTTCTTCGGTACATCAAAATACATAAACTCATAATAACTATCATCGTAACCTTAAGCGTGCGGACCCTACGGTTCGAGAACCATGTAGACATGACCGAGACACGTCTCCGGTCAATAACCAACAGCGGGACCTGGATGCCCATATTGGTTCCTACATATTCTACGAAGATCTTTATCGGTCAGACCGCATAACAACATACGTTGTTCCCTTTGTCATCGGTATGTTACTTGCCCGAGATTCGATCGTCGGTATCCAATACCTAGTTCAATCTCGTTACCGGCAAGTCTCTTTACTCGTTCCGTAATACATCATCTCACAACTAACTCATTAGTTGCAATGCTTGCAAGGCTTAAGTGATGTGCATTACCGAGAGGGCCCAGAGATACCTCTCCGACAATTGGAGTGACAAATCCTAATCTTGAAATCGCCAACCCAACATCTGCCTTTGGAGACACCTGTAGTACTCCTTTATAATCACCCGATTCGTTGTGACGTTTGGTAGTACCAAAGTGTTCCTCCGTAAGCAGGAGTTGCATAATCTCATAGTTATAGGAACATGTATAAGTCATGGATAAAAGCAGTAGCAACATACTAAGCGATCGTGTGCTAAGCTAATGGAATGGGTCATGTCAATCAGATCATTCAACTAATGATGTGACCTTGTTAATCAAATAACAACTCCTTGTTCATGGTTAGGAAACATAACCATCTTTGATTAACAAGCTAGTCTAGTAGAGGCATACTAGTGACACTCTGTTTGTCTATGTATTCACACATGTATTATGTTTCCGGTTAATACAATTCTAGCATGAATAATAAACATTTATCATGAAATGAGGAAATATATAATAACTTTATTATTGCCTCTAGGGCATATTTCCTTCAGTCTCCCACTTGCACTAGAGTCAATAATCTAGATCACATCACTATGTGATTAACATCGATAGTTCACATCATCATGTGATTAACACCCATAGTTCACATCGCCATGTGACCAACACCCAAAGGGTTTACTAGATTCAGTAATCTAGTTCACATCGCTATGTGATTAACACCCAAAGAGTACTATGGTGTGATCATGTTTTGCTTGTGAGAGAGTCTTAGTCAACGGGTCTTTCACATTTCAGATCTGTTATGTATTTTGCAATTTTTCTATGTCTACAATGCTCTGCACGAAGCTACTCTAGCTAATTGCTCCCACTTTCAATATGTATCTAGATCGAGACTTAGAGTCATCCAGATCAGTGTCAAAACTTGCATCGACGTAACCCTTTACAACGAACCTTTTGTCACTTCCATAAACGAGAAACATATCCTTATTCCACTAAGGATAATTTTGACCGCTGTCCAGTGATCTACTCCTAGATCACTATTGTACTCCCTTGCCAAACTCAGTGCAGGGTATACAATAGATCTGGTACACAGCATGGCATACTTTATAGAACCTATGGCCAAGGCATAGGGAATGACATTCATTTTCTTTATATCTTCTGCCGTGGTCGGGTTTTTGAGTCTGACTCAATTTCACACCTTGTAACACAGGCAAGAATTCTTTCTTTGACTGTTCCATTTTGAACTACTTCAAAATCTTGTCAAGGTATGTACTCATTGAAAAAACTTATCAAGCATCTTGATCTATCTCTATAGATCTTGATGCTCAATATGTAAGCAGCTTCACCGAGGTCTTTCTTTGAAAAACTTCTTTCAAACACTCCTTTATGCTTTGCAGAATAATTCTACATTATTTCCGATCTACAATATGTCATTCACATATACTTATCAGAAATGCTGTAGTGCTCCCACTCACTTTTTAGTAAATACAGGCTTCACCATAAGTCTGTACAAAACTATATGCTTTTATCAACTCATCAAAGCGTATATTCCAACTCCGAGATGCTTGCACCAGTCCATAGATGGATCGCTGGAGCTTGCACACTTTGTTAGCTCCCTTTGGATCGAAAAAACCTTCTGGTTGCATCATATACAACTCTTCCTCCAGAAAACCATTCAGGAATGCAGTTTTTACATCCATTTGCCAAATTTCATAAATTGTGGCAACTGCTAATATGATTCGGACAGACTTAAGCATCGCTACAGTTGAGAAAATCTCATTGTAGTCAACATCTTGAACTTTGTCGAAAAACCTTTTTGTAACAAGTCGAGCTTTGTAGATAGTAACACTACTATCAACGTCCGTCTTCCTCTTGAAGATCCATTTATTTTCTATGGTTTGCCGATCATCGGGCAAATCCATCAAAGTCCATACTTTGTTCTCATACATGGATCATATCTCAGATTTCATGGCCTCAAGCCATTTCGCGGAATCTGGGCTCATCATCGCTTCCTCATAGTTCGTAGGTTCATCATGGTCTAGTTACATGACTTCCAGAACAGGATTACCGTACCACTCTGGTGCGGATCTCACTCTGGTTTACCTACGAGATTCGGTAGTAACTTGATCTGAAGTTACATGATCATCATCATTAACTTCCTCACTAATTGGTATAGCAGTCTCAAGAACAGATTTCTGTGATGAACTACTTTCCAATAAGGGAACAGGTACAGTTACCTCATCAAGTTCTACTTTCCTCCCACTCACTTCTTTCGAGAGAAACTCCTTCTCTAGAAAGGATCCATCTTAAGCAACGAATATCTTGCCTTCGGATCTGTGATAGAAGGTGTACCCAACAATTTCCTTTGGGTTTTCTATGAAGACGCACTTCTCCGATTTGGGTTTGAGCTTATCAGGATGAAACTTTTCACATAAGCATCGCAACTCCAAACTTTAAGAAACGACAACTTGGGTTTCTTGCTAAACCACAGTTCATATAGTGTCGTCTCAACGGATTTTGATGGTGCCCAATTTAACGTGAATGCAGCTGTCTCTAATGCATGATCCCAAAATGATATTGGTAAATCAGTAAGAAACATCATAGATTGCACTATATCCAATAAAGTGCGGTTACGATGTTTGGACACACCATAACATTGTGGTGTTCCAGGTGGCGTGAGCTGTGAAACTATTCCACATTGTTTTAATTGAAGACCAAACTCGTAACTCAAATACTCATCTCTACGATCAGATCGCAGAAACTTTATTTTCTTGTTACGATGATTTTCCACTTCACTCTGAAATTCTTTGAACATTTCAACTATTTCAGACTTATGTTTCATCAAGTAGATATACCCATATCTGCTCAAATCATC
The DNA here is from genome assembly GCA_021437245.1 of Aegilops speltoides. Classification (NCBI taxonomy): domain Eukaryota; kingdom Viridiplantae; phylum Streptophyta; class Magnoliopsida; order Poales; family Poaceae; genus Aegilops; species Aegilops speltoides. Next base: position 524,595,554 of record CM038147.1, read on the forward strand.
TTGTGAAGGTCAGAAAATAACGATACTTGCCACGAGCATCAACACTCATTGGATCGCATACATCGGTATGTATTATTTCCAATAAGTCAGTAGCTTGTTCCATTGTTCCGGAGAACGGAATTTTAGTCATCTTGCCCAAAAGGCATGGTTCGCAAGCATCAAGTGATTCATAATCAAGTGATTCCAAAATCCCATCAGTATGGAGTTTCTTCATGCGCTTTACACCAATATGACCTAAATGGCAGTGCTACAAATAAGTTGCACTATCATTATTAACTTTGCATCTTTTGGTTTCAATATTATGAATATGTGTATCACTACGATCGAGATCCAATGAACCATTTTCATTGGGCGTGTAACCATATAAGGTTGTATTCATGTAAATAGAACAACAATTTATTCTCTTACTTAAATGAATAACCGTTTTGCAATAAACACGATCAAATCATATTCATGCTCAACGCAAACACCAAATAACATTTATTTAGGTTCAACACTAATCCCGAAAGTATAGGGAGTGTGCAACGATGATCATATCAATCTTGAAACTATTTTCAACACACATCATCACTTCACCCTTAACTAGTTTCTGTTTATTCTGCAACTCCCGTTTCGAGTTACTACTCTTAGCAACTGAACCAGTACCAAATACCGAGGGGTTGCTATAAACACTAGTAAAGCACACATCAAACACCTGTATATCAAATATACCCTTTTTCACTTTGCCATCCTTCTTATCCACCAAATATTTAGGGCAGTTCCGCTTCCAGTGACCATTTCCTTTGCAGTGTAAGCACTCAGTTTCAGGCTTTGGTTCAGCTTTGGGCTTCTTAGTGGGAGTGACAACTTTCTTGTCAATCTACTTGAAGTTCCCCTTTCTTTCCCTTTGCCCTTTTCTTGAAACTAGTGATCTTGTCAACCATCAACACTTGATGCTCTTTCTTGATTTCTACCTTCGTCGATTTCAACATCACGGAGAGCTCAGGAATCATTTTCGTCATCCCTTGCATACTATAGTTCATCACGAAGTTCTACTAACTTGGTGATGGTGACAAGAGAATTTTGTCAATCACTATCTTATCTGGAAGATTAACTCCCACTTGATTCAAGCGATTGAAGTACCCAGACAATCTGAGCACATGCTCACTAGTTGAGCGATTCTCCTCCATCTTTTAGCTATATAACTTGTTGGAGACTTCATATCTCTCAACTCGGGTATTTGCTTGAAATATTAACTTCAATTCCTGGAACATCTCATATGGTCCATGATGTTCAAAACATCTTTGAAGTCCCGATTCTAAGCCATAAAGCATGGTGCACAAAACTATCAAGTAATCATCATACTGAGCTAGCCAAACGTTCATAACGTCTGCATCTGCTCCTGCAATAGGTCTGTCACCTAGCGGTGCATTAAGGACATAATTCTTCTGTGCAGCAATGAGGATAAACCTCAGATCACGGATTAAATCCGCATCATTGCTACTAACATTTTTCAACACAATTTTCTCTAGGAACATATCAAAATAAACATATGAAAGCAACAACGCTAGCTATTGATCTTACAACATAATTTGCAAAATACTACCAGGACTAAGTTCATGATAAATTTAAGTTCAATTAATCATATTACTTAAGAACTCCCACTTAGATAGACATCTCTCTAGTCATCTAAGTGATCACGTGACCCAAATCAACTAAACCATAACCGATCATCACGTGAGATGGAGTAGTTTTCAATGGTGAACATCTTATGTTGATCATATCTACTATATGATTCACGCTCGACCTTTCGGTCTCCGTGTTCCGAGGCCATATCTGCATATGCTAGGCTCGTCAAGTTTAACCTGAGTATTCCGCGTGTGCAAAACTGGCTTGCACCCGTTGTAGATGGACGTAGAGCTTATCACACCCGATCATCACGTGGTGTCTGGGCACGACGAACTTTGGCAACGGTGCATACTCAGGGAGAACACTTCTTGATAATTATTAGTGAGAGATCATCTTAAAATGCTACCGTCAATCAAAGCAAGATAAGATGCATAAAGGATAAACATCACATGCAATCAATATAAGTGATATGATATGGCCATCATCATCTTGTGCTTGTGATCTCCATCTCCGAAGCACCGTCGTGATCACCATCGTCACCGGAGCGACACCTTGATCTCCATCGTAGCATCGTTGTCGTTTACGCCATCTTTTGCTTCTCGACTATCGCTACCGCTTAGTGATAAAGTAAAGCAATTACAGGCGTTGCATTTCATACAATAAGCGACAACCATATGGCTCCAGCCAGTTGCCGATAACCGGTTACAAAACATGATCATCTCATACAATAAAATATAGCATCACGTCTTGACCATATCACATCACAACATGCCTGCAAAAACAAGTTAGGCGTCCTCTACTTTGTTGTTGCAAATTTTACGTGGCTGCTACGGGCTTAAGCAAGAACCAATCTCACCTCGCATCAAAACCACAGCGATACTTCATCAAATAGACTCCGTTTTAACCTTCTCAAGGACCGGGCGTATAGCCTTTTCAGTTCAACTAAAGTGAGAGAGACAGACACCCGCCAGTCACCTTTAAGCAGCGAGTGCTCGTGGCGGTGAAACCAGTCTCGCGTAAGCGTCTGGCGTAATGTCGGTCGGGCGCTTCATCTCACAATACCGCTGAACCAAAGTATGACATGCTGGTAGGTAGTATGACTTGTATCGCCCACAACTCACTTGTGTTCTACTCGTGCAAAACATCAAACCATAAAAACCTAGGCTCTGATACCACTGTTGGGGAACGTAGTAATTTCAAAAATTTTCCTACGCACACGCAAGATCATGGTGATGCATAGCAACGAGAGGGGAGAGTGTTGTCTACGTACCCTCGTAGACCGAAGCGGAAGCGATCTGGCGTAGAGGAAGTAGTCGTACACGTTCTCCTCGCGATCCGACCGATCCGGCGCCGTTACTCCGGCGCCCCGAGTTCTTGACACACGTACAGCTCGATGACGTCCCTCGTACTCCGATCCAGCCGAGTGTCGAGGGAGAGTTCCGTCAGCACGACGGTGTGGTGACAATCTTGATGTTCTACGGCGCGAGGCTTCGCCTAAGCTGCATGACGATATGACCGAGGTGGAATATGGTGGAGGGGGCACGCGACACGGCTAAGGAGCGATCCGTAGATCAAACTTGTGTGTTCTAGGGTGCCCCCTACCCCGTATATAAAGGAGGGAGGGGGGAGGTGCGGCCGGCCTAGAGGCGCGCGGAGGAGTCCTACTCCCAGGGAGTAGGACTCCCTTCCTTCCTAGTTGGAGTAGGATTGGGGGAGGGAAGAGGGAAGGGGCGCCCCCTCCTTGTCCTATTCGGACTGGGGGAGAGGCGCGTCCACCCCTGGCGGCCCTCCTCTTCTCCCTCGAGGCCCACTAAGGCCCATTTAGTTCCGGGGGTTCGGTAACCTCCGGTACTCCGTAAATTCCGTTTTCACTCGGAACCATTCGAACTCCAAATATAGGCTTCAATATATCAATCTTTATGTCTCGACCATTTCTAGACTCCTCGTCATGTCCGTGATCACATCCGGGACTCGAACTTCTTGGTACATCAAAATACATAAACTCATAATAAGCATCATCGTAACCTTAAGCGTGCGGACCCTACGGTTCGAGAACCATGTAGACATGACCGAGACACGTCTCCGGTCAATAACCAACAGCGGGACCTGGATGCCCATATTGGTTCCTACATATTCTACGAAGATCTTTATCGGTCGGACCGCATAACAACATCGTTGTTCCCTTTGTCATCGGTATGTTACTTGCCCGAGATTCGATCGTCGGTATCAATACCTAGTTCAATCTCGTTACCGGCAAGTCTCTTTACTCGCTTCGTAATACATCATCTCACAACTAACTCATTAGTTGCAATGCTTGCAAGGCTTAAGTGATGTGCATTACCGAGAGGGCCAGAGATACCTCTCCGACAATTGGAGTGACAAATCCTAATCTTGAAATCGCCAACCCAACATCTGCCTTTGGAGACACCTGTAGTACTCCTTTATAATCACCCGATTCGTTGTGACGTTTGGTAGTACCAAAGTGTTCCTCCGTAAGCGGAGTTGCATAATCTCATAGTTATAGGAACATGTATAAGTCATGGATAAAAGCAGTAGCAACATACTAAACGATCGTGTGCTAAACTAATGGAATGGGTCATGTCAATCAGATCATTCAACTAATGATGTGACCTTGTTAATCAAATAACAACTCCTTGTTCATGGTTAGGAAACATAACCATCTTTGATTAACAAGCTAGTCTAGTAGAGGCATACTAGTGACACTCTGTTTGTCTATGTATTCACACATGTATTATGTTTCCGGTTAATACAATTCTAGCATGAATAATAAACATTTATCATGAAATGAGGAAATATATAATAACTTTATTATTGCCTCTAGGGCATATTTCCTTCACAAGATTGATAGCAACTACTCCTACAAGTGCCTAGAGCCTATATCATGCATTAGAATTGCTTGGGACCTCATAAATTCAACATGCAAGCTCAAGAACATGGTCACCTATGCAGCAAAAATTTGCAATGAATAAAGCACTAGAATAAAAACTAATTGGACCAATGGAGGAGTCACATACCAAGCAACAATCTCCCAAACCAGTTTTGGGAATGGAGCTTTGAGCAAGGAGATCGAAAATCGCAGCAAAATGAGCTAGAACTCGTGCTTGAGCTGGATGGGGATTTTTTGGGTGGAAGATGGAGTGTGTGGTTGCTGGCATAAGTGGAGAGGGGCCACCAGGGGCCCACGAGACAGGGGGCGAGCCCAGGGGGGTGGGCGCGCCCTCCACTCTTGTGGCCTGGTGCTTGCCCCTCCTGCAGTGATTTCAGTGCCTAAAATCCTGAAATATTCCATAAAAAATCATACCAAATTTGCAGGGCATTTGGAGCACTTTTATTTTCGGGCTATTTTTTAATGCACGGATAATTCAGAAAACAGACAGATAATACTATTTTTGCTTTATTTATTCTAAATAACAGAAAGTAAAAAGTGGGTACAGAAGGTTGTGCCTTCTAGTTTCATCCATCTCATGATCATCAAAATGAATCCACTAACAAGGTTGATCAAGTCTTGTTAACAAACTCATTCCGAATAACGTGGAACCGGAGAAATTTCAAAAAACACTAAGTTACCTCAACGGGGATATGAAAATCCCCAACAATAAGAATATCATACTTTTTCTTGACATTAGGAAGAGGAAATTCAAAACCTCCAATAACGATAGTTGGAACTTTTCCAATAGAATTGATGCTATGAACTTGAGATTGTTTCCTCGGAAAGTGTACCGTATGCTCATTACCATTAACATGAAAAGTGACATTGCCTTTGTTGCAATCAATAACAACCCCTGCAGTATTCAAAAAGGGTCTACCAAGGATAATCGACATACTATCGTCCTCGGGAATATCAAGAATAACAAAGTCCGTTAAGATAGTGACATTTGCAACCACAACAGGCACATCCTCACAAATGCCGACAGGTATAGCAGTTGATTTATCAGCCATTTGCAAAGATATTTCAGTAGGTGTCAACTTATTCAATTCAAGTCTACGATATAAAGAGAGAGGCATAACACTAACACCGGCTCCAAGATCACATAAAGCAGTTCTAACATAATTTCTTTTAATGGAGCATGGTATAGTTGGTACACCCGGATCTCCAAGTTTCTTTGATATTCCACCCTTAAAAGTGTAATTAGCAAGCATGGTGGAAATTCAGCTTTCGGTATCTTTCTTTTATTTGTGATGATATCCTTCATATACTTAGCATAAGGATTTACTTTGAGCATATCAGTTAAGCACATACGTAAGAAAATAGGTCTAATCATTTCGGCAAAGCGCTCAAAATCCTCCTCATCCTTTGTCTTGGATGGTTTAGGAGGAAAGGGCATGGGTTTCTGAACCCATGGTTCTCTTTCTCTACCGTGCTTCCTAGCAACAAAATCTCTCTTATCATAACGTTGATTCTTTGATTGTGGGTTATCAAGATCAACAACATGTTCAATCTCTACATCATTGTTTTTGCTAGGTTGAGCATCAACATGAACATTATCATTAACATTATCACTAGGTTCATGTTCGTCACCTGATTGTGTTTCAGCATCAGAAATAGAAATATCATTGGGATTCTCAGGTGTGTCTACAGTAGGTTCACTAGAAGCATGTAAAGTCCCATAGTTTTTCTTTTTCTTCTTTTTAGAAGAACTAGGTGCCTCTAGATTATTTCTCTGAGAATCTTGCTCGATTCTCTTAGGGTGGCCTTCAGGATACAAAGGTTCCTGGGTCATTCTACCAGTTCTAGTAGCCACTCTAACATCAAAGTCATTTTTATTATTTAATTCATCAAGCAAATCATTTTGAGATTTAAGTACTTGCTCAGCTTGAGTAGCAACCATAGAAGTATATTTGCTAATGAGTTTGAGTTCACCTTTAACTCTAGCCATATTATCGCTCACGCGTCCTATCTCGAAAGCATTATTCTTTAACTCTCTACCAACATAAGCATTAAAACTTTCTTGTCTAGCCATAAAGTCATCAAATTCATCTAAGCATGGGCTATGAAATTTAGTAAAGGGGATTTCAACTTTATCATATCTATAGAGAGAATTTACCTTTACTACCTGTGTCGGGTTATCAAGACAATGCGGTTCTTCAACAGGCGGTATATTAAGACCATGTATTTCTTCAATAGGTGGTAAATTCTTAACCTCTTTAGCTTTAATATCTTTTTCTTTCATTGATTTCTTTGCTTCTTGCATATCTTCAGGACTGAGAAATAAAACACCTCTCTTCTTTGGAGTGTTGGAAATATGCCCTAGAGGCAATAATAAAAGTATTATTAAATTTCCTTGTTCATGATAATTGTCTTTTATTCATGCTATAACTGTATTATCCGGAAATCGTAATACACGTGTGAATACATAGACCACAATATGTCCCTAGTAAGCCTTTAGTTGACTAGCTCGTTGTGATCAACAGATAGTCATGGTTTCCTGGCTATGGACATTGGATGTCGTTGATAACGGGATCACATCATTAGGAGAATGATGTGATGGACAAGACCCAATCCTAAGCATAGCACAAAAATCGTGTAGTTCGTTTGCTCGAGCTTTTCCAATGTCAAGTATCTCTTCCTTAGACCATGAGATCGTGTAACTCCCGGATACCGTAGGAGTGCTTTGGGTGTATCAAGCGTCACAGCGTAAGCGGGTGACTATAAAGGTGCAATACAGGTATCTCCGAAAGTGTCTATTGGGTTGACACGGATCGAGACTGGGATTTGTCACTCCGTGTAAATGGAGAGGTATCTCTGGGCCCACTCGGTAGGACATCATCATAATGTGCACAGTGTGACCAAGGGGTTGATCACGGGATGATGTGTTGCGGAGCGAGTAAAGAGACTTGCGGTAGCGAGATTGAACAAGGTATCGGTATACCGACGATCGAATCTCGGGCAAGTAAAATACCGCTAGACAAAGGGAATTGTATACGGGATCGATTGAGTCCTTGACATCGTGGTTCATCCGATGAGATCATCGTGGAACATGTAGGAGCCAACATGGGTATCCAGATCCGCTGTTGGTTATTGACCGGAGAACGTCTCGGTCATGTCTACATGTCTCCCGAACCCGTAGGGTCTACACATAAGGTTCGATGGCGCTAGGGTTATAAAGGAAGTTTGTATGTGGTTACCGAATGTTGTTGAGTCCGGATGAGATCCGGGGCGTCACGAGGAGTTCTGGAATGGTCCGGAGGTAAAGATTTATATATGGGAAGTCCTATTTTGGCCACCGGAAAATGTTGGGATTTTTCGGTATTGTCTCGGGAAGGTTCTAGAAGGTTCGGAGTGGGGCCCACCTGCATGGGGACCCACATGAACATGGGTAGTGGGGCAAGGCCCCACACCCCTGGTCAAGCGCACCAAGATCCCCCTTAGGAGGAATAAGATCATATCCGAAGGATAAGATCAAGATCCCTAAAAAGGGGGATAACGATCGGTGGGGAAGGAAATGATGGGATTTCTTTCCTCCCACCTTGGCCAACGCCCCAATGGACTTGGAGGGCAAGAAACCAGCCCCTCCACCCCTATATATAGTGGGGAGGTGCATGGGAGCTACACAGAGTTCTGGCGCAGCCCTCCCCTCTCCCAAGTCCTCCTCTCCCTTGGTGCTTGGCGAAGCCCTGCAGGATTGCCACGCTCCTCCGCCACCACCACGCCGTCGTGCTGCTGTTGGATGGAGTCTTCCTCAACCTCTCCCTCTCTCCTTGCTGGATCAAGGCATGGGAGGCGTCACCGGGCTGTATGTGTGTTGAGCGGAGGTGCCGTCCGTTCGCACTAGGATCTCCGGTGATTTGGATCACGGCAGTCGACTCCTTCAACCCCGTTCTCTTGAGCGCTTCCGCTTAGCGATCTACAAGGGTATGTAGATGCACTCTCCTTCCCTCATTGCTGGTTTCTCCATAGATAGATCTTGGTGACACGTAGGAAAATTTTGAATTTCTGCTCGTTCCCCAACGATGGCATCATGAGCTAGGTCTATTGCATAGATTCTTTGCACGAGTAGAACACAAAGTAGTTGTGGGCGTTGATTTTGTTCAATATGCTTACCGTTACTAGTCCAATCTTGTTTTGATGGTATTGTGGGATGAAGCGGCCGGACCGACCTTACGTACTCTTCGTGAGACAGGTTCCACCAATTGACATGCACCGTGCATAAGGTGGCTAGCGGTGCCGTCTCTCCCACTTTAGTCGGAACGGATTCGATGAAACGGGTCCTTATGAAGGGTAAATAGTAATTGGCATATCACGTTGTGGTTTTGCGTAGGTAAGAAACGTTCTTGCTAGAAACCCATAGCAGCCACGTAAAACATGCAACAACAATTAGAGGACGTCTAACTTGTTTTCGCAGGGTATGCTATGTGATGTGATATGGCCAAGAAGAATGTGATGAATGATATGGGATGTATGAGATTGATCATGTTCTTGTAATAGGAATCACGACTTGCATGTCGATGAGTATGACAACCGGCAGGAGCCATAGGAGTTGTCTTTATTTATTGTATGACATGCGTGTCATTGAACAACGCCATGTAATTACTTTACTTTATTGCTAACCGGTAGCCATAGTAGTGGAAGTAATAAGTTGGCGAGACAACTTCATGGAGACACGATGATGGAGATCATGATGATGGAGATCATGGTGTCATGCGGTGACGATGATGATCATGGAGCCCAAGATGGAGATCAAAGGAGCAAAATGATATTGGCCATATCATGTCACAATTTGATTGCATGTGATGTTTATCATGTTTATGCATCTTGTTTACTTAGGACGACGGTAGTAAATAAGATGATCCTTACAAAATTTCAAGAAGTGTTCTCCCTAAGCGTGCACCGTTGCTACAGTTCGTCGCTTCTAAGCACCACGTGATGATCGGGTGTGATGGATTCTTACGTTCACATACAGCGGGTGTAAGACAGTTTTACACAGCGAAAACACTTAGGGTTAACTTGCGAGCCTAGCATGTACGGACATGGCCTCGAACACGGAGACCGGAAGGTCGAGCATGAGTCGTATGGAGGATACGATCAACATGAAGATGTTCACCGATGATGACTAGACCGTCTCACGTGATGATCGGACACGGCCTAGTTGACTCGGATCATGTAATCACTTAGATGACCGGAGGATGTCTATCTGAGTGGGAGTTCATAAGATGAACTTAATTATCCTGAACATAGTCAAAATCTTTGCAAATTATGTCGTAAGCTCGCGCTTTAGTTCCACTGTTTAGATATGTTCCTAGAGAAAATATAGTTGAAAGTTGACAGTAGCGATTATGCGGACAGTAGAAAGCTTATGTCCTTAATGCACCGCTCAGTGTGCTGAACCCCAAACGTCGTTTGTGGATGTTGCGAACATCGGACATACATGTTTTGATAACTACGTGATAGTTCAGTTAAACGGTTTAGAGTTGAGGCACCAAAGACGTTTTCGAAACGTCGCGGAACATATGAGATGTTTCGAGGGCTGAAATTGAGATTTCAGGCTCGTGCCCACGTCAAGAGGTATGAGACCTCCGACGATTTTCTTAGCCTAGAAACTAAGGTAGAAATGCTCAATCGTTGAGCTTGTGCTCAGATTGTCTGAGTGCAACAATCACTTGAATCGAGTGGGATTTGATCTTCCAGATGAGATAGTGATGTTTCTCCAAAGTCATTGCCACCAAGCTGCTAGAGCTTCGTGATGAACTATAACATATCAGGGATAGATATGATGATCCTTGAGGTATTCACGATGTTTGACACATGAAAGTAGAAATCAAGAAGAAGCATCAATTGTTGATGGTTGGTGAAACCACTAGTTTCAAGAAGGGCAAGGGCAAGAAGGATACTTCATGAAGCGGCAAAACAGCTGCTGCTCTAGTGAAGAAACCCAAGGTTGAACCCAAACCGAGACTAAGTGTACGTGATAAGGGAATAGTCACTAGAGCGGAATTACCCTAGATACTTGGTAGATGAGAAGGCTGGCAAGGTCGATAGAAGTATATTGGATATACATTATGTTAATGTGTACTTTACTAGTACTCCTAGTAGCACCAGGGTATTAAGATACCGGTTCGGTTGCTAAGTGTTAGTAACTCGAAATAAAAGAGCTACGGAATAAACGGAGACTAGCTAAAGGTGAGCTGACGATATGTGTTGGAAATGTTTCCAAAGGTTGATGTGATCAAGCATCGCACGCTCCCTCTACCATCGAGATTTGGTGTTTGCGTTGAGCATAGACATGATTGGATTATGTCTATCGCAATACGGTTATTCATTTAAGGAGAATAATGGTTACTCTATTTATTTGAATAATACCTTCAATGGTCTTGCACCTAGAGGAATGGTTTACTGAATCTCGATCGTAGTGATGCACATTTTCATGCCAAAAGATATAAGATAGTAATGATAGTACCACTTACTTGTGGCACTGCCATGTAAGTCATATTGGTGTAAAACGCATGAAGAAGCTCCATGTTGATGGATCTTTGGACTCACTCGTTTTTGAAAAGTTTGAGACATGCGAACCATGTCTATTGGTGTATATGCATGAAGAAACTCCATGCAGATGGATCGTTTGGACTCACTTGATTTTGAATCACTTGAGATATGCAAATCATACCACATGGGAAAGATGACTGAAAAGCCTCGTTTTCAGTAAGATGGAACAAGATAGCAACTTGTTGGAGGTAACACATTTTGATGTGTGCATTCCAATGAGTGCTGAGGCATGCAGTGAATATCGTTATGTTCTTACTTCACAGATGATTCGAGTAGATGTTGAGTATATTTACTTGATGAAACACAAGTCTGAATTATTGAATGGTTCAAGTAATTTCAGAGTGAAGTTGAAGATCATCGTGACAAGAGGATAAAATGTCTATGATATGATCATAGAGATGAGTATCTGAGTTATGAGCTTTAGCACGTAATTAAGACATCGTGGAAATTGTTTCACAATTAATACCGCCTGGAACACCATAGTTTGATGGTATGTCCGAACATCATAGTTGCACCCTATTGGATATGGTGCGTACCATGATGTCTCTTATTGAATTACCACTATCGTTTATGGGTTAGGCATTAGAGACGACCACATTCACTTTAATAGGGCACCACGTAATTCCGTTGAGATGACACCGTATGAACTATGGTTTAGAGAAACCTAAGCTGTCATTTCTTAAATGTTTGGGGCTGCGATGCTTATGTGAAAAAGTTTCAGGTTGATAAGCTCGAACCCAAAGCGGATAAAATGCATCTTCATAGGACACCCTAAACAGTTGGGCATACCTCCTAATTCAGATCCGAAAACAATAGGGATTGTTTCTTGAATCGGGTCCTTTCTCGAGGAAAAGTTTGTCTCGAAAAGTTGAGTGGGAGGATGGTGGAGACTTGATGAGGTTATTGAACCGTCACTTCAACAAGTATGTAGCAGGGCACAGGAAGTTGTTCCTGTGGCGCCTACACCAATTGAAGTAGAAGCTTATGATAGTGATCATGAAGTTTTTGGATCAAGTCACTACCGTACCTCGTAGGGTGACAAGGATGCATACTACTTTAGAGTGGTACAGTAATCCTGTCTTGAAGGTCATGTTGTTAGACAACAATGAACCTACGAGCTATGGAGAAGCGAAGGTGGGCCCAAATTCCGATAAATGGTTAGAAGCCATGAAATCCGAGATAGGATCCATGTATCAGAACAAAGCATGGACTTTGGTGGACTTGCCCGATGATCGGCAAGCCATTCAGATAAATGGATCTTTAAGAAGAATACGGACGTGGACGGTAATGTCACCGTCTATAAAGCTCGACTTGTGGCGAAGAGTTTTTTCACAAGTTCACGGAGTTGACTACGATGAGATTTTCTCATCTGTAGCGATGCTTAAGTCCGTCGGAATCATGTTAGCATTAGCTGCATTTATGAAATCTGGCAGTTGGATGTCAAAACGAGTTTCCTTACCAGTTTCGTAAGGAAAGGTTGTATGTGATACAATCAGAAAGGTTTTGTTGATCCTAAGGATGCTAAAAGGTATGCTAGCTCCAGCGATCCTTCTAAGGACTGGAGTAAGCATCTCGGAGTTGGAATGTACGCTTTGATAAGATGATCAATGATTTTTTTGTTTATACAAAGTTTATGAGAAACTTGTATTTCCAAAGAAGTGAGTGGGAGCACTATAGAATTTCTGATGAGTATATGTTGTTGACATATTGTTGATCAGAAATGATGTAGAATTTTCTGTAAAGCATATAGGGTTATTTGAAAAGTGTTTTTCAAGTGAAAACCTGGTTTAAGCTACTTGAACATTGAGCATCAAGATCTATGAGGATAGATCAAAAACCGCTTAATGGTACTTCCAAATGAGCATATACCTTGACATGATCTTGAAGGTGTTCAAGATGGATCAGTCAAAGAAGGAGTTCTTTCCTGAGATGTAAGGTATGAAGTTAAGACTTAAAGCTCGACCACAGCAGAAAAGAGAGAAAGGACGAAGGTCGTCCCCTATGTTTCAGACGTAGGCTCTATAGTATGCTATGCTGTGTACCGCACCGGAAGTGTGCCTTGCCTTGAGTCAGTCAAGGGGTACAAGAATGATCCAGGAATGGATCATTGAACAGCGGTCAAAAAAAATTGTCCTTGGAGTAAATAAGGACATGTTTCTCGATTATGGAGGTGATAAAGAGTTCGGCGTAAAGGGTTACGTCGATGCAAGCTTTAACACCTATCCGAGTGACTCTGAGTAGCAAACCGGATACGTATAGTGGAGCGACCATTTGGAATAGCTCCAAGTGGAGCCTGGAAGAAGCATTACAATATGACCTAGAAATTTGCAAAGCACACACGGATCTGAAAGGTTCAGACCCGTTGACTAAAACCTCTCTCACAAGCAAAAACATGATCAAACCCCAGAACTCATTTGATGATGTTGGTCACATGGCGATGTGACCTGTGAGTGTTAATCACATGGCGATGTGAACTAGATTATTGACTCTAGTGCAAGTGGGAGACTGTTGGAAATATGCCCTAGAGGCAATAATAAAAGTATTATTAAATTTCCTTGTTCATGATAATTGTCTTTTATTCATGCTATAACTGTATTATCCGGAAATCGTAATACACGTGTGAATACATAGACCACAATATGTCCCTAGTAAGCCTCTAGTTGACTAGCTCGTTGTGATCAACAAATAGTCATGGTTTCCTGGCTATGGACATTGGATGTCGTTGATAACGGGATCACATCATTAGGAGAATGATGTGATGGACAAGACAATCCTAAGCATAGCACAAAAATCGTGTAGTTCGTTTGCTAGAGCTTTTCCAATGTCAAGTATCTCTTCCTTAGACCATGAGATCGTGTAACTCCGGATACCGTAGGAGTGCTTTGGGTGTATCAAGCGTCTGGCGTAATCGGGTGACTATAAAGGTGCATTACAGGTATCTCCGAAAGTGTCTATTGGGTTGACACGGATCGAGACTGGGATTTGTCACTCCGTGTAAATGGAGAGGTATCTCTGGGCCCACTCGGTAGGACATCATCATAATGTGCACAGTGTGACCAAGGGGTTGATCACGGGATGATGTGTTGCGGAGCGAGTAAAGAGACTTGCCGAACGAGATTGAACAAGGTATCGGTATACCGACGATCGAATCTCGGGCAAGTAAAATACCGCTAGACAAAGGGAATTGTATACGGGATCGATTGAGTCCTTGACATCGTGGTTCATCCGATGAGATCATCGTGGAACATGTGGAAGCCAACATGGGTATCCAGATCCGCTGTTGGTTATTGACGGAGAACGTCTCGGTCATGTCTACATGTCTCCCGAACCCGTAGGGTCTACACATAAGGTTCGATGGCGCTAGGGTTATAAAGGAAGTTTGTATGTGGTTACGAATGTTGTTGAGTCCGGATGAGATCCCGGACGTCACGAGGAGTTCGGAATGGTCCGAAGGTAAAGATTTATATATGGGAAGTCCTATTTTGGCCACCGGAAAATGTTGGGATTTTTCGGTATTGTACCGGGAAGGTTCTAGAAGGTTCGGAGTGGGGCCCACCTGCATGGGGGACCCACATGAACGTGGGTAGTGGGGGCAAGGCCCACACCCCTGGTCAAGCGCACCAAGATCCCCCTTAGAAGGAATAAGATCATATCCCGAAGGGATAAGATCAAGATCCCTAAAAAGGGGGATAACAATCGGTGGGGAAGGAAATGATGGGATTTCTTTCCTCCCACCTTGGCCAACGCCCCAATGGACTTGGAGGGCAAGAAACCAGCCCCTCCACCCCTATATATAGTGGGGAGGTGCATGGGAGCTACACACGAAGTTCTGGCGCAGCCCTCCCCCTCTCCCAAGTCCTCCTCTCCCGCGGTGCTTGGCGAAGCCCTGCAGGATTGCCACGCTCCTCCACCACCACCACGCCGTCGTGCTGCTGTTGGATGGAGTCTTCCTCAACCTCTCCCTCTCTCCTTGCTGGATCAAGGCATGGGAGACGTCACCGGGCTGTATGTGTGTTGAACGCGGAGGTGCCGTCCGTTCGGCACTAGGATCTCCGGTGATTTGGATCACGACGAGTACGACTCCTTCAACCCCGTTCTCTTGAACGCTTCCGCTTAGCGATCTACAAGGGTATGTAGATGCACTCTCCTTCCCCTCATTGCTGGTTTCTCCATAGATAGATCTTGGTGACACGTAGGAAAATTTTGAATTTCTGCTACGTTCCCCAACATGGAGTGGGTTTAGGAATAGGCTCAGGAGTTGGCTCAATTGGTTCAGGAATTGCCTTAGGAATTGGCTCGGGAAGAGTCCAATTATTTTCATTAGTCAACATATTATTCAATAGTAATTCAGCTTCGTCGACTGTTATTTCCCTAAAAACACAACCAGCACAACTATCCAAGTAGTCCTTGGAAGCATCGGTTAGTCCATTATAAAAGATATCAAGTATTTCATTTTTCTTGAGAGGATGATTAGGCAAAGCATTAAGTAACCGGATAAGCCTCCCCCAAGCTTGTGGGAGACTCTCTTCTTCGATTTGCACAAAGTTATATATATTTCCCACAAGGCAGCTTGTTTCTTATGAGCAGGGAAATATTTAGCAGAGAAGTAATATATCATATCCTGGGGACTACGCACACAACCAGGAGCAAGAGAATTATACCAAGTCTTAGCATCACCCTTTAACGAGAACATAAATATCTTAAGGATATAATAATAACGAGATTTATCATCATGAGTAAACAGAGTAGCTATATCATTCAACTTGCTAAGATGTGCCACAACAGTTTCAGATTCAAGGCCATAAAAAGGATCAGATTCAACTAAAGTAATAATCTCAGGATCAACAAAGAATTCATAATCCTTATCAGTAACACAAATAGGTGAAGTAGCAAAAGCAGGGTCAGGTTTCATTCTAGCATTAAGAGACTGATGCTTCCATTTAGCTAATAATTTCTTAAGATCATATCTATCATTGCAGGCAAAGATAGCTCTAGCAGCTTCTTTATTCATAACATAACCCTCAGGAACAACAGGTAATTCATAATCACTGGGAGAATTTTCATCATCACTATCGCCAATAATAGCATCTTCAATAATTTCATTCCCTCTAACCCTAGCAAGTTGTTCATCAAGAAATTCACCTAATGGCAAACTAGTATCACGCACAGAAGTAGTTTCATCATAAGTATCATGCATAGCAGAAGTGGCATCATCAATAACATGCGACATATCAGAGTTCATAGCAGTAGCAGGTTTAGGTGTCGCAAGCTTACTCAAAAGAGAAGGAGAATCTAGTGCAGAGCTAGATGGCAGTTCCTTACCTCCCCTCGTAGTTGAGGGATAGATCGTAGTTTTTGCGTCTTTCAAGTTCTTCATAGTGGTCAAGAGATATAAATCCCAAGTGACTCGGAGAATAGAGCTATGCTCCCCGGCAACGGCGCCAGAAATTAGTCTTGATAACCCACAAGTGTAGGGGATCGCAACAGCTTTCGAGGGTAAAGTATTCAACCCAAATTTATTGATTCGACACAAGGGGAGCCAAAGAATATACTTGAGTATTAGCAGTTGAGTTGTCAATTCAACCACACCTGGATAACTTAGTATCTGTAGCAAAGTATTTAGTAGCAAAGTAGTATGATAGTAATGGTAACGATAGCAAAAGTAATATTTTTGGGTTTTGTAGTGATTATAACAATAGCAACGGAAAAGTAAATAAGCGAAACACAAGATGTGAAAAGCTCGTAGGCATTGGATCAATGATGGATAATTATGTCGGATGCGATTCCTCATGTAATAGCTATAATATAGGGTGACACAGAACTAGCTCCAGTTCATCAATGTAATGTGGGCATGTATTTCATAAATAGTCATACGTGCTTATGAAAAAGAACTTGCATGACATCTTTTGTCCTACCCTCACGTGGCAGCGGGGTCCAAGCAGAAACTAAGGGATATTAAGGCCTCCTTTTAATAGAGAACCGGAACAAAGCATTAGCACATAGTGAATACATGAACTCCTCAAACTATGGTCATCACCGAGAAGTATCCCGATTATTGTCACTTCGGGGTTGTCGGATCATAGCACATAATAGGTGACTATAGACTTGCAAGATAGGATCAAGAACACACATATATTCATGAAAACATAATAGGTTCAGATCTGAAATCATGGCACTCGGGCCCTAATGACAAGCATTAAGCATAGCAAAGTCATAGCAACATCAATCTCAGAACATAGTGGATACTAGGGATCAAACCCTAACAAAACTAACTTGATTACATGGTAAATCTCATCCAACCCATCACCGTCCAGCAAGCCTACGATGGAATTACTCACGCACGACGGTGAACATCATGAAATTGGTGATGTAGGATGGTTGATGATGACGACGGCGACGAATCCCCCTCTCCGGAGCCCCGAACGGACTCCAAATCAGCCCTCCCGAGAAAGATTATGGCTTGGCGACGGCTCCGTATCGTAAAACGCGATGAAACTTTCTCTCTGATTTTTTTCTCCGCGAGACGGAATATATGGAGTTGGAGTTGAGGTCGGCGGAGCCTCAGGGGGCCCACGAGACAGGGGGCGCGCCCAGTGGGGAGGGCACGCCCCCACCCTCGTGGACAGGGTGTGGGCCCCCTGATCTTGATTCTTTCGCCAGTATTTTTTATATTTTTCAAAAAGTGCCTCCGTGGATTTTCAGGACATTCCGAGTACTTTTGCTTTCTACACATAAAACAACATCATGGCTGTTCTGCTGAATACAGCGTCAGTCCGAGTTAGTTTCATTCAAATAATGCAAGTTAGAGTCCAAAACAAGGGCAAAAGTGTTTGGAAAAGTAGATACGTTGGAGACATATCACCTTACAGACGCCTTAAAAACATAGATCTTATGTGTATTAATTTTGGGTGTCAACATACATCATCTTCACTATGTCCAGTGATACATTAACTAACCGTTGTTAAAATCAATATTTTGCCATAATATCATGATTTATGAAATTGCACAGCAAATAGAAGTCGGCAATTTCGTAATGATCCGTTGTCAAGAAAATACTGATAGGGTAAGAAAGAGAGAAGAAATATAAGCTTCTTTCGTTAGATTATCATGATATATGCAACAACAACATAGATAGTAGAAGAGTTGTGTTTTTCTTGAAAAATCATGGTTGTCAAGACAATAAGGAGAGGCTAAGACACAGAGAAGAAAAATATAAGCTTATTTAAACATGACAACCATAGGAAGCTGATAACTTTCTCTGAGATCCTGAATATGCTTTATTTCTCATAACATTGGGAGGTCCCACGGAGGATCTGCATGCTCCTTTCTCTTTTGATTGTACTCATAAATCATGAACTATGTGCTCTGCGTATGCAATTCATTTTAAACTGAAAACCTTTTTTTTCAGATTTTAGAAGTACATTGAATTGCCCTTTGTATGTCTTCAGAGCAGATATTGAGGCTTCTACCTTGTCAGGCCACTCTGCCATCGACGCCACCATGACGCCAGACAGCAACCCCCTCCTGCGCGAGTCCAGCACCGCGCATCGGGCGCCGAGCCTCCACTGCACCACGCCGCCGAGATCCACCGTCATCAATGTGCAGGATGAAGCACCGCTCCACCAAAAAAGCCGCCCACTGGTCCCTCGAACCCATGTACGCCGCCAAGAATGACGCCCCCAAGGAGGAAACAACACCAATGCGTCGTCGTCATCTGATCTACTGATCTAGGGTTTCCCTCGGAGGTAGCGGATAGAGGTCTGGAGCTTCTCCACGGCGAGGCCTTCAAGAAGGTAATAACACAAAAGAGTGCCGCCAACGCCGGTCTTGGCATCTAGCCGAGAACTAGGTTTTCACCCGGATCCGCTGAAGGAACCTCCATCAAGCATCGTGTGCACAGGTTGCCGCCGATCTGAGCCGCCGCACATTGAGGTCGCACCGGCCAGATCAGATCTGTCCGGAGGGCGAACCACACATGGCGCCGACCCAACCACCATGCCCTCCATGCCGCCAAGGGACAGAGGCGCCGGGGCCTCCACCACGCGCAGCCGCCCTGCCACCCACGCGGCCCAGGACGGCCAGCACCGCCGCATCCCGCCGCCGACGCGCGCCCACCAGATCCAAGCAGAAACGCCCCGATCCGCCGCCAAAACGGTCAGCCGCCGCTCCTCCACCGCGAGGAAGAGAGGAGGGGGCCACCGCTCCTTGGGGCCGCCGCCCCAGCATCCACCGCCACCGCGCCGTAGAAGAGGCCATAGGGCCAGATCCACGTCGGCGCGCAGCTCCGCGTCGCACGGCGCACCGTCCAGGGCTGACCTCCATGCGTGACGGGAGAGAAAAGGCCCGCCGCCGCCGGCATCCGCACGGGCTTTCCCCGGCGGGGACGCCCGACGGCGGCGAGGGGGAGGGAGCAGAAGGGGGTGGCGGCGGAGGCGGGGTTAGGTCACCCGAGCCGCCCCCTGGAGAGTGACGCGGGTGGAAAAGGAGCGTTATCTAAGCCTCCTTGTACTTTCGCTCATCTTTGTACTGCCCTCTTTGTACTTTTGCTCATCTTTTTTTCTGCTGTTTAGCTTATATACTCCATCCGTCCGAAAAAGCTTGTCCTTTAAATCGACGTATCTAGCACAAAGTTGATGCTAGATACATCCATTTAAAAGACAAGCTTGGGACAAGCTTTCTAGGACGGAGGGAGTATAAGCTTTGATGATTTCTCTTAAGATCATAATTTGAAAATTTCTACATCTATATCCTGTAAAACTCTAAAAATCATCAAATCACATTTGATTTGCATGACATGTCTACAATCTACACTTACAGCGGTTAGTCTGAGTAGGACAAACATCAAATGTATAGTGCGAGCTTTTTTTTTTGCGAAATAATCATATCTATTACAAAGTTCACCAAAAGTACAAAGTACCCCAAATATAATAAGAATTACATCACGTACTCTAGGTCACGGAATGGCCACTACCGCCGCAAGAACAAGACGCTGACACGCCGCTTTCTTCGCTCCCATACCGACCGGCGGAGCTATGGCAAGGCTCAAAGGGCCATGGCCCGCCCTGGGCTGGAGCAAAAAAGGAGGTTTACATGAAGTTTATTCCTTAATAATGCATAGATTTTAAATTTGGTAGCACTGTTTACACTATCCGGGCCGCCCAACATTTTTTGGGTAGCTCCGCCACGGCCCATGCTAGAGCCGCCCTGAACTTGTGGGTGATAGCCGGAAAGTCTTCGTGCATGTGCCCCTAAAGATCAGTGCCCTAGATCTGTAGTCGCCATCATTGAACCCTTGAATTAGTCTGAAGCACTTCACACCAGATCTCGCCGTCGCGCACGCATGGTGATATACCCTAACCTCGCTGCCCCAGACAGAAGGAATCTATGCCAGAGCTCCATTGATTCTATCCCAATGGACAAATTCGAGGAGGATCGAAGTCGGCAAGACTAGCTCGATGATGAAGCATCGCCATCCGTCCGATTGCCGCCCCTGCAAACGCTAAAAACCCTAACTTAAACTACTAGTCAAAGTGGAGGCACCAGGATGCTGCTCCCTGCCACCAGCCATCGGAGCGGCAGGCAAAGGGGAGGAGAATCAATGGGTTGGCTAGTGGATCTTGGAGGGAAGGAGAACTTTACCCTAGTCGGCTTAGAGCATCCATAGGCAGGCTCCCAGCCCCCCGCCTCCTCCCCAAATGCCCGGGCGGATATGGGGAGGCCCGGTGAGGAGAGAGGGGGGGGTGAAATATTTTACTCAGCCACGCCGAGGTCGAGTATATTTAGGAGAGTTAATGGAACTTTTTGGCTGGAGTATAATTTTTTTTCTTCACTAACGGTTTGGGAGTTCGGCTAGACCCGGTTAGCCGCCTATTTTGCTCCACTAACCGATTATATCGGGTCAGTTAGAGTAGCTCTTAGGGGTGACCATTGAGTCGGGCCCGTCGCCATCGCCAGGTTTGAGTAGTTTTGTTGCCGCTAGGGTAGAAATTCTACTAGATTCCATCCTTTGAGCATGAATAAAATTTGCATTGGTACGGTGGAGGTTTTGTTTCATGCATCAGAAACTGCGGCCGATCACTCATTCAAAATTTTGAAACGGAGGCAAAAGATTTGCCTCATCGATTAATTAAGCAGAAGAGAATTGCCCAGTTAATTAACGAAAACCCAGGCGAAAACCGATACAGACGAACCACACGTAGACTACTCTCGGGGCTTGCAACCTGACAACCAAACCCAACACCTAACGACCACCAATACATCGCAAAGACACCCCAACAAAAGTAACTCGGCCGAAGACCACGGGCATACCCAAATCAACAAAGACAAGTCAGGCCATAAGGACAACCCAAGAGACTGATAACCATCCATCAAGTAGTTGCGGACGCCTTTTCTGTGACGCCACTCTTCTTTCCTTTTCTCCTGAGAGCCTCCTCCACAATCGCCTTGCCAGATCCAGGGCTCATCCTCTCCAAACGTTTGAGCAAGCTGTGAAGCTCTATCTGAAAGAGAATCTCATTGACCTGGTCACGCACAGAAACCTGCCCAACAATCACGTGTGAGTGGGTGCCCGCAACACCGGAACCTCGGGCGAGCTGTTGGTTGGGCTCAGAAGGATCGGGCGCCAATGTACCAACCGCCTCAACATCATCAGTCACAGGTATCACTGACACGATGGACTCAGGCGTCTCCACTTGCTCAGAGTTAGGTGCCAACACACATGTCTCATCAACCTCTCCACTCAAAGATGCCACATGCCCAATGGCCATAGATGAGGCAGTGATAGAACCAACCAAGTCTCCATTGTTCGCAAAGGCGGGCGACTGAGGTAGCGAGGGTTTCATGGCCTCCACCAAGGACTCCAATGATCCCAGCTCCATTGGTAACACCATAGATGATTCCGCACAAAGCTCCTGCAACTCAGGCATAATCTGCATAACTGGAGCCACAACCTCGGAGATGACCCCACTCCCCGGGGAAGACGGCGTCGCATGTAGAGCACGAGGAGAAAAATCTCCGAAGAGGCATTCAGCCTCCTCAATGGAACCAATCGGGAGCTCAGGCAACAAAGGCACAACCGATACAACCTGAAGTTTGGCAAGTGCGTCGTGAAGCTCAGTGCGAAACAACTCAATCTTCTGAAGGAGCTCCGTACGAAGCAAGGCAAGCTGGGATTCAAAAGTAGAGTCCAAAAAGACACTAACATTGGAATCCTTACAACACCCAGATTGGGACCTTGGTGTCACCGACACACGCAACGACGAACGGCCCACGACCTCTGCCCAACTCCTAGTCAGCGAAGTACAAGCATGGACGGACGGGGAGCGGCTCGGCTGGCATGGAGCGCGAGTGACCGAAGAGCCAACGCAAGCGACCGGAGAGCAATCTCGAGCAACCGGAGAGCGATCTGGAGCAACCAGAGAGCGAGCACAACAGAATCTCTCCCTATGACCAGGGCGACGACAGCGAATGCATCTGAATGGCCCATGGCATGCACTCACTTGGTGGCCACGTATAAGGCAATGATAGCATCTTCCTCGAGCCCAACGCTTGAAGGCGAGGCCACGCTCAAGCCCTTCCCGCAACGGCTCGAGGGGAGTGACTCCGCCGGACCGGCGCCCCCGACCAACATGCTCCCAGCCCGCCGTCTTCAAGAGTGGCAGCAGCGACAGAGAGGCCCTTGCAAGCAGACACTGAAGATGGAACAAACAGAGGAGACTCCGACTTCTCTGGCGTCATCTCGTCAGGAATGGCGGGCAGGGATGCCTGATTGGTCACTGCCACAGGCCATGGGAGGCGATGAGCGCAAGTCCTACAGCCACCAATGACCGGGTCGGCCTTCCGGGAGGCGAGGGCAACGACAGCCAGAGCAGTAGCGGACGAGGCTGGTGTAGTCGGAGCAGCCCGGTTCGGCAGTGCGCTCACCTCGCTAGAGCACTTGGGAGCCCGTGGCGTCTGCGGGGCAAGCTCAACGCCATCTTCGTCGTGGTCATCGGCATCCTCGTCGAGGGAGCTCCACGAAGGCCGCGCCATGCCCAAACTGTCAGAAGAGCTTGAAACAGCCGACAGCCTCCCAGCCCGCATGTCGGAGACGTGACCGTCGCCTCCAACCGCAACAGCGGGTGGCGTGGTAGGCGTTGGTGACCTCCGCGTGGACGGCAGCAGGGGCGAGCCCACCCATCCTCGCACGGTTAGGTCGGCCTTGCGGGAGGCGAGGGAGGACGCGGCCCGGCCGTGCGAAGATGGCTGCGGCAGACGGGCGGGGGCGGGAACGGCGCCGGCAGCACGAGGCATCCCAGCGGCTGGAGGATCCAGCGAGGCCGGGGCGGCCTCCGTCGTCGAAGCGTGGCCGGCGGCGGTAGGAGGTGCCAGAGAGGCCGAGGCGGCCGCTGTCTTCGTCGGAGCGTGGGGAGCCATCTCAGGCGGTTGAACGGGGAGAAAACTGGAGGAGAAGAGAGAGCGCGTGATGGAGGTGCCGGATCTGGTCTCACCCGATGCGGAGCTGGCGGGAGCCGGGAGATCAAGGCGGCGGCGGCCGCGCGGCAACGCACGCGAGAGCGTGCGCCATTTTATCCCTGGACTTCCAGCTCCACGAGATCGAGTGTTACAAGCCTCACTCATTCAAATAAGGACGCGACTAGCCAGCACCCGTTGGCTGGCTAGCGGTCCAAGGCACACACCCAAATTAGGTAGTGGACCGTCCCCCTTTGCCAGGTGCAAACCAAAAAGGAAAAAAAGGTCTTCCTCGCATCCAGGGGAGAATCTTTCGTGACCGTAACTGTTGCTCCCCCTACCGGCATCAGCGTGAGCCTCACGCCAACCCACCTCGTCCTCTTCCCTTCAATCCAGTTGTATCGCAGGCCCAGACCTCCCCTTTCTTCTCCATCTTCCCTCCTCCGCATTGCCACAACTGCTGCCCTGGATTTGGTGACCATGGATCTGAGATTCATGGATTTTGTATTCCCCTCAACCACAAAACCCCACCCCTACCTTTCCCTCCTCCCTCAACGAATCCAACACCTGGAAGGTGAGTTTTCCATCCTCCTCTACCCTCCCAGGCACCTCCTCTTTACAAATTCTGTGGAACCTGGGAAATAAGTGAGGAAATGGCAACAACATGGCAGTCAATGTCTGTTGAACCCCAAAAAAGAGCTCAAACGTTATGTATACAAAAAATGTGTTTTTAGGCAAGTTGGGATGATGTGCAGACAAGTCTAGAATGACTTTCAGGCAACACGTGTTGAAAACACAGGGAACACCTCTTGCAGTACTGGTCTTTGGGCAAGTATCGGCAGGGTGCTGTAAGTTGCACATGGCTGTTGTGTTTGGTTGAGCTTCAAGCTCGTCATATATATAGGCAAGTTTCTATGATGTTTGGGCAAGTAGGGAATGGATTGGAAGCAAGTTTAGTTGATGTTTGGGCAAGTATACTATATACAAATAAATATTACAAGCACTAGCCCTAAACAGTCGAGCTCCACATACAAAATGCAATACGTAAATGTTACGGGCTCCAGTCTACGCTCAAAAGAGAAAATAGATGCACAATAGATGGAGCTTCACAACCAAAGAGCTTCACAACCAAATTTCTTGTTCATCTAACCCAATATTCATGGATAGGCACTACAAGAAATATGTCAACTTGTGACCACCACTATTGGTCACTGAAAGGTCACAAATTTCCATTTGCGACCTTTTTGTGACCAAAAATAGAAGGTCAAAAGCTGGCCGTCATAAACTGACTATAGCGACCTTTCTTCTGGAATGGTCGAAAACGTTTACGACCAAAATATTCCTACTATGGCGTTTTGGTCACTAGCAACCTCCCCAGGCCACGTAGGCATCCAGCGTGGCAAGCTGATGTGGCACAAGATTCAGCCCGATCCAATTCGGTTTTCTACATGGGCCTAGCCCAACAATTCGGCCTTTCTATATTTTTTTCCTGTGCTTTTATTAGCTACATGGGCTTGGCCCAAGAATTCGGCCTTTTTATTTTCTAGGCCATGGCCTTTTTTATTTTATTTTTTCCGAAAGATGAGCCCACTAGTGAGATGGGACCCAGTTGTCAGGTTCTAACAAGTGGGTCCCAGTTGTCACTGTTATATTCTTCAGATCTCAATTTTCCAATAAATAAAGAACAATATTTAAATCCGAACAGAGAGAAAACAAAATGCTTCAAACAGAGCACGACTAATAAGGAAAAATATGGTACACATCACGAATACAATCAGAAAGAGTCAAACTTGGCACATTATTACAATCAAACTTGTTCATCCTGGTAACACAACAAGGATGGTTCATCCTGGTAACACATTATTACAGAAAAATATGGTTCACATCAAGTTTACAATAAAAAAATGTTCACATCAGGTAACACAACTATCATAGTATAACTAGCTCCAATGCTTCTCCCAACTTGTTCATCCTGGACCTCACGACAAAAAATGAATGAAGGCCAGCATCTGCAATTTATCAAGAAAAATGGTTAGAACAAGCAAAATGCAACATTTTTACCATTTAAGCATAGAAGAACAGGGTCAACAACATTTCGATCTTTGAAAATGAACCAGGATTTCAATCTTTGAACAGCAAAAAATTGATACAGTAGATCATTTGCGGTTTAAAACAACCTCTAAGGAGAGACATGTTGACACATTCATTTTGCAACATCTGTAGAAATTGAACCTCATAAACATGCAATGTGGAATTTGTATCTCAAAGAAGTATACATACTTATCAGGTTTAATTAGCACATAAACATGCAATGTGGAATTTGTATCTCAAAGAAATATACATACTTATCAGGTTTAATTAGCACAGAGAAGCCAAATGCTAGTAACTCATGAGTAGTACACAAGACAGGATTAAACAAAGTAAACAAGGTGGCTACAGTACAAAAGTAAGCTCATCACACAGAATAAATGAGTGCAACTACAGTACATCCTCTAAATTAGCATGTTCACAAGATTAAAAGTACGCGCAGCATAAGCATATGAGTTTTGTTTATTTGTTCGGTAATTTAGAAAGAGGGGAGATGGGGCACAGAACTTTGAGGCACTGTTACGAGGTAGTGTCTGATGAAGGTTGCCCTTTGGGGCGGCAGCGGTAGCTCCGCCAAATGTAGCAGCAGCACCTCCGACTAGCACAGCGGCAAATGCCAAGAAGAATGTCATGACAAAAGCAACACAGAAGGCTTTTGTGATGGCATGCCTGAAAATAGCAGCAGTAGGTTAGTGTGGTTTATGTATATTTGCACAACACACAGCATAACAGATAAACAAAGGCCAAGAACCCATAGGCGCCAGAAAACAAAAATCTTTTTAGTCTAATTAATAGTACTTCACAGTAGATAAACATTTCTTGATGCTAAAAAAGACAAAGGGATGTACCATGACATGTCCAGCAAGCCTAACTAATAGTGTCAAACTGTAGCTATAAATAGCACATCAACAGCAGCATACATTCATGATGCAACACTATGGTAACCTATAAGCAACAGTGATTACTATCCCTGGTAGATATATACTACACCTCCTGATTTTGATGGACAAACACTCATACATTCATGAAATTTACTGAACATAAGCAACTCATATATATGACATGTTTGTAATGGCAGTTTGGTACTAGTGGCTGTAGAAATATGGAAAGAACACATTCAGGGTTGGAGGTCAGACACTTGCACGCCCATCTCCAAGGTTGGCTGCTAGTGCTCCATTGATTAATATATGAAATTTGAAAGGGGCTAATCTGACCATCAACCTAAACATCTTTAACTAATCTGTAAATACAGTAGCACGAAATCTGGACCTGAACATGGCTGGACACACACACACACACACACACACACACACACACACACACACACACACACACACCTCTTACCATGACCTTCCTTCCATGGCGATGGCCTCCTCCTTGACTTGTTCCATGGTGATGGTGATGGCCTGCACAAACCAACTGCGCAAATCAGATGGGCAAATCCAGAAGAAGAAGAAGAAAAGACGAGGGGAAGGAGGGGGGCGTACGTACCTTTGGCTTTGCCGGAGTCGAGGGCCACCACATCAGCAAGCTTGGGTCCCCGCCGAGGAACAGAAAAGAGCTCAATGGGGATGGGGATGGGGATGGGTGGGTGTGGGGCTAGGGTTTTACCCCGGCCATCCATCCATCCGTCCATCCATGCGTCGGTTGGGGTCGGGCCTCCATGGTCGGCCGGCCTCCCTCGAGGAACTGGTGGATAACAGCGCGTCGGTCCCGGTTCCCCATCCATCCATCCAAGCAGTCATGGCGAGGGGGGGAGTGTGGGTGGTGGATACGAGGTCGGCGTTGGGTGGAGGTGGCGGCGTTGGGTGGGGGCGGTGGCGGTGGAGCTTTCCACGGGTGGGAGACGGAGGGATATGGAGGCGGGGCGGCCGGGTGCCTCGATCTGGATCGAGGAGAGGGAGGCCGCGCACTAGATCTTGCCGGAGGGGGAGAGAGGGAGGGAGGAGCAGAGCATGGGGATCTTGTCGAAGGGGAGGGAGGGAGGAGCAGAGCACGTCGATTTGGATCGAGGAGAGTGAGGGGATCGTGCACGAGCGGGAGAGGATGACGGGGGAGAGTGAGGCCGGCGGCGAGATTGGATCTGGGGAGGGGATAGGGTTTGGGTGGTTGGAGGGGATGAGGGGGGAGAAGGGGGCGGCGACGATGGATCTGGGGAGGGGATAGGGTTTGGGTGGTTGGGCTGCCTCGGGGGTGGGGGTTCTTTTTCTTTCTTTCTATTTTTTTCTTTAGATAAATGGAATGGATGGATGGATGGATGCCATGTCATCGATCCATGGCACAAACATTTCAACCAATAAGAACAAAGCTTATGTAATTGTGTTTTCCTATTTGTTTCTCTTGTATTTTTTTGCACGAGGGTGCATTTTAGAATGGCATAATTTGTTCAAAATATATCATACATTGCATTAGGGTGCATATTGGAATGGCAAACAATATTGCCTAAGGAAATATTCATCTTCTTTGGACGGAAAAATGATCTCATATTGATCTCAAATGATCTCATATTGGAATGGCAAACAATCTTGTGGCCACATTCATGGCATAGTTTGTTCAAATGATCTCATACTGTGCACGAGGGTGCATCTTGGAATTCCAAACAATGTTGCCTAAGGAAGTTTTCATTTTCTTTGCACAGAAAATTCATTTTTCAATTTCCAAGTGCCCAAAAGGAGGTTTTTTGTGAAGGACCTACCAAATAATTGTTGCAAAATTGGACCAAATCATTTTTATAAAATACTAGGCCATATATAATGAACAATTGACAAAATGGTTGGGTGAAAAAAGTTTTGATCTACCTCTGGTGAAAAAGACAAATTGCTGTCGATTCAGTTGGAAGCGGGTCAAATTTGAACTGTAGCTACCTCGTAGTTTGCTCTTTATTTTTTCCAAAAATCATTTCTAGGTACATAAGTATCTATTTGATCATAGAAACACCAAAAAAATTCCAAGATTCAACCACTAGCTAGAAACGGTCATTCCCGCCGTTTTGACCGCATTTTGAAACGGGTATAAAAAATTCAAAAAAAATCAAAAACTTGGGAAACCTTCGCATTGTGTCATTATATGTGACCAAGTTCCTAGGAAAAATAACAAACTTGTAATACGACAATTATTTTAAAAAAGTGTTCTCAGAAATGAGCTATCATGCGTGAAGATTCATGGCTTTCAAGCCAAATGATCAATCTTATGGCCACATTCATGGCATAGTTTGTTCAAATGATCTCATATTGTGCACAAGGGTGCATATTGGAATGGCAAACAATGTTTCCTAAGGAATTTTTCATTTGCGTTGGATGAAAAAACCATTTTCCATTTTTCGAGTGCCCGAAAGGAGGTTTTTTTGTGAAGGACCTCCCAAATAATTGTTGAAAAATTGGACCAAATCATTTTTATAAAATATTAGGACATAGTTAATGCACAATTGACCAAATGTTTGGGTGTCAAAAGTTTTGATCCACCTCTGGTGAAAAAGACAAATTCCCGCCGATTCAGTTGGAAGCGGGTCAAATTTGAACTGTAGCTACCTCGTAGTTTGCTCTTTATTTTTTCCAAAAATCATTTCTAGGTACATAAGTATCTATTTAACCAGAGAAACACCAAAAAAATTAAAGATTCAACCACTAGCTAGGAGCGGTCATTCCGCCGTTTTGACACATTTTGAAACGGGCATAAAAATTCAAAAAATCAAAAATTGGGAAACCTTCGCATTGTGTCATTATATGTGGCCAGGTTCCTAGGAAAATAATAAACTTATGTCGGCAATTATTTTAAAAAGTGTTCTCAGAAACGAGCTATCACGTGTGGAGATCAATGGCTTTCAAGCCAAATGATCAATCTTATGGCCACATCCATGGCATAGTTTGTTCAAATGATCTCATATTGTGCACAAGGGTACATCTTGGAATTACAAACAATGTTCCCTAAGGAATTTTTCATTTTCTTTGGACGAAAAAACCATTTTCCATTTTTCAAGTGCCCGAAAGGAGGTTTTTTTGTGAAGGAACTACCAAATAATTGTTGCAAAATTGGACCAAATCATTTTTATAAAATACTAGGCCTTATTTAATGCACAATTGACAAAATGGTTGGGTGTAAAAATTTTTGATCCACCTCTCGTGAAAAAGACAAATTTCCGTCGATTCAGTTGGAAGCGGGTCAAATTTGAATTGCAGCTGCCTCATAGTTTGCTATTTATTTTTTCCAAAAATCGTTTCTAGTTACATAAGGACCTATTTAATCATAAATACATGGTTTGGTGACGATACGTCGAGGTTTGGGCGGTGGCCGAGGGCCCAACTCTAGAGCTCGTAAACTCGCATGCCCGTCGCGTGGTCACCGCGTGACCGTAATGTTGCCATGTGTTCTGGGAGGCCTAGGCATGTCTAGTGGGTTGGGCACTACCCAGGTTGGTGCTAGGAAGAAAATTACAACATAAGATTCTCATGAGGAGACCGATCGATGCTCAAATATGAATTAGCAGCCAAGTGTTTGATTAGCGGTACGGGAAATGCACATGGCCAATGGGCGTGAGTTTTGGCTGAGGATGATCATCTACTAAGGAGAATGTCTTCACAAATTTTTAGCTCAAAAGGAGGATCCTAGGTGGTACTTGCTTTGCAAAGTACCACGCTGGACAAAAATATGAATGTTGAAGCTGGGCTCAAAATAATGAATGGAGTGAGCTAAAATTTTGTGGGGGATGGTTATTTGGGCATAGGAAAGCATTGTAGAAAATTGATACCATTTGGACATGCCAAAGTAGTACTTCCTTCACAATGCTCTTCTATGGACAGAAACTTGGGAAAACTAGTGAGAGAGATTGGATGAATGAAATGAGCTCAAAAATTGGTGTAGGTAAGTTACTTAGGTATGGTCATGCGCTGGTAAATTTGCAGATCATTTGGGTAAGCCTAGCTAGTACTTACTTCACAAAGCTTCTCTCGAGGTAGAAACTTTGGAAATTTCCCGAGAAAGATTTACTAGGAAAATTGAGCTTAATATTACCATGTGGCAATGATTTGGGTATGAAAGAGTGCCCGAAAAGTTTGAGGGTAATTGGAGGGGCCTATATAACACTTGCTTTGCAATGTGCCAATTTGGCCATAAAATATAAATTGAACCTGGGCTCACATAGATGATTTGACTGAGCTGCAATTTGGAGGAGGGTAATAATTTGGGCATATGAAGGAACTGTATAAATTTCATGTCATTTAGAGATATAAAAAAGGTACTTCCTTCACAATGCTTCTAGGTGGACAAAAACTTTGGAAATTTGCCGAGGAAGATTTGCTAGGCAAATGGAGCTGAATTTTGTCATGCGGTAATGATTTGGATAGGAAAGAGTGCCCAAAAATTCCGAGGGCAATCAAGAATATATAAATAGCACTTCCTTCATAAAGTGTTGTTGTGAACAGAATAGGAAAATGAATATTCTTGAATTAGTTTTGAACTAGGCAAGGAAGGATTTTTACATATTTGATGAAGATATGCCCCAAAGAATTTATGAGATTTTTTTGGGAATTTTTGGAATGATAGAAATATAGGTTGCTTCACAACCTAGGGCAAAAACTGCCACATGGACATGACACATAGGCAAAACTGATGAGATGGCGCCTAGTCATCACAACCCACCACAATCTACAAGGCTATGACCATCTATATTGGTCATTAACAACTAGAAATAAGGCAGCGGACTAGCACTGTTTGCTTTGTGACCATTTCGTGTAAGGAAGTTACGACCTTTTTGACCAAAATGGTCGCAATGGTTTAGGGTTTGGAGCCCCCTGAACAGCTTTTGACCAATTAGTCTAAAATGGTCATAAATTTATGACCAATTCTTCGAGGGTCACTGACAGAAGGTCATAAGTTGACATATTTCTTGTAGTGAGGATCTCGGTTCCAAAAGCATCATTACTTCAACTAAAAACAACAAGTTTGAAGGGCGTCATTGCTTGAACAATGACTGTGTCGCTGAACACCCATAAAATATCGTCTCACCTCTTAAGGAACATGAAGTTAGGGAAATCACCTTGTCGTTTGTCTACTTTTCTTACCAAGCGGATCAGTGCCAGGCATTCACATTGGCATTCACTCTGTCTCCTGCATATTTCCATCCCGCGATCGAATGCGAGTTCCCTTCTTCTTCCCCATTCCCCCACACCCCCATGCTGTCCTTCCCACCAACCAAATGCTCTATCCTCCCAGATCTCGATCCATATGAAAGTTCCATCTCACCCAGGTGTTCTGTGATGGCCATGACCATGCACTAAGAACTGCAGAAAAAAAACTCGTCAATTTCATGCTACAGGTACCCTTGCACATCCACCCCATCCCTCCTTCCCCCCAACTCAACAGTAAAATGGATAGTAAAAATCCTAAGAAAAAACTTCTAATTGTTAAGGAAAAACAAGAGTTCATCAAGAAAGAGTTGCCTAGAACATTGAAAATCCTAGTAGAGAGACACTTTTTTGCTTGATTTGTATAACACTCTTGTGTGTGGCTTTCTGGCCCCATCCCAGTTGTGTCGTGTTATAGGCAATTTTCATAATGATTGCAGGCAAATTCGGATTTTGAAAAGAAAATCAATTGTAGGATAGTGTTTTCGGGCTTCTTTGTGCTTCGGCAAGTTTTGGGTTGTGGTGTAGGGAAATTTTATGACTTCAAACCTATTTATGCAACCAACTTATTGGTTTGTTGCCAAGAAAAAGGAAGAAGAGGAAATCAAAAGCAGGTCTT
This sequence comes from Aegilops speltoides, assembly GCA_021437245.1. Classification (NCBI taxonomy): domain Eukaryota; kingdom Viridiplantae; phylum Streptophyta; class Magnoliopsida; order Poales; family Poaceae; genus Aegilops; species Aegilops speltoides. The sequence continues at coordinate 524,627,940 of CM038147.1, forward strand.
CCTGTAATGTAGGCAAATGGTATATAAGTTTCAGGCAACTCCCTTTTTGGCTGAAAAAAAAAGCTAACAACCCCTACTGAGGATGCATAAAAAACATGTTGGAAAGCTCTTGGAGATGTGTGAAGTTTGCCTAGAAGTTACTAGTGAAACTTTTTGCTTGAGAAAAAAGGAGGACGAGAAAGCAAGTCCTGCTGTGATGTAGGCAATTTGCATATAAGTTTCAGGCAACTCCCTTTATTTGCTGGAAAGAGAAAAGCTAACAACCAACTACTGGGAGGCAGAAAAACTAGTTGGAAAGCTATTGTAGTTGTGTGAAGTTTAACTAGAACCTGCTGGCAAAGCTTCTTGCTTGCAAAGAGGGAAATAAACATCAAGTTTTGGGCAAGTTTTGGACGAAATAAAACCTATCACTCTCAGAAGCAGATCTCTGGGCAACTCACGCCATCATCTTTAGCAACTAACAATCATGTGTTGGGCAAGTTTTGCACACTTCTAGCTCAAAACCGTCGATGATTCCAGCCCTCGCATCCCCATGCCGCAAACCAACCCTGAGCTCAAAATCATCCATTCGCGCCAACAAAACTAAGACCCCACACCCCCTCTTCAACTAGCAGGTATTTTTAGAATAAAAAACTCTCCTAGACAAACAAAACTTATGGTTAATCCCCTAGGCAAGCAAAATTTTGTGAAATTTTCCACCCCAAAACAACATGTCTTTTTGTCCCAAGCAACTAGTAGTTGTTTAGGCAACTTGCACTTTGTACCGGGCAACTAGTTATTATTACTAGGCAACTTCGCATTTGACCATGACAATGGACTTGCGACAATGAGCTAGCGATGAGATTCTAAGTGAACACATATTAATGATCACAAGAAATCTCGGATATAACCTAGAAACACTAGGATTAAATGAGGGATATTATGTGGCTAGGATTAAACGAGGGATATGGTGGTACAGAGTCCATAAAAACTAGGCCTACGGTGCATGAGGCCTACTGTGTTTAATTACACGGATTGTCTTCAACAATATAAAACGACGGTTGTTTTCACTGTAAAATAGTCCACACAGATTAAATAACTAAACATACATACAGTGTGCTTATCTATCTTGACTGGCAAATTCATACCACATATCTGGCTACTCGTGCCCCCGCCCAAGCAACTCCCACCTCCAACCCTCCCCAAACTTGCCCGGTGTCAAAACTGATATCTGCTCCGATGAGGATGCTATCGTCATCAACCCAAAAACATCGCCGTCGAAAAAAATATCGTCCTACATATCAACCTCGCAGATCCGCAAACCTATTCCACACACTCCCCTTCATCGAGATGCACTAAATCGGTGGAATGACCTCCATCCCCACCCCCTATCACTCCAATCAAACTAAATAATTTATTTAAGATAAGTAGCGATAGATAAGCACATGCAGTTATAACATGTTGTCGCATTCAAAATCATGTATAAATATTGCTACAAATTATGACGAAATGGGTGATGACTGAACTTGAATACGAGTGGTTGACAACTGAACTTGAATACGAGTGGTTGATAACTGAACTTGATGACACTTGATTCAGAGTCCCAGATCTCACAACATGGGCATGGAGTATATACAAACTGAGCAGGATTTGGTTGGCAATATAGTACTGTAGCACACGAATCCTAAATCCAGCATACAATGGTCTACATGCACAACTTTTCTTCCTCGCAACCCATCTTCCTCCTCCTCTCCATGCCAACCGGACCCTCCCGCCTCCATCTGCACCTCCTCCTCACCATCCAATCCTACCACATCGAGCCTCCACATCCTCATCCACCCACTGCTGCTATTCCTCCTCGTACAACGGCTGGAACCGATTCAGACACCGTGGTAGTTCGTGCTCGTGGTCAACAAGGGTATGGGGTGATGGGAAAGCAAGGAAATGGAACCAAGGGGATGGGCAGGGCAAGGCAAGCCAAGGGGATGGGGCTAAAGAAGACCGAGCGACGCCGCTTACCTCGGATTTTGTCGGAGAAATCCCCATCCTCGCTGTCCAGGATAAGAAATGTCGACGATGACGAAATCTCCCCGTCCTCCGGCCCGCTCCGAATGCAATGCTCTGGCGCCACGCGCGGCTGGCGCTCTGCGCCTCGCTCTCCTCCCCTTCGCCCCCAGTACCCCACTCCGGCAATTCCGCCGCGGCTGTGATTTTGGACGGTGGTCGATTTGGGCGAAAAAACAACTACAGGCAGCGCCGCCCCTTGCTCCTCTCGGGATTTCGAGAAAAGAATGTGCGGCGAGAGAGAGAGAGAGAGTGGGATGGGTTTGTGGTGGGCCCCGCCGCGGTATACACCCTTTGGCGACGTGGCGAGCGATTTCCGAGCAGGAGCCACCTGATCGCGCGTGCACCGATGGATTTCAATCGTGTGGCTGTCGCGGGCGTGTGCTCACGCGAGCAAACGAGCAGTCGACCACTTTTTAGGATTTAGGTTCAAATAATTCTATCGGATTCTCTATGGTATGGTCCTGCAACCAACAGATCTCCACACAATCTTAGGAAAAATGCTACCATGAGGGGCGGTTGCATAGGTGACTAGGAAACCCTAGCCACCATGCATCTTCTCTCCCTCTTGGCCGCCTCGACATCTCACCGGCGTCAGTGGGGAGATCCTGTTCGGAGATGACCCACTGTGGAGGATTGAGAGGCTACTATGAGGCGGCAACAGAGGTATGTGTTTGAGTGATTTTGCGGCAGGCGGTTCTCGACGACGGTGCCCGGCGGGTCTACTGCCACTAGTAGAAAACGGAGCTTTAGCGCCGGTTCGTAAGGGCCTTTAGTGCCGGTTACATAACCGGCACTAATTTGTCGTCACTAAAGCCCCCCCCCCCCTTTAGTACCGGTTCGGCACGAACCGGCGCTAAAGTGCCACCACGTGGCGTGAGCTCGCGCCCCGGTATGGGGGACCTTTAGTACCGGTTCGTGTTACCAACCGGCACTAAAGGTTTTTTTTTGAATTTTTTTTAAAAAAATTTTGGAATTTTTTTGATTTTTAATTTTTCTGAATTATTTGATGATTTAGTCTCCAATCACCTCTCTTAATTTCTCAAGTGTGGATCACTCATTCCAAATCATCTAACTTCCCGACCGGTCACCCATCCCTCTCACTACTCTAGCCCGAGCACGCTTAACTTTCGGGTTCTATTCTCCTTCGTTTCCGAGTCTGCACTTGTTGTTTTCCTGACAATAGTAAGATGTTAATCCTATTAACCCTCAGGAGTTTAGCTTGAGCATTAAGTCACACATTTCACCGTTTGAGTTTGAAACTATTATTTAAAAAACAGTAATTATTTAGTAACGCTAATATTTCTTGAATAATTTTGACCATAGCTTGACCACAGTTTGACCATAGTTTGACCAGATTTGACCAAAATTCAAAAAATTGAAATAATTATTTACTAACACTAATATTCTTGAATAATTATGTAGTAACATTAATACTGCTTGAATAAGTAGTTTGACCAGATTTAACCAAATTTTTTTAAAAAAATTGAAATTATTTAACCATATCTTTTTTCCTTTTGGAATTTGAGGATTCTAAATAATTCCAAATCGGCCGTAGGCTGTCTCCATCGGATGCGGATTTTCGTGCTGAATTTTTTGATATATTATACTTTTTTCCGACATCGTATGCAAAAGTTATAGCCGTTTTACATTTTCCCATCGGATGCGAAAATTGCCCTATAGTGCCGGTTTGTGGCACGAACCGGCACTATAGGTCAGACCCCTTTAGTACCGGTTCGTGGCACGAACCGGTACTAAAGGTCTAACCTTTAGTACCGGTTCGTGCCACGAACCGGTACTAAAGGTGATCGTGGGGCCCCGGCCTGACGCCAGCCTGCCACCACCCCTTTAGTACCGGTTCGTGCCACGAACCGGTACTAAAGGTTCAACACGAACCGGCATTAATGCAAATCCGTTCGAACCGGCACTAATGTATACATTAGTGCCGGCTCTAATACAAACCGGCACTAATGTGCTGCACGTTTGACCCTTTTTCTACTAGTGTGCCATGATCTTCAACGGTGGCCCGCGTCTTGGTTAGGTCACCAGAGAAGAAGGCGTCGACGCACGGGGTATGGATGGTGGTGAGCTCGACATCGTACCTGGACCTTGTGCAATGGCATGGGTAAATTTCATCAGGTTTCTTTAGGCAGTGCTCATGTTTGGTTTGGGGAGGCGAGGCGGTGGTGCTCTCCCAGTGTATGAATAATGTTCTCCCTGCCCTTTCCCCATTCCGCTGGTGTGTTTATCGCAGGCGAAGGGCCTGCGGAGCCATGTCTCCAGCGGGTCTTCTGAGATCCGGTTTGTTTCGGTTTCCGGTGGATCCATCTCGATTCGGCCAGCTTTGGTGGTCTTTAGAGTTTTAACAAGCCCTTATTGATGTTTTCTTCTTTGAGTGGCGATTTGCTTTGCAGATTGCAACTTCCAGAGTTCATTGATGTGCATCGATGACTTTCTGGTAGCTGCTTCTGGATTTACAAAAGTTTGCTTCACAGAGCAAAGCTGGCCAAGCTGGCTGGGCCAACTAGGCCGGCACGCGAGCACGCCGACATGGCCGGCCATGGTCCAGGCACGACATGGGCTAAACGGGCTGTGCGCGGCATGCGACAATAAAACTGAACGATAATTTTTTTTTTGTTAGACAGTGGCGGTTTCTATTTTCTTATTGTCGTAGGGTGTTCCACTGAATACAAAGAGTTTCCTCCCGCCTCTAGATTGGCATAGCATGCACACAACTCAAAACTGGGAAGGAGACAAACTCACTCAAATACGGGATTCATACAACATATGATGACGGTTTTCTTCAGTGGTGAATACAATGACCGTTTCTCTTGAAGAAAAAATAGAATGGCAGCTGGTAACACATGACAAATAAATCTACCTGGGTATTTGCAGATCCTCGTTAAATGGTGTCTACTGTAAAGAATAATGTTAGGAACGAGAAGTAGAGAATGACAACTAGAAACAGAACAACGCCGTAAATCCCTTGAGCGGTGCTTTCCCACGTGCCGCTGATGAAGCTAATCCCCACGCACACAAAACAAATTCCCACGAGGCCTCGCAACTGCGCTTTATAAACTTTGGACCTTGAGTCTATCTTTTTTCCTAGCAAGCCGATGATCATCAATGACGAGAAGAAGGCGGTGGCGTTGCTGTAGTAGAAGGCGTGGTACCTTCGGGGGAACATGGCACGCATGACTGACGTACCAGCAGCGTATCCCTTTTCCTTGTCATCGGTGCTCCAGAAACCGCCGGGTGGGGTGAGCCCTGCTGTGTACGAGATGGTGGCAACCAGTGTCGTCAGGAAAAATAACCAGGCACGGAAATCCTCAAACCGTTTTTTCAGCTTCTTGCTCCTCTCTAGCCAATAGGGAGACTTGTCGTTGTTTGCAATTTCTTGCTGCCGATGACTTACCGAATCCAATTGAACTCGGTTTATCTTTTCAGGCATATTCTCTGCAGTCTGGCCCTGTGGAAAACCAATTGTGAAACACAAAGTTATGCTAACAATTTCAGCTGGCCATAACAAACGAAGACTAGTCTGCAGCCGCATGTGCCAGCAATTGAACCACACATGTTTACACAGCAATGCTATATGCATGTTTCTTAAGAGGCATGGTTCCACCGGATAATGGTTAATCTTACGATCATTTTACTTAAAATCCTGAAACCGACTACGGGACCAGGCTGGATCCATGGGAAGAGAGGCTACCTCCGTAATGGCAATGCTGCTGCTGATTCCATTACTGTGCATAATTTCTTGCTGCTGAGACTGCGGCGAATCCATTCGGTTTGCCTCTTCAGACATATTCTATGCAGTCTGGCTCTCTGGAAAACAAATTGTAAAACACAAAGTTATATTACTAATAATTTCAGTTGGCCAAATTAACGAGGACCCGTGTGCACCCGCATGGGCTAGCAAAGCCGGACATATTTTTACACAGCAATGCTATATCCATAGTATATGCATGCATGTGTTCTAAGAGACATGGTTCCACTTCCACCGATAAATTTAGTTTTTGAAGCATGGCAATTACTACTAAACAATTTATGCTACACTTTTTTATGTATTCTATATGATGGAAAATTTAATCCGCATTTTATTGTCTTCTTGTTTTAGAGTAAAAAAATACCTTTCAATAGCAATCCACATTTTTTCCCACCTTGTACTAATGCAAATTGCCATGATTTATTTTTCTTTTTGAGCCATTTTGCAAAAAAAAAAGGAAAAAACATCCATGACAAAATTTTCATGTAAAGATGATGCCATTTTTTCATGGACTATGGCTATTTGTGTTTGTACCATAGCATCAAAAACTGATCTTTTATTACTCAAAGCAAAAACGGGGAATTTTTTTCTTTTTTTCTCCTTTTTGTATTAGTCTCGGGAAAAACCGGGCTTTCCTTTTTTCGAAGGACCCATCTATAGTGCCGTTTTGGGCAAATATTCACAGTTTTTTAGGCCCTGTGCAAAGTAGATTGTGTTTCCCCCGTTTGGCCCAGGAGGCGTGTAGCGGGTCTGGTTGGCCTTGACAATTGGCGAGCTCCTAGTCAGCACTTTTAAGCACCGGCTAGGCAGGTTCGCCCGCTAGTTTTTGTTTTCCTTTTCTTTCTCTAAAAAAGCTTTTTTTTTCTTCAGTTGGTCTCCTAGGAAAAAAACTGCTGGTTTAATTTTGAAAAAATCATGAAAATTAAAATGGTTACTGATTTCAAAAAATAGTTCACCAATTTAGAAAAAAATCATCGATCAAAAAGAAGTTCATCAACTTTGAAAACAAGCTCATCAAATTTGAAAAATGTTCATTGATTTGGATAATAGTCCAGAAATTTGAAAAAAGGTTCATCGCTTTTGAAAATAAGTCCATTAAATTTGAAATAAGTTCATCAAATTTGAATAAATTCCATCGATTTTGATTAAAAAATATCATAGATTTTCAAAAGAAGTTCATTCAATGAAAAAAGTTCTTCAAAATTATAAAAAAAATCATCGATTTTGAAAAGGATGCTTATGAATATGGAAAAAGGTTCACAAATTTGAATAAAAGTTCATGGATTTTAGAAAAAAAAAAAGAGGTTCAGATTTTGAATAAAAAGTTCGTATGTTTTAAAAGAGGCCGAGCATTTAAGAAAGAAATAAAAAGGGAAAAGCAGGAAAAAAACCGAATAAAAACGTCCAGAAAAAACCCAAAAACTGAACAAAGAAATAAAAGGAAAGAAAAAGCAAGTGTAACACAACTGGTGTGGTAGCAAAGTAGTTATTATGCTTCTCTATGAACGGACAGATAGTGAGTTCAATCCCGGTCACTTGCAACCTCCTTTTTTGGAAGATTACACAATTAATATATGGGCCGGCAAGGTAAAAGGACAAAATTACTAATAAGGAGTACTTTGTTTCAAAGATCACTCCCACCTTCTCAAGTTGTGACAAGTGATGCACTGCATGCACACCTCTTATTGCAATTTGAGAGTTTTTCTTTTTATCGTACATCCATTTATTCAAAACATTTTATCTTTTAAACTGTGCGTCCCTTGTTGATAGGTTTTGACGAACTTTTTTTTTCATGAAAAAACGGACGAAAAAACCGAACCTGAGAACATTTCTTTTTCTTTTCCGAAAGAGGCACAACCAAACCTCTCACGAAGCACAACCGTGCCTCTCGCAGAAGAAAACAAAAAACACGTTTTTTTCCGCCGCAATCCTCCCATAAACAAAAAACACGTTATCATCAATTCTTCCATAAGGATTGGGTGAAGAAAAGGGAATCACGAATCCGCTGCAATCCTCAACCTCCATGGGGCAGGAAAATCTCCCGTGCCAGACGAAGCCTTAGGGTCCTAAAAAGACCAGCGCTAATTAAACAGCCCACGCATCTCGTGCGGGAGAGAAAAGGACTAAGCGTCCTTGCCTGTTTTGCGCCTATTAATGTCGCATCCGCATGAGGATTTGACGGCCCAACAGCCAATCCACAGGGAAATCACCTCCGCAAGCGTCCGGTGTTAGACATGGTCTAAGTGCTAAAAGAGGTCAGACAGAACACGGTTTATTAGGACATCTCCAACAGTAGGCGCTTACATAGGCGGTTAAAAACGTACTTAGAAAATAAATACTGTAAATCAAATAATCATCATAGCTCTCACTAACGCAAGGCTGGCCGCTAACAGCGGGCGCTAATCAACCGCTAACCGGCCGTAAAACGAGTCGTTGGCTAAGTCTGAATCTTAGTGAACCTTAAGACAGTAGTATTAGAAACTAATAAAACAGCAGTAGCTGATGCGCATCCGAATGAAGATCGAGTAAAGCGGCCAAGCAGATGGGGCTGTGAACTCACCGTTACGCCGTGTGCAGTCCGAGAGGGAGAGCGGCGGCAGCTTCTGCTCAAGCTTCAACTGTCAACGCACCAGTAGAACGAGGTTGTTATCCAGATATGCTTGAAGAAAGATTGGAACGGAGACATATGGCAGAAGGCTTGAAGCGCTATGTAAATTAGTGAAGGGGCTCTCATATCTAAGCAATATAAACAAATCGGGAGAGGACACATTTTCACGTGGAGCCACATGTGGGTAGACACTGGCCAAGTGTTAATTAAATACATTATAGGGCTCTTTGATTCATAGGATCTGAAAATTGGAGGATTGGCATGCCCTGTCCACTTGAATCATAGGAAACTGAAAACACAGGATTTGGCACAGGTGGCTGTTTGATGGGAGCATAGGAAAAACACAGGAACTTAGAGCATTATAATATCATTTTTTTGAAGGGTGTGCGTTCAAACAAGTAGCCGTTGGTCACTAAGCTAGCCGTTAGGAGTATAAGCTCTGCACTTCATACAACCATAAGAACAAGTTTTGATTCATATGCGCCAGAACGTTACAGGCTGGATAAATTCAGTTTCTAAAACAATAACACAACACAAAAAAGTAAAATTGCACATCTAAGTTTACTAGTAGAACGCCGGTGCGTTATCACGGGCTTTTAAGAAACGTTATGATGCTATTCATGGAGCTAAAATAATTGAGAACATGTTGTCTCAACTATTAGCTAGCTAGTACTGAACACACGGAAATAAACAGGAGCGGGATAAACATGCAAGAGGACCGGTTGATATTAACTCAGGGTCCACCCTGGTGGTCATTATATCTCTGAGTTAAGCAAGCTGAGCAGGTTATGCAAGCTACTGTGTAAAATGTGCATGCATCACCACCTACAAAGGGGTCCAGACAGCAATGGAAGTGCTTACTATGCTCCATTAAAGCAACTAAGAAGATAATTTAGTTTGGGTGAATTTATTAATTGCTTTTCTGCAGGCTTGATTAGCTTGAAGAAGAAAAAGATTTCAAAACAGTGTGGTGATAGAGTAATGTTCAGTTTGGTGCTTTGGGTCATTCTGGATAAGCGATTGGGTAAGCGGTTGCTGTTTACTCACAAGGGATGGATTGGTTGCAGTGAGTTTATGAAAGGAGTAAAATGCACTGTTGATTATTGAACTTGTCGTATAAGCTCACTTTGGTCACTGTACTTAAGAATACGGTCAATACGATAACTATATACGTGATGAGATGATTATACGATCACTATCAGATCGTATAGATCCGTATCCATTCGTTTTGACCGGTCAAACAATTCACTTGGCGCCTCCTGTCATGTGGGTCCTACCTGTCATTCGGTGAAAGAAAGGAGTCGAATAAAAGAAAACTTTACACGAGTACGGATGCCGAAGCGCAGACCTCACGCTCTATGGGCGGACAGTCTAACCAGGTACGCAACCCTCACGTCGTGATTAACAAGAGGAAATTCTCTTTTTGTAATTTCGTGAGACAACCATTCAGTGTTTTTTTTTTCTGCGTGAGAGACATTGGGATTTAAATCATAAGCATGTCATGTGGCTTTGAGTGAATTGAACCTCACACCTCTCGCTACTGCTCATGAACACTGTCTGATTGATCCCTCTGTTCGCTCAGGTATTATTTTAAGTGAATCCTTATTATAACGTGCACACAATACGCATGCATGCACTCGCACACTAGCAGGCAGCGGGCAGACACACACTAGTTAGCACACAGCCAGGCACGCACACACCGGCGACCGACGACGGAGTTGACACCGCAGGGTTGTACTTGGGCAGCCGCACGGCAATCGTGCGCACAAGGCGAGTTGAGTGACCCAGTGTGGGTGGCATCATTGATGGCCATGTCATCTCACGCAGATGGAGTTGGTATGCGTCGCGCCACCTCATCCCGCTGCTCCTGTGCATCGGCCGGCAACGATCGGTACCACGATGCGGCGAGCGCTCACAAGGAACTACACAAGGGCATGGATTGCGTGAATGAGACGGAGAAGGTCAGGAAGTGTGTGGTCTAATGGTCGTGGTGACCACATGGAAGACACGGCACAAGCAGCGAGGGCTCGGGCTTGGCGTAGAGCAACGGGTCGCCAACGTCGGGTGGCAGCCTGACAGGATAGCATGGTCAACAACGGGAACGGCGGACAACTGGAGAGGTGGGACTATATCAGCTGCTTGGCGAAGTACTGCATGAACTTGACGGCAATAGAGGCCACCGTGCGACATACGTCCGTGCTAGTGCGTGTGCACTGCGTCCTGCGTGCGTGCACTGCAAGCTGCGCGCTGCATGCGTGTACTGCTACTGCATACAACGTTCAGGTTCATGCGTGTGATGCTCCTGAATATGCCACTAGTTAATCACAACTTGCTTCTCTTTCACAATGACAGGTAGGACCCGCATGACAGAGAGAGAAAACTGATCTGATGAGGCGCAAGTGGATTGTAATGGATACGGATCTATACGATCTGGCAGTGACCGTATAATCACCTCATCACGTACATAGTTACCGTACTGACCGTATTCTGAAGTACAATGACCAAAGTGAGCTTATACGACAAGTTCAATGATCAACCGTGCATTTTACTTTTATGAAAGTGTACTGGAACTGTTTGTGGAAGTAGTTGTATGAACATGCTGTGTGCAACTAAACTAATCTGATTGCTTACCTTTGGAAATCTTCACCCAATGTGTTGTGCGTTGGTCTATTTTTATAGTATTGTTGTGTTTTTTATTTGTCTCTTTTATGATAGTTTAAGGTGAAAACAGAGTATTTATAATTGTGACATGGACTACAGACTTTTTCTAAGTTTTTAGGTGTGACGGTGGTGGTGTGAACACGGATATATGTGTCTGGATTTAGTTGATATGCGTCTGATGTGTTTCAGGTGTGGTGTTCTTCCTTTAATAAATTGATAGGTGCTTGCTTCCAGTGGCGGAGCAAGGGAGAATATCTAGTGATACCAGACCTTAAATGCTCCCATGATACCATTTCAAAAAACTTAATTCTAAATCTTTCAAAAATTATGAAAACAATCATGAATGTTCATAAGGTATGTGTCTACAACCCCTAAAAAGTTCAGATTCAAATTCGAAATGCACATTGAGAATCAAAAAGACAAACCCAGATGTGAATAATGTCAATTTGGCTTTTGTCTTTTTGTGAAACTATTCATGCTGGATTTATCATTTTTGTTTCTCAATATGTTTTTCGAATTTGGATCTGGTTTTTTTAGGGGTTGTAGTCATATATGTTGTGAACATGCACAAAAATTTTCAGAATTTTTTGAAACATCTAAAATTGATTTTTCAAAGTTAGTATCATGGGAGCATTTAGGGTGTGGTATCACCTGATACTCACCCGGCGGAGCTACATTTACCACTGAGGGGGCCATTGGCCTCACCCCCCAAGCCTTGGATATTTACTGAAGGAAAATAGAATGAAATGCATAGATTAAGAAGATTGCATGCATTTGGCCCCCTCAAACATGTGTATTTTCTCCTTGGCCCCCCTTTGATTCTCTTCAAGCTCCGCCACTGCTTGCTTCTGTTAATTATACCTTCCGCATTACGAGGTACCACGCCGTTCTTGAGTGCAATTGTCTTGGTTTAGACAATAGCCAAGCCCTTCGCCTCCTCTGCCCTCGCGCCTTTCCCGTCGCCTGCCGAATCGTGCTCACACGCGCTCGTCTCTGCCCAGACCTTCGCCATGGACAACGCCTGCATAAACTTCACCATCGTCGCGCGCTTGGTGCGGATGCTCAAGATCGACGGCTTCGGCCTGACCGAGAGCATGGACCACAACGACTGCATCAAATCCAGGTGGACCTTCGACGGGTACGACTGGGAGGTCTGTGTCTACATCGCGATGACCGCTGGCGGCAGCGGCGGCGCATATGTGGTGCTGGATGTCGCCTTCCTCAGCAAGCCCCCGCAGGGGCTGCCGACTGGTCGACCAGAGAGGGATACTCAAACCATCCAACGAAACCAGTATCTCAAAGATGTTCAGTCACCCCCAGGAATGCTCGACCAAGGCGGCGGTCATCGGGCGGCGCGCTGGTGGCGTCGGCGTTCCTCCGGGCAGATTCCTTCACTATGGAATGCACCATTGAGGTTCTCAAGGAGCTGCCTGATACGGTGACGGACCATGTCGAAGAAGTGTCGGTGCCATCCTCAAACTTGGTCGGCACCTGGCTGAACTCCTGCAGAGCGAGGCCGGAGCGGACGTAACATTCCTCGTGTCTGGTAAGTCCTTTGCCGTGCATAAGAGCATACTGGCCGCGAGGTCTCCGGTTTTAATGGCGCAGTTCTTTGGAGACATTAAGGAGAAATGCTTGCTGTGGAGATCGAGGACATGGAGGCTGCGGTATTCAAGGCATTGCTTCACTTCATGTACACTGATACCGTGGCGGAGTTTGACGAGAAGGGCGAGGAGGTGACAATGTTAGCTCAGCATCTGCTTGCAACTGCTGACAGATACGGGCTCGACAGGCTCAAGCTGATCTGTGAAGGCAAGATCTCTGATGGCATCAATGTCGACACTGCAGCGACGTTTCTGGCTCTAGCCGAGCAGCATAACTGTCCACGGCTCAAGGCGAAGTGCGTTCAGTTCATCATTAGAAATCGTGAAGTTCTTGATGTTGTGTTGGCGACGGAGGGGTACAAGTACCTGGCGGCAAGCTGCCCTTCAGTGTTGGCTGACCTTCTCAAGTCGAGCCTGCGCGTGGGATGAAGAGCTGATGCATTTGTTTAGAAGATCAGGGAGGGGGAACCCCCCCAGTTCCATTACTCAGAATGAAACCATATAGGTCCGAAAACGTCATGTCCAGCATGTACCATAAGGCAAACTAGAAACTAGGAAGATAAAACAAAACATTCGAATGAGAGCTGCTCACAGGCAACCGAAGGTGAACTAGAGACGAATTACATCGTAATCAGTAGCTTCGGTTTCACTGAGCCTGTGGACGTCATCTTCTTGACCCTTTTCATCGGCGCCGCCCCGGGTGATGGGGACCACACCCCCACCTCCAGAACTGAGACCGGACTGAGGATGTTGTGCTTCCCTGGCTTCTTCTTGCTGGTAGGGGACACCGGTCCTTCATCGTCTGACAGACTAAGACCCCCCAAGCAAGCTTGCGTGTCCAGAGAGGTTATCCACTTTTTATCCTCAAAGGCTGTTTGAGGTAATGCATCAAAAAGGCTTCCAGCTCTCTTTGTTGCTGTGTCGGCAGAAGCATCATCCATGATCTTAGCGCCTTCAGGATCCTCCACCCTATCTGTTTGATATCAATCCAGGGAAGATAGTCAAAAAGCATGTTGTATCTAAATTTCCAGATGCACCAGAGGACCACAACATTAACCATGTTCAAAACTAGATGTTTCTTGTTAGAAACCCATAGTTTCGATACTGATTCATAAGATATGGTGTCTGGTTTCTTAAAGAAACTATGCACAATGTTCCAGATAGCAGTGGGCACCACACAATCATAGAATAGATGAGTGATGCTTTCTTCACAGGAGCAGAAAAGACATTCTTTACCTCTATTTATATGCCTTTTAAGAAGATTATCCTTAGTCATAAGCTTATTATATCCCAGGTGCCACAGAAACATGTGAATCCTGGGGGGGACAGATAATTTCCAAACAGCAGGAATGAAGACTGGCTGCACCCCGCGGAAATTAATGATTGGATAAAGAGAGCTAGTCGAGTAAACACCATTGTTCTCTAATTGCCAGATCAGGGCATCTGTATCATTAGAGGAAGTAATACTTTTAGCTATTTCTAGTAGCTCATACCACTTCTCCATCATGGGTGGGGAAAAAGACCTCCTAAAGGAAAGTTTGAGGGAGTCCCCATCCCAGGTAGATTGGATAGTAACATTTTTCTCCTCACAAATGAGGTAAAGATCCCAGAATTGCACAACAACGGGAGCTGTGCCTATCCAAGTATCTTCCCAGAACCTAATCTTAGAACCACCCCCACTACCCATCTATATCCAAATTTGATGCTCTTGATCACATAAACCACCCCTTTCCAAAATATGGAAGCATTGGTGGAGGATCTCAAGAAGATATTTGGTGAACTGGTGTTATATTTACTATCAATTACCTTTTTCCACAGCTTCCCTTCCCCCTGAATGTACCTTTTGAGCCAAGAGCCAAGGAGGCACATATTGACTTCTTTAAGGTTTGGAATGCCTAACCCCCCATATTCTTTCTTCATGCAGATCATCCCCCAGTTGGCTAAGTGGAGTTTTCTGTTTCCCTCAAAATCACTCCAGAGGCAGTGGGCCATTTGAGTGTTGATGAGATCCATAGCCCACATGGGAAATTTAAAGAAAGAAAGGAGATAGATAGGTATACTAGATAGGCAAGCTTGAATTAGGATTAGCCTTCCTCTATATGAGAGAAGCTTACCTCTCCAACCAGCAATCCTTTTAAGGATTTTATCAATCAATGGTTGAATATCTTCTCTCCTAAGTTTATCATAGTGGAGAGACACCCCTAAGTATTTAATAGGAAAATTACCAATAGGGTAGCCAAAGATCTCAACAAAGATACTAGTTTCATCTTATGATAGCCGTATTGGTACTAATTTACTTTTACTATAGTTTGTAGGACCTTGAAGTATGTCTAGAGGGGGGTGATTAGACTACTTGACATTAAAAACTTAGCCTTTTCCCAATTTTAGAGTTTGGCAGATTTTAGCTATCTTTGGACAAGTCAAGCAATCATCACACAATTCAAGCAAGCATGCAAAGAGTATATGAGCAGCGGAAATTAAAGCATGCAACTTGCAAGAAAGTAAAGGGAAGGGTTTGGAGGATTCAAACGCAATTGGAGACACGGATGTTTTTGGTGTGGTTCCGATAGGTGGTGCTATCATACATCCACATTGATGGAGACTTCAACCCACGAAGGAGTAGCAGTTCTGCTGAGTCCACGGAGGGCTCCACCCACGAAGGGTCCACGAAGAAGCAACCTTGTCTATCCCACCATGGCCGTCGCCCACGAAGGACTTGCCTCACTAGCGGTAGATCTTCACGAAGTAGGCGATCTCCCTTGCCCTTACAAACTCCTTGGTTCAACTCCACAATCTTGTCGGAGGCTCCCAAGTGACACCTAGCCAATCTAGGAGACACCACTCTCCAAGAAGTAACAAATGGTGCGTTGATGATGAACTCCTTGCTCTTGTGCTTCAAATGATAGTCTCCCCAACACTCAACACTCTCTCATGGGATTTGGATCTTGTGGAAAGAAGATTTGAGTGGAAAGCAACTTGGTAAGGCTAGAGATCAAGATTCATATGGTAGGAATGGAATATCTTGGCCTCAACACATGAGTAGGTGGTTCTCTCTCAGAAATGGTAAGTTGGAAGTGTAGGTTTGTTCTGATGGCTCTCTCCACGAATGAAGAGGAGGTGGAGGGGTATATATAGCCTCCACACAAAATCTAACCATTACACACAATTTACCAAACTCGGTGGGACCGATTCAATAGACTCGGTCAGACCGATTTAGTAAACCTAGTGACCGTTAGGATTTTCGGTGGGACCGACATGCAACACGGTAGGACCGATATGGTTAGGGTTAGGGCATAACGTAATCTCGGTGAGACCGATTACACAAACTCGGTGAGACCGATTTTGGGAATAAGCTTTCGAGAGAGTTGGTCAGGTAAACTCGGTGGGACCGATTCGCTCATTTCGGTGAGACCGAAATGTTATGAAAGGGATACAGGGAGTTTACATTGCAATCTCGGTGAGACCGATCGCTCACTTCGGTTAGATCGAAACGTTACGAAGGGAAACAGGGAGATTACAACCCCATCTCGGTGAGACCGAGATCCCTATCGGCAAGACCGATTTGCCTAGGGTTTGTGGCAGTGGCTATGACATTTGAACTCGGTGGCGCCAGATAGAAAGAATCGGTAGGACCGATTTTGACTTTGGGTTTAGGTCATATGTGGATGTGAGAAAGTAGTTGAGGGTATTTGGAGCATATCACTAAGCACTTGAAGCAAGAGGCTCATTGAGCAACACCTCATCCCTCCTTGATAGTATTGGCTTTTCATATAGACTCAATGTGATCTTGGATCACTAAAATGTAAAATGAAGAGTCTTGAGCTTTTGAGCTTGAGCCAATCCTTTGTCCTTGATATTTTGAGGGATCCACTTTCATCATCCATGCCATGCCATTCATTGAGCTTTCCTGAAATAATAGTCTTGGAATAATATTAGCTCAATGAGCTATATGTTGTTATGAATTACCAAAACCACCTAGGGATAGTTGCACTTTTAATCTCCCCCTTTTTGGTAATTGATGACAACATATAGATCAAAGCTTCGAAAAATGATAATAAGATTGAAAAACATCGTCGCTTTGAGAAGTATGTGATAAGCAAGAGCTCCCCCTAAATTTGTGCATAGTTTAAAATTTGCTTTGGACTGCAAATGCACAAGGAATTAGGCTCATGGGTTACTCTTCCATGTCACATACATCTTGGTGGAGCGCTCAAAATAATAAATATTGAATACATGCACTCATCACCAAGCAAAGTGAATGATCATATAAGGATAGGTAAGATAATATCATTTAGCAAGCATAAGTGTAGCTTATGATCAAACACATGATCATCAATGTCTCACAGATAATAGCATAGTATCTCGAGCAATAAAAAGCAAACAAAAGTTTAACCACCAAAGCAAGAGAGAACAAAAGCAACACACTCTCTCTCGAAGCCTATGATCTATACATTTTTCTCCCCCTTTGGCAACAAGTTACCAAAAAGTTCATAGAAAATGCATAGTGCTAGATCGACTCTCAGGCTTGATCTTCAGGTGGTGGTGTAGAGATGGCTCCTTGGACGAAGGCTTCAGTTGATGTGGATGGAGCTGGAGGAGTTGGTGCTGGAGCTGGTTGCACTAGAGCTGTAGGAGCTGTAGCTGGTGCAGATGATGTGGCTCTGGTGTGCGCCACGAGCACTGCAGTGACCTATGAGCTCTAGGCACTCTGGCAAATGCATCGAGTGGTTGTCTTGCCCTTCCTCTCCTGCATGTCATCCTCGAGCTGCTCCACAACCGATGAATCTCGTTACTTTGACATCTAGATCATAGAATTTTTGTTCCATGATTCTTTCCAGGCTCTCCTGGTTTTGAGTTAGGGTGGCCAACCCCTTCTCAATCCTCAGTGTTGATGCTATCAAGTAACCAAGCTGCTCCTGCTTGTTCTTCAAAAAGTACTCAGATGCCTCCTCTTGAGTTGGCATCTTGGCAGCCTTCTCTCTCTTTGCCTTCTCCTTCTTCTATTGAGCTTGCACTGAAGATGGTTCATTTTCATTCATGACAACTTGATTGTCCTTAAAGTCTGGATAGATAGCAAAATGTTCCTTATCCAGCAAGTATGTTCCTGTGCCCATCTTTGAGTTAATCAACTCCTGAATCTGTGGGGCATACCCACAACTTCTCTTCTGATCTGCTGCTGTCCTCTTAATGGTCTCGACAATGAGGCTCATGACCTTGAATTTTTGTGGCACATCAAACAAGTGTAGCAAGTTGATAGCATGCCCTCTAATTGTTGGGGAACGTAGTAATTTCAAAAAATTTCCTACGCACACACAAGATCATGGTGATGTATAGCAACGAGAGGGGAGAGTGTTGTCTACATACCCTTGTAGACCCGGCGGAAGCGATCTGGCGTAGAGGAAGTAGTCGACGTTCTCCTCGCGATCCGACCGATCCGGCGCCGTTACTCCGGCGCCCGAGTTCTTGACACACGTACAGCTCGATGGCGTCCCTCGTACTCGATCCAGCCGAGTGTCGAGGAGAGTTCCGTCGGACGACGGCGTGGTGGACGATCTTGATGTTTCACGCGCGAGGGCTTCGCCTAAGCTTGACGGTATGACCGAGGTGGAATATGGTGGAGGGGCACCGCACACGGCTAAGGAACGATCCGTAGATCAAACTTGTGTCTTCTAGGGTGCCCCCTGCCCCGTATATAAAGGAGGGAGGGGGAGGCCGGCCGCCTAGAGGAGGCGGCAGGGAGGAGTCCTACTCCTACCGGGAGTAGGACTCCCCTTTTCCTAGTTGGAATAGGATTGGGGGAGGGAAGAGGAGAGGCGCGCCCCCTCCTGTCCTATTCGGACTGGGGGGGGGGGCGTGACCCCCTGGCCGGCCCTTCCTCTTCTCCCTCGAGGCCCACCGAGGTCCATTTACCCCGGGGTTCCGTAACCTCCGGTACTCGATAAATTCTGTTTTACCGGAACCATTCGAACTCCAAACATAGGCTTCAATATATCAATCTTTATGTCTCGACCATTTCGAGACTCCTCGTCATGTCCGTGATCACATCCGGGACTCCGAACTTCTTCGGTACATCAAAATACATAAACTCATAGTAACTGTCATCGAAACCTTAAGCGTGCGGACCCTACGGTTCGAGAACAATGTAGGCATGACCTAGAACTATTCTCGGTCAATAACCAATAGCGGGACCTGGATGCCCATATTGGTTCCTACATATTCTACGAAGATCTTTGTCGGTCAGACCGCATAACAACATACGTTGTTCCCTTTGTCATCGGTATGTTACTTGCCCGAGATTCGATCGTCGGTATCCAATACCTAGTTCAATCTCGTTACCGGCAAGTCTCTTTACTCGTTCCGTAATACATCATCTCATAACTAACTCATTAGTTGTAGTGCTTGCAAGGCTTCAGTGATGTGTATTACCGAGAGGGCCCAGAGATACCTCTCCGACAATCGGAGTGACAAAACCTAATCTCGAAATACGCCAACCCAACATCTGCCTTTGGAGACACCTGTAGTACTCCTTTATAATCACCCAGTTACGTTGTGACGTTTGGTAGCACCAAAGTGTTCCTCCGTAAGCGGAGTTGCATAATCTCATAGTTACGAGGAACATGTATATGTCATGGATAAAAGCAGTAGCAACATACTAAGCGATCGTGTGCTAAGCTAATGGAATGGGTCATGTCAATCAGATCATTCTACTAATGATGTGACCTTGTTAATCAAATAACAACTCTTTGTTCATGATCGGAAACATAACCATCTTTGATTAACAAGCTAGTCTAGTAGAGGCATACTAGTGACATATTGTTTTGTCTATGCATTCACACATGTATCATGTTTCCGGTTAATACAATTCTAGCATGAATGATAAACATTTATCATGAAATAAGGAAATAAATAATAACTTTATTATTGCCTCTAGGGCATATTTCCTTGATCTCCCACTTGCACTAGAGTCAATAATCTAGATTACATAGTAATGATTCTAACACCCATGGAGTCTTGGTGCTGATCATGTTTTGCTCGTGGAAGAGGCTTAGTCAACGGGTCGCAACATTCAGATCCGTATGTATCTTGCAAATCTCTATGTCTCCCACGGACTAAGTCCGGATGGAATTGAAGCGTCTCTTGATGTGCTTGGTCCTCTTGTGAAATCTGGATTCTTTTGCTAAGGCAATTGCTCGATATTGTCACGAAGATTTTCATTGGACCCGATGCACTAGGTATGACACCTAGATCGGATATGAACTCCTTCATCCGAGACTCCTTCATTAGCTGCTTCGAAGCTGCTATGTACTCCGCTTCACATGTAGATCCCGCTTCTGACGCTTTGTTTAGAACTGCACCAACCGACAGCTCCTCCGTTTAGTGTAAATCATTATCCGGTCTGCGATTTAGAATCGTCCGGATCGGTGTCAAAGCTTGCATCAACGTAACCGCCACGATGAGCTCTTTGTCACCTCCATATCGAGAAACATATCCTTAGTCCTTTTCGGTATTTCGGGATGTTCTTGACCGCTGTCCGATGATCCACTCTGGATTACTTTGGTACCTCCTGCTAGGCTTATAGCAAGGCACACATCAGTCGGTACACAGCATTGCATACATGATAGAGCCTATGGCTGAAGCATAGGAACATCTTTCATTTTCTCTCTATCTTCTGCGGTGGTGGGCATTGAGTCTTACTCAACTTCACACCTTGTAACACGGCAAGAACCCTTTCTTTGCTTGATCCATTTTGAACTTCTTCAAAATTTTGTCAAGGTATGTGCTTTGTGAAAGTCCAATCAAGCGTCTTGATCTATCTCTATAGATCTTAATGCCCAATATGTAAGCAGCTTCACCGAGGTCTTTCATTGAAAAACTCTTATTCAAGTATCCCTTTATGCTATCCAGAAATTCTATATCATTTCCGACCAGCAATATGTCATCTACATATAATATCGAAATGCTCTGAGCTCCCACTCACTTTCTTGTAAATCTGAGCTTCTCCAAAAGTCTGTACAAACCCAAATGCTTTGATCACACTATCAAAGCGTTTATTCCAACTCGAGATGCTTGCACCAGTCCATAGATGGATCATTGGAGCTTGCACACTTTGTTAGCTCCTTTGGATCGATAAAACCTTCGGTTGCATCATATACAACTCTTCTTCCGTAAATCCATTCAGAATGCGTCTTTACATCCATTTGCCAAATTTCATAATCATAAAATGCGGCAATTGCTAACATGATTCGGACGGACTTAAGCATCGCTACTGGTGAGAAGGTCTCATCGTAGTCAATCCCTTGAACTTGCCGAAAACCTTTTGCGACAAGTCGAGCTTTATAAACGATAACATTACCGTCGGCGTCGGTCTTCTTCTTGAAGATCCACTTGTTTTCTATTGCTTGCCTACCCTCGGGCAAGTCAACCAAAGTCCATACTTTGTTTTCATACATGGATCCCATCTCAGATTTCATGGCCTCAAGCCATTTTGCGAATCTGGGCTCACCATCGCTTCTTCATAGTTCGTAGGTTCATCATGATCTAGTAGCATGATTTTCGAACAGGATTACCATACCACTCAGTGCGGATCTTACTCTGGTTGATCTACGAGGTTACGTAGTAACTTGATCGAAGTTTCATGATCAACATCATCAACTTCCTCACTACTTGGTGTAGATGTCTCAGAAACCGGTTTCTGCGATGAACTACTTTCAAGTAAGGGAGAAGGTACTACTACCTCATCAAGTTCCACTTTCCTCCCACTCACTTCTTTCGAGAGAAACTCCTTCTCTAGAAAGGATCCATTCTTAGCAATGAATGTCTTGCCTTCGGATCTGTGATAGAAGGTGTACCCAACTGTCTCCTTTGGGTATCCTATGAAGACACATTTCTCCGATTTGGGTTCGAGCTTATCAGGTTGAAGCTTTTTCACATAAGCATCGCATCCCCAAACTTTAAGAAAGCGACAACTTTGGTTTCTTGCCAAACCACAGTTCATAAGGTGTCGTCTCAGCGGATTTCGACGGTGTTCTATTCAGTGTGAATGCGGCCGTCTCTAGAGCATAACCCCAAAGCGATAGCGGTAAATCTGTAAGAGACATCATAGATCGCACCATATCTAGTAAAGTACGATTCGACGTTCGGACACACCATTACTGTTGTGGTGTTCGGGTGGCGTGAGTTCTAAACTATTCGCATTGTTTCAAATGTAGACCAAACTCGTAACTCAAATATTCACCTCCACGATCGGATCGTAGAAATTTAATTTTCTTATTACGATGATTTTCAACTTCACTCTGAAATTCTTTGAACTTTTCAAATGTTTCAGACTTATGTTTCATTAAGTAGATATACCCATATCGCTTAAGTCATGTGTGAAGGTGAGAAAATAACGATATCCGCCACGAGCCTCAACATTCATCGGACCACATACATACAGTATGTATGATTTCCAACAAATCTGTTGCTCTCTCCATAGTACCGGAGAAGCGGGTTCGGTCATCTTGCCCATAAGGCATGGTTACATAAGTGCCAAGTGATTCATAATCAAGTGACTCCAAAAGTCCATCGGTATGGAGTTTCTTCATGCGCTTTACACCGATATGACCTAAGCGGCGATTGCCACAATTAAGTTGCACTATCATTATCAACTCTGCATCTTTTGGTTTCAACATTATGAATATGTGTATCACTACTATCGAGATTCATCAAAATAGACCACTCCTCAAGGGTGCATGACCATAAAAGATATTACTCATATAAATAGAACAACCATTATTCTCGATTTAAATGAATAACCGTCTCGCATCAAACAAGATCCGGATATAATGTTCATGCTCAACGCAGCACCAAATAACAATTATTTAGGTCTAAAGCTAATCCGAAGGTAGATGTAGAGGTAGCGTGCCGACCGCGATCACATCGACTTTGGAACCATTTCCACGCGCATCGTCACCTCGTCCTTTGCCGGTGTTAAGCAATCCGTAGTCCTGTTTGAGTTGCAAATATTAGCAGAACCGATTATCAAATACCAGTGCTCTCTGTGAGCTCTAGTAAGGTACACATCAATAACATGTATATCACATATACCTTTGTTCACCTTGCCATCCTTCTTATCCGCCAAATACTTGGGGCAGTTCCGCTTCGGTGACCAGTCGCTTGCGGTAGAAGCACTCAGTTTCAGGTTTAGGGCCGGACTTGGGTTTCTTCTCTGAGCAGCAACTTGCTTGCTGTTCTTCTTGAAGTTCCCTTCTTCTTCCCTTTGCCTTTCTTCTTGAAACTAGTGGTCTTATTGACCATCAACACTTGATGCTCCTTCTTGATTTCTACCTCCGCAGCCTTTAGCATTGCGAAGAGCTCGGTATAGTCTTTACTAACCCTTGCATATTATAGTTCATCACGAAGCCTTTGTAGCTTGGTGGCGGTGATTGGAGAATTCATCAATGACACAATCATCCGGAAGATTAACTCCCAATTGTGTCAAGTGATTGTAGTACCCGGACATTACGAGTATGTGCTCACTAACGAACTATTCTCCTCCATCTTGCAGCTATAGAACTTATTGGAGACTTCATATCTCTCAATCCGGGCATTACTGTTGGAATATCAACTTCAACTCTGGAACATCTCATATGCTCCATGACGTTCAAAACGTCGTTGAAGTCCCGGTTCTAAGCCGTAAAGCATGGCACCTTGAACTATAGAGTAGTCATCGCTTTGCTCGCGAGACGTTCTTAACGTCGTCGGTTGCATCGGCGAAGAGGCACTGGCACCTAGCGGTGCATCCGGGGCGTAACTCTTACGTGCAGCAATGAGGATAATCCTCGAGTTACGGACCCGATCCGTGTAATTGCTACCATCATCTTTCAACTTTGCTTTCTCAAGGAACGCATTAAAATTCAACGGAACAACAAAGACGAGCCATCTATCTACAATCAAACATAAACAAGCAAGATACTATCGGTACTAAGTTCATGATAAATTTAAGTTCAATTAATCATATTACTTAAGAACTCCCACTTAGAAAGACATCTCTCTAGTCATCCAAGTGATCACGTGATCCAAATCAACTAAACCATAACCGATCATCACGTGAAATGGAGTAGTTTTCAATGGTGAACATCTTATGTTGATCATATCTACTATATGATTCACGCTCGACCTTTCGGTCTCCGTGTTCGAGGCCATATCTGCATATGCTAGGCTCGTCAAGTATAACCCGAGTATTCTGCGTGTGCAAAACTGGCTTGCACCCGTTGTAGATGGACGAGAGCTTATCACACCCGATCATCACGTGGTGTGCAGGCACGACGAACTTTGGCAATGGTGCATACTCGGGAGAACACTTCTTGATAATTTAGTGAGAGATCATCTTATAATGCTACCGTCAATCAAAGCAAGATAAGATGCATAAAAGGATAAACATCACATGCAAATCAATATAAGTGATATGATATGGTCATCATCATCTTGTGCTTCATGATCTCCATCTTGCAGCACCACCATGATCACCATCGTCACCGGCGCGACACCTTGATCTCCATCGTAGCATCGTTGTCGTCTCGCCAAACTTATGCTTCTCGACTATCGCTACCGCTTAGTGATAAAGTAAAGCATTACGAAGCGATTGCATTGCATACAATAAGCGACAACCATATGGCTCCTGCCGATTGCCGATAACCGATTACAAAACATGATCATCTCATACAATAAAATATAGCATCACGTCTTGACCATATCACATCACAACATGCCCTGCAAAAACAAGTTAGGCGTCCTCTACTTTGTTGTTGCAAATTTTACGTGGCTGCTACGGGCTTAAGCAAGAACCAGTCTCACCCACGCATCAAAACCACAGCGATACTTCGTCAAATAGACTCCGTTTAACCTTCTCAAGGACCGGGCGTAGCCACACTCGGTTCAACTAAAGTGAGAGAGACAGCACCCACCGGTCACCTTTAAGCAGCGAGTGCTCGTGGCGGTGAAACCAATCTCGCGTAAGCGCACGCGTAATGTCGGTGTCGGGCGCTTCATCTCACAATACCGCTGAACAAAAGTATGACATCTTTGGTAGGTAGTATGACTTGTATCGCCCACAACTCACTTGTGTTCTACCGTGCAAAACATCAAACCATAAAAACCTAGGCTCGGATGCCCTTTGTTGGGGAGCGTAGTAATTTCAAAAATTTCCTACGCACACACAAGATCATGGTGATGTATAGCAACGAGAGGGAGAGTGTTGTCTACATACCCTTGTAGACCAAGCGGAAGCGATCTGGCGTAGAGGAAGTAGTCGACGTTCTCCTCGCGATCCGACCGATCCGGCGCCGTTACTCGGCGCCCCGAGTTCTTGACACACGTACAGCTCGATGGCGTCCCTCGTACTCGATCCAGCCGAGTGTCGAGGAGAGTTCCGTCAAGACGACGGCGTGGTGACGATCTTGATGTTTCACGGCGCGAGGCTTCGCCTAAGCTTCGCGACGGTATGACCGAGGTGGAATATGGTGGAGGGGCACCGCACACGGCTAAGGAACGATCCGTAGATCAAACTTGTGTCTTCTAGGGTGCCCCCTGCCCCGTATATAAAGGAGGGAGGGGGAGGCGGCCGGCCTAGAGGAGGGCGGGAGGAGTCCTACTCCTACGGGAGTAGGACTCCCCCTTTCCTAGTTGGAATAGGATTGGGGAGGGGAAGAGGAAGGCGCCGCCCCCCCTCCTGTCCTATTCGGACTGGGGGGGGGGCGTGGCCACCCCTGGCCGGCCCTTCCTCTTCTCCCTCGAGGCCCACCGAGGCCCATTTACCCCGGGGTTCCAGTAACCTCCGGTACTCGGTAAATTCCTGTTTTCGCCGGAACCATTCGAACTCCAAACATAGGCTTCCAATATATCAATCTTTATGTCTCGACCATTTGAGACTCCTCGTCATGTCCGTGATCACATCCGGGACTCGAACTTCTTCGGTACATCAAAATACATAAACTCATAGTAAGCATCATCGAAACCTTAAGCGTGCGGACCCTACGGTTCGAGAACAATGTAGGCATGACCTAGAACTATTCTCGGTCAATAACCAATAGCGGGACCTGGATGCCCATATTGGTTCCTACATATTCTACGAAGATCTTTGTCGGTCGGACCGCATAACAACATCGTTGTTCCTTTGTCATCGGTATGTTACTTGCCCGAGATTCGATCGTCGGTATCAATACCTAGTTCAATCTCGTTACCGTCAAGTCTCTTTACTCGTTCCGTAATACATCATCTCATAACTAACTCATTAGTTGTAGTGCTTGCAAGGCTTGATGATGTGTATTACCGAGAGGGCCCAGAGATACCTCTCCGACAATCGGAGTGACAAAACCTAATCTCGAAATCGCCAACCCAACATACGCCTTTGGAGACACTGTAGTACTCCTTTATAATCACCCGATTCACGTTGTGACGTTTGGTAGCACCAAAGTGTTCCTCCGTAAGCAGGAGTTGCATAATCTCATAGTTACAGGAACATGTATATGTCATGGATAAAAGCGGTAGCAACATACTAAGCGATCGTGTGCTAAGCTAATGGAATGGGTCATGTCAATCAGATCATTCTACTAATGATGTGACCTTGTTAATCAAATAACAACTCTTTGTTCATGGTCAGGAAACATAACCATCTTTGATTAACAAGCTAGTCTAGTAGAGGCATACTAGTGACATATTGTTTTGTCTATGCATTCACACATGTATCATGTTTCCGGTTAATACAATTCTAGCATGAATGATAAACATTTATCATGAAATAAGGAAATAAATAATAACTTTATTATTGCCTCTAGGGCATATTTCCTTCACTAATCATGTTGTGGTCACCTGACTTGGGCAACAGAGTGTGCCTTAGGATCCAGTTGATTGTTGGCAGCCCTGACAGAAGAAAATGAACTACCCAAACTTATGTGTCTCAACTGCAGCATCAGGAATTTCCTTGTACATATGAGCCATGGTATTGTGGTCCATCTTCTTCTTGGCATAGACATCCAAGTCATCTTCACTCTCCTTTGGGGCATTGATCAGACTAGCCCATTCCTCAATTGTTGACTAGTACCTTGTACCTTCAGACATCCAAACTATCCTACCATCTGGATAGAAGTGTGATGTGGAGTAGAATTGCATAATGAGCTCATCATTCCACTTTGTGAGCTTCTGCCCAACAAATTCTGCAACTCCACAAGCAACAAAGCTATCTTGCACTCCAGGATAGTGTTCCTCATTTTCCTTCATGTAGGTCCAGTTGACCCACCTCATATCACACACTATTGGTTTCTTGTCCAACAGCACTGTCTCATAGAAGTCCCGCTGTTCCTTAGTGTGGAACCTATAATCAACAACAGTTCTTCTCCTGGTAGCATATGGATCTGACAGCCTCCACAATCTGAGTCCTGCATCCTTTCTCAACTTCATATTCTCAGCCACAGGATGAGCATCATTGTGGTCTGGAATCTTTGGCTTTAGCTTCCTCAGGACTTGTCCTTCATCATCTTCCTCATCAGCAACTTCAGGCACTGGGGCCTTGTTCTTCTCAGTAGCTGGAATACTCCTGGTATTCCTCTTTGGTGCAATCTTGGGCTTGGGGGCAGCTTTGGGTGCTTCCTTGGGCTTTGATGTTGCAGCCCCTGACTTTATAGCATCACCCATCAGCTTCTGTGCCTTGGGTGCTGGTGCAGCAACCTCTTCTTCCTCTTCAGTGTCTCTCCTCATAGAGGGATTTCCAAGAACCTGGGCAGTAGTGGTTCTGGCTGTCTTCTTCTTATCTTGTCCAGCAGCTTCATCTTCTGATTCAATGGTAAACTTCATAGTTTCTCCAGTGGGAACTTTCTTGGGTTTGGAAGTTGTGACTCTTCTTGCCGATGCCTCTTTGGGTTCAGTCTTTTCAGGCACTTGAGTTGATCCTCTGACCTTCAGCATAGGTGTCCTCTTGGCAGGCACCTTCCTATTAAGTCCAGGCTTTGTGTTCTTTGCTGAGGCATACTCCTTTTTGAGCACTACCTTCTTGGAAGTAGCCTCATCTTCTTCTGCCATATAATCCTCATCCTTAGATTCTGAGGTTCTCTTCTTCCTTGTCCTGGTGGCAGCTTTAGGCAGATTGCTTGGGGTGCTCCTGCTGCCATCATCTGAAGTGCTAGAGGGACTAGTGCCCTCACTCATGTGATTATGCTCTTCTGACTTGTTCTGACTATCACTTTGGTCTGACATGCTGCAAATCACTGATTGCTGACCCTGTGAATAGTTATAGATGAGATAGAATGGATGAGCTTCACAAAATGCAGAGATTTTTGCAAAAGAATGATTCAAAAATTCAGTTTTAGTTTTCCACAGAAAGCATTTCGGATCAACCGATCTTCAAACTCGGTGATACCAAAGCAGTTTTGGAACTTAAACTGGTGAACTCGGTCGGACCGAGTCATAGTTCGGTGGCACCGAGACTGCTAGGGTTTCATAAAGTCCTAAAATCGGTCACACCGATTAGCAATTCTCGGTCATACCGAGAGTTACTAGTGCAATGGCGTTAGCCAAATCGGTGGGACCGAGTTTTACAACTCGGCGGGTCCGAGATGGTTTCGGCGGAAACCTAACCCTAAATTTTCAAATCGCATCTAATCTAAGGATTGTATTGACTGGATAGGAGTGTTTCAATTGTGGCAAGAATCATAATGCACACAATGTGCTAGGAATCAGATGAGGATAGCACTGTGATCGAGTCCATACCCTAGCTTGGCGATGAACTCACTACGACGGCAACGACGGGGGTGAATTCCGTTGATGGCGGTGGAGACCAGCGACAGGAGGCGGTTGGCGACGAGGAGACGATCCGGAGACCCTGGTGGCAGAGCGAGCTATTGCGCGGGCGAAGAGGTTCGGAGAAATTTCCAAATTTTGCCCGTGAGTATATATAGCCCGACCACAGCCGGTGTGACCGAAAGTGGAACAACTCGGTGGCGAGATGCATAAGCGTATCGATTCTGCAACTCGGTGTGACCGAAACGTTCAAATCGGTTGCACCGAGATTGAAAACCTAGATCGACTTAGTGATCTCGGTAGGACCGAAATGGAGGAATCGGTCACACCGAGAATCACAAAGAAGTTTTGGAAGTTTAAGTCTATGACGAATCGGGGACTCCGAGTGCTCCTCACACAGAGTGGTTCGAATATGACTTGATCAAATTTTGTGATGTAGCATGAATAGAGTTTGAGACGAGAAAAACATAGATAGCTAGAGAAGGTTCTTAGGCATTCTTGTCCATCCACTTGGCAAAAATAAAAAGAACCCAAACAATCAAACAACAAGCGGATGTCCTCGAATGAGTAAAATATGCAACCAACATGCTCACACAATGGAATGGCAAATAAAACATGTGGCAAAGCATGCACAACCAATTCTAGCATCTATCAAACAATTGGCGATGAATAAGTCATCTATATATGAGTATATTGACTTAGGAGTCAAATGAGAACATTTGATCATAGGTCATACTCATCGTTTAAGCTCAAGTGGGGTTACCACTTTTACATAATGCATTGATGTGTTCACACCATTAGAGTTGCTTTGACTCAATTTTTAGAGTTAAGCTCCCTCTATATGTGAGATCCCCTTTTAAAGGGATGAACTAACCTTGGGTTTTGTCGATGATGACTTCATGCAGGTGTTGAAGATGTGGGTGCTCAATGTTGATGTAGATCATTTGGAGCAATCCTTTGGAGTGAGTTGCACTTTCAACATACCTACATGGGTTAGTCCCACAAGGAACAAACAAGAATATCCATAGACATAGAGTGATGCACACACACAAGATGATGTCAATGAAATCATTAGGTTACCTTGTCCCTTGCCTTACCAACATGAGGGTTTGTGACTCCTTGAACTAGTGCAAGATGTGGAAGTTGATTGCACTTGTCCTTGCCATAATGATATGAGTGAAGAATGTTGGCGGAGTCACCCTCAAGAACTCTCTAGTTCTTCTTCTTCGGGATCCACATCATCTTGATGGGAATCCTTGGAGTTGTAGTTGTACTTGATGAAGTAGAACTTGACGTAGTCTTGGGAACCCACTTGACCGGGGCCTTAGGTGCTTCTTCAAATGCATCAATATCCTCTTGAAGCTTGTCCTTGCCTTTGTTCTTGTGGTCTTGTGGTGGAAGATCATCTTGTGCTTGTGTTCCCTTGAAGGAAGTAGGATCATACTTCTCTTGTTGAGGAACAAACTTCGTCTTGGGGTATTGATCTTCTTCCCACTCAACTCCATTGGCATTGAATGTTCATTCAAAACCAACACCTTGATTCTTCCGGTGCCTTCCTTGCTTGCGTACAATTTCCTCGAATTGCTTACTCCCGGCAAGGCTCTTGTAAACACCTTTCTCTATAATTCCCTTCAATAAGCTATTTTCTTGCTCAAGTGTAACTTGGCTAAGAGAATCATTAGTGGAATCAAGAGATCTACTAGAAGCAACAATATTGGATTTGGCATTATTATTGTTACTACTAGAGGAAGGATCTTTCTTGTACTTGTTACTAGACTTGACTTGAGGCATGTCAGTAGATAAGAGTAAACGCTTGGCAATGTAAGAAGAACTTTTCTTACGGATATCATCATTGATTGCTTTTAAGAACTCATGCTCTTGCTCAAGATTGAGCTTTTCAAAGCGCAACTTCTCATGAGCCCTTAAAAGTTCTCGATGATTTTGGAAGATAGTTTCATGAGCTAACTTAAGAGTGTTTAGTTCTTTAGTTAGAAGCTCAATCTTCTCCTTATCATTGTCATTCGTTTTATCTTGATTAGCATGATTAATTGATGTTTCATCATAGTATTCATCACTAGAGTTGTCAACAAGTAAATCATCATCACCTAGCAAGTCATCTTCATCACTATTGAAATCAACAT
Organism: Aegilops speltoides; assembly: GCA_021437245.1. NCBI lineage: Eukaryota > Viridiplantae > Streptophyta > Magnoliopsida > Poales > Poaceae > Aegilops > Aegilops speltoides. The sequence goes on from CM038147.1 coordinate 524,658,537, forward strand.
ACTCGGGATGTGTTACCTTTGGACCTTTGGCCATACTCCTCCTCTCTCTTGGTGGTGATTCTTCTCTTTTGCTTCTTCTTTTTGGAGAATCTTATCTTCTTTTGTAGGGTGTCGTACACTCATTGGAATAGTGTCTGGGTCTCCCACAATTGTAGCAATTGCGCTCTCGACTAGAAGATCTTTTGTCATTGTAGGACCTTGACTTAGAGCTTCTTTCTTTGCTTCTACTCTTGTAGAATTTGTTGAAGTTCTTCACCATTAAGCTCAATTCTTCATTGAAGGTTTGTTTCTCACTTGATGATGTGGGAGCTTCACATGAGGCTTTGTAAGCACCACTTGACTTGTTGTGAAGTTCCTCCTTATCCTTGAGTGACATCTCATGAGCAACAATTCTTCCAATGACTTCCGTTGGCTTGATATCTTTGTAGTTTGGCATCATTTGGATCAATGTGCACACGGTATCGTACTTTCCATCCAATGCTCTTAGGATCTTCTTGATGATGAATCTGTCGGTCGTCTCTTCACTCCCTAAGCCGGCAATCTCATTTGTGATAAGAGCAAGCCTAGAGTACATTTCAGCGACACCTTCACCATCCTTCATTTTGAACTTGTTAAGCTGACTTTGGAGCACATCCAACTTGGATTCCTTGACAGAGTCGGTACCTTCATGCATATCAATCAAAGTATCCCAAATTTCCTTTGCATTCTCAAGACGGCTGATTTTGTTGAATTCTTCGGGGCACAAGCCATTGAAGAGGATATCGCAGCATCTTCAATTCTTTCGCGCTAGCTTCACGGTTTGGCTCCCATCAAAGAATTCACCTTGCAAGCCAATACACACAATAACCCAAACGGCGGGGTTATGTCCAAGAATATGCATTTCATCTTATGCTTCCAACTAGCAAAATTAGTACCATCAAAGTAAGGACCTCTACAGTGATAATTTCCCTCACTAGACACCATACTCTCCTAGGTTGTGAAACCAAGGCTATGACCACCAAAAGCTATGGAAATCAAAGCAAATGGAGACCAAAGCTCTGATACCACTTGTAGGACCTTGAAGTATGTATAGAGGGGGGGTGATTAGACTACTTGACCAATTAAAAACTTAGCCTTTTCCCAATTTTAGAGTTTGGCAGATTTTAGCTATCTTTGGACAAGTCAAGCAATCATCACACAATTCAAGCAATCATGCAAAGAGTATATGAGCAGCGGAAATTAAAGCATGCAACTTGCAAGAAAGTAAAGGGAAGGGTTTGGAGGATTCAAACGCAATTGGAGACACGGATGTTTTTGGTGTGGTTCCGATAGGTGGTGCTATCATACATCCACATTGATGGAGACTTCAACCCACGAAGGGTAGCAGTTCTTGTGAGTCCACGGAGGCTCCACCCACGAAGGGTCCACGAAGAAGCAACCTTGTCTATCCCACCATGGCCGTCGCCCACGAAGGACTTGCTTCACTAGCGGTAGATCTTCACGAAGTAGGCGATCTCCTTGCCCTTACAAACTCCTTGGTTCAACTCCACAATCTTGTCGGAGGCTCCCAAGTGACACCTAGCCAATCTAGGAGACACCACTCTCCAAGAAGTAACAAATGGTGCGTTGATGATGAACTCCTTGCTCTTGTGCTTCAAATGATAGTCTCCCCAACACTCAACACTCTCTCATGGGATTTGGATCTTGTGGAAAGAAGATTTGAGTGGAAAGCAACTTGGTAAGGCTAGAGATCAAGATTCATATGGTAGGAATGGAATATCTTGGCCTCAACACATGAGTAGGTGGTTCTCTCTCAGAAATGGTAAGTTGGAAGTGTAGGTTTGTTCTGATGGCTCTCTCCACGAATGAAGAGGAGGTGGAGGGGTATATATAGCCTCCACACAAAATCTAACCGTTACACACAATTTACCAAACTCGGTGGGACCGATTCAACAGACTCGGTCGGACCAATTTAGTAAACCTAGTGACCGTTAGGATTTTCGGTGGGACCGACATGCAACTCGGTAGGACCGATGTGGTTAGGGTTAGGGCATAACGTAATCTCGGTGAGACCGATTACACAAACTCGGTGAGACCGATTTTGGTAATAAGCTTTCCAGAGAGTTGGTCAGGTAAACTCGGTGGGACCGATTCGCTCATTTCGGTGAGACCGAAATGTTATGAAAGGGATACAGGGAGTTTACGTTGCAATCTCGGTGAGACCGATCACTCACTTCGGTTAGATCGAAACGTTACGAAGGGAAATAGGGAGATTACAACCCCATCTCGGTGAGACCGAGATCCCTATCCGTAAGACCGATTTGCCTAGGGTTTGTGGCAGTGGCTATGACATTTGAACTCGGTGGCGCCGGATAGAAAGAATCGGTGGGACCAATTTTGACTTTGGGTTTAGGTCATATGTGGATGTGAGAAAGTAATTGAGGGTATTTGGAGCATATCACGAAGCACTTGAAGCAAGAGGCTCATTGAGCAACACCTCATCCCTCCTTGATAGTATTGGCTTTTCCTATAGACTCAATGTGATCTTGGATCACTAAAATGTAAAATGAAGAGTCTTGAGCTTTTGAGCTTGAGCCAATCCTTTGTCCTTGATATTTTGAGGGATCCACTTTCATCATCCATGCCATGCCATTCATTGAGCTTTCCTGAAATAATAGTCTTGGAATAGCATTAGCTCAATGAGCTATATGTTGTTATGAATTACCAAAACCACCTAGGGATAGTTGCACTTTCATAGTTAATCTTCATTCCTGAAACCTTTTCAAAGCAATGGAGGACCAGTTTGAGGTTATTAGCAATTTCTTGGTTTGCTTCAGAGAAAAGGATTGTGTCATCTGCATATTGTAGGCAAATGACTTGTCCAAGGCAGATCCTACTACCAAGCCCCCTAATCAAATTGGCAGTGGCAACTCTGTCTAGCATTTTGGTGAGTGAGTCTACTACCAGGTTGAATAGAAGGGGGGACAGAGAGTCTCCCTGCCTCAGTCCTTTCCCAGTGTTGAAAAACTCTCCAATTACTTGATTGAGCTTCACAACAACTGAACCCCCATGGGTGATTTTATCAATCCAGGAGAGCCAAAGCTCTCCAAACCTCTAAGCTTAAGCATCTTTGCCAAAAAATCTAAGTTGACCATGTCAAAAGCTTTTTCATAGTCTAGCTTTAGCACTAGGCCAGGATTTTTGGAGCTGTTAACAGAGTGCAAAATCTCATGTGCAGTAACCACACTCTCTAGGATGTACCCCCCTTTAATGAAGGCTGTTTGATTACTAGCTATGAGCCTGTCTAAAATGCATGAAAGTCTATTGGTAAGGACTTTAGTGAAAATTTTAAAGCTACAGTTTTGTAGACTGATTGGCCATAACTTTTTCATATTAACTGCATCTTTCTCTTTTGGAATGAGAGTGATGATGGCGAAATTCAGTCTATAGATGTCTAATTTTCCTAAAAAGAAATCATGGAACAGAGCCATGAGATCCTTTTTAATCAGATCCCAGAAACTCCGGTAAAACATGAATGAGAGTCCATCAGGGCCAGGGGCCCCATCAAAGTATGAGCCCATAACATCTTTTTTGACCTCTTCCTCTGTGAACTCAGCTTGAAGTAAGGAATTTTCCTCTTCAGAGACTTTTTCTTCAGGCTTGAAAAAATCATCCCTGAGTTTGAAACCTTCCCTACTTTATTTTTTAAAGAGATCTTTATAAAAGTTGGAGGCAATGTCCATCATCTCTTTCTCCTCAGAGACTATGCCATTAGGGCCTTCAAGCTGGTGGACCATTGTTTTCCTCCTCCTTTGGTTAGCTACAGCTTGGAAATAGGCTGTATTTCTATCACCTTCTGTAATGTCTCTGTCCCTGGATCTCTGCTTGGCTTTGGTTTCTTCCTTCAGCCAAAGCTTAGAGATTTCCAGGTTAAGGAATTTGAGCCTTTGTTGATCTACCTCAGAAAGTTCAGATGTCTCAGCTTTGATGTCTAATACATCATATTAATCCATGAGATCTTTTTTAGCTTTTCTGAGCTCAGCTTCAACATTCTTGCTCCACCCCCTAGAGACTTTCCTAAACCTTCTAACCTTGATCTGCCAAATTTCTATGGCAGAAGAACCTTTAGTAGGTTCATTCCAGGTTTTTTCTACAAGAAGTTTGAAATCTTCTCTCATCAACCACCATTTTTCATATCTGAAAATATTGGTTCTAGGGGTCACCCCTACTCTAGAGTCCCATATGATTGGAGTGTGATCACTTCTAATCCTAGGGAGGGCTTTGGAGGATGAAAGAGGAAAGATACTGTCTAATTTAGTGTTACAGAATAGCCTATCAATGGTAGACATGATGAGGTCTGTCTGATTGTTGGCCCAGGTGAATTTCCTACTAGACATCTTAACTTCCATTAAACTCCAAATATCTACCCAGGCATTAAATTTATCACACCATTTAGGATCTACTGTACCATTACTTTTATCAGACTGGTATCTAACTAGATTGAAGTCTCCCCCTAGAAGAGTAGGGGGGTGATCTTCAATGAAGAGTGAATGAAGCTCAGAAATGAAGTCATCCTTGCCCTCTTCATATGGGGAACCATAGGCAGAAATGATCCTAACCTTAACTTGCTTAGGTTTGTAAACTAGGAAGGTTGAAACAGAGAAATCTCTAACCTCCCAGTTAATTAATTCAAAAATATTATTATCAAAACCTACTAAAATCCCTCCAGCAGTACCTTTAGCAGGTAGGGACCCCCAACTAAAATCTCTATTACTTACTATAGATTTTAGAAAGGAATCAGAAATCACCTCTTTTTTGGTTTCTTGGAAACCAATCAGAGCAGATAAGAACTTGCTAACAGTATCAATGATGAGAGGTTTTCTACCAGGGGCATCTACACCTCTAACATTCCAGAAGAGACAATTCATTTAATCCTACATTTTCTGGAGTGCTTGCCTCTTCTATGGTTGCAGACTTTAGTCCACACCTCCTCATCAATGATCATGTCATCTAGAGAAAGATTAGAAATGCAACTACTTTCAACAAACCTATCGTCAACTACATGGCTTGGTGATGTTATCTCAGAAGAGAAACCTAGGGTCTTCTGAGGATTATTATCACCTCCCATGTCTTTTGCATTAGTGACTTTTATAGCTAAAGCTTCAGAAGTGTCAATTCTAACAATATCAGCTACAGTGCTAAATTTTTCATCTTGAAGAAGGGAGAAAGAGTTTTTGTTGGCATTACCTTTGCTTTTAGGTTTTTCCAGGTTTTGGACCTCCTTGAGCTTCTGAGCCCTTTCCAAGATGGTTCTCCCCCCTGCATTAACACTCTCGCTGTGTCTGGTAACAGGAACTGGCCCCCATTTCTTCTTCTCTTTATGTGGCTGTGTTGTGTGTGGAACAATCTCTTGGTCTTGGTCTTGGAGCCCCTGATCTGAGAGACCTTGAAGAGTGTCTTCACCCTCAGCCACTTCACAGTCAGCTATATCATAGTTATAGTGCCCAGTATCATCAACCAGGTCCATGTCTCTAAGCAGGTTGACGCATTGCTCTTCATCTGGCAGATCTTTGGTGATGAGATCAAGAAGCTCCCTCCTAGCTTCATGAAGAGCTGATGCATAGTTGGGTGCTATCAGAGGTCCAAATTTCAGTGATGCATAATCTCTGTTTGTGCTTGTCTAGTTACCTTGCGTCGCTTCTTAATATTGAATCTAAATCAGGTAGGTTAGTCTCTGCTTGTGCCTGTTATGCATGAATGTATTATAGTAACTTGTTTATGTGCAACTTGTTGTGATGTAATTTAGTTTAAATGGTCCACGATTTGGTATCTATCTCCTTTGTATGGTTATCACTGCCACCAGGTGATACATGAGTAGTCTCTGTATGTGTTCTTTTATGCAAGTAGTAGTAACTTGTGTTTCCATGACTCATGTAATGCGCAATCTACTGCTTTCAGTAACCCCTTCATTGTGATTTAATTTAGTTCTCCAAGCCTCCAACACGTGCGCTAAATTTCTATTCCATGTACAATGGTAATTAAAGTGTTAATGAATAATTCACACTGAGTACTAATGCGAATCAACCTGTGGTTGAGTTGGTTAGGTGGACAGTGGTATCCCCAACCCACCAGGGTTCAAATCCTGGTGCTCGCATTATTCCTGGATTTATTTCAGGATTTCCGGCGATGCGCTTTCAGTGGGAGGAGACGTTCCCGTCGACGACGAGGCGCCTACGGTGACTTCGTAAATCTCAAGATGATATGCCGGCTCAGTCTCTCGGAGGTGCTCATAGGGGTAGGGTGTGCGTGTGTGTGTTCATAGGGATGAGTGTATGCGCGTGTATATGAGCGCTTGTGTCTGTACTGATGCTCAAAAAAAAAATCACTGTTACTGAAGTAGGATGTATAAATTCTTTATAAGTAGTAAGACTACAAGTAGTACTAGTAAATTAGAATTATTCACAGCTGGTTCTAAACCATTCTTTTTCTAGTGTTGCAGCCTCTCATGGTTACTGATGGCTGAGATTTCAGTAACTTGTGTTCCCCTGACTTGTATACGTGCAACCTACTGCTTTCGGTGTGATGTAATTTATTCTAAATGGCCCATGATCTGGTATCCATCTCCTTTTATGCTTATCACTGCCGCCAGGTGATATACGTGAGCAGTGTGCAGGATGCAGGGCTTTGGCAAGAACCTTCTGTTCAGTGATACTACAGAGTCAAGGATGATTCAGAGTTCGCTGGTATGATTTTCTCGCTTGCAGCCACATCGAACCAGATATTTTTACAAACCAGTACTCCCTCTGCAAACTAATATAAGATCTTTTAGATCACTATTTTAGTGATCTAAAATAATGATCTAAAAGATCTTATAGTTTGCAGAGGGAGTATTTGCTATCTTTCTCTTCGTACGCTTATCGGTGGCACGCGGTGATACATGACCAATGTGCAAGGCCTGGTTACATACATCTGTTTCAGTGCTGTTAAGAGTTGAGGATGATTCGGAGTGCGCCGGACCGTCGGTATAGTTTTCTCACCTACGGCCACAGAATCCTAGTGCGTCTTTCAGCCTCCATACAGGGAGTTTTGTGAGTCCCTTGTCATGAAATTTGGGAATGACATCTGGAAAAACCTTCACTTGATAGTGCTAGTTGCAAAGGAAGATGATTTATAAGTTATAACATGTGCTTGTCATGTCTAGTTAACTCGTGTCTCGTCTTTCCAACACAATGAAGCTTAGATGGGTTGGTACTTGTTCGTGCTTGTTGTGCGCAGCTTACTGCTTTCACCTTTCAGTAACCTATTCATGGTGATGTACTCCCTCCGTTCCATATTAAGTGTCGTTGATTTAGTATAAAGTTGTAACAAATCAGCGAAACTCTTGTTCCATTCAGTGTCACTGATTTAGTACAAAGTTGTAGTAAATCAGCGACACTTAATATGGAACAGAGGGAGTAATTTATTTGGTTATCTATCTCCTTCTGTGCTTATCAGTGGCACTATGACCATCTCCAGCAGCCCCTCTTTCTAAAAAAAACAGCTCATATTAGGGTAGTTGGACAAAAAAGTGCTCAGACAGCTCTACTTTCTTGTAAGTCAGAATTCCCTATATGCCGCATTCTGCATCAGGTTGTCAACCTTTCGCACTTGAAGTTGGCGAGCCGCGAGCGAGCGACGCACACGGAACGGCCCACCTTGAGTGCGAGCCAACCGGTTTTGGGAGGAATTTTATAATTTTTTCAGAATTTGGTAAGTTTTAAAAAAGTTTGTTTGAACATTTTCAAAAAATGTTTCTGATTTCAAAATTTGTTCAGAATTTCTAAAATCTTCATATTTTTAAAAACGGTCGCAAATTTGGGGAAAAAATTGTTTTTTGAAAATGTGTTCAGAATTTCAAAAAATGTTCCCAGTTTTAAAAGAATTACAGATCCAAAAAATGTTCGTGGTTTCAAATTTTGGTCGGAGTTTCAAAAAATGTTTGTGTTTTGAAGAAAAGTTTTGAATGTCAAAAAATGTGCAAGATTCAAAAAAATATTTGAGATTTTTCAAAAAAAGTTTGCGTTCTAAAAAATGTTCGAGTTTTGGAAAATTTATTCACAATTTTGTAAACGTTCAAGTTTCAAAAATATTCACTTTAAAAAAAACATTCTGTTTTGAAGTTTCAAAATGTGTCTCAGATATGTCGTTGTTGATAGTTCTTAATGTTCCACGCTGCCTATTAGCCATCAAACCTCATCAGCTCAAGTGGCTGGCCACGTGCACTCATAATCGCCAGGTCCCATGTTCGATCCATATCTTTTTGAGTGTCGCATGGCTCGATGCCTTTGGGCACCGGGAGATGAAGAGGTGCTAGAGCGTGTGATACCGAATCAGACCAATGATGCACATCTATGGTATTTTTGGCCTTCTGAATCAATAAATCAACCGTATCTGGCTTGAGTTTTAATCATCATGTGGGCTATCTAGTGGGCGAGGAGACGGGCGATACACGACGACGAATTTCAGAGTCGTCTTACAGCTATGTGCTTTATCAAACAAATATATCTTGAAAACTTGAAAAATAGTTGTTGCTCGGAATCATGGTTCCATTTAACTCTTCGGCTACACCTTGTCAGAGGGTCCGTAAATGGATTACACCTGAGGGAGAAGCTACAAAAATAAACGTCGATGCTAGACTATCTCGCCATGGCAATATGGATGCAGTGACGACTGTGTGTGGGGGCAAGGAGGGCTGTTATGTGTTATCTGGGAACCTTTGGTGTTGTTTTTGATGGCCTAGTAGATCCAGCTATTTCAAACATCAAGAAAGGTGCTGCAACATCCAATGCTTTGGTTCCGAGCAAGATCAATCACAGAAGCAAGGACCTTGCAAATGGCGGCTCTCGGTTTGAGAATAGGGAGGCCAACTTTGAAGCACATGCAATAGCGAAAGCAGCTTCTGACTCTTCGTGTAGGGTGCCATATGTGGCTAGGGATACTTCCTGAAATCGCCTTTTTTTAGGGGCTCCTGAAATTGCTTGGTATCCCTTATGTTTCGAACGTTGAATAAAATCCCTAATTCACTTTTTTTAGCAAACCCTAATTCATCTAGAAAAATGTACGTCCTCCAACGAAGCTGCCAGATTCCAACGCCCGCCTGGGCTCAACATATGGGTTGAACGAAGCCCAACTCCAACCCAGTTTCTTCTGGCACGGCAACGGCAGGCACATCCCCGCGTCGCCTCTTCCTCTTCGATTCCCCAATCCGCTCCCCGTCTCCTGTGCCCCCCAGCCGGCGGAACCCTAGCTTGTCACGCACTCACTGTCTCAGATCGGATCGGAGGGGAAGGGGATGAGGTTCGAGGCTTGGGAAACTAGCTTGCTTTCCAAGGGAGATGAGATACAGAGGGTAGGTGAGGACTCAGGTTCAGATTCAACTAACACATGCCTCCACAGCTAGCCATCGCTGGCTTATAACCCATGCCACACGCACCCAGTGCCACCCTTACAAGTGGACCCGTGCCAACTGGCAACGGGGTCCCACCTCACTCGTCCACCGCATCCACCACTGGTGATGCAGGTGTGACATTCCCCACCCCTTGAGAACTGGCACCGTCTTCAGAAGCTTGCTGCCGATCGCTGTCGCCGGCTGATGGTGCATCCCACACTGGAGCTTGCGGAAAGCGATGGTGAAGAGTGTCGTAATCTTCCCAAGTCGTGGTCGTGGCGTCATTTTTCCAACGAATTCTGACCTGCACCAGAGCGTTGTTGTCGTGCTTGACCATGCGGCGTTCCACGATCTCCATTGGCTCTTCAGCAGTGCCGACGAGGTCCGAGGGCCGCGGTAGCTCGGCAAAGACTGGAGTGTACTTGGGGGTGAAGGGCTTGAGCTGCGACACATGGAAGACGGGGTGGATCTTGCTATCCGTTGGAAGCTCCAGCTTGTATGCCAGGTTGCCGATCTTGGCGAGCACCGTGAACGGGCCGAAGTACTTGTATGCCAACTTTGCGCACGGTCTGTTGGCCATCGAGGATTGGGCATAGGGCTGGAGCTTCAGGAGCACGGAGTCGCCCACTTCAAAGGAGCGCTCGGTGCGGTGTTGGTCGGCCTGCTTCTTGAAGCGGTGCTGCGCCCGAAGGATGTGCTCGTGCAGCCGTGCCATGTGCACGCCCTGGTCCCAGGGTTCGCCATCAATGATCGGCGCCGTCTTGTCGTCCCAGAGCGCCATCGCGCCCAGGTTCGGCTCCACTCCGTAAAGCACCTTGAAGGGAGAACGCTTGATGGACGAATGAAAGGAAGAATTGTACCAGAATTCGGCGGTTGGTAGCCAATGGCGCCATTGGCGTGGCACGTCGTGCACCACGCACCGCAGGTACATCTCCATGGACTGGTTGACCCGCTCGCTTTGCCCGTCCGTCTAGGGGTGGTATGCCGTGGAATAGAGCAATTTTGTGCCCGCGCTGGCGAAGAGCTCCCGCCAAAGTGCGCTGGTGAAGACGCGGTCGCGGTCGGAGACGATGGAGTTTGGGATGTCGTGGAGCTTGACGACGTGATCCCAAAACACCTTGGCCACTTGCGGTGCCTTGAAAGGATGCCGGAGTGGGATGTAATGCGCAAACTTGGTGAGCCGGTCCACCACCACCATGATCGAGTCAAAGCCTTCAGATGCCGGCAAGCCCTCCACAAAGTCCATTGTGAGGTCGCGCCATGGCGCAGTAGGCACGGGCAGTGGCGCCAGCTTGCCTGCGGGCTTGAACTGCTCGTGCTTGGCATGCTGACAGACCGGGCATTGCCGTACGTAGTCCGCGACATCTGACTTCAACCCATCCCAGATGAACAGCTTCTTGACGCGCTGATAAGTGGCCGTCGCGCCGGAGTGGCCACCGACCGCACTGTTGTGCAAGGCACTGATGACTTTGGTGCGGAGAGCTGTGTTCTTGCCGAGCCAGAGTCGTTCTTGCTTGCGGATCAACCCTTTGTAGAGCTCGAATCCCTCGTTGTCCGGGCTGCGGATGGCCAGGCGCGCCAAGCGCCCTTGTGCGTCAGCGTCCGTGGCGTAGGAGTTGGCCACCTCCTGCACCCAAGCCGGCTGGCAAATGGAGAGCGCGTCCAGGTTCAGAGCTGCTCCCATGCGAGACAGAGCATCAGCCGCGCCGTTGTCACAGCCGCGGCGATAGCAGAACTTGAACTGAAGGCCGGCCAGTTTGGCCATTGCTTCGCGCTGAAGGTCGGTGGCGAGTTGCTGATCCTGAAGATTGCACAAGCTCTTGTGGTCAGTTACAATGGTGAACAGCCCCCGCTGCAGGTATGCGTGCCATTTATCAACGGCCATCATGACGGCGATGAACTCCTTCTCGTAGGCGGATAACTTTTGATTTCGCACGCCCAACGCCTTGCTGAGGAATGCCACAGGATGGCCCTCCTACGCCAGCACCGCGCCCACGCCGGTGTCACACGCGTCCGTCTCGATGGCGAACGGGCGAGCAAAATCAGGGAGAGCCAGCACGGGCGCGGTCACCATGGCGCGCTTGAGCAAGTCGAATGCCACCTGCGCTCGCTCTATCCAATCAAAACCTTTCTTGCTCAGAAGGTTAGTCAGCGGCTTGGCAATGATGTCGTAATGCGCGATGAACTTGCGGTAGTAGCCCGTGAGGCCGAGGAAGCCGCGGAGCTCGGTGGCCGAGGTCGGGGTAGGCCAAGACAGCATAGCCTGTGTCTTCTCCGGATCCGTGGCCACACCGTCCTTGGAAATGATGTGGCCGAGGTAGGAGATGCTGTCTTGCGCAAAGGAGCATTTGGATTCCTTGGTGTACAACCGATGTGCCTGCAGCAGGTCGAGGATGATTCGAAGATGCTCCAGGTGCTCCTCCAGGGTCTCACTGAAGATTAAGATGTCGTCAAGGAAAATGATTACAAATTTATGCACGTACTTGGCGAAGATGGCATTCATCAAGCACTGGAAGGTGGCCGGGGCATTCGTCAATCCGAACGGCATCACTTTGAAGTGGAAGTGGCCGTGATGCGTCTTGAACGCAGTCTTTTCCTCGTCGCGCGCACGCATGCAGATCTGATGATAGCCGGCGCGCAAGTCCAGCTTGGAGAAGAATGCCGCTTCCGCCAGCTCATCGAGCAGCTCGTCCACGATCGGAAGCGGAAATTTGTTCTTAACCGTGGCATCGTTGAGTCGTCTGTAGTCGACGCAGAAACGCCAGGTGCCGTCCTTTTTCTTGACCAGGAGCACCGACGCGGCGTAGGGGCTCATGCTGTGCTCAATGACGCCTGATTCGAGCATCTCTTGGACTTGGCGTTCGATCTCGTCTTTCTGCAATGGCGAGTAACGATACGGTCTGGAATTTGCTGGTTGCGCGTCCTCCACCAGAGTGATGGCATGGTCGTAGCGGCGATGGGGCGGCAGGCCCTTGGGCTCGGCGAACATGTCGGTGAAGCTGTCCAGAACGCCTTGCACGCTCGGTGGCACCTTGGTTGGCTGTGGCTCCTTGGCGCGGGGCAGGTCCAAAACAGCCATATACCATATGTCATTGCTGGCTTGCCATTTGCGCAGTTGATCAGGCTCGATCTCCTCCAACGCTTGCTGGTCCTTTGGTCGAACACCTTGTAGGGTGATCGTGGTGCCCTGGTGCACAAATGTCAGGGATTTTTCGAGCCAGTGGCAGCTCATCGGACTGAATTGCTCCAGCCAGTCCATGCCGAGCACGCCATCGTACGCCCCGAGGTCCAGCTGCCGCATGTCTGTGTGAAACGTGTGGCCTTAGATCCACCATTGCAGCCCTTTCACCATACTATTGCAAACCATCCTCTCATCGTTTTCGACGCGCACATCCACCGCCGGCACGGCAACTGTGGTGGCCTTGACACGCTCCACGAACACGGTGGAGACGAAGCTATGTGTGCTCCCCGAGTCCATGAGCAGCAACATGACCTGGTTGCCGACGAGCGCTCTGAGGCGAATGGTGCGTGGCGACTCTGTCCCAGCCACAGCATGCGTGGAGAGCACGCAGCATTCCGGCCCTGGTTCTTGTGGCTCGGGCGCGTCCAGCAAATCCAGTGTGTGAATGGCATCGTCGCTGAGTACTTCTCCAAAATCCCCAACATGGATGGTGAGCAATTGTGTTGCTGGCTTGCACTTGTGCTCGCGTGAGTACCGGTCTCCACACTTGAAGCAGAGGCCATTTGCACGCCGGTGGTCGCGCAACTGGCGCTCGCGGGCTAGCTCGTCGTTGGGTTGCCCAATGCCGCCTGCCCGTGGTGCGCCCCCGACTCGTGGTGGTGGTAGAGGGGGAGGCGGTGGGCGACCCGCTGGAACAATGCGCGGGCGCGGCCGTTGGTTACCTGCTTCTTCTTCCACAATCCTTGCAAGGACGGCAGCACGGGTGATGCTCGACGGTTCCTGAAGGCGAACTGCAGCTCGCAAATCATCGGGCAATCCCAACAGGAACTGAGTGACGAAGATCTTTGGGTTGAGAGTCGCGTCGAGGGCGAGCAAGTGGTACATGTGAGCTTCAAATTCTGTCCGATACTCTGCCACGCTGCCGGTCTGTCAAAGCTGCAGGAGTTTGTGCATTTCCACCTCGAATTCGTCTGGACCGAATTCATTGATCAACATCGTTGTGAACTCCTCCCAAGTAGAGGACCAGTGGCCATGCCGAAACGCCTGTAGCCAGTGCGCGGCATGCCTGAGGGAGTCCTGGACTAGGGGGTGTCCGGATAGCCGGACAATCATCGTCGCCGGACTCCCAAGACTATGAAGATACAAGATTGAAGACTTCGTCCCGTGTCCGGATGGGACTTTCCTTGGCGTGGAAGGCAAGCTTGGCAATACGGATACGTAGATCTCCTACCATTGTAACCGACTCTGTGTAACCCTAGCCCTCTTCGGTGTCTATATAAACCGGAGGGTTTTAGTCCGTAGGACGAACAACCATTACAACAATCATACCATAGGCAAGCTTCTAGGGTTTAGCCTCCTTGATCTCGTGGTAGATCCACTCTTGTACTACCCATATCATCAATATCAATCAAGCAGGAGTAGGGTTTTACCTCCATCGAGAGGGCCTGAACCTGGGTAAAAACATCATGTCCCTTGTCTCCTGTTACCATCCGCCTAGACGCACAGTTCGGGACCCCCTACCCGAGATCCACCGGTTTTGACACCGACAATGCCCCTCGATGTAGAGTGTCGCAGTGGTGACCCATGTATGCGGCGGGATGCGGTACAGGTTGAAGTAGGCGAGGCATCGGTCGATCCAAAGGCTGGGCGCGTCGCCATCGAAGCGCGGAAAATCGTGCTTGGGTGGCTTGACGGCGTACTCCTGCCCTTGGTCGTAGTGGACGCCGCGCGCTGGCCCGTGCGCCGCGGTCTGGCCCGTGCCCGCGAACAACGGCACAGCCCGTGTGGGCAGCAGCGGCGCCCCCCCATTGCTGAGACAAGGCGGAGGTGCATGTGGAGGGGGCCGTGCTGCTGCTCCAGTGACGTGACCGAGGACCCTTGCGGCTAGCCGTCTTGTGCGCCGTGCACTGGCTGTCGCGGGCGCGTCCCCGCGGTCGGAGATGGTGGCGGATCGCGGAGTTGCCGCACGTCGTCGACGTCCGCCTCCGTGAGATCCAGCTGCTTGCGAAGATGTGCCAGATCAGACGAGACTTGCGTGTTGAACGCAAGCTGCGCCTCGAGCTGCTGCTCGCCCGCACGCTTGCTGTCGTCGAACCGCGTCAGAAGGGCCTGGATCATGGATTTGAGCTCGTTGGATGATTCTGCCATGGCGTTGAGGACGTGGCGCGTTTGAGCAAAAGGCTTGGACGAAGGAGCCGTCGCCTCGCTCTAACTCCGGCCAACCCCACGGGGGATTTTGTGTGGATCTCGCCGGAGCGGACCACACCCCACGCGGTGGATGTTACGGCCGGTGACAGGAACGGGGAAGAGGGCGCGGCGGAGCAAAATCCGGTGGGGAAAAAGTGGCTCTGAGTACCGAATTGTCACGCACTCACTGTCTCAGATCGGATCGGAGGGGAAGGGGATGAGATTCGAGGATTGGGAAACTAGCTTGCTTTCCAAGGGAGATGAGATACATAGGGTAGGTGAGGATTCAGGTTCAGATTCAACTAACACACGCCTCCACAGCTAGCCATCGCTGGCTTATAACCCACGCCACACGCACCCAGTGCCACCCTTACAAGTGGACCCGTGCCAACTGCCAACGGGGTCCCAACTCACTCGTCCACCGCATCCACCACTGATGATGCAGGTGTGACATAGCTCTGGAGCTACTGCCAGGCCAGGACGGCGGAATTGGCCGCTCCTTCCCTGGCGCCGCACTTCGGAGGCCTGCACTGCTCGGCGCGTCCCTCGCCCGCGTCTTTCCTCTGGTCACACCTTCAGGATTCGCGCCGCTCCGGCCCGAGGGCTTTGGAGGCTTGCACATGTATGATTTTAACCTTGGCAGCGCTCTGGTCTCTCTCTGATGTTGGCCCTTTTGTCGTTGATGCAACGATGCTATTCCAGCTGTCCTTATGCAATGCAATTCATCCACGAACACAATTGATTCTGATTCATGCACCAGCTACTATTCTATGCAATTAGTCTTTGCTAGTATTAGATGTTAATGGACCATCAAAACTTAGATTTTTTTCTCTTATAAGCTGCTACTCTTCAATCCTTGCTAGATATTCTGCAACGCTTTCAATTTTTTTTAATGTGAATAAGCACTACATCATAGATTGCAAACCCCATGTTTAATAGTTCATCGCAATAGTTAGTACCACCTCTGTTTATTTTTTCTAAGACGTTTTAGACTTTCAGACACTGTTCAAAACAGCACAAAGCAAGTTGTCTGAACGTCTTATAAAAACAAACGGAGGGAGTAATATTTAAGGAGGTATCCAGGCTCAATAGTGCTCTGTATTTCGTAACCATAGGTTTATGCTACTTCTGATGAATTCCTAATAAAATGTTATTTCTGTTGCAATTTCACACTTTTCAGGAGTCTGATATGCTTGGTCAAGTTTAGTGCAGCCGCCCCCTACTGACTCCATTTTCTCTGATGCATGGTGGTCCGCCGGCAGTCACCTCTACCTTCTGCCGCAGCGTATCCAAGTCAGCATTGCGGCTTCCTCCACACTAAACTTATGCAATCAGCCACCACAAATTTTCCTTTGTGACCTATATATACTCGCCTTCAGTGACAGTCTTGCTGATCTTAGGCAATCGACATTCTCTCCGCTTACTTGTCAAATGGGTGTTGCTTTGATGATTTAATCTGATAAAGATGACACACCGTAGATGACACACCGTAGACGTACATAAATTTATTGCCATACTTAAGTGGCATCATGTCAATCATACACAGTATGAATTATCATCATTGCTCTTGGTTCTTGTCAGTTGTCCCATGCTTGAAAGCACTAATGATTTCCCATTAAAAAGTAGTAATATTTTCTCCTTGATGCTTATATACATGTCGCCTTAAATGATCCTAAGGATGAAATAATGATAGTTCTTGTGTGATTTCTGATTTTTAATGTTGTCATAGTGATGGTTCAACTAAAGAAAAAGAGAAGTTGGAAGGCAACGTTTGCAGGGTTTTGGATTTGTTTAGTATGTAGCGTTCAACACCAGGGGTCAGCTTTGAGCCCTTATCAACCTGCAATGTTGTATGGTGCTGAGTGTTAGCCGACTAAAAGGCGACATGTTCAACGGTTAGGTGTGGCGGAGATGCGCATGTTGAGATGGATGCGTGGCCACAAGGAAGGACAGAGTCTGGAATGATGATATACGAGATAGAGTTGGGGTAACAACGATTGAAGAGAAGCCTGTCCAACATCGTCTGAGATGATTTGGGCATATTTAGCGCAGGCCTCCAGAAGCTCCAGTGCATAGCGGACGGCTAAAACGTGTTGATAATGTCAAAAGAGGCCGGGGTAGACCGAACTTGACATGGGAGGAGTCCGTAAAGAGAGATCTGAAGGACTTGAGTATCACCAAAGAACTAGCCATGGACATGGGTGCGTGGAAGCTTGCTATCCATGTGACAGAACCATGAGTTGGTCGCGAGATCTTATGGGTTTCACCTCTAGCATAACCCAACTTGTTTTGGACTCGAACGGGAATACAAGCACGATTCCGAGCTAACTTATATTTTATTATATATATTTTCATCTTTGGGTAACATAGTTGATGCTTACCGCCTGGTCTTACTTTTCATGTTAGCATATTATATTAACTAGCAAATATGCCCGTGCGTTGCACCGGGAGAAAAACAATCAGATTATATAGATATAATAGAGATAAAAAGATCTAAATCAAATGCCAGGATGAGGTAAGGATTTTCAATATGTCATTCAGGGGCGGAGCCAGGATTTGGATATAGGGGGGGCGAAGAAGCAAGTATCAAGTCTCACACTCTCGAACATACATTTTTGAATAACATCACATGTATAATTTGTCTTAGTTATACAAGTGACAAGAATAAATGTTGTGTATTCGCAAAAAAAAAAATGTTGTCAGACTGTTTGTTTAGATTTAGCTATGCACACATTTTTCTATAAGATTATAAAAGTTACTCCCTCAGTCCCATATTAAGTATGGAGAGAGTGTAATCTGCATTATTCTTAATTCCTCTCAAGGTTAAACTAGATAATATTGTATAGCTAAATGGAAGAACAGATAAATTAGATCTATATCTCATCTCAGTAGATGTAGTAATTAACTATTCTTATGAATTAAGTTATTTAAAATTGGTGCATCAAAGAGTAGATTAGCTGTATGTATGTACCTTAAGAAACGATAGCCAGAGAGTTCGCTTAACGGCGCCATCTGCGTGCGGAACGCCGGCGACGGCAAAAAGAGGCCGCCGTTGCAGGACTACTAAGTGGACAGATTGAAATACATGGATGCTCACAGCAGGTCTCCAATCTCTCGGCGTCCCTCCGTGTGCTCGTATGTGATTGTGGACGGCGGCGAGGCGAACGGCGGCAAGTGGACACGGGAAGCGCACTAGACCTAGACTCCCCTATAGCAGCGAGACGCAGATACACGGTCGATCTGATCGGATGCCGATCTGATAATTCTGATTGACGGCAGGGCAAAACAAATGGCACAGGGCAAAGCCACGATGGCACATGGGCTGGGCTTTTATTTCGGTGCGTTGTTGATTAAGCTTGGGCTAATTAAGTTAATTATTACTCCCGGCCATCAACAGTATGTATACGTATAGTACCACACTGCTCGCTGAAAGTTATTGGGGGGTGCGATCGGTTGGGGGGTGTCTAGCCCCTGCTCGCACCCCCCTGTCTCCGCCCCTGATGTCATTTCACAAACTATGTCCAAGTGATGTTATGATGAAAATGTGATGGTCTCATCACGACTTAATTTCCTAAGGTGCCACAACGAAATAATTTTTCGGTTGAGCAAACTACATTGTTGGACCCCTGCCTTAGTTAGACTAATGCATGATGTGTCTCACATTGACCTAGCGTAGCGATGTTTTCCAGAACCAGTAGAACTTTGGTACGAGAATAGTTGTGTACGGAGGCAAAACAGACATTTTGTCATTTTCATATAGTTTACAAAATGTAACCCATAGCAAGATGTGTCAACTTTTTTGGGCTCGGGACATTGTTTTAAAATTCCCGAATATGTGTTGAATACACGATTATATTTTTAGAAATCATGAACATTTTTTATTTTATTTTTTTTAAATCATGATTTTTTTATAATATGCAAACAATTTTTTTAATCATGAACATTTTATGATCCCCTAATAAAACCTCTACAGAACCCCTAATAAAACCTCTGGCTAAGCGATGGTTTGTTTTGTTCGTTACTTAAGAATCAGTTTTAATTTTTGTGAACATTTTCTAAAATTTCATGGACATTGTTTTCAAATTCCCAAATATGTTTTGAATACACGATCATATTTTATAAATCATGAATTTTTATTTTATTGTTTTTTAAATCATGATTTTTTTTAAATATGCGAACAGTTTTGTTTTTAAATCACGAATTTTTTATGTTTTCTCAAATGTTTTTTGAATTCACAAACATTTTATGATGTATCTATATATTTTCTCAGTACTCGCAACTTTTTTTATTTTTTTTCTAGAAATCCCAGAGTAATTTAAAGAAAGAAAAACAGAAAAAAATAAGAAAGGAAAAAAGTAAAAGAAAAACAGGGGCGTCACTACGGGCCGGCCCATTACGGCCTGCTATATATATTGCAGAAAAGGGGAGAAAAGGGGTATACACGACCAGGGATCAAACCCTGGTCTCCCGTGCGGGCGGCTTTGGCTTTAGCCACTGCGCTGGCTTCCGGCGAGTGTTATATAATTGTATTGACTATCCTATAACAACTAAATTGGACGGTGATTTTTTTTTAAAAAAAAACGAATCGTTTTCTTTACTTACCGGTGGCATGGTGGGTAAATTGGGACAACTTCAGAGGCAATTTATATGACGGACGACAGAAACCCAATTCTCTTTATTATTATATATATATTTAGAAACATTATAACCGAGCACTTTTCCAGCCCTCACACGCATCCATACCCGTGAGCCGTCCGATTTTGTGTTTGAGACGTCCATGGCCGTCCGTTCTATGCTCATGTCGCGAACTGGGCCAATTGTCCTTATGGGCTGCTACTCCGTAGCATTTTCGGAGGCTCGTGATTAATCCGGTCGTGGTGTCGACCCGTTAAACAAGTCCAGAGTTACCCTAAAAAACAAGTCCAGAGGCCTCGCGATCGACCAATCCCCTCCGTCCCTCGCTCTCACCTGCGCCTATGGTTGCGCCGCCACCGCCACCGTTCTCCCTTCCTCACCCCTGCCTCTGCCGCCATGGTGCCGCTGCCATAGATTCTATTCTCTCCTGTGCCACCTCGTTCGCACGACTCCACGGCGTCGAAACCCCAAGATCCCCATCTGTGGCGGCCGAGAGGTGGCACCGCAGATCCCTCCTCTCTGTTGTGAAGTGACGATGACTTGCGGCGCGAGGTGATGGGTGATGGCCACGCCTCATGGCGGCTCCTCCTCCCGTGGCAGCGTGAGGCGATGTTGAATGCCCATGGCGGTGTGAGCTGTGAGGTGACGAGGATGCTCATGTCGACCCCTCCTCTTGTGGCTGCTTGACGCGATATCAACGGCTCAAGGCGGACAGAGGCGACGGTGATGGCCCTGGTAGTGTCCCAATTCCTTCTCTCGTGATCCCTCAACTAGGATGGCTATCTCAAATTCGCTGTTAGTTATAGAATTTTCTACTCAATTGTACCCTCCTTTTAGCACATTATCGAGTTGCACTTTGCAATGTAGGTTCTTGATGTTGGTCATGTGATAAACTACACAATGGGAACGAATTATCTATGCCAATTGCTTGGAATGAGACAGAACATGTTTAGCCTTTACGTGTAGGAGATCTTGATCTGATACAATGGCAGGTAAGATTGCTCAAACTACAATTTCAACACAAACAGGGTCTTGAGGTTAATAGTTGTGTCATTAAAATGCCACATAAAGCATGTAATGTAATCTATTTCGGAGTGAATTTTGTGCTTGGGATGTCGGCTTGGATGGTAGGACTATATCCTACTTGGTAGTTCAACCATTACATAATTTCAGATATGCTCAATTGTCACCATCTATTCAGTTGCATACTTGAATGTGGGTTCTTGAGGTTTGCGTGTTAGGGTTCAACCAAGATAATAATGTGGGTTCTGATTGGTCATTGAGAACCAATCGAACCAATCCCTATCAATCGACAGTTCTTGCGAAATCCTCAACATCGGAAGTCGCATATTATTATCTTGTCAAAGAGAACATGATTTCCTAGCTACAATGGAGATCCTAATACTAATGAAAATGCATTCAGTGTTAGTCATATCTGGTCTGATTGCTAATCTATGTTTTTTTTTCATGTCTTGGTGCATAAATGTCCTCTTCACACAAATAGTTCCTGGAGGTTAATTATCACGACATTGGAAGTACATTCTGCAATCTGCACTTCTGTAGTAAGTTCGTTTATCCCTTTTGATTAAAATAAGTACTGCAAATTATGGTTGCTCATGTCGCGAACTGGGCCAATTGTCCTTATGGGCTGCTACTCCCGTAGCATTTTCGGAGGCCTGTGATTAATCCGGGTCAGCGGGTGTCGACCCGTTAAACAAGTCCAGGAGTTACCCTAAAAAACAAGTCCAGAGGCCCTCGCATCGACCAATCCCCTCCGTCCCTCGCTCTCACCTGCGCCTATGGTTGCGCCGCCACCGCCACCGTTCTCCCTTCCTCACCCCTGCCTCTGCCGCCATGGTGCCGCTGCCATAGATTCTATTCTCTCTGTGTGCCACCCTCGTTCGCACGACTCACGGCGTCGAAACCCCAAGATCCCCATCTGTGGCGGCTGAGAGGTGGCAATCGCAGATCCTCCTCTCTGTTGTGAAGTGACGATGACTTGCGGCGCGAGGTGATGGGTGATGGCCACGCCTCATGGCGGCTCCTCCTCCCGTGGCAGCGTGAGGCGATGTTGAATGCCCATGGCGGTGTGAGCTGTGAGGTGACGAGGATGCTCATGTCGACCCCTCCTCTTGTGGCTGCTTGACGCGATATCAACGGCTCAAGGCGGACAGAGGCGACGGTGATGGCCTGGTAGTGTCCCAATTCCTTCTCTCGTGATCCCTCAACTAGGATGGCTATCTCAAATTCGCTGTTAGTTATAGAATTTTCTACTCAATTGTACCCTCCTTTTAGCACATTATCGAGTTGCACTTTGCAATGTAGGTTCTTGATGTTGGTCATGTGATAAACTACACAATGGGAACGAATTATCTATGCCAATTGCTTGGAATGAGACAGAACATGTTTAGCCTTTACGTGTAGGAGATCTTGATCTTGATACAATGGCAGGTAAGATTGCTCAAACTACAATTTCAACACAAACAGGGTCTTGAGGTTAATAGTTGTGTCATTAAAAATGCCACATAAAGCATGTAATGTAATCTATTTCTGGAGTGAATTTTGTGCTTCGGGATGTCGGCTTGGATGGTAGGACTATATCCTACTTGGTAGTTCAACCATTACATAATTTCAGATATGCTCAATTGTCACCATCTATTCAGTTGCATACTTGAATGTGGGTTCTTGAGGTTTGCGTGTTAGGGTTCAACCAAGATAATAATGTGGGTTCTGATTGGTCATTGACAGAACCAATCAGAACCAATCCCCTATCAACTGACAGTTCTTGCAGAAATCCCTCAACATCAGGAAGTCGCATATTATTATCTTGTCAAAGAGAACATGATTTCCTAGCTACAATGGAGATCCTAATACTAATGAAAATGCATTCAGTGTTAGTCATATCTGGTCTGATTGCTAATCTATGTTTTTTTTTCATGTCTTGGTGCATAAATGTCCTCTTCACACAAATAGTTCCTGGAGGTTAATTATCACGACATTGGAAGTACATTCTGCAATCTGCACTTCTGTAGTAAGTTCGTTTATCCCTTTTGATTAAAATAAGTACTGCAAATTATGGTTTCTTGAAACTTAAAAAATAGGCAGTGTTTGTTATTCTTGGACAGGTCTGGCCTTATTTTTGCATAGGCAGGCTCGGAATGATACATACGCTTATGTCAGGGTCATGTTAGTTGGAACGTCCCAAGTTCAGATGGTGATCTCAAGGACCTCAACTATATGTAATATTTCTTTCCCTGGTTCTTGATAGCTGAGCCTTCTTAATGTATACAAGAGTAAATATTTTTATTTCTTCTCTCCTTGCTACACACGTTGAACAACATCTGGATTTAGTTTCATAAAAATAAACTAATCTGGCCACAATTAATACTCTTGCTACTGACTATTGTGTATTTCTCTGATTCCTGTTTGCTTATTCATTTTTTTGTTTCCCTCTGTCTGTATTGCAATAAGTGGCTCGAATTAACTTGTTTCACAAAATCCTTCATTTAACAAAGACGATTGGTCATTGACAGATTTCTGCAAGAACTGTCGAAGAAGTCATTCAACCAATCCCTATCAACTGCTAATTATATTCCCACCTAACTCGGTCTGCGTAGATTATTCTTCGTGCTTTAGTTTCTACACTTGTTTGAAAAACATCGCTAGAAATTGAGTGGTTTTGCTGTCAAGTCTGGAGATAATTGCTCTTCTGCGTCGCTAGACCCATTTTGTTCCACCTATTGAGTTTGTGCCCCAGAGCGAAAGCTCCTTAGTCCTTAGATATTGGCAGTCTTGGCCACGCACGGTGTTGGGGAGGCATGCTGGTAGTGTCATTGGTCGAGCTCGTGAGGCGCTCTTGTTCTGCATGGTGGATATTGGGAGCTGCTTCCGGATGGAAATTGCGTCGCAGTTTGGTACAGCTAGACAATGGTGGATATGGCGAGGTGCTAGCTCGTGAGATGCTCTCTCTCTCTCTCTCTCTCTCTCTCTCTCTCTATGCGCCATCACTTAATTATAATGACATGCCACTCACAGCTGATACCATTGTTCGCCATAGCTTGCCCCCCTACTCTGGTTCCGGCTTGTCGCAGTCGAGTACCTTGATGTAGCTGAATAGGTAACATCACAACTCTTGACAATCCAATCAAACAATCACATTGACCTTGCATGATTTATGAGAAGTGCTTGCATTCTGTCATATATTGACTTCTTCTCTGCAAGAATTTGGATTAGAATTGCAACAAACTCTAATCTTTTGTGTTGAGATTTTACTGTATTTGCTAATTGGATGCATTCTTGGGACGGTACAGAGGGTTGCAGTATGAGCTGTTGCAAAAGCCTGCAAGAAAATGACCGCAGATTGCTTTGAGTTTGTGATGGATTTGATTTGGTCCCAATTCTGAGTAGTCTACTACAGAGAACACCAAGAAAATGACAGCAGATTGCTTCAATTTTGTGATGTACTGAGGCGATCACAAATTTAAATGAGATTGTTTTTGGTGTTTTATACAGATGGATGGGCGAGGATGCGTAACAAATGAAACTTGTTTATGATGGCTTACTAATGAGCGACATGTGTGTTGGTGTAAATTATAAATTATCCCTCTAATTGTTGCTTCCTATACTTGAAGTACTATCGCATCTGTTTGGTTATCATCAGATTTTGCCGTTCGATAATTTGCCAATCCAGACCCCACATTTCAATGACATAGGGTGGGGTACATTATGAAAGTGCAAACTGAAGTTGGGCATATCATCAAATTCATTGTTGGAAGAGCATATAAATGTTGTGTTTCTATTATAGATTTCATTCATTCTAAGATTGTTGTGCATCCTCATGCCAAAGCAATTTGTATGTGAGAAAGCTTTTATAGAATGTCAAATTCCCTCAATTAGTAACTCATATATGGGTTTGTTGGTGTAAATTAAATTTTCAATATTCATGTGTAATACATTTATAGAAAAGTTTTATCATGTTATTATACAAATAGATGGGTGCGGCAACGCGCGCCAACAATGATCTAGTTAGCAAAAGAACCGAGATTACGTGCGATTCCCAGCTAATCTGACGGCTGAAAATGCTTAAAATTGATGATCGGACGGCTGTGAACGCTGATGCTCTGAGAGGGCTGGAAAAGCGCTCGGTTATAATGTATCTAAATATAGAGCATATCTGAAATTATGTAATGGTTGAACTACCAAGTAGGATATAGTCCTACCATCCAAGCCGACATCCCGAAGCACAAAATTCACTCCAGAAATAGATTACATTACATGCTTTATGTGGCATTTTTAATGACACAACTATTAACCTCAAGACCCTGTTTGTGTTGAAATTGTAGTTTGAGCAATCTTACCTGCCATTGTATCAGTATCAAGATCTCCTACACAGAAAGGCGAAACATGTTCTGTCTCATTCCAAGCAATTGGCATAGATAATTCGTTCCCATTGTGTAGTTTATCACATGACCAACATCAAGAACCTACATTGCAAAGTGCAACTCGATAATGTGCTAAAAGGAGGGTACAATTGAGTAGAAAATTCTATAACTAACAGCGAATTTGAGATAGCCATCCTAGTTGAGGGATCACGAGAGAAGGAATTGGGACACTACCGGGGCCATCACTGTCGCCTCTGTCGCCTTGAGCCGTTGATATCGCGTCAAGCAGCCACAAGAGGAGGGGTCGACATGAGCATCCTCGTCACCTCACAGCTCACACCGCCATGGGCATTCAACATCGTCTCACGCCGCCACGGAGGAGGAGCCGCCATGAGGCGTGGCCATCACCCCATCACCTCGCCGCAAGTCATCGTCACTTCACAACAGAGAGGAGGGATCTGTCGCTGCCACCTCTCAGCCGCCACAGATGGGGATCTTGGGGTTTCGACGCCGTGGAGTCGTCGAACGAGGTGGCACAGAGAGAATAGAATCTATGGCGTGGCACCATGGCGGCAGAGGCGGTGAGGAAGGAGAAGCAGTGGCGGTGGCGGCGCAACCATAAGCGCGAGGTGAGAGCGAGGGACGGAGGGGATTGGTCGATGCGAGGCCTCTGGACTTGTTTTTTTAGGGTAACTCTGGACTTGTTTAACGGGTCGACACCGCCGACCGGATTAATCACGAGCCTCCGAAAATGCTACGGAGTAGCAGCCCATAAGGACAATTGGCCCAGTTCGCGACATGAGCATAGAACGGACGGCCATGGACGTCTCAAACACAAAATCGGACGGCTCACGGGTATGGATGCGTGTGAGGGCTGGAAAAGTGCTCGGTTATAATGTTTCTAAATACCGATCGCACACTGTGTGGGCCGCTGCTCCGTCAGCATTTTTGGACGTTCTGCGTTAAATTGGGCCCAATGGGCCAAGTCTCCTCTCCCCACCCGAACCGGATCGAGACGTCGGCTCGCACAACCCCCTCCTCTCCCCGACCCCTGTGCTCTTTCTCCCAATCTAGGCGGCTGGGCGTATATCCTTCCCCGCACCGCCGCCGGCCACCACATCGACCTCGACCAGCGCCCCCCTCGCTCTTTCTCGATCTCTAGCGCCAGCGCGCATAGCGAAACGGCGTCATACTCTCTGTTGATTTGCCTACCACGCCATTGTTGTCAACTCCCGATCCCAATCGAAGCTCGCCCAATCCCGATCGAGGTCCACCCGCCCAATCCAGTGCCCGGAGGAGAGGAGCAGTCGGTGCGGTTGAGGCCTCGAGGGGATTCAGCGGATCCAGGATCGAGGGAGCCGACGCGACGCGCGCGAGGGAACCGGCGGTCCAGGGAACCGGCGGTCCAGGGAACCAGCCAAGGCGAGGCGCCCGAGGGGTTCCGGCGCTCAAGCGGCTGGTCGATGCGCTGCGGTTCGTCGCCTAGCTACCGGGCATGCTCCGCCACGCCGCCTTCTGGGAGAGAGAGGCCGCGTCCGGGCGCCGGCACCGGCGTGCAGGACGGAGTCGCCGCTCCAAGCGCCAGTTGTTGTTCGCGCCGTCGGGAGCGCGTTCGCAGCGGGCCGTGCCAGCCGTCTCTTGCTGATGTCGTGCCTGAGGGCTTTGCTGGTTGGGCCGCCGGTGGAGGACGAGGCCAAGCTTGCTCCAGGAGTGTAACAGAGTGCTGCGGCGATATCTCAGCTTTCAGGCGCAAACGACCCAACCCGTGATCTGTTTTTACGACGGATCTAAAGTCCTCCGGCACGCTGCTGCCAGGTCCAGGAAGGTATGCGAACTTTGAGCAGGCAACGTTGGTTCGTTCTCGGTGGAGGTACAGTGGGTCACTGGATACTGGATACAATAGCAGCAGGTGGATGTGTACGTAATTGTACTTATCCTGTGCTTTCTTGTGATTGTAAACCTAATCACATTCATCGATTGATTCATATTGCCTTTCATAATTAGAATAAGTGGTGTTGTTTATGATGGTATGCATTATCTCCCCTCCAGTTTTATTCTAGCTGCTCAACTTGCATATTTTACAACATGCTCAGTTTACATTGGCTTTTCATCCTTCAGTGGTGAAAACAGTTTCCCAAATTTTCTTTCCTTGTTCATTCTTATATTAATTTTGTTGTAATGATTTTCATGACAATCCACACACACAAACACAGATGCAATATTTATTGAGTCTGATTTTTTGGTGGAAACAAACCGGAGGAAGTGATGTATAACTCAGAGAAAAGATAAGTGATGTGGAATTTCTAGGTGCATTGCTATTTACACTACCATGCAATGACATTCAAATATTAAGCATGTCCTTAATAAAGTTTAACATGCCATTTTCTATTAGAGTACTCCGATCCAAGCTGGATATGTAGCTAGCCTCTCCTAATCTTCCTGTAAAAGACACTCTCCTAATCTTCCCATGCTTTCAGTTTCTTTGGTATCGGAGTTCTCATCTATTCTTTGAGATTTCAGCGATCAATGCCGAGCATATGTATTTTTTGTCTACCCCTGGTACTCTAATTCCCCCCAATTATTTCTTTTTTACATTGCATCTGATTAATACCCATGAGATCCCCTTTTCATTTCAAAAATTTGTGGTCTCCTTCCTATTATGTCACTATTAAGTCTTTGGTTCAACGTAAACACATGCAGGGCCACCTTAAGTGCTCAACTGCCACGTCTAGCGGGAAATGGAGAGGGACACGAAGATTATATGCGTACCGATGGTTGCGGGTTGATGAAGACGGACCTGCTGGTGCAGTGGTGAGGACTATATACCCCATGTACTTTACCATGAACAATCCAAGGTTGAATAATAAAATATTGATAGGATCTACCATTTATGACTTTCTCTTTTTAAAATGTGAATATGTTTCTAGACATTGAATAAATCTTGATAGGATCTGCCATTTACGGCTTTCTCTTTTTAAAATGTGATTATGTTTATAGACTTTGAATAATAAAAACACCAATTTCTGAAGATTCTGAATAAATCTTTTTTATGTGGATTTCTGCTTTATTTATCTACTATGATCAGTGTTTTCTTCTTGCATGTGGCTTAGTAACACCAACCAATACATGTCTTTACCCATGTGATTTTTTTGTTCCTCTCACTCTATTATTAAACTTATTAATTTGATCTTTTCATTATACAGATCACTTCTGGCATTGCCGGTTCCTGCACTCCTGGACTCCTCTTTTACCAATGACCCACATGCAAAATAACGTAAGTTGACAGGCTCCAACTTGATAATCTAGATGACATGGTCATTATACTGAGAACTGTCTTCCTTCAAAAGTAGAAAAAAAATGTTGCTCAATCTGCTATTTACATAACAATGAGTAGCTGGCACTTGCTTCTATTAAATAGACAGTCAATTTGTAGTATGCATCAGTACCACAAAAAGCCTTTTAGGTTGCCTGTCAGTTTAAATTATTTCTATAATGGTAAATAGAGAGTCAATGTGTATTATGCATCAGTACCACAAAAAGCCTTTTAGGTTGCCTGTCAGTTTAAATTATTTCTATAATGGTGATTGGATATTGTGGGCTCTGCCTGTCATTTTAGCATGCTACAGATTTCTGCCTAAGGTGATTATCATCTTGAATTTGAGCAGAAGGCTAAAGCTGTTCTTGGAACTTACAACAGGGTTGTCTTTCCAAATGAGAAAAGATGACAAAGCTCTGTTTTTCATAGAATGTTACCTTTTACTATGCCCGGTAAGAAACAAGCGAATCCTCTCGAGTTGTTTGCAGTGATCTCCTGCCATTTTTTATTTGTATAATGTTTGAAGTTTGTATGAATGGATTCAATGAACTTATAGTTGTCATACTACTTTGGTCGTGATTATGCTTCCAGATATTTATAGAAATCACTATCATTCTATTGAAATAAGGACGGGCGCGGCAACGCGCGCCATCAATGATCTAGTATACTAGCAAAAGAGCCCGTGCGTTGCAACGGGAGAAAAACATAACACACTCACTTAACCCAACAACCATCACTCAATAGGCTCATCTCCTTTATATTTGCGAGGCATCATATTTGTGTTGCCGCTTATCCTCCTTCTCACCATCGACGGCGATGGCCTCGGTGTTCACACAAAACAACAAAAAACGTGTTTGAATATGGTTAATACTAAAGCGTCTCTCTATCCCTCTCTCCTCCCTCGCCCTCTCTCTCTCACACACACACACACTCTCTCTCTCTCTCACTCACTCTCTCTCTCTCATTCTCGCGATGAGAAATCTGTTGTTTTCCCCTGCGACATTTTTCAGAGGTATGCATGTGTAGTTATTGATGTTTTCTTTTGCCTATATGGTTATAGTGGGGTGTTTATTTGCAGTCCGGATCGCCGCCGGTACGAAAGAAAAACGGATCTTGCGCTAGAAATTATAAGTTTGCTTACAAAATAATATTTTAAAATTATTTACCAGGTAAAATTAACATCATTTTTAGATTCCACACATTTTTCTAATAAAATTTCGTATATAATATGTTAAAATCGAAGTTACGGTTTAAAAGATACAGATAATTTAGAAAATCATTTGTTTGATTTAAATATATTCCAAAATAATATTAAAAATACTTAATAGGTGAAAATAATCTCATATTCATATTCTACATATTTTCTAATCAAATTTCATATATAACATGTTCAAATCGGAGTTACGATTTAAAAAATATGGATGATTTAAAAAAGTATTTGTTTGATTTAAATATGATCCATGGATGAATTACATAAAACATCAGGGGGGTTTCGAAAAACGTAAAATAACGGTTTGGGTGTGACTTAATCCGGACGGCGGGTTGATTTCAAGAAAATACATGAACTTTTGTGTAAAATACGAAAAAATGATTCGTTTTAGCTTAAAACAGGACTGCGGGTTGAATTCTCTGAAATAGAGGGTCTTTTCTGAAAAATGCCATGACGGACGAAAGAAACCCAATTTGCTTTATTATTAGGTAATATATATATGGTAAAGATAGGAAAAGATAAAGATTAATAACATTAACTCTTGAGATGACCTGCGAAAAGAACTTCATCTTTTAATATCCTTTGCAGGTGTTGTTAACCACTCATTTTCTTCAGCATGAACATCATCTTGGTCAGCCTATTAACCAAGTAAGGTAGCTCAGTTGGGATCTACACTTTTTTTTCTTTAATTATTGTATCCTGTTTCTGTGAGATATTTGTTTCTGTGTAATATATTCTATTTTAATGATCGACTCACATGTATGTAGATATTTGGCCAGCTTTGAGTTTCAAACTTCAGTAGTCACAATGGAAAAATAAAATTTTATCTCTTGCCCATCTTCTTAGCAAGTTCACATTTTTATTTTAAATTGCCACTAATGCTACATTTTTGCTGTTTTGTATTTGGCAGAATCTAGGTAGCCTTTTGATGGATTTCCTGTATTTTTTGTGCGTAAGTGAGTATGTATGAACACTTCATTGTTTAAAACACAAGGGAAAAGATGAGTGCCTGATGTGGAAAAGGCGTGTAATGAATGACTATATGGGCCCAGTGTATGGTTTCTCTTTTGGGACGGCTAAATTAGCAATATATTGGTGCATCTGTCCTCTATCCGCTTTCAAACATTCTGGATGACATGAATGTATTTGATCCACGCCATAAGCGTATTTCCATCCAAGGAAGTGGAATTTATTTGAACTGAGAAAGAGGGCACAGGTAATAAAAGTCGATGTCAGTAATACATTGTTTCTTTCTGTCACCTTCTGCCTATGGTAATTTTCCATATTGTTGATTTTGCAGCATTGATCCAATTCACATCGATGATCCTCTTTGCCCTGCTAACAACGTGCGCAAGAATTATTTCCGGGTCCACCACTGCATCAAGGTTGGCTCAAATTATCTTTTCTGGACTGGTTGAATCCTTTTGTTGCTGTCAAGAGCTTTTAGAGTTGTGGCAATGCTGTGATTATGCTCTTTTATCTGGTAATTTGTTTGACCGGACAATCTTGGTATTGAAATTTAGTCTTTGTGCGGTACTAGTACTAATGCATTCTTTGTTTGGCCTTTGAAGATATAAATATTCGTCCAGCAAATCACGGATCAACAAGTGTTATTGGTATTTTCTGATGCTTTTCATGGCAGGCTTTTGCTGTTCTAGAGAACGAGCTACTGCAGTTCACTGCAGAATGTAACATGCCCGCATCATCATTCAGCCTACTGAAGAAAATAATTCCAAGCATTGATTCCAATGAGTTGTAGCAGTAAAAGGAACCTATGATTCCACGAGCTGCAGGAACTGTTGGGTTGGAATGGCCTCCTGTGTTCTAGACACTGAGTTACTACTGCAGCTGGTGGAAAAGGAGGCCAGTAGATTTTAATTTCGTAGCTGGTCTTAATTCTGGGTTACTTTCTTTTTTCGGGTGTACTCCCTCTGTAAACTAATAAAAGATCGTTTAGATATTGTACATTTTAATAGTACTCTTGTCAGTTTTTAATGCTTGTAGGTGTGAAAAACATTGGTAAAAAAATGTTCATATTCAAGTCTTCTATTTACTGCAGGCTTGTTCTAACGTATGATGCCAGCTGCCCTCCTCTCGCCTCTGGCTGCTGAGAACCCGAGACAGTTAACTGATGTATTAGGTGGAATTGGACGATTCGAGAGCAAGATGGAGGGTGCACTCTGCACTCCTAAGGTACTGTACCTGTCACTTCCGTAACACGAGCTTATCTAATCACTTTGTAAGTATGTACTCCCTCTGTTCCTAAATATTTGTCTTTCTAGAGATTTCAACAAGTGACTACATACGGAGCAAAATGAGTGAATGTACACTCTAAAATATGTCTATATACATCCGTATGTGGTAGTCCATTTGAATCTCTAAAAAGACAAATATTTAGGAATGGAGGGAGTAATTCTCATCCACTTGATACCATAAATGATAGATCCTGAACCTCGCTGGTGGTATGTGCTGCCAAGGATGCGACATGGACATGGACACATTCACGGAGGAGCAGTACAAGCAGACCCTCACAGAACTCTTGACCCGGAGGAGCACGCACGATAAGCTCTAGCAGAGGCTCTGCATGTTTCCTGAATCATCTGTCCTCTGAACCTTACAAAACTGCTGAAGAAAACAGGAGCAATATCTGCAAGGAGGACGAGTCCTTCGTGCTTTTGGCAGTCTGCATGAGCTTGTGGAACAGGAAATGGAAAATTGCTATGGAGGAGGCTACCTGACTTGATGCTGGAACTGGTGACCAGTACTGGCGGAGCAATTTTCCAAATAGATGCTTCTCCCGAAGATCAAGATTGTTCCTTGAACACACCAAAAGGGTAGCTGTGAAGATTACTGTCGGGATCTGAGTGTCGGATTCTTCGTTGAAGATACTCGCACTGCAACTGCTGAGTTGGTCTCTTTGAGAAACAAGTCAGGGCAAGTTTGTTGATATGATATGCAACATTACAAGCACGACGGACACCACGCCATGCAGAGCATCAGGAAGATGAACAGGCGAAGCTTCAGGCGACGACTGACAAGGTTGGACTGTCTTACAAAAACAGGCTTCAGTTCCTTGGACTGATGAGATTCAAGTTACCACTGCTTTTGTAGTGAAAGCAGATTTCGGTTCCTGCAGTTGATTAGTGTAACATTTTAAAAATGCTCATTCATTTCAAGAGTGATATGCCACTGAAAACTCCTTTAAAAAATGTATACAATGTAAGAATAATTTTATAAAATGTTGATAGCATTCATAAAAACGGTGTAACATTTAAAAAATGCTCATTCATTTCAAAACAAATGTACTGTGACATTGTAAACAATCTTTGTACAATGTAAAAAAGTCTGTGTAACTGAAAAATAATGCTACCCACCATTCAAAACATATAAATTTAAATTTAAATAAATGTCACAAGTTTCAAAAATAAGTGATTTTAAAAACAAATATACAATGTAAAAAGATGTTCCTAGTTTAAAATAATGTTTTGTATCATTAAATAAGTTTCAATGTTTATTTGAATTTTTTAACATGTATTGAAAAGATCTGTTTAAGAAAAATTAATCATGTATGTGAAAATGTTAAACGTGTATGAAAATGTTTTGTATGTATACCAAAAATGTACACTATGCCTGACAAAAAGAAATAAAACATATATTTGATAAAATGTTAATTATATGTTTGAAAAAATATTAAACATGTATAAAAATGTTTATGATGTATACGAAAAATGTATACTATGTATGAAAAATGTAGACATTGAAAAAGTTATAAAAATAAAGAGAAAATAATCAGGGAAAGCCGGTGAAAAGCGAAGAAAGGAACCAAAAAACTGAAAAAAAAGAAAAAACAACAGGAACCCTAATAAAACAAAGAAAAACTGAAGAAAACAGAGTAAAAAACAAAAACACAGAGGAAAAGAGTACATGTCGCAGCGGGCGAGAGATAGCCCTAGCAGAGAGCAACCGTGCAGGCCCAAGACATAGTTCTATTTTGCAGTTCTCCCCCAACGGCCCAACCCAACCGCGCGCGCAGCCACAAGCGAGGGCACGCACGCACCGGAAAAGCCGCCGCCGCCGCCGGCGCCGCTCGCCTGCTCCTGCCTCGTGCGCCGGCGCTGCCGCGTGCTGCTCCCGCTCCCGCGCCGGCACCGCCGCAGCTCTCCTGCTCCCGGCTCGCCCCCTACCGTGGCCCGCGCCGGCGCTGCTCCTGCGGTCCCCGGCCGCCGCGCTACACGCTTTGGTCCATCTCGGTTTAGGTGAGTTTTCAGGCAGCCTGCAGCCGGCGGTGGCTTTTGACATTTTTGTGTCATGTGCGTGTGTATATGTCCAGTGTCCTGTATGAATCATGCTTTGGTGCTGCAGTTAATTAGTAGGCATACAGATTTTGTTAAGTTGCGCACAACTATTTCAACATTTTCTTATCAATTGTTGTACAAACTATCAAATATAAGATGAAGCAAGCCATTGATTTGGTACTCTTTTCTACACCTGTATTGTTACTTGTAGTTTTGTCATATTTGGTCTATTCTGTTGGACCGTTAGGCACCTGCCCCTTCTCAGTACAAAATCATGTATGTGTGCGTGCCAATAGGTCTGAATTTTAGTCTGCCTTCGGTCGATTGATTCAATATAAAAGAGCTTCTCTACAAAATCGTCTTCCGCACTATTATTACTAACTATGCCTTCTCTGCTGCTGCGGGGACAGTTAAATTATTGGCATCCAAGCTTGGCGTCCAGTCAAAATCTCCTTAACTTGATGTTCGTATTCAAGGATGCTGGAAGAGACGCTTCAGGGTGAGTAATGCAGCCACAATCTGCTTATGTTATTGCATAAAGCGGAAGAGAAAAGTGGATCAGTAAATCTTCCTTCATGATAAACATAACTAACTCAATGCCTCTGTTTCCCTTCACCAGGTGTGGATTTAGCTGTTCATGCTGCTAGGCCTTTCCAAACGGAGGCTTTGCACGACTTGCTCTGCATGTCGTTGGGTTTGCCCATGGACAACTTCGGCCATGCACAAGCACAGCCATCTCCTCTGGTACCGTTTCAGCAAACATTTACCATCGTTCTCACCGATTCGTCTGTGCGTGGCGAATTTTGGCACTCACTTACCACCCGAGAGATCAAGGAAGCAAGGGGGTCGTGGCATCCATGACGCATTGGGAGTCATGCACCTCGTGCCAAGGAAGGCATATAATGGCAAGGAGGAAGGTCCATCTCACCGCCGCCTTATCAACGACTGTATGCATGACATCTTGGGAGTTCAGCCAGAAAATCATGTTATGCGTAATGGAAAAGTGCAGTTTGTTGGCTCAAGCAATAATGCAGAGCAATTTTTACCCAATACCGTTGATTCTCATGATATCTCTGCTTGTCCTTCCATGAATAAGCTCGCAAAGGTAAACAAGTTTATGCTACTTGTGGAGCTGCATAGGAGAGGAATGAGTGCGGATATATCTATTTTAGCTTCTGCCATGAGCTTTTGTGCTGTTAAGAAGTCCATTAGGGGAGGTGTCCAGCTCCATGCTCTACTGGTGAAAGTTGGTTATGAATTATCAGTCCTTTCTGGCACCTCTTTAATCAGCTTATATGCAAGATGTTATCAACTGGAGAATGCTTGTCAGGTTTTTCAGAACATGCCAGTTAAAAATACCGTGTCGTGGACAGCACTCATTTCTGGTTATGCGCAGGATAATAAGGTTGAGCCTTGCCTCCAGGTATTCCAGCTGATGAGGCAGTCAGCGTGCAGGCCTAATGACATCACATTTGCCACTATCTTCAGTGTGTGCACTAACCATGCACTTCTTGCACTTGGTAAAAGCGTTCATAGTCTAGAACTGAGAATGGGTTTTGATTTGTGTGTGCATGTCTCGAATGCACTGATATCAATGTATGCAAAGTGTGGGAGTATAGATGAGGCCCAGTCCATATTTGAGAGCATTGCGTGCAAGGACCTGATTTCTTGGAACTCCATGATATTTGGATATTCACAGCATGGCCTTGCTGAGCATTGCCTAAGCTTGCTAAAAGAAATGGAGGAGCACATAGTGCCTGATGCAATCTCCTTCCTTGGCATCCTGTCATCATGTCGGCATGCATGCCTTGTAGAGGAAGGCCGGCGCTGCTTCAAGGCAATGATCAGACTTGGAATAGAACCAGAGCTAGATCACTACTCGTGTATGGTAGACCTCCTCGGCCGGGCAGGGTTGCTCGATGAAGCATGGGATTTGATCCATACAATGTCCAAGTCTCCAAATGCAGTCATATGGGGTTCTCTGCTGGCTGCCTGTAGGATGCATGGAAACATTCCGATTGGCATCCATGCTGCAGAGCACCGTCTTAAGCTGGAGCCAGGTTGTGCTGCAACTCATGTACAGCTAGCAAATCTATATGCTAGCATTGATTGCTGGAGTGATGTGGCTAGAGTGAGGATGATGATGAAGGAGAGAGGACTGAAGACGAACACTGGGTGCAGCTGGATAGAAATTGGCAATAAGGTTTATACCTTCACAGCAGAAGACAGATCAAAGAGCCAACAAGTAAATCATGTCTTGGCTGTTCTTGACTGCTTGCGCTCTCATATGGAATACAAGTATGATCTGCTGATAGATGGTCTTGAGTTTGATGAGCCTGAATATTTCAAGGTAAGTTCGAGATCGCCCCAGTCATTTGTCTATATGAAGAACGAAGAATCAATTCTATAGAAAAAGCATGACTCACACCTCAGGGACTTGCGATATGGCATCAGCTTTAGAGTTTTCCCATCTGCCATCTGATTTTTGATGCTCACTGTAGTCTTATTTATACAATTGTTGTAAACCAGGTTTCATTAGTGATTAGTACAAACCATGCGGTGACTTTTGATGTAAATTGGAGTCAAAATATGAGAAGGGTGGATTGACTAGACAAGGATTGACGTTTTCTTTCTCTCCTGCTATTTTTGCACTGATCTGAAAGTGCAAATTACCTCATAATTTCAGTTTGACATCTGGAAATTACTCCTTGACTGCAACTTATAGATAACTAGTATCCTCTAAAAATTATTTCGTAGTTGCATTTATTATTTTTCCTTTGGGTTGTGAAAGAAACATATTTAATAATGGGTAATTCTATATTTTACTTATTGTTTTCACCTATGTTAGTAGTGGGGTCAAAAGCCTGGCCTTTACTTTAAGTAAATTGACAGCAAAGTACATAATCACAAAACTAAAGACACTTATTGAGAATCCGAAACTTAACCGTTGGACATGCTGCCGACAATATTTATGAACTTCACATGCAAAATATGTAGGCACCTTGCACATGAGCAGAGTTTAAGGTCTTGACTATCAAAAGTTCAGATTATTGTCGGCAAGGAACTCCACAGAAAGCACCATGATAGCGATCAAAGATTGTTCGTCGAGATAACACCCACTAAATCAAGCAGCTAAGACCAAAAGCATACTTCAGCACTCAGGTATTAACACTACGACCTGTTCCGTAGCATTTGAGAAAGTTTCCGTTGCTACCAACCACTGACGATGGGGAAACCGTGCGACTCAGCAGAAGAACATTGTTGACGCTACATTGGGATGCAGACGAGGCAGCTCCGGCACCGGGGCAGCCTCAGCCTGGGACGATGTCTCCGACATGTCATCGAGCTTGGTGAACTTGGCCACCTGGCCCGCTGCAAGGTGTGCGTAGAAGATGGGAGCAACTGAGAGGGAAAATCAGATGGTCAGCCATGCCTTTTTGATATATATATGTTGCGAAATCAAGTAGTGGAAAATCATGCTTACCTACTGAGATGGCTGTGGTGCTCCTCTGGTACCTGAAACGAGTTCGCAAGGATTGCAATATCAAAAGGATGCAGTGATGATGATCAGAGGCAAGGTAAAAACTGAATCTTTTGTTAAAACTAACTGCTTTAGTGGACATACGCATAGGATAGGGAGTGCACGAGCTCCTCCAGCTCATCAGCAGAGAAGCCTATCTCATCGTGGAGCACATGGTAGTGTGTTGGCCTTGTAGTCCCCTGGAACACAAAAGCAGAATGACTTAGATTCAAATAAACATTTGCAACGCTGTGAGTTACAATCACAATTCACAAGGTAGAGAGAACGTACAATTATGCCAGCATGAGCACACATGTAGAAATCATAGTTCCTTGGATGGCAGATTCCACTATCAACCACAGTACCTACACAAGGGGAAAATAGGAATATGATAAGAATGTATGTGTAAAAAGGCCTAAGAATTGCTTGTTTAGTCCATACAAAATTGTAGTAAACAATACTCCCTCCGTCCCAAAATAAGTGACTAAGTCGAGTCACTTATTTTGGGACGGAGGGAGTAGTTCTGTGGTAGGTGTGTAGATTAAAGATGTAGGTTACCAGGGGGGACATTATTCACTTGATCAGGTCTCTGTCCATTTCGCGACTATCAAGGTGAACTTGGGGAACCAGTTGCCATTAAAATGCTTGCCACTAAAAAACTTGCATGCCTGTATCAATTAAAAAGACATTACTATCCAGAACTGGCTCATGAGGAACGGAACATCATTTATGTTTACCTCCATGATCTGAGCTAGCTCCTCGTTCAGTGCCTGATTGAACTGGCTCTCACTAACGCCATCCCTAACATCAAGACAACAGAGTTTCCTTAGAAATCAGGGTGCCAAAGTTAACTTAGAGATGTCATAGAGTATTAGAGTCAGTTTGCACTCTTAACATTGAGGGACAACAACACAAATAGTCCACCAATTTCTTCAGAAAAATTATGCTGCTTAAATGCAAATCAATTATCTCAGGGAGGACTACTGACCTGAAAATGATAATTTGTTCCGGCCTCTGACCATCGTTGTTTCTGAGGAAGTCAACTAGTGAATCCCTGAAATTGTTATTGTCCCAGTGAGAAACAAAACAAAAGCATATGTATAATTAGGAAGCATTGCTATTACAATTGTTTAAATTGCACTTCTATAAATCCAAGCAGAAGAAACTCACTTAATGAGGCCATGATCATCATCTCTAACTGGCTTAAACAAGGTATCAATCATTTCCAGCCTGGGTGACTGAGTGCACACAGAAGCTCTGTACTTCGACATGATTGGCCACTTCAATGAACTAACCACCTAGGTAAATGCCAAAAAAACACCCAGGTGAGTAAGCAAATTGTCGGTTGGAAAATCTCTCCAGGACCATCAGCTGACACCTGACTTCTTACTGCAGGAAACTGTAAACATAAGCAAAACTTACTGCAGCAACTGATGGTACATTTTGTCCTGGTGAACCATGGGAAACATCCATACCAAAGATGATGGTTGGTACCCTTGACACGTGAGGAATAGCACGGATTGTTTCCTTTTTTAGCAATGAATTCAACCCGCCAAGCTGATTGGCAGAAATGAAACAAAACGAAAGCATTCAGTTTTTCAGCTAACAAATCCAAATTGTGTGGTACATTAAAGGGCAGCCCGGTGCACGTAGCTCCCGCTTGCGCAGGGTCCGGGGAAGGGTCCAACCACTTTGGGTCTATAGTATGCAGACTTTCCCTACATTTCTGCAAGAGGCTGTTTCCAGGACTCGAACCCGTGACCTCATGGTCACAAGGCAACAAATTGCGTGGTATAGATCACAACACAAACCTTTGCATTTATCTTTAGCAGCACATTTGTGAGGTACTGATCTTTGATATTGGCAGGAGGAACCAAGCATTGCGTAAAGAAACCATGTTTCACAAGGCATTCACGCTTCCACGGTCCTGATAAGAACAATAGATTAGGATAATAAATAAAGACATAATAAAGTTTATTTGCAAAGTTGAGGTAGCAGAGCAAACCATAGATGTCAGAGTTTTTCTCAGGAAGAACACACAGGAGAAACAGAAAGTCTGGTTTTCTTTTTAGCTTTGCTTTTATCTGCTCAAACATAGCCTCTACCCTTTTTGTCGGAGGCTCCCGTCTCGTTTGATGACTCTCCTCAATTACAGCGCCACATTTGGCCATTTCCTGCAAATATAACTTGTTGATCAATACCAGAATTTTTTGAAAAAGCCCAAGATTATGCAAAACAGTGAACTTACAATTCCCTTCTTGGCACCAGATTGGACAAGGCGGCTGACAAGATCTTCAACATTACATCGTGCAGAAAAATTAACAACTCCCCACATCTTCACTTTTATGGGTTGAATGAACCTCTGGAGAGCAGAACTGGAACGTTACCGCATCGATAACAATATGCAACAATAAAGAGTTTACAGTGCACATGCGTAGAGTTCAATCAAGAGGTATGTTCAGTTGCTTACGTCATTATTGAAGTTCCACCGCCCATTAGGTGTACGAAGTTCTCTACCATCTGCAGAGTTTAACTGCACATTACGATATTTAATTAGATGCAAGCAGCAAAGGGCCTGCATAGTAGGCGTTCAAAGACATACATCCAGTGAAAAGAGCAGTATGGCTCTACTAACCTGTGGTGCCTGAAGGACTCTACCCTCGACTTGAGTAAACTCTGGATCTATCGCAATGCCGCATTCCCTCAGCATTGGATCGGAATTATAATTATTGGCACGCAACGCCTGGGTAAATAAAATTGAGATTTATTGTATTTTCGATAATTTTAGACCCTGTGAACATATCTACTGCAGTATAGCTGAATGCATGATATCAGAGTAACATACACCAGACAAGCTCAACATCCTTTGATCCGGCCTCTGCCTGGATCCCTCCACCAGCTTTGACCTTTGCAACGTTGACAGTGACTTTTTATACCTTTGTAATGGCAGTAGAACGCAAACCTGGTTGCAAACATGAAATTAGCACTAAAAACACAAGAGACTTTGCACGGGAAGAATGACTCAGAAGAAGAACAGCGAGAAAGGGACGGACCTCCAGCGGGAGGTATGTAGGGCGCTTTGGCTTCCCCGCAATTAGACAGGGAAAATTAGCAGACTTTTCCAGCTTCATAGACCAACAATTCATGAAGTGATCATAGACAGTTACATCCACAGTGTTGCCATCCTTTTGCTTTTGTGGGAAACTAGAACAAGAATGAATTTATTGAAACAAGAGGACGTGAGGCGTATGCCCTGAACTTGCATATAACAATTCAAGAGTAATAACATCTTACGTCAGCTCATTGCAATTCTTTTCGGACAATCCAGTAATCGTAAATTCTGCCTTGGTGTGAATGGTCTCGATCCTTAATTTGTTCAGTGCCCGTTTGGCCTAAAATCATGTCAAGGGTGACCAAGGTTAGAGCAGGTAAACATGTTAAGTCTAGTGATGGATTCTTGAAGGACTGAACATCTATTAACATACTTTGCGCCAGTCAATTCTGGAAGCGTCCTTCACATCCTGGTTGAAGAGTAGAAAGTCAATTACAGGCCCGGGTCTCACTACCATCGTGGTGGTTAAATCTGCAAAAATTTCAATAATCAATCACATGTGCAAATATGCCACCTTCAATCTTGTAACAAACTTTTTTCCAGGAAGCTCATGCAAATTAGGCCTCGAGATTATAAACATACCAACATTGAGTGAGAGCCCACTGAGAGTGGGTCGAAAGCTAGAATAAAAACCCTGACAACCGCGAACACCGCCACCCAACTCCAAGTAACGGGAATCTCCACGGAAAAAAGACTGTCGGACTAAAAGGCAATTCCTGCAGCCAGCAAGAAAGCTGAGTGAGTATAAGAACATGGAATTGGTTGTTATAATAAGAACCTAACAGAGAGCCATCATAGAGTTTGCAACATTTGATAAACAGATCAAAAAGGTTAAACTTAAGAACATACTGTTTTGCAGAGTGCTGCCTCAGAATGATGTCAAGAACCCGAAGAGCATCCTGTGAGGAATTGTTCATCGGAACCTTTGCCGCGAAGGTTATCTCCACCTTGAAAATTTTGGAGCGTGCTTCTGTTTTCATTCTCTTGTTGTCACTTGGCCCTGGGCTGCCATCTCCTCCATGGCTTCCGCTCGTTGCTGCAATCCTGCAGGTTATATTAAATGTCAAGATGATTCCCACTACCAAGAGAAGATGATGAGTTCCAAGAATAGATGAGATAAAATGGGTGATGGAGCAGATGAGTGTTTTACCTTCGGGATGAAGCATCGACCAGGATAACCTCAAACACATTGGTGGTAAAAGGAAGAGGCCCAGCGGTGTAGAGGCCCGTCTCGCCATCGTAGGCGAATTGCTTGCCTGCGAGGTCAGAGGCGTAGGTCTCGTAAAGCTGCCTCATCACTTTCCTCCCCACGCGTTCCCCAGCAGCAGGTTGACCGTCTCCGTACTTGAGATCTACCTGTGGATGGAAATTCAAGTTGAAGATATGGAATGGTGATGGATGGACTAGTTTAGGATGAGGGATTGCTGTACGTGATAG
Organism: Aegilops speltoides; assembly: GCA_021437245.1. NCBI lineage: Eukaryota > Viridiplantae > Streptophyta > Magnoliopsida > Poales > Poaceae > Aegilops > Aegilops speltoides. Next base: position 524,700,217 of record CM038147.1, read on the forward strand.
TGGTAAAAGAAGTCATGCGCTGGCTTCCAGGAGGCTTTGAAGTGGTTGGTGAGCAGCGTTATGCGCCGCCCCCTTGTGCCGGGCTTGGGTGGCCTTGTGATGGGAAGCATCTGAGGCGTGGGCGGCGCCTTGCTGGGTTCATTGCCCTTGCCGCGGTGCAGCATTGGCGACTTGCTGGAATCATCCTTGCTGGGTTCATCGCCCTCGCCACCGTGCGGCATTGGTGACTTGCTGGAATCGCCCTTGCTGCTCTGAGCCTGCGACTCCATCTTTTCTGCAAGGAAAACACAGAGCAAGGAAATTCGCTCAGCAAGGATGTACTCTTGATTGGGCAGGGAATTAACCAGACATTGTGGGCAGTGCTCCACGGTTAATTAGTTCCCTAAATATATGAGAAGCAAATTGATAAAAAGGATGCAACTTATGTCACATGAAAATATTTTCTGATGATAGATACATGGTATGTTTCCCACAAAGAAAGGGGAAATGAAGTTAGGGGTTGGCTTCCCAACTCCAGGTGATTTAGATCAAGCAAATTAAGAAAAATTTGGACAAGTGATATAATCTGGAAACTAAGAACTAGTGAGACGGTCAATTGGTACAACATCAGCATAACTTTTTTTAACAATATGGGTTTGGTTTTTCCCCAGTTGCATTGATATGGAACCACAAGTTCACAGCATTCGGTGCCGTCTAACTCAGGGGAGGAAACAAGAGGAAATCACATTCCTGATCCGTCGCATCCCAAAAACACAACACCACCATACATCCCGCAAAAAAGGAAGAAAAAGCATCACCATACTTTCTGCACCAACCTGAAAACCCTCTGAATAGGTGAAACATTAGTGACTCACTCATCACTCACAAAGTTAAAAGCCCAAATCCTAGCTTCGCAATCGCACGGCCGACCATCGAGAAGACGAACTAGTGCAATGCAGCGACAGATGGATCGAGCGAGTCCGCCGCGGGAAAACCCTGAAAACCACCGACCTAGCTAGCGACTACGTCATGGATCTATCTATCCTCGGTCGGCAAGAAAACGGCGAGAAAGTAAATACACCGTGAAACAATATCCAAAACTAGCCCAGAAACAGAATCAAGCAGGCGCAGAGATGAGAGAAAACCAAGAAGAAATGCAGCGAGGGCGCGTGGCCAGGCGGCGATGGAGAGGAGAGCTCGTCACCTGGCGACGGGTCACCGGCGGCAACGGCGGCTCGCTCGACGGATCCGCCCTCTTGGGCCGGAGCGGAGCGGAGCTGGAGAAGAAAACCCTCGCTGGCTCCTCGACTGGCTGGTTGGCTTCTGAGGCACACCACTCCCAGAAAACCCCCGCTCCCTCCCCCTCGTATTTATTATGGCAAGCGAAGAATCGAGAACCCCTCTTTGCCTTTCATGGCCGTCGACCGCCTGACTGACTGATTGACTGACCGAGCGGCCTTACTAGTATGGGTACGCAACGAAACTTGACAGGGCCCCTTTCGTGTCGCTGCGGCGTGGGCCGCCAGGTGACGGGGTCCCGCGTGTCGGCCTCGGTCGATCTGTGTACGCCCGAGTGGCAGACACGGAGAAGAAACGGAAGAAGGCGCACGGCCGCCTGTGGACGTGTTAATGAGACTTGTTTTGACAATACAGTGCTCCACTTCCTGCTCCATCTGCCCCGTCAAATCTCTATTTTTAATGGAGCAGTTGGTAGTCTCACTTTCAGGTTTTTTTCGTCCCACCACTTTCGTCCGTTTTTTTCGTAGGTTAACCGTCGTAGATTTTTTTCGATGCTGGTTTGTTATTCACCGGTTTATTTACCCCTCAGCTCTTTCCTTGCAAATCAGCACTTTCCAAACGTGCACGCAATCACGGATCTAAATTTACTAACTTATCCAAATCAACCGATACCTTTCATTATTACAAATTTCTTTAGGAAACAAATAATAGATTTTAAGGAAACAAATAAAAGATTTTAAAGACGCATCATACTTTACTAATAATCACTAAAAATCAAATCTAAATTAATTAACCTTACCTTAAATCACTCAATCACTTTAATTAGAAAATATCTTCTTTCCTAACTGCACCCCGCTTAGTGTGCACATAACAATCCGAAGTAATTAGAGTCACATGGTTGAATCCATTTATTTAGAGCGACATGATTGCGTTCCGGGATGGAGGTCATGATTTCGTCGAGGTCGTTGCTGCCTCCTATACTCGGGGTGTGTCGCTGAGATCGAGGCGAGCATGAGGAGCTGTGGCCACCGCCATGGTCACCCCATCGCAGGGGATGGAGCACGCCGTCGGCCTACAGCTTGTGGAGATCACTGTTGCTCTTCAGGTCGCGTGGTGACCGGATCTTGCCGATGTGTCCCTCCCCGACGACCTCCTCTTCGCCCGGTTGGCCGGCATGGATCTCGCCACTACTGCCCTCAACTTCTCTGCCTCGAGCTCGGCGGTCAGCCACCATGGATCCCCCAGCTGGAGGGTCACGTGAACCAGCCGTCCTCCCATGCTGCAGCGGCGAGAAGGTGACATGGCTCTCCGTACACGAAGAGTGGAGTTCGGTCACGTGACCCTCCAGCTGGGGAATGAGCGGTTGGTAGTCTCGCTTCCAGGTTTTTTCGTCCCACCACTTCCGTCCGGTTTTTTTTCGTAGGTTAACCGTCGTAGATTTTTTTCGATGCTGGTTTCTTATTCACCGGTTTATTTACCCCTCAGCTCTTTCTTTGCAAATCAGCACTTTCTAAACGTGCACGCAATCACGGATCTAAATTTACTAACTTATCGAAATCAACCGATACCTTCCATTATTGCAAATTTCTTTAGGAAACAAATAATAGATTTTAAGGAAACAAATAAAAGATTTTAAAGACGCATCATACTTTACTAACAATCACTAAAAATCAAATCTAAATTAATTAACCGCACCTTAAATCACTCAATCACTTTAATTAGAAAACATTTTCTTTCCTAACTGCACCCCGCTTAGTGTGCACATAACAACCGAAGTAATTAGAGTCACATGATTGAATCCATTTATTTAGAGCGACATGATTGCGTTCCGGGATGGAGGCCATGATTTCGTCGAGGTCGTTGCTGCCTCCTACACTCAGGGTGTGTCGCCGAGATCGAGGCGAGCATGAGGAGTTGTGGCCACCGCCATGGTCACCCCACCATAGGGGATGGAGCACGCCGTCGGCCTACAGCTTGTGGAGATCACTGTTGCTCTTCAGGTCACGTGGTGACCGGATCTTGCCGATGTGTCCCTCCCCGACGACCTCCTCTTCGCCCGGTTGGCCGGCATGGATATCGCCACTACTGCCCTCAACTTCTCTGCCTCGAGCTCGACGGTCAGCCACCATGGATCCCCCAGCTGGAGGGTCACGTGAACCAGCCGTCCTCCCATGCTGCAGCGGCGAGAAGGTGACATGGCTCTCCGTACACGAAGAGTGGAGTTCGGTCAAGTACTTATATACTTGGCCTCTACTGCTGATCCATGTACATGGAGAAGAACAGATAACCGCTCATTCATGCTTCGTTCCACTCGTTTGCGCTACATTACTGGAGGTGACATTTTCCTATTTCTCTATGTTGTAACAAGCCTGCTGCCTGCATAGTTAATGGATTTTTTATTTAAATTTATCGCTGCTTAGTGCTTTGTTGCAATTGTTCACCCAAGATTCTTATATATAATCTGAGCGTATGTAGGCATACTTAGCTTTGCTATTCCATTTTTTCTGGCGCATAGAAATGAGAGTATTGTCCAGGTTAGGTATTCAATTGAGTATGGTATTTGGATTGCTATTAGAATGTCTTTTCTATGCATGTGATTTCTCACATTTGGTTATAATATTTGTGAAGACGTGCATTGCACGTGCACTTGGAAGCGGGACTGTGGCCCGCGCTGGACGGCGCCGACGCTGACCCGAGCCACCTCGTCCGCGTATTCTTGGAGCCGTGGCTGGTCGATTTACATGGAATTAATTCCCTCAGTTCTGGTGGCAAATATAATACACATAATCCATATTGTTATGCACTAGCTGTATGTGTGAAATAGATGGATTATGGTCCCGTGCCCAATAAGATGGATATGTGTGTGTGTTAGAGAGAGAGGGAGAGGGGGATAGAGAGTGAGGAAGAGGGAGGGAGAGTGTGTGTCCGTGTGTGTGTGTGAGGATTTGATGGTAAAAAAGGTCGCCAATGTCGTAATATTGAACTCTTAAAGTTAATGTGGCCCCGTTGCAATGCACGGACGTTCTTCTAGTCCTCATAGTTAACACTCCCACTACTCCCTCCGTCTAGGCGTGTCAAATCCTCGATAATACAGTTCTCCACTTACTACATCTGGCCCGTCAAATCCTCGATCATACTTAACACTCCCACTAGTTAAGTTAGTGGTTGTTTGGGTAACTAATACTACTTCCTCCGTTCCTAAATATTTGTCTTTCTAGAGATTTCAACAAGTGACTACATACGAAGCAAAGTGAGTGAATCTACACTCTAAAATATGTCTACATACATCCGTATGTTGTAACCATTTTAAATGTATAGAAAGACAAGTATTTGGGAACGGATGGAGTAGTACTGTAGTAAGTTTTAGTACAACAGGATTCCTATAATAATAAAATAGTTTTAAGGCTGTTCATAGTGGGAAATATCATTGTACACATGTATATGTATTATGCAACAGGGAAGCACTTGTTTTCCACCAACTAATATAAACAAGAACTTAAACCACGTCCACTTACCGACACGTGCCCTCACAACCCGTCCACGGCTTCCTGATAATCCTACACCTACGAAGACCCTATGCAAGTCTATGAAACCTTGTAAACTAATCTACGCCCCCCTCCCTCTTGAATTTCAGGGGTGGGTCCCTTCCTCCCCTAAACACCAATCCGCCACATTGGTTTCTCTATCTCTATCTCTACTTACTTGAAAAGGATATAAGGTTCCCGTTTCACCTTTCTTTACACCACCCTTTCGTCCAACCTTTCCCATATATTAACCAATCACCTTAATTTACTTACCTTCTGAACCAATTTCATTTTAATTTACTTACCAAACTTCTAAACGAAATATAGGGTAAATCACAGGCATAATTTGATGAACATTTATTTATACAATCGCATACTATGGGCGGGTAAATCACTTCTGATCAAAATATGAGGTAAATCACGGGCATAATTTGATGATCATTTATTTACACAATCGCATACTATGGGCAGGTAAATGACTTCTGATCAAAATATATGGTAAACCACGAACAAAATTTGATGAACATTTATTTACACAATCGTATATTATGGGCAGGTAAATCACAAGCTAACATACTAGAATATTTATATCCCGTACGCACGGGCGTTGTTCTAGTTTACCTAAACATGCGTAGTTAGTCTATGTAAGACTTGTGTTGCCTCATCGGTTCCCCTCAAGCACTAGTAGAAAAGGGGGCAATGGTCTAGGCCGGTCCAGCCAATTAGTCCCGGTTCAATCCAGAACCGGGACCAATGGGGGCATTGGACCCGGTTCGTGAGCCCCGGGGCCGGCCGAGCCACATGGGCCATTCGTCCCGGTTCGTCTGGACCTTTTGGTCCCGGTTGGTGGGGCGAACCGGGACCAATGGGCCTCGCTCCTGGCCCACCACCATTGGTCCCGGTTGGTGGCACGAACCGGGACCAAAGGCAACCCTTTAGAACCGGTTCATGCGACCAACCGGGACCAATGGTGGTGCCTATATATACCCCCTCGTGCAAGAGCAGAGCATACTGCTCTGTTTTTTCTGGCCGAGGGGGAGAGGGTTTGGTGGTGCTCTAGCTCACCTCCTATGCACACAAGGTGTTCGATGGAATGCCCAAGCCACACTACTTAAGGTTTCTCCTCTCCAAGCTCGACCGCCAAGCTCCATTTTCCTCAATATTTGTCTAGGTTTAGCGGTCCATCACGCCCCGTCCCCGTCTTCACCGTCGTCGATCACCCGCGCCGATCTCATCGCCGGCACCACCGTGGTGAGCCTCTTGTTCTTATCTTCTTTCTGAAAGGAAAAATATTCTTACTTGTATGTGTAGATAGATACTTGTATAATTTCTTACTTTTATTATTGCATCTTATATAGTGCGATGGTTTTGGTATCCGCCCCCGTCGGCCCTCGTCCTGTCTATGATTCGGATGTGGTATATATTATCTTTTCATAACTATTGGTTCATTTATTGTTTATGACAATTATGCCGACCAACGTGACATAGATTTTATTTATCTAGGAGGTTGTTGAACCGGAAATTCCAACCGACCCTATTGTCGAGAGGTTAAATTTAGTTGAAGAAGAAAACAATTTGTTGAAGGAAAAAATTAGAAAAATTGAGGAGGAGAAGATGATATTGGAGTTGCATGTTGCGGATGTCGTCGATGATCACAAGATCAAGATGGATGCAATGCGCTTGAAGATTAGAAAGATTAGAAAATATGCCATTCATACCGAGGCTAGGTATCATTATGCCGTTGGACCAGTTGTTACATTGGTTGCGATTATGATCGCATTTGTTTTCGCATTGAAATGTTTTACATAGTTTCAGTGTATGGTTTAATTAATTTAGATGCTCTGGAGAGCTTTATGTTGTTAGATGAGAACTATGTATGTACTTTGGTTTTAATGTGATGATGAACTTCTATTAATTTGGTCACTTAATTATCTATTCATGATGTTTTGTAATGATTTTTGACACACTTAATTATATATAATGCACACAGATGAACCGGCAATGGATGTATGGTTCAAGACACACCTCCGAGTACATTAAGGGCGTGCATGATTTTCTCAAAGCGGCTGAGGCAAACAAGCAGAATGGTTTTATGTGTTATCCATGCCCTATATGTGGGAATACGAAGTCTTACTCTGACCGGAAAATCCTCCACACCCACCTGCTTTACAAGGGTTTCATGCCACACTATAATGTTTGGACGAGGCACGGAGAAATAGGGGTTATGATGGAAGACGGTGAAGAAGAAGAGTACGATGACAACTATTGCCCCCTGAATACGGTGATGCTACTAAAGATCAAGAGGAACCAGACGATGTGCACGATGATGCTGCAACGAGCGAAGCTGCTGAAGATCAAGAGGAACCAGACGATGTGCCCGATGATGATGATCTCCGCCGGGTCATTGTCGATGCAAGGACGCAATGCGAAAGTCAAAAGGAGAAGCTGAAGTTCGATCGCATGTTAGAGGACCACAAAAAAGGGTTGTAATCCAATTGCGAAGATGGCAACACAAAGCTCGGTACCGTACTGGAATTGCTGCAGTGGAAGGCAGAGAATGCTGTGCCTGACAAAGGATTTGAGAAGCTACTGAAAATATTGAAGAAGAAGCTTCCAAAGGATAACGAATTGCCCGACAGTACATACGCAACAAAGAAGGTTGTATGCCCTCTAGGATTGGAGGTGCAGAAGATACATGCATGCCCTAATGACCGCATCCTCTACCGCGGTGCGTACAAGGATCTGAACGCATGCCCGGTATGCGGTGCATTACGGTATAAGATCAGACGAGATGACCCTGGTGATGCTGACGGCGAGCCCCCAAGGAAGAGGTTCCTGCGAAGGTGATGTGGTATGCTCCTATAATACCACGGTTGAAATGTCTGTTCAGAAATGGAGAGCATGCCAAGTTGATGCGATGTCACAGTGAGGACCGTAAGAAAGACGGAAGTTGAGAGCACCCACGACGGGTCGTGATGGAGAAAAATCGAGAGAAAGTCTTGGGATGAGTTTGCAAGTGAGCCAAGGAACGTATGGTTTGCTTTAAGCGCGGATGGCATTAATCCTTTCGGGAAGCGAGCAGCAATCACAGCACTGGCCCATGACTCTATGTATGTATAACCTTCCTCCTTGGATGTGCATGAAGAGGAAGTTCATTATGATGCCAGTTCTCATCCAAGGCCCTAAGCAACCCGGCAATGACATTGATGTGTACCTAAGGCCATTAGTTGAAGAACTTTTACAGCTGTGGAATGGAAACAGTGTACGTACATGGGGTGAGCACAAACAGGAGGAATTTAACCTAAAGGCGTTGCTGTTCGTGACCATCAACGATTGGCCCGCTCTCAGTAACCTTCGAGACGGACAAACAAGGGATACCACGCATGCACGCACTGCTTACTTGACACCGATAGTATATACCGGCAAGCTGCGGGAAGAATGTGTACCAGGCCATCGTCGATTTCTTCCGCCAACCATCAATGTCGAAAGAAAGGCAAGCATTTCAAAGGCGAGGCAGATCACCGGAAGAAGCCCTCCATGCGTCGGTGATCACGCATTTGCTATGGTCAATGATTTACACGTAATCTTTGGAAAGGGTCGGCGGACTAGCTGTTCCGAGTGACGCTGGGGACACACACCCATGTGGAAGAAGAAATCTATATTTTGGGACCTACCCTCTGGAAAGACCTAGAGGTCCGCTCTTGATCGACGTGATGCACATGACGAAGAACCTTTGCGTGAACCTGCTAGGCTTCTTGGGCGTGTATGGGAAGACAAAAGATACAACCGAGGCACGGAGGACCTGCAACGTTTGCACGAAAAAGACGGCATGCCTCCAAAGCAAGATGAAGGTCCTGCCACTATGCTCTTACCAAAGAAGAGAAGGAAATCTTCTTTGAATGCCTGCTTAGTATGAAGGTCCCGACCGGCTTCTCATCGAATATAAAAGGAATAATAAATATGGTAGAGAAAAGTTTCGAACCTAAAGTCTCATGACGCCACGTGATTATGACGCAATCGCTTCCGGTTGCATTGAGGGGCTTCTACCGAAAAACGCGTCGATTAGCCATTGTGAAGCTATGTGCATTCCTCAATGCAATCTCTCAGAAGGTGATCAATCGAGAAATCATACCAAGGCTAAGGAGTGATGTGGTGCAATGTCTTGTCAGTTTCGAGCTGGTGTTCCCACCATCCTTCTTCAATATCATGATGCACGTCCTAGTTCATCTAGTTGATGAGATTGTCATTCTAGGCCCCGTATTTCTACACGATATGTACCCCTTTGAGAGGTTCATGGGAGTCCTAAAGAAATATGTCCGTAACCGCGCTAGGCCAGAAGGAAGCATCTCCATGGGCCATCAAACAGAGGATGTCATCGGGTTTTGTGCTGACTTCATTCATGGCCTTAAGAAGATAGGTCTCCCTAAATCGCGGTATGAGGGGAGACTGACTGGAAAAGGCACGCTTGGAAGGGACTCAATAATATGCAGGGACGGATATTCTTGGTCTCAAGCACACTACACAGCTTCTACGAACTCTACCTTGGTGACCCGTATGTCGATGAACACAAGAACGATCTGCGCCCAAACACCGGAGCGGTCGACGATCGGATTACATGTGAACACATCAGGACTTTCAGCAGTTGGTTGGAAGCATGTATCAGAGGTGACAACATTGTTTGTGATGAGCTGTACTTGTTATCCAGGGGACCATCTTTGACTGTATTGATTTGGCAAGGATACGAGATAAATGGGAATGCATTTTACACGATTGACCAAGATCAAAAGAGCACCAACCAAAACATCAGTGTCCGCTTTGATGCAACAACCGAGAGGGGAAAGGACACATATTATGGTTACATAGTGGACATTTGGGAACTTGACTACGGACATGATTTTAAGGTCCCTTTGTTTAAGTGCAAATGGGTCAATCTGTCAGGAGGCGGGGTACTGGTAGACCCACAATACGGAATGACAACAGTAGATCTGAAAAATCTTGGGTACACTGACGAACCGTTCGTCCTAGCCAATGATGTGGCACAGGTTATCTATGTGAAGGACATGTCTACCAGACCGAGAAAGAGAAAAGATAAGGAAGCGAATACATCATATGATGAGCCAAAGCGCCACATAGTTCTTTCAGGAAAAAGGGACATCGTGGGAGTGGAGGACAAGATGACATGTCTCAAGATTATGAAAAGTTTCATGAAATTCCTCCTTTAAAGTCAAGGCTGACCCCAAAGATCCCGATAAACGATGAAGATTATCCATGGTTACGGCGCAATAAGCAAATGACACAAGCGAAGAAAAAGTGAAGACTTTCTCCCGCAACTATTATGATGATACCATGCCAACTTTGTAACTGACGAGTATGATACCATTGTCCGTTTTGTACATGGACATGCTATGTGTGGGTCAATTTATGATACCATGCCAACTCTCAACTTTTTCAGAGTTCATTTGAAATGCTTTAATGTCTTATGGTTCGGCCCTCGTAATAATTAAAAATAGCAACAATAAGTATTTTGTTGTAAGTAGAAACAAAATAAAATAAATAAAGTAAGAAAGAAAACAAAAAAACAAGAAAAAGTGTTTTCAAATTTGAAAAGTAATGGCACTAACAGAAAGTTTATAATTTTCCTAAAACTAAAAGCAAAAAGAATTAAAAAATAAAGCAAAAAACAAAAGAAAATAAATAATACAGAAAACAAAACAAAAAAACAGGGAAAAAAATAAAAACAACAACAATAAGTACAGAAAAAATGCCTCCTACTGGGCCCCCACGGCCTGAATACGACATGAAACCCTACTATGGGCCAGGATTCAGGCCTGCGGTAGGCCCAGTAGGCCCACTAGGCAAAGTTTAGCAAGTAGGCCCGAAAGCCTGCGGTCGAGAGGAGTTCGAGAGGGGTGCGGCAGTGGGGCTTATAAACCACTGCGCACCCCTCTCAACTAGCGAGGTGGGACTAAACTTTGGCCCCGACGCAGGCAGCACAGGGACCTTTGGTCCCGGTTGGTGCCACCAACCGGGACTAAAGGGGGGGCATTGGTCCCGGTTGGTGGCACCAACCGGTACCAAAGGTCGCGGCTTCCCGCCCTTTGGGCTGCCGAAAAAGAGGCCTTTGGTCCTAGTTGGTGGAACCAACCGGGAGTAAAGGGGGCATTGGTCCCGGTTGGTGCCACGAACCGGGACCAATGCTCCTTGTATATAAGTAGCACTTCGCAGTTTTGCAGAGTTCATCGCCACCAATTGCCCCCCGACAACGCCGAGCACATCGTCGCCGCCAGCTGCCCGACGCCGCCGCCGCCCCTTCGTCGCCGTCGTCGTCGCCGCGCCGCATCATCATCGCCGCTGCCTCCCGAGCCCGCCTCCCGCCTCGAGCCAAGGCCGTCCTTCGAGCCGAGCGCCGCCGTCGTCGCCGCCGAGCTGCCGTCGCTGTCGCCGCCCCAGCGCGCAGCGCCTCGAGCCCTGCCCGTCGCCGTCGCCCGCCCCGTCGCGCGCCACAGCTGTGAGCCGCCTCGCCGCACCGGCTTTGTTTTTTTTTTCATTTTTATTAGTTTAATTTTTTTGTTCAATGTATATGTGTATGTATGTGGCTATATATATATGTGGCTCTGTTTTTTTTCATTTTTATTAGTTTAGTTTTTTTGTTCATATATATATAATGTATATGTGTATGTATGTGGCTATGTGTATGTAGATTTTCAAAAATTGTTCAGAGCATGTTTTTGTTCATATATGTATTTTTTGTTCATATGTGTATTAATGTTTTCATATATGCAAAAGATAGATTTTAGAAAAGTTAGGTTTTTTTCTGGTCATAGATTTTTTTGGTGATATTAATTATTGTAGAATATGCAAATATTTGTATATTCATATAAACAATGCATTAGGCAAAACCTTTGTTTTTTTTGAAATTTTCTATTTGAACATTTTTTTAAAACAAGCAATACTAAAAGAATGAGAGGAAAAAGAAAATAAGAAGAGGAAGAAAGGAGAAAAGAGGAGAGGAAGAAGAGGAGAAATAAATAAGAAGAGGAAAAAAGAAGAAAAAGAAGAGGAGAAGAAGAAAGGAATAGAGGAGAAAGAAGAAAAAATAGAAGAAAAAAATTCTATATTTTCTTCTTCTCCTCTATTCATTCTATTTTTTCTTCTTCTCCTCTATTCCTTTCTTCTTCTCCTCTTTTTTTTTTCTTTTTTCTTCTTCTTCCTTCTTCCTTCTTTCTCTTTTCTTCCTTTTCCTTAATTATTTTCCTTTCTCGAGGGAGAAGAAGAAAAAGAAGAGGAGAAGAAGAAAGAAAGGAATAGAGGATAAAGAAGAAACTTCAACACGAGCTAGGGGGAGGGACCGATACCCCCTCCCCGATAACTCTCAAGGACACCTAAACCCTAGAGAGAAAACGATGTTGGTCTCCTACCCCCTCCCACCGCGCCCCTACCCGACAAATTAACTCTCTCGAGGCCACCCAAATTTATCAAGTTAAAAGAGCGTTGTCGTCGAGGCCACCCCAAACCCTTGAAGCGTTGTGTCGAGGCGACCCCAAACCCTAGAGAAGCAGCGTCGAGGCCACTAACATGATTCCTTATTGTGATTAGCTAGCTAGTTCTACGTTTGCCACTAATATATATATATATATATATATATATATATATATATATATATATATATCTATCCATCTGTACCATGTTTGAATAATAATTGACATGTTGTAAATATTTGCAGAAACTATGGAGCACTCCCGAGACGAAGAAACATAAGCGATGTTGGGGGAAATAATCGCACAAGGAAGTGATGAAGTTGCGTCATTTCTCAACGAGACCGATGGTCAGGAAGGACTGGATGAAGAAGATGGCTATGTTCATGATGGCTTCGACCCATTAATGCCGGTACAAGAAGAGGACTATGTTCATGATGGCTCCGGTGACACAATGGAGGTACAAGAAGGAGACCGTGCTGACTGCTCCGGTCACCGAACTGAGTCCGGCCAGGTATATATATATATATATATATATATATATTAGTTAAGCCCGTGCTGACTAGTTAATTGATGCATCCATTGTTTTGGTATATGTACACATATTAATTACTCTCGTCTTTCTTCCTTATAATTTCTAGCCCTCCGGATCGAGCACAACTTCGGTAAGGTTACGAGGCCCGAAGAAAAAGTTGAGCTCGGATGAAAAGTTTGAGATCATAGAAATCGCACCCGACGGTGAACCGATTGAACCCATCCGGACAAGGAAGGCATTTTACGCTTTCGGTCGCGGGGTTCTTGTTAGGGACAAGATCCCGATCAGCATCCAGCAATGGTATAAGCCTGCTAAGGATGAAGACCCTGAGGTGTCTTATGTCAATGATATGCAGAAATAAGATCTTTGGACTGAGCTGAAGGCAAATTTCACCCTACCACCAGAGGAGGATCCAGAGAAGCCAATTAAAGAGCAATTAATCAAGTCTTGTGCTCTTAAGAAGATGGCAACCCTAATGAGGAGGTGGAGGAAAGAGCTGAACCAGTTTGTCGAGAAAAAAAGACACCAGAATTCATCAGCAAATATGAGAAGATCAAAGATCACTGGCCCGCATTTGTGGCCCACAAGACATCGGAAAAGAGTAAGAAGATGTCGGCGACAAACAAGAAAAATGCTGTGAAGAAGAAACTTCACCATCACACGGGGTCAGGTGGCTACCTCAAAGCCCGGCCTAAGTGGTCCAAGGCTGAGCCTGATCTGCTTGAAAAAGGGATCGAACCAGAGACAATGCGCTGGCCAGACCATTGCCGGACTTGGTTCTTCGGGGCTGGCGGAACCTTGGACCCTGTAACAGGGAAGTGTCAGTGGACGGACGAGCAACTGCAAACACTAGTCAAGAACCTTCGACACTATATCAATGCAGCACAGCGAGGGACATTCCTTCCAAACAGGGTGAAGGACGAGCTCACAATGGCCCTTGGGAATCCCGAGCACCCTGGACGGACACGAGGCACGCCAGGGTCCATTCCGTGGAAGGTTGGTTTTCCGGATGCAGGGGGTTACAAAACCCACGAGAGGAGGAAGAAACTGGAGCAGGACCAAATGCAGGCGCTGCACGAAAGGGTAATGGTGCTAGAGGAACAAGAAGAGGTACGAGAAGTAGAAGATCGCAACAAACGACCTGCCGAAGCTTCCCCCGAAGCTACCCCGCCATCTCAGCGGAGAAGCAGCGTGGCTTCCACCGAGCTGCTTCAGCTGGAGCATGTCTTGACGGCTCCTGCCAGCTATCCCATGGATGGTATCACGGAGTCTCAAAATTTCCACATTATGGCGCGACGGATGAATTTGAAGGTCAAGGCGGCTGTTGGCCAAGTTTATCCTAGTGGACCCGGCACAACTTATCACTGTCAGCCGATTCCAGAAGGATTTGCTAAGGTGATGGTGGATGAAATAATGGAGGGATTTGAGGACCTCGTGCTTGAGCACCCTATCGGTGAAGGGGAGACTAGGCTGGGTTCTGCTATGAACTGGACTGGACGCCTCCGCCTCCTCCTCCTCCTCCGGCGAGTCAGGGCACTCCGCCTCCTCCACCGCCTCCTCCTCCGGCGAGTGACGATCAGGGCACGCGTGGCGGCACTCCGCCTCCTCCACCGCCTCCTCCTCCGGCGAGTGACGATCAGGGCACACGTGGCGGCACTCCGCCTCCTTCTCCGGCGCGTGGCGGCACTCCGCCTCCTCCTTCTCCGCCTCGCCAGCAAGGGCGGAAGAGACCCGTCGCCGCCCCAGCTGCTCCGGCGCGTCGTAGTCCTTCTCCTCCGCCTCGTAAGCAAGCACGAAAGAAGACAGACGCCGCAGCCGCTCCGTCTGCTCCGGCGTCTAGCAGCACAAGAAGAGGAGAGAGGCAATACAGATACGGTCCACCTCTAAAGCCTCTAGAGAAGTTACCGTACGAGAGGACCAAGGAGGAAAACAATACGATCGTGCAGGCCCACATGAAGGAGTTCTTTGAAGGGGTGAAAGCAAAGAGACATCCACCTCCGGAGGAGAAGGTAGATCCGGTGAAAGAAAAGCGCACTCTCGATGCCCTGAGGAAACCACCAAAGTCTCCGCCGAGAACCAACTATGAGCGCATTACTGAACAGACATATCTCCAAGCCAAGCGGTCGGGAACTACTGTCAGTGATAAAAGGTTAAAAGAACGAGCAAAGGGGAAAAAATTGCCCAGCTCGGCGAACAAGCACTACAATCGTGCCCCCTGCTCAATGTGTCTAATCCTCCGGGGACGGTGGCCGGTTATGGCAATCTTGAAGATTACCTGCCTGACGATGCACTTCCTGATTTCATGGAGGTGGACGAATTCAGATACGAGTACGGGAAGCCTCTCGTCAAAGATGAAAAATCTCTGACAACAATGATGCGAAGATTCCATAGTTGGTACATGAAAACCTGCAGAGAGTCTGAGGGGAAGAACAGTTTGTATCTGAACATTAAAGAGGAGCACGACCTGTAAGTACTCGTATATTGTAAGAACAGTTTGTGTGTTCCATTTGAGGAGTTCTTCGAGTTCTTCAATCAAAAGGCCCTCGATAAATTAATGGTCTTTTGCTACTACCTGTAAGTACTATTTCTGTCATTAAGTCTCTATATATAGTTCGGCTCTTTCATTGCATGTATTTATAATTAATTATCCTCAATATATTATGCAGATTGAAGATCGTCGAGTGCAAAAAAAAAGAAATTTATGATATTGGGTTCATTAACACAAATATCATAAATGTATTTCTGGTTAAAAAGCACGTTGAAGAGGCCGAGGACAACTTGCTACAATCGTTGATCAAAAATCAAAACAAAGATACCATACTCTTTCCTTACAACGGCCCGTGAGTGTTACTTGTCGTGTGCATATTCGGTTTCCTTATTACTCGGCGAGGTTATAGTAATGTAATTGATGAGTTATGCATGCGTGCGCAGGTACCACTATATTCTTCTGGAGATTAAGCTTGAGCGTGGACTAGTAACCGTCTTAGACTCGAGACGGAAAGATCCCTAAACCTATGCGGACATCACTGAAATGCTCAGCAAGTAAGTTCAATCGATCATTATCGCACCATATCGGCAACTTTTTGTTCATTTCCTGATATCTCAAGTAATAATAATTATTTTCTTTGTCTTGCAGGGTTTGGAATAAGTTCACCGCACAAGCTCCGGGACTGCCGAAGGAGCTTCGATATACATACCCGAAAGTAAGTACTACTGGCTAGCTAGTTGCGCGCATCTCCTGTTGATTCTATAGCTATACTTTCATCAATGCCATTTATAATGCTTCATTATCAGTTTGATTGACCTCTATTTCTCGTAAAGTGCTTGTGGCAGGAGGAAGGGAATGATTTCTGTGGATACTACGTGTGCGAGTTCATCCACAACGCGACTTTGAAAAACAAGCGGGGCTACTCTAGAAGACAATATGAAGTGCGTAAGCAATAATATTCACAATTTCATTTTATTACACCATCATTTCTGTTGAGTTTCATTCATATATATGTATTAATTAACCCCCTTCTTCAAATTAGACGTGGCAGATGCGGGATGAACTCCTAGAACCAGATCGCATGAAAGCAATTCAAGAGGAATTGGCGGGATTCTTTCTTGAACACGCCATCAAAAGCCGAGAATACCATGTGGAACTTGATTTCAAATGCTAGGGGTTTGTAATTAAGAGATCTTATACATGTATGTAGCCAGTAAAAAACTTGTTGTTCGACCAATCTCTCGGAGAAGGAGAGGTCGATCGATCTTCTCTCGGTATGCATGACGAACTTCTGTACTGAATGGTTCTCTCGATCACTTATGTATATATACTATGTAGCGTCGACCAAGCATGGACATAAGAGAGGACACTTCTATCTATTAATTAGCTAGCTAACACAATATACGAAACACCTAAATTAACCCCCCAAAACCCCCAACCCCCCTCCTTTCAAAAACAAAACAAAAACCCCAGCCACTGGAATGCAGACGCGTGGATGCCTTTTGGTCCCGGCTGGAGCCACCAATGGGGACCAAAGGCCCCCTGACTGGGCTCAGCGAACCGGGCCACGTGGAGGAACATTGGTCCCGGTTCGTGTTTGAACCGGGACTAATGGGTGGAGGTATTAGTAACGACCCATTAGTCCCGGTTCGTGAACCGGGACTAAAGGCCCTTACGAACCGGGTCTAATAGGTATTTTTCTACTAGTGAAGGCTCCAGCCTTATCCCTTCGAGATGTCTCTGCTCCACACAATTCTTCCCCTTCGTTTTACCCTCTCAATATCTTGTTCGTCTAGCTCGAGAGGGGATGGCTCCCATGGTGTCGCGACCACGCCCACCATCTACTGCATCCCCGCCGCAAAATGAAGGGCGACGGGACCACTAGCTCTCTCCGTAACAACTCCATTGCAATGCAACCTCACCATGGGAGCACCACCTTTGCTACAAACAGGAAGGGTTGACGCCAGCCACCCTCGCACGCCATTGTCACGGTGTTGCAACCCCGTGGTTGCAGCAGTACCACAGCTGCAAAGGGGGTGGCGTACATAGCTCGGAGGGGGTGCCAAAGGTGGGGGGACCAACACGCAGAGCGCAAGGGGAGCGGGCGTCACTCTGTGCGTCGCCAATGCTGCAACACAACTACAATGGAGCGCTCGTCGGTCGCTCCCCCGTGCTTCGATGCAGCACTCATAGCGCTTGCTAGCGGCTCAATGTAGAGTCACCGACGACATTTGGGGAAGCTCGACGTTTCAATGAAGTGTTGCTGCCACGCCTGAAGTTGACGCCGTTGGCATGGCCGGCGCGATGTTGCGTTATAGTAGGTGGACGCTCAAGACCGACAGTTCTGAGCGCCGCTACCACGCGCCCAACGGCTTTGCTGCAGAAGCAAGCTTCCATGGCCGCTGGCGGTGTTGTGGGAGTGAATGCGCCAGGGTGTTGCAGGGGGCCAGCCGCCCGCAGCGGTGGTGCTTTTGTGATGGCAAGGAACAATGTTAGGGGCAAGCCTGGGAGCAAGTGTGGTATGGTGCGAGGCGAGGAAGACGAGGCCACACACGTTGTTGTTCTGCATGAGAAAGACACGACCTAATTGACTAATCCAACGATTGTGTGGGCTTGATCGTGAAATATGCAATAGAGGCAATAATATTGTATTATTATATTTCCATATTCATAGTTAAGTGTTTATATTTCATGCTATAACTGCTATGATCCTGAAATATGTGATTCAGTGGAAAACTTATATGCACGTATGAAATGATAAAGGGACAAAATAATGGTTCCTTGTCTCGCCTCTAAGACTAGCAAGTGTTGTTGGTGATCACGTTTTCCGGATCTTAGGATATTGTTAAGTGTAACGATGGTCCTAAAACAATATTGAGATTATGATGTTGGAAGAATGATCATATTGAATGGACCCAAACTTGTTTGTTATGAATTGAAATAAAATCGTTTGTAATCAATTGTAATTATACGGATTGTTTACACATGATTTTGCTCCTTAGAACATGAGAGTACCATAGTCACTCCTTACCGTACGGTAGATTTTGGGGTTGCTCAAACGCCACCTATAACACTGTAATCATTATGACAACTTACAGATTCATCGGAAAGTTTGACAAGGGACTAGATAGCTTGAGAGTGGGATTTGCTCCTCCAACGATGGAAAGATATTCTTAGGTCCCTCTCAGTGTGACAACATCCATCATCATTTGGCCAGACACAGCTGACTTCATCACGGGGATGCCGGAACACGACAATGAGAAAGAAGAACAAAACTGGTATGATATCGGCATAGTGAGGATGTGATGACTCAGGAGGATACCGACACATCCCGGGTTTTGTGAAGTATCGCGAAGCAAAGGAAACATCACATTATAACCAAGTTTGACTCGAATATCATTCGTGTGCTCATAGGGATCTATATGGACGTCTACGGTTCCTCTATCAGTCATTGAACAAAGGGGTTTCGTTCATGTCTATGAGTTACCGAACCTATGGGGTCACAAGTTTAATGCTATCATGATCCTCTCAGTGTTAGTAGGGCCGAAGTAATGAGAATATATTTGTGTAATTGTTTCATTAATATTCGGAATAGTTCCGAGAGGATGCGGGAGTGTTTCGGGTCACCGGAAGGGTTTCAGTGAATATCAGGTAATACCGGGTATTATCGATATATATCATATATGGTAATTGCCTTTGGCTCCTAGGTGCATATGCACCCATTATCGAAATACACATTTCGAAAAGTTAAAAAAATTCGGACAAAAATCCTGCGTGTATCTCTCTCTCTCTCTCTCTCTCTACACACACACACAAATATGTACGTATTTCAGAAATATAATAAAACTATGAGCTCACTTGCAATTTTTTTTTCATATAACTCACTTTGGAGTATCTTAGATATAGTATATGAACATACTAAAAATAATAAAGTAGATTATATACCACCACATGATAGTATATGAGAAGTGGGTGTAACTACACCCGAAGGAATATTGAATGTTTTCGGGATGTTAAGTTATATATAAAATGGTCTAAAAGTATTTAGGACAATTTTCTATTTAATTTAATATCAACGGGGCTAAAAGGGCCAAGAGGTTGAAGGCAACTTGGGCTACAAGGGCCAAAGTGGGAGGCGCCTCCCTTCCCTAAGGAAAGAGGCCGAATTGGAGTGGGGAAGGAGTCCAACTCCTTCTCCCTTGGCACGCCAAATGGGAGGGGGGCTTCTGAAGGAGTCCTGGATTCGGGAGTCGTCAGGTGTCCGGCCCAGGAGTATGGGCCGGGTTGGATGGGCCGTACAAGATCAAGCTGAAGACTATCCACCGTGTCTAGATGGGACTTCTCAAAACGTGGATGGCAAGAATAGAGTCCGGAAGCTTCCTTCCCTAATAAACTGACCTTTTACAAACCCTAGACCCCTCTGGTGTGTATATAAACTAGAGGGGTTAGTCCGTAGAGGCTATCTTCTTCACCATCATTGGAATTCTCATAGGCTAGACATCTAGGCTCAAGCCCGACAAGAGGGAAATTAATCACCCGCTGATCACCCACCTCGTGGTGGTCGTTGAGGAACCGGCCACAAACACTTCCCTCCCCATATTAAAAACCAAGTATGTTTGGGTCCCCGAATCCCCTGAGCCGATACTTCCCCTTTGGATCAGACCTTACGCCCTCCGGACTCTGGTTCAAGTTTAGGATCGTTGGAGCCTTTGCGCTTAACCGGACCTGAACCCATCACTTCAGAAACCATTCTGGCTCCAAACACAAATGTGGGACAGGATCCAAAATTTGATCCACCCACCCACCACAATCTATATTCTCCAATAAACTTAGGTCCTCTAGATATATACGACCTGATGTATGTGCGGTAACAGCCTCAGGAAACGGTCCACCACTTTTGGGCCAGATTCGTGCTTGTTAAAAACAGGATCAAAGACTGCTCGGACGACGACGTAGTTTCGGTTTTCCACCGTAACTACACCGACGAAGGAATATTGAATGCCCTTGACCGTCGCCACATACAGAGTTTCATGGAATTATCGCAAGTAGTTGCGGTGGAAAGCACATGGAGGGCCCAGGAAACTCAACTGGAGCCTGCTGCCTTGACGCGGTGTGCAGCCCGGGCCAAGCAAATACATCTTGGCTGGTCACCCGAGCACCAGTCTATGGGCAGGAAGAACAAACTCTTCACGAGACACAAGTCCGTTCTTGACGAACTGCTGGACAAGCCCTGCCCGATTCATGCCACTCTGCACACAGTCCCAACCCATAGCCTCCGAGCATGCTGGGTACTCCGACAAGTAGCAAAAAGTGGAGAGGCCATCCTTACCACAACTCCAGAGAGATACTCACCGGAAAAGGACAACTTTAATGTCCTAATAGTCTTCGAGACCTTTTCTTTGAACAATCGGTGCAAACGGGCGCTCCGCGACCTCGCCGAAGTCCATCAAGTTACCGCACTGAGCCCATGGAACTACACGGTAATAACCTTTACGGCCGAAGACGAACCAAAGGCTCGGTCAGTCTGAGCACCCGCCTCCTTAGTACTAAACCCTATCATTGATGGTTTTCGGCTTACTAAAGTGCTCATGGACGGCGACAGTGGACTTAACCTCATCTACGAGGACACGCTCGACAAAATGTAGATGGATAGATCACGCATCAAACAAAGCAATACCACCTTTCGAGGTATTATACCCAGTCGAGAGGCACACTGCTCGGGAAAAATTAAACTGGATGTGGCGTTTGGTACGCCTGAGAACTATAGATCTGAAGAGTTGCTCTTTCATGTGGTCCCTTTCAATAGCGGGTATCACGCCATCCTCGACCGGGACACTTTCTCACGCTTTCAAGCTATACCCCATTATGGGTATAGGAAACTCAAAATGCCTGGTCCGAATGGAATTATCACAATCTCGAGCGACCCGGACAAAGCCCTTCGTGCTGAAAACAAAACTGCATCCTTGGCCCTCGAGGCACTATCCGAAGCCCTAGCGGTGGAGGAATTAACCACCCTACGGTCCACGGTGGATTGGGGCGATGTGATCCCTGATAAGAGATCCAAATCCACCTCTTTCAAGCCAGCCTAAGAAATAGTAAAATTCCAAGTGCACCCAACAAACCCTAATAAAATAGCATCTATCGAAGCACAGCTGGATCCGGCAGTGGATGCCGCCCTACGTACATTTCTGTGAGAGAATTGGGATATCTTTGCCTGGCACCCATCAGACATGCCCGGCATCCCACGAAGACTGGCTGAACACAGTCTTAACATAATCAAGGGATTCAAACCCGTGAAGCAGACACTACGACGATTCTCCGAACGTCAAGCCATGGGAGAAGAGCTAGCCAAATTGTTAGAGGTTGGATTTATTAGGGAAATTAAACATCCGGATTGGTTAGCCAACTTGGTTATGGTACCAAAGAAGGACAAATCTTGGCGCCTGTGTGTCGATTTCAAGGACCTCAACAAGGCTTGCCCTAAATACCCCTTCCCATTGCCTCGCATTGACCAAATAATTGACGCAATTGCAGGGCATGACTCTTTGTGTTTCCTCGACGCTTATTCCGGATACCATCAGATTAGTTGAAGGAATCGGAACAGGCAGCAACCATGTTCATCACCCCTTATGGTCCCTTCTGCTTCAACACTATGCCCTTCGGACTCAAAAACGTTGGGGCTACGTACCAGCGCATGATTCAAACTTGCCTGGAAAAGCAAATAGGCCAAACGGTCGAAGCATATGTGGACGACGTGGTCATCAAGACAAAGCACGTCGAGACACGTGTGGACGATCTTCGCCTCACCTTCGACAACCTCCCAACATACGACATATGTCTTAATCCGGAAAAATGTGTCTTCGGAGTTCCGGCCGGAAAGCTGCTTGGGTTCATCGTTTCCCATAGAGGAATTGAAGCAAACCCAGCCAAGATCCGAGCGTTTTCACAATTGGCCATACCAAACATACCTAAAGCAAGTCCATAAGTTAGTGGGTTGCGTCGTGGCCTTAAGCTGTTTCATCTCCAAATTGGGAGAAAAAGCACTACCACTCTACAAGCTATTACGACGCATAGACAACTTCAAATGGACGGATGCTGCCACAGCCGGACTGGAAGATATTAAAACCCTTCTTGCAAGCAACCCAATCCTAGCTGCACCAGGTGTTGGAGAGCCCATGTTGTTATATATTTCGGCGACTAGCCAAGTGGTTATTGCTATGCTTGTCGTCGAACGAGGGGAAGAGGGACATAAATTCCCCACCCAAAAACCAGTCTATTACGTATAAGAGGTCCTTACACCTTGCACATCCTGATACCCCCACTACCAGAAGATAGCCTACACAGTCTTCATGGCATCCCGTAAACTGCGACACTACTTTCAAGAGTGCTCGATCACATTGGCATCCGAAGCACCACTCAATGACATTATCAATAACAGGGATGCCACTGGCCGCATAGCCAAACGGGCCATCGAGCTTTTACCGTTCGAAATCGTATACAAGCCACGCCGGGCTATTAAATCCCAGGTATTGGCCGATTTTGTCGCTGAATGGACGGAAGCCGAACTCCATAAAGAGTATAGCTCATACCCCAATTTGATTATGTACTTTGACGACTCTAAAATGCTGGTCGGACTGGGGGCTGGCGTCATCCTAACATCCCCCACTGGGGACACAGTCCGCTATGTACTACAAATTATGTATACGGATTCCAACAATGTAGCCGAATAAGATGCGCTGCTACATGGTCTTCGAGGTGCGCGGTGACTCCAACCTCGCAATTTCCGAGGTCAATGGAGAGTTCGATGCAAAGGACCCAAAAATGGCAGCGTGTCGAAACGTCATATTAAAAATATCAGCCCGGTTTGAAGGACTGGAATTTCATCATGTCGCTCGAGAGAGTAATCAGGCAATCGACATCCTTGCTCATATGGGCGCTAAGCGTGACCCTGTGCCACCCAACACCTTTGTGGAAAGGCTCTTTAAGCCATCTGTTGTGTGGCAGGGTGAGAGCGGAGAAGGCAATACGGACCTGATCACACCCCTAGCCGCCGAACACAATGCAGACACCGTCGGGGGTCCAGATATCGAGATAACACCCTCTGCTCATAAGATCATGGTGGTTATCTCTCCCTGGACCGAACCATTCCTGGCCTACCTTAATAGGCAAGAGCTCCCCGACGATCAAAACGAGGCTCGATGCATAGTTCGGCGCTCTAAAGCCTTTAAAGTACATGAGGGTGAACTATATAAAAGTACTACTGGAGTCCTTCTATCTCCGAAGAAGAGGGAAGGCAGCTCTTGGTAGAAATACAAGCTGGCCTCGGCGGTCATCATGCCGCAGCTCGAGCCCTCATAAGCAAGGCATTCCGGACAGGGTTTTTCTAGCCCATGACTCGAGCATATGCTCAAGCCCTTTTCCGACGTTGCGTGGGCTGCTAGCTTTTCGCCAATCAAAGCCACATGCCTCCCACCACATTAAGAACAATCCCCATTACTTGGCCCTTTGCTGTCTAGGGGCTTGACATGGTAAAGGGGGAAGCCACAAAAAGAAATACTTGCTGGTCATGGTTGATAAATTCACTAAATGGATAGAGGCCAAACCAGTAAAAATAGCTGAGGTCGGACGATTGATTGAATTTATATCCGGCGTAGTCCACTGTTACGGTGTCCCGCACAGTATCATCACTGATAATGGCTCTAACTTCACAACTGATTTGGTGAAAACTTGGTGTGCTAAGTTGGGCATTAAACTTGACTATGCATTCGTATACCACCCTCAAACAAATGGCCAAGTCGAACGGGCCAATGGTCTGATCATGAGTGGTATTAAGCCCAGACTAGTGCGCTCTTTATGAGAGTCAGACAATCACTGGGTTGAGGAACTCGATTCCGTACTTTGGGGACTCCGGACCACGCCCAATCGAACGACCGGATACACACCTTTCTTTATGGTGTATGGCGCAGAGGTCGTATTGCCCTGCGATATTATTCATGACTCACCTAGAGTGCGCATATACGAAGAGAAAGAAGCCGAACTAGATCGGCAGGACGACCTAGATGGACTCAAAGAGGAGCGCGACGTTGCTAAGGCCCGTTCCACATTCTATCAACAATAGGCTAGACGTTACCAAAGCAGAGAAGTGCGGGCTAAAACATACAATGTTTGAGAACTTGTTCTACGCCTCCCGAAGAAGAAAAAGGATAAGCTCAAACCCAAATGGGAGGGCCCCTTCATCACATATGAAGTCCTTACTGGAGGAACCTATCACCTTCGTTATGCAGAGGATAATCGCCTTGAGTCGAACCCATGGAACGCCGCCCGGATCCGAAGATTTTACGCATAGTTCGGCCTCCTTAGGTTTCATTTTAAACTAGGTTTTTTCTCTTTTCTCTCCCTTTTTAGTTTTTTCCCTTTTCTTCTCAAATGTATGTTCGGATAGACTGCATTGTTGGGGGTACACATCTTTAAATGTATACACCCCACCATACATGGGGGCTTCTTTTAAAGAAGCATTTTATTGAAAAGCTTACAAGATTGTTTTGTCCATAATGGTTGTTGTTTCTGCCATTTTATGCACCTTTATGACTAAATTTTTGCCAAGCTGGGTTGCCTTGCTCCTGTGTTTATACTCAACATTCCCGATTGTTCGGCTAGGGTGTAAAGGGAGTACCTTTGCGATTGTTACAATCGGGTTATCCAGACTTGTACCTCAGACGGGTGAAGCCGAAAGCTAGCGTTCTTAATGGAATAATTGGTCGGCACATATACAACAAACTGTTTCTGAAAAAAAACTATGAAATTGGCTGCCTGTACTTCGGATACGAGCCTAGCCCAAGGAAAGGAACCCCTAACGGAACTATTTTTCTTGGAAGATGTTTCTTACGTTAAAAAGTAATATAACATAACTCCCCGACTACTTTTGTCTGTTCGAGTAATATGACCGGATTGCCTGGTTTCCAAAGATACTAAACGTTTCTTAGTTAGACGTGGTATATGGAAGCACTCCAACTTCTTGGTTCGGAAGTGGAAGCCGAAGATCTGCGATGACAAAAAATTTATAAGTTCGGCAGGAGATAAATTCGATCATAAAGTACATTGTTACATAGAATCGAACGCCTACTCTCTTTCTACGCCATCTAGTAGACTATCTAATTTACAATCTTGTTGCAAAAATTTCGCCGCTGTCATTACTTGGTCATATACCAAGCTTACAGGAACTTCCTTCCCGTCAGGTCCTTGCGGTCCAACTTAGGCCGTATGGTTCGGATCAAGTCCGGTATAGTGTGTCTTCACCATGGCCCATGCCTCTCGTGCACCTTCACGGCATGTAGACGTCTTCCACAGCTCGAAGCGATGCCGAGCACCCTTGAACATATCTGCCAATCCCTCCATACTTTCTGGAGGGACGTCGGAGGGCCATAAGGCTTTGGCCATATTCTTCATGGCCTTCCGGGCATGCTCGTGTAGCTTTGCCAGTTCCTTTAGAGCGTCGCTTTGCAGCCCGTACACTTCCTCCTCGGGGTGACCGGTCAACATACCCATATCAACCGAATTATAACATTCCGCATTATATGATTTTAATAATATGGACGGTTCACAAGTCATACCGAATATGCCGCCCTTCAGCTTCTGGTTTTCCCCTTGTGCCTCCAAGAGTCGAGCCTTTAAGCTCTTTATCTCTTCGTCCTGCTTCTTCACTTCTTCTTCTAGTTTTTTATCTTTGCCAAAATACATTGGGGCACTCTTCATTTCTTCAAGCTCGGAGACAGCGGCATTTAGCTGTGTCCGGCATGTCTCGAGCTCCTGGGACAATGCACTGTTCTTCTCCTTGAGAACATGCGGTCATAAACGATCCTCAAATCAGCTTTTTGCACCCGCTTTAAGTCTTGGGGGCTGCTATCTATATACTAAGTTTATTTAAATTTATACATGTATATCTTTTGAGAACAGGCGAGCAACTCCTGTAAGTCTGTCCCGGGCAGCTCGGATGTATGCGCCCATGGTGCTGAGAGCGGTAAACTCCAGCTCTGTCAAAGCAGGGGTGCGTAGAGCTTCTTTCAAGTGCCGATTATTCATCGCACTTTCTACTTCGGAGTTGGTGACGGACACCTCATCCGGTTCTTGATGGGGCAGATGGGTCTGCGCCGCGTCAGCGTGCGCCCCGGTCCTAGTTGATGTCTCCAGCGCGGGATTGGTTGCGGCCCGACTGGCCGGGATTTTGTTTACGGTCCGCCGGGTACCCCTGCTGAAATAATAGGAGGATAAAAAATGACAATTCGGTTTCGTGCCTAAATATGAAATAAGGAACATACCTTTTGGGTGATGGAGCAGGCTCAGTGGTGCTCCCGGCTTCCTTTCGCTTCGCATGACCACCCCTTGAAGGTGTCGTTCTTCTTCTTGTTGCCCGTCCTTGGGTACGGTTCACCGAGCGCCGATCCTACGAGGTGCGGCCCAGTGCGGAGAATAAGTTATGTGCGGAAATGACACTCCTTTTTTATTTCCGGACACTTACCTTGGCTAAGGGGTAAAGATCGGGGTAATCGGCCATAATAGGTACCTCCGAGCCATCAAGGCTCGCCTGGTAATAGACTCCATCTTCAAATTCAACAAATATATCTGGATCTTCATGGAATTCGGGGTCTTCGTGATGTGCTTGGTCTTGGTTGCGGAGGAGGGCTATAGATGTTCTCGACCACCTTCCTCCACGACTGTTTTTGAAACAACCAGATTATTCAGTTAACGCACCTCAATGATAAACAAATCGGTGCTAAATGATTAAACTTACCCAGTCGACGGGGTTTGCTACCTCTTGAGCTTGCGTTGGTTTTCCCTTGAAGAGGAAAGGGTGATGCAGCAAAGTAGCGTAAGTATTTCCCTCAGTTTTGGGAACCAAGGTATCAATCCAGTAGGAGACGATGCACAAGTCACCGAATACCTGCACAAACAATCAAGAACTTGCAACTAACGCGATAAAGGGGTTGTCAATCCCTTCACGGTCACTCGCAAAAGTGAGATCTAATAGAGATAATAAAGTAAATATTTTTGGTATTTTTGATTTATAGATTGGAAAGTAAAGATTGCAAAATAGTAGATCGGAAACTAGCAAGATGTAAACGAGATTTAATAATATGGAAAAGAGACCCGGGGGCCATAGGTTTCACTAGTGGCTTCTCTCAAGATAGCATGTATTACGATGGTCGAACAAATTACTGCCGAGCAATTGATAGAAAAGCGCATAATTATGATGATATCTAAGGCAATGATCATGAACATAGGCATCACGTCCGTGTCAAGTAGACTGACTCCTACCTGCATCTACTACTATTACTCCACACATCGACCGCTATCCACCATGCATCTAGAGTATTAAGTTCATAAAGAACAAAGTAACGCATTAAGCAAGATGACATGATGTAGAGGGATAAACTCGAGCAATATGATATAAACCCCATCTTTTTATCCTCGATGGAAACAATACAATACGTGCCTTGCTGCCCCTACTGTCACTGGGAAAGGACACCGCAAGATTGAACCCAAAGCTAAGCACTTCTCTCATGGCAAGAAAGATCAATCTAGTAGGCCAAACTAAACCGATAATTCGAAGAGACTTGCAACGATATCAAATCATGCATATAGGAATTCAGAGAAGAACCAAATAATATTCATATATAATCTTGATCATTAATCCACAATTCATCAGATCTCAACAAACACACCGCAAAAGAGTATTACATCGAATAGATCTCCAAGAACATCGAGGAGAACTTTGTATTGATAATCAAAGAGAGAGAATAAGCCATCTAGCTAATAACTATGGACCTGAAGGTCTGTGATAAACTACTCATGCTTCATCAGAGAGGTAATGTTGTTGATGTAGAATCCCTCCGTGATCGAATTCCCCTCAGGCAGATCGCTGAAAAAGGCCCCAAGATGGTATCTCATGGGTACAGAAGGTTGTGGCGGTGGAAAAGTGGTTTCGTGGCTCCCCCTGATGTTTTTAGGGTATAAGAGTATATATAGGCGAAAGAACTAGGTCGGTGGAGCTACAAGGGGCCCACGAGGGTGGGGGGCACGCCTACCCCCATGGGCGCGCCCTCCTAGCTCGTGGCCTCCTCGTTATGTTTCCGACTTCATCTCCAAGTCCTTTGGTTTGCTTTCGGTCCAAGAAAGATCATCGCGAAGGTTTCATTCCGTTTGGACTCCGTTTGGTATTCCTTTTCCGCAAAACTTTAAAATAGGCAAAAAAAGAGAAACTAGCACTTGGCCTTCGGTTAATAGGTTAGTCCCAAAAATAATATAAAAGAGCATATTGAAGCCCATTAAACATCCAAAATAGATAATATAATAGCATGGAACAATCAAAAATTATAGATACGTTGCAGACGTATTAAACATCACCAAGATTAATTCCTGCTCGTCCTCGAGTAGGTAAACACTATAGGGAAAACCTTATACACAAAAATTTAGCAGCAGCGCGGGTCAAAAAAGGGCGCTAGTGCTAGATAGCAGTAGCGGTTGAGAAAAAACCGCGCTACAGATAAAATCGTAGCAATAGCGCGTGTGATCGTAAAAGCGCTACTGCTAGTATTCCCATTTCTAGAACACTAGGCTACGCATAGCAGTAGCGGGCTTGGAAGAAGCGCGCTGCTACCTCTTGAGCACTGCGTTGGATTTCCCCGAAGAGGAGAGGATGATGCAGCAAAGTAGCGTAAGTATTTCCCTCAGTTTTTGAGAACAAAGGTATCAATCAAGTAGGAGACCACGCACAAGTCCCTCGTACCTACACAAAACGATAGCAACTCGCAACCAACGCGATTAGGGGTTGTCAATCCCTTCATGGTCACTTACGATAGTGAGATCTGATAGAGATGATAGATAATATTTTTGGTATTTTTGATAGATAGATGCAAAGTAAAAAGTAAAAGGCAAAGTATAACAAAGCAAGTAAATAAAGTGATAGAGATTGATATGATGAGAATAGACCCGGGGGCCATAGGTTTCACTAGTGGCTTCTCTCAAGAGCATAAGTATTCTACGGTGGGTGAACAAATTACTATTGAGCAATTGACAGAATTGAGCATAGTTATGAGTATATCTAGGCAATGATCATGTATATAGGCATCACGTCCACAACAAGTAGATCGAAACGATTTTGCATCTACTACTATTATTCCACTCATCGACCGCTATCCAGCATGCATCTAGAGTATTAAGTTAAAAACAGAGTAACGCCTTAAGCAAGATGACATGATGTAGAGGAATAAATTCATGCAATATGATAAAAACCCCATCTTGTTATCCTCGATGGCAACAATACAATACTTGCCTTGCAACCCTTTCTGTCACTGGGTAAGGACACCGCAAGATTGAAGCCAAAGCTAAGCACTTCTCCCATTGCAAGAACTACCAATCTAGTTGGCCAAACCAAAAAGGATAATTCGAAGAGACTTGCAAAGATAACTCAATCATACATAAAAGAATTCAGAGAAGAATCAAATATTTTCCATAGATAATACTGGATCATAAACCCACAATTCATCGGTCTCAACAAACACACCACAAAAAGAAGATTACATCGAATAGATCTCCATGAGAGAGGGGGAGAACATTGTATTGAGATCCAAAAAGAGAGAAGAAGCCATCTAGCTACTAGCTATGGACCCAAGGTCTGAAGTAAACTACTCACACTTCATTGGAGGGGCTATGGTGATGATGTAGAAGCCCTCCGTGGTGGATGCCCCTCCCGTGAGCTCAAACAGGCCCCAAGATGGGATCTCGTGGATACAGAAGGTTGTGGCGGTGGAATTAGGTTTTTGGCTCCTGTTCTGATTGTACGGGGATACGTAGGTATATATAGGAGGAAGGAGTACGTCGGTGGAGCGTCAGGAGGCCCACGAGGTAGGGGGCGCACCCGGGGGCCTCCACCCTCGTGACCGCCTCTGGCACTTCTTGGAGTAGGGTCCAAGTCTCCTGGATCACGTTCGGTTGGAAAATCACGTTCCCCAAGGTTTCATTCTGTTTGGACTCCGTTTGATATTCTGTTTCTTTGAAACACTAAAATAGGCAAAAAACAACAATTCTAGGTTGGACCTCCGGTTAATAGGTTAGTCCCAAAAGTAATATAAAAGTGGAAAATAAAGCCCAATATAGTCCAAAGCAGTAGATAAAGTAGCATGGAGCAATCAAAAATTATAGATACGTTGGAGACGTATCAAGCATCCCCAAGCTTAATACCAGCTCGTCCTCGAGTAGGTAAATGATAAAAAAGAATTTTTTATGCGGAGTGATACTTTGGCATAATTTCAATGTAAATCTTCTTAATTGTGATATGAATATTTAGATCCGAAAGATTCAAAACAAAAGTTCATATTGACACAAAAATAATAATACTTCAAGCATACTAATCAAAGCAATCATGTCGCTTCATTTTCATCACACAAAGATGTTCCCAACTTCTATACCCCCGATGACAGGCCAAGCAATTGTTTCATACTTAAATAATCTCAAACTTTTTCAACCTTCACGCAATACATGAGCGTGAGCTATGGATATAGCACTATGGGTGGAATAGAATATGATGATGGGGATTGTGTGGAGAAGACAAAAAGGAGAAAGTCTCACATTGACGAGGCTAATCAACGGGCTATGGAGATGCCCATCAATTGATGTCAACATGAGGAGTAGGGATTGCCATGCAACGGATGCACTAGAGCTATGAATGCTCAACAAAAGAAAACTAGTGGGTGTGCATCCAACTCGCTTGCTCATGAAGACCTAGGGCATTTGAGGAAGCCCATCGTAGGAATATACAAGCCAAGTTCTATAATGAAAAATTCCCACTAGTATGAAAAGGACAACTTTATGAGACTCACTACATGAGGAACAAGGTGCTACTTTGAAGCATAATATATGAGACTCACTACATGAAGAACAAGGTGCTACTTTGAAGCACAAATGTGGAAAAAGAGATAGTAGCATTGCCCTTTTTATTTATATATTTTTTGGCCTTTTTTTGTTTTGGCCTTTCTCTTTTTTTATTTGGGCAATGCTCTAATAATGATGATCATCACACTTCTATTGATTACAACATATGGATTACAACTCAAAACTTAGAACAAGATATGACTCTATATGATTGCCTCCGGCGGTGTACCGGGATGGTGCAATTAATCAAGAGTGACATGTATGGAAAATAATGCATGGTGGCTTTGCCACAAATACGATGTCAACTACATGATCATGCAATGGCAATATGACAAAAGTAATGTATGTCATGATGATGATGGTGGTGGAAGTTGCATGGCAATATATCTCGGAATGGCTATGAAAATGCCATGATAGGTAGGTATGGTGGCTGTTTTGAGGAAGATATAAGGAGGTTTATGTGTGATAGAGTGTATCGTATCACGGGGTTTGGATGCACCGGCGAAGTTTGCACCAACTTTCAAGGTGAGAAAGGGCAATGCACGGTACGAAGAGGCTAGCAAAGGCGGAAAGGTGAGAGTGCGTATAATCCATGGACTCAACATTAGTCAAAAGAACTCATATACTTATTGAAAAAATTTAGAAGTCATCAAAAATCAAGTACTACGCGCATGCTCCTAGGGGGATAGATTGGTAGGAAAAGACCATTGCTCGTCCCCGACCGCCACTCATAAGGATGCACAAGCCAGGTACACTTCATGTTTCAAATTTGTTACACAACTTTAACCATACGTGCATGCTACGGGACTTGCAAACTTCAACACAAGTATTTCTCAAATTCATAATCACCCAACTAGCACGACTTTGATATTATCACCTCCATATCTCAAAACAATTATCAAGCATCAAACTTATCTTAGTATTCAACGCACTCAAAAGAAAGTTTCACATGTCTTGAACACCAAGTATATTAACATTAAGCAAATTACCATGCTATTAAAGACTCTCAAAATAATCTAAGTGAAGCATGAGAGGTCAATAGTTTCTTTAAAACAAATCCACCACCGTGCTCTAAAAGATATAAGTGAAGCACTAGAGCAAACATTATCATGCTCAAAAGATATAAGTGAAGCACATAGAGCAAAACTATCAAGCTCAAAAGATATAAGTGAAGCACATAGAGTATTCTAACAAATTACAATTCATATATGGCTCTCTCAAAAGGTGTGTACAGCAAGGATGATTGTGGTAAACTAACAAGCAAATACACAAATAATACAAGCTGCTCCAAGCAAAACACATATCATGTTGGTGAATAAAAATATAGCTCCAAGTAAATTACCGATGGAAGTGGACGAAAGAGGGGATGCCTTCCGGGGCATCCCCAAGCTTTGACTTTTTGGTGTCCTTGGATTATCTTGGGGGTGCCATGGGCATCCCCAAGCTTAGGCTCTTGCCACTCCTTGTTCCATAATCCATCAAAAGAATTCACCCAAAACTTGAAAACTTCACAACACAAAACTCAACAGAAATCTCGTGAGCTCCGTTAGAGAAAGAAAACAAAAGACTACTTCAAGGTACTGTAATGAACTCAATATTTATTTATATTAGTGTTAAAACTACTGTATTCCAACTTCTCTATGGTTTATAAACTATTTTACTAGCCATAGATTCATCAAAATAAGCAAACAACACACGAAAAACAGAATCTGTCAAAAACAGAACAGTCTGTAGCAATCTGTAACTGACGCAAACTTATGGAACTCTAAAAATTCTACCAAAATAGGAAGTCCTGGAAAATTTGTTTATTGAACAGCATAAAAAATAATCAACGCAAAAGCACGTTCCTGTGATTTAACAAAATTATATTCGTGCGCGCAAAGTTTCTGTTTTTCAGCAGAATCAAATCAACTATCATCATAGGTTATCCTATAGGTTCTACTTGGCACAAACACTAATTAAAACATAAAAACACATCTAAACAGAAGGTAGATGGATTATTTATTCCTAAACAGAAGCAAAAACAAAAAACACAAAATAAAATTGGGTTGCCTCCCAACAAGCGCTATCGTTTAACGCCCCTAGCTAGGCATAAAAGCAAGGATAGATCTAGGTAGTGCCATAATAATAAGATAGATCTTGAAAGCTCATCTCGTATTCTCTACGTTTGGCAGCAAGTTTCCTTTGAGGCAAGCAAAAATAATCAAAAGGGCTAAATTTAGCGGGACAAAAAATCCCCAAGATCAATCACGGGAGGAACGGGTTCCTCCCTTGGCCCTTCATAGTGCACAACTATTTCATCACTGAAAGCATTCTTTTGGCAAAATCTTGTGAGCTTATACTCGAGAGAGTATCCTAGCTCATTATTTCTAAGGGCAAAATCATTATTAATCTTGTTAATGCAATCAAC
Source organism: Aegilops speltoides (assembly GCA_021437245.1). Taxonomy (NCBI): domain Eukaryota; kingdom Viridiplantae; phylum Streptophyta; class Magnoliopsida; order Poales; family Poaceae; genus Aegilops; species Aegilops speltoides. The sequence goes on from CM038147.1 coordinate 524,733,794, forward strand.
CAAGACATTGATAGGGACCTTTTTTCTAAGGTTTTCATTGAAAGCGACATAGTCTGAAGATTGAAAACGTCTAATTTCCTCTTGATCATAGAGGATTGCTTCTATGGGTGGACGACCGGCGTCCACCCTATAGTGCACAAAGATTTCTTTGGCTTCTCTTATGATAAATCTAAATTCAGGAGCCAAAAAGATAGTAACAGCGCGCTTAACAGAAGAGTGCTCAATATTAGAGAATTCTAAGAAAATTCTCTGAATGCAAGGGTGCATATGCATAAATTATCTTTCAAGTTCAACCCCAAGCATAGCTATAGCATCCACAAGGCTACTAGTTCTATGAAGAATAGAACAACCCATGGAAGGTAAAGCACCGGTACAAGTAAAGAAATCTTGAATAACGCCTTTGCCAATGATGTTACCACTACCGATTCGAAACTTTTTGGTATGCAAGATAGGAGGTTCATCGGCCGGAGCCTCGAGATTTTTTGTGTTATCATTATTGTCCATATCGATGATAATTTCCCCAATTTCAGACATAACGACAACCAAGCAAACTAACAAACGAGCAAACAGAAAGGCAACGGGAAAAAGGCAAACGGGAAAAGAGGAGGAGATTGGGAAAGAGAGGGCAAATAAAACGACAAGGGTGAAGTGGGGGAGAGGAAAACGAGAGGCAAATGGCAAATAAATCAATGCGAGAGATAGGGATTGCGATGGGTACATGGTATGGTTGACTTGCTTGCGTGAGCCTCCCCGGCGACGACGCCAAAAATTCTTCTTGCTACCTCTTGAGCACTGCGTTGGATTTCCCCGAAGAGGAGAGGATCATGCAGCAAAGTAGCATAAGTATTTCCCTCAGTTTTTGAGAACCAAGGTATCAATCCAGTAGGAGACCACGCACAAGTCCCTCGTACCTAAACGATAGCAACTTGCAACCAACGCGATTAGGGGTTGTCAATCCCTTCACGGTCACTTACGATAGTGAGATCTGATAGAGATGATAGATAATATTTTTGGTATTTTTGATAGATAGATGCAAAGTAAAAAGTAAAAGGAAAAGTGAAACAAAGCAAGTAAATAAAGTGATAGAGATTGATATGATGAGATAGACCCGGGGGCCATAGGTTTCACTAGTGGCTTCTCTCAAGAGCATAAGTATTCTATGGTGGGTGAACAAATTACTGTTGAGCAATTGACAGAATTGAGCATAGTTGTGAGTATATCTAGGCAATGATCATGTATATAGGCATCACGTCCACAACAAGTAGATCGAAACAATTCTGCATCTACTACTATTACTCCACTCATCGACCGCTATCCAGCATGCATCTAGAGTATTAAGTTAAAAATAGAGTAACGCCTTAAGCAAGATGACATGATGTAGAGGGATAAATTCATGCAATATGATAAAAAACCCATCTTGTTATCCTCGATGGCAACAATACAATACGTGCCTTGCAACCCTTTACATCCTTCGGGTAAGGACACCGCAAGATTGAACCCAAAGCTAAGCACTTCTCCCATTGCAAGAACTACCAATCTAGTTGGCCAAACCAAAAAGGATAATTCGAAGAGACTTGCAAAGATAACTCAATCATACATAAAAGAATTCAGAGAAGAATCAAATATTTTCCATAGATAATACTGGATCATAAACCCACAATTCATCGATCTCAACAAACACACCACAAAAAGAAAATTACATCGAATAGATCTCCACGAGAGAGGGGGAGAACATTGTATTGAGATCCAAAAAGAGAGAAGAAGCCATCTAGCTACTAGCTATGGACCCGAAGGTCTGAAGTAAACTACTCACACTTCATCGGAGGGGCTATGGTGATGATGTAGAAGCCCTCCGTGGTGGATGCCCCTCCGTGAGCTCGGAACAGGCCCCAAGATGGGATCTCGTGGATACAGAAGGTTGTGGCGGTGGAATTAGGTTTTTGGCTCCTGTTTTGATCGTACGGGGATATGTAGGTATATATAGGAGGAAGGAGTACGTCGGTGGAGCGTCAGGAGGCCCACGAGGTAGGGGGCGCACCCGGGGGGGGGGGGGGCGCCCTCCACCCTTGTGACCGCCTCTGGCACTTCTTGGAGTAGGGTCCAAGTCTCCTGGATCACGTTCGGTTGGAAAATCACGTTCCCGAAGGTTTCATTCCATTTGGACTTCGTTTGATATTCCGTTTCTTCGAAACACTGAAATAGGTAAAAAACAACAATTCTGGGCTGGGCCTCCGGTTAATAGGTTAGTCCCAAAAGTAATATAAAAGTGGAATATAAAGCCCAATATAGTCCAAAATGGTAGATAAAGTAGCATGGAGCAATCAAAATCTATAGATATGTTGGAGACGTATCACGCGCTACCGCTAGAGCATAAGTAGTAGCGTGTTTCCTACGAAGAGCGCTACTGCTAATGGAAATAAAATAAAATGAAAAACAAATAGAAAAGTAAATGAAAATGAAAGAAATAGAAAAAGTAGAAAGGAAAAATAAAATGTAAAGCAAAATAAATGAAAAAGCGAAAAAAGAAGAAAGTCATAGCAGTAGCGTGTGTTCGTAAGTGGCGTTATAGCTAACGTAGCTGCAACGCGTTTCGTAGACCCCCGCTATAGAAACAAAAAAGGAAATTAAAAAATGTAAGGAAATTACATAGCTATAGCAGTAGCGCATTTGTAAAAACCGCTATAGCTACCTTAGCTATAGCGCGTTTTGCGAAACGCGCTACCGCTAAGTTTGACTTGACCAAAAAAATGTTTCTCCCCGGCCACCACTTCTCCCCCAAATCCCTCGACCCACCCCGCCGACGGCTCCCCAATTCGCCATCGCCCCACTTCGCCACCGTCTCCTGTCACGTCGACGCCCCCAGAGCCACCAGAGCCGCGCGCCGTCAACGCCACCGGAGCCGCCCCCAACTCCACGGAGCCGTGTGGCCTCATCAACGCCACCGGAGCTGCCGTCGATGCCACCGGATCCTCCCTCGCCACAACTGCCTCCCTCGCCATCACCGGAGACGCCCCTGCCTCCCTCGCCACCACCGGAGCCATCCTCTGTAAGCCCCCACCCCTCCTCTCTCTCTCATGCATAGGTTAACTAGTTTAATTAGGTTAATTATCTAGGTTAGTGCCAAAATTTAGTTAGGGCTTTGACAGAGAAGTAGTTAGGTTAACTAGTTTAATTAGGTCAATTATCTAGGTTAGTGCAAAAATTAGTTAGGGCTTTGACAAAGAACTAGTTAGGTTAACTAGTTTAATCAGGTTAATTATCTAGGTTAGTGCAAAATTTTATTTAGGGCTTTGACAGAGAACTAGCTACGTTAACTAGTTTAATTAGGTTAATTATCTAGGTAAACTAGGTTAACTAACTAGGTTAAATAGGTAGGTTAATTAGGTTCGTTAGATTAACAAGCTAGGTTAAGTAGGTTGGCTAGGTTAGAGCCAAATTTTAGTTTAGAGCATTAGGTCAGAAGGGTTAGAGAAATGGAGTTCCTTTGCAATTTAATTGGGTTTTGTCCTAGGCAGAGAAGGGTTAGAGAAAATAATGTGTGTGTGTGTGTGTGTGAGAGAGAGAGAGAGGAATATCTCGATCAACATAATTTGGGTTCTGTCCTAGGCAGAAAAGTGTTTAGTGAGGTCATTTTGCAAAGGTTTTTGATTTTTGAAAAGACCACTATTTTTCAAGGAAAAGAATTCAAGCAAGTTTTATTTTAGAGATGATCCCTTCCTAGACTTTTATTGTTGATTATATCTTTTCATCGAAGTGGTCATGTTATATCTTTTCATTTAAGTGGTTCGATTGTGCCTAAGTGGCTTTGATGTTTCCAGGGAATGAAGCCGAGTGGCCTATGTTTTGCCGGAATGTTGATTCATTTCCATTCCGGCAAATTTCAGGTTCTCAATTTGTCCACTTTTTAGCAAAAGTCATGCCGAAATTTTCCGTGAATTTCGGCATGACTTGTGCTACAAACTAGGACATATCGAGTGCCCGGGATTTGCCGCACCTGGAAGGAGTCAACGTTCTTGCATGTCATTATTCATTTTATTAGGTCTAGAATTAATTACTAGATTTAATTGTAGGAAACATGGCTAGCAAAGATGAAGGATAGGGTTCTGGTGACTGCGACAACGTCCACCGGGCGGCAGAAGAATTTTTGAGGGACGCCGACGATCAAGAGTTGATGTTGGTGGGTCCACCTGTCACATCGGAGATTGAGACTGACATCGAGACCAGCGCTGAGACTGAGACCGGCGCTGAGACTGAGACCGGTGCCGAGACTAGCAAAGCCAGTAGAGAACCGAAAGCAAAGAGGCAATGGCTTCATAACAAGATTAGGACTACTAGACTGGTGGTCACGGAGGTGGACGACGGCAATTTTGAGCCAACCGCGCCCAAGGAAGCGTGCGCGTGCTACAACAATCAAGTAGGTTGCATCATACGGACAAACCGCCACCATCAATGATGCGAAACTAAAGAAGATAGATAATATGAGGCCCTCAGAAGCTGCACCAGATATTGTTGTTCCCGGGCTGGAATGAAAAGGATTATAAAGATCCAGATAAGGACCCGGCAATGAAGAAGATAAACAAACATGCCATAACCAAGTTTAGCAACACGTTGGGCGCCTGGTAAACAAGGGTGAAATATCGGATCGTCGTCAAAAAGGAACCCTAGTCCGAGATTGTAAAGGATAATCCGACAATCACGGAAGAGCATTTTCAAATATTCAAGGCGGCTTGCGAGGCCAAAGCTGCCAAAAAAAGGTCGAAGTACATGAAGGGGCTTCAACAGAGGAACATTGGGAGCCAGCACCTCGGAAGCCGTGGTTACGGTGGGAAGAGGTCCATATGGGCCAAGGAGGACACAGAAGCTGCGAGTCTGGGCATCCCAGACCCCTTGGCGGAGTTCACTGTCCCGCAGGAGCGTGATGTCCTCAGGGCCCGGCGCCATTGGGACCCAGTGAAGAAGGTTTTCGAGACGAACGGGGTCACGACGGAGTTCATGAGACTGCTGGTAATTTTAGTTTCTGATCAATTCGATTGCACGTTAGTCATATTTGTAAACGATCCTTGTGCATTTTGCAGAGAGAGCAGCATAGGATTGCGGCCGAAAGCGACTGGCCGTCTGAGGCGTTGGCGAGGCCCAAGTGGGACACTCCATTCAACCGGGCGTTGAACATATTGAAAGGACTCCCGGTGGAGACTCGACCGTCGTATGGACGTGTGCACGGTGTCGGAGACGGCGCCACGTGGAAGAAGTACTACCATGAGACCACGGAGGAGAGAAAGAAAAGACGGAGGTTAACTGAAGAAAACATCGACAAGAAGGTTGAGATTGTGGTTGAGAAGAAATCATCTAAGACAATCGCAACAGCGGTAGCTACCGCAAAATAGGTGGTTGTAGATATGTATACTACCTTGGTTCCAGCCATTTTCAATTGGACCAGGCAAAATCCAGGAAAAAGTACAGCGAACTTTCCCCTTGCTGACTTCTTGGGGAGCAGCTCGACTAGCGTTGCACCAGCACCTACAGCTGCACCTGCTCCCGCACCGGCTCCTACACCGGCTCCCACACCGGCTCCGGTATCAGACGTGCTCGGCGGTGCTTCGTCTTTGGTTGAGCTCAACTCCCTCATGGTATCTGTCACACTGGCCCTCTTCAATAAAAGTATAATCTCCCGATTTCGTTGCCTTTCGGATGTCTCACGTCACAGACTTCTCTTTGCAGGCCGACGAAACCCCGTGCACCTTGTTGTACACCATCGGCGACCAGAAGGTGGACGTGGGGAAGGCGACGTTAATGGAGCCGAAGGAACCATTGTTCCATAGCCGGCGATCCCCCGGGACGTCTTCAAGTTTTCCATGGCCAGTGTCAAACCGGGCCATGAGAATTTGGCTCCTCTAGTACTAGTGGGGGATGACGACGAGACCCTGTGGCATCTTGGTGATTGTTGCAATGGGTGGGTCCTGTTGTGGCCAAAGAGTCTGCTTCGTCTCGAGGCGGCCGGGAGCACACCCACGAGCAGTTAGGTATGAACATCAACACCTCACCTACTCAATTAGCATCGGCTGTCGTGCTGGGTGATAGCGGAGGGGGTGAGGAAGAGGCTCCATTAGTCATTGGTGACTTCGCCATAGATGAGGATGAGGATGACAATGACACTCAACAATATGTCAATACTGGCGTCTACTCAGGGTTTGAGCATCATGAGTCGGTGCCTGAATCGTCGCCTCCGGAGTCTGAACGTATTATGGACAACCTTCCGGTACCAAAGAAGTCTAGGAAGAGAACGAGGAAAGGAAAAAAACATGATTCTATGATCCAGCCGCCTCAGCAGCCTCGGGTTCAAGACCGTATAGATACCCCCGGTGCAGCAAAATGGCATATCACCAGTGAACCAATCCTACCTGAAGCAGCGATAGGGGCCAGATTCAGCGATGTAAGGAGACTTTATGATGATGTGATGCGGAGAGAGAAAGGCCTCATCGCCTCGAAAAATCCAGGATACCCACTCTACGTGGTTAACGTGCCGCTGCAATTGTCGTACATCGACACATTCCCCGTGGACAAGTTCTTCCTTCGATTCGATTACATCTTCAACATGTATCACTGGAAGAAGCTGTATTTTATGTTTGTCCACATTTATGCCTTGCACATGAACTACCTCATCGGGGTTGAGAAGATACTTTTTATCTGTCTCGCTGACCCACACTTCATGCACGAGAGCTTCTTGGCAGTCTGCGCAAAGCACCAAGAATTCGCGAGGGAGTACCTCGTCAATTTCATGCTCGCCAATAAGGAAAAGGAGGCGATTCTCGTGTCTTATCATCCCCTGTAAATCATCCGCGCGGATATCCTTCCTTCGATTTCAATCATTCATTTGCACGGTGGAGGCTAATTAATTTGAGGTGTACTTATTTTGCGCAGCGGTGGGCACAGCGTCCTCGTCATCCTCTACCCCCAATACTCCCACGCTCTTTACTTGGACTCGTCGAAGAACATTACCAAAAAGGATTACACCCACATCAAGTCTGTTCTCGACAGTGCTATCTTTTACTACAGCAAAGGGGGTGGAGAGGTCAACAACAAGAAGACAAGGCACGGCAGGCCCGCCTTCAGCCATAAGACCGACTTCTCCTGCATCCAGCAACCGAGTGATTCTCTTAATGATGGATTCTATGTCCTACACCACATGCTGGAGTACAGACGGGATCACCAGAAACTTTGCATGTCACCTAAATCTGGTGATGCCCATATTCTGCAATGGGCAAAGCACATAGGAGATATCGAGGATCATCGACTTTGAGCTGAGTTCTATCACATCCAGCGCGAACTTGCCCAAATCATCATGAAGGAGGTCCTCGAAAAAACAGGGATGTTCTACGAAGAAGGAGAAATGTTGCGGGAAGACTTCCGAACACGCGTAGCCTCTCAGCGTCTCGACATGAAGCCTTTCACTAAGCTCGGGGACTTTCTCCATGACGTGGATGGATGGCATGACATATTGGAGTGATTGTCGATATATATATGACAATGTGTGTCCGTTTAGTCCATACTTTCTGCATGACAAAACTTTGAGTTATGCACGGTGAAACTTTATTTGTGATGTAATTAAACCGTCCTCCTCCTCGACTAGCAAAGATCACTCTAGTTAGGGCATTTTGGGTACGATGAACTTTGTTATTTATGCTTATGATATGTTGCTTCTATTTTTGCCAAGTCTGTCTCTTTCTGTTGCTCAACTATATATATTGCATATCATCGACTCATGGGACGATGCAGGTGCATAGATCATCGATGGCGAAGAAGTGCTACGCCAGGAGTATACAACGAGTGGCCGGAGTGTCAGGCCCAGGTGTACCGGTTTCCGGTTTCCGAGCGACAGCCAGTAGTTAGTTTACGTTCACGCTAATGCGAGAGAGGGATACGAACTCATGTACTTCATAGTTCCGCTCTCACTCATAGTGTAGCTCTTCTCGCGTATATCATTGTTTAGATGGATGACAATGTAGTTGCAAGTAATCGAGACTTGTATTGCTATTTTTTTGAGATGATGACGAGAGACCACTTTGTGTTGGATGATGATTATGATGATGACATGATTTGATGAGACTATTTGTATGTATATGCTATGATTACATTTGTATGTGTATGATATGCTAAAGATTATTGTATAAAGCCTATTCAAATACAAAACAAATATGCATAAAAAAACAGAAACTAATAAAACTAGCAGTAGCGAATGGTACGAAGTTAGCAGTAGCGTCCCCTTACCAGTAGCACTTACTTCTAAAAAGCGCTGCAGACATTAGCAGCAATGCTCTTAGATAAAGTGCGCTACTGCTAGCCATGTATAGCAGTAGCGTGGGACAACAGGCGCTACTGCTACACGTTAGCTGTAGCGCCTTATCAGTAGCGCGACGTCCCACGCTACTAATAGGCAAAATACCCGCGCTACTGCTAGGGTTTTCCCTAGTAGTGAAATGATAAAAACAGAATTTTTGATGTGGAATGCTACCTAACATATTTATCAATGCAATTTTCTTTGTTATGGCATGAATGTTCAGATCCAAAAGATTCAAGACAAAAGTTTAATATTGACATAAAAACACTAATACTTCAAGCATACTAACAAAGCGATAATGTCTTCTCAAAATAACATGGCCAAAGAAAGCTATCCCTACAAAATCATATAGTCTGGCTATGCTCTATCTTCACCACACAAAGTATTTAATCATGCACAACCCCGATGACAAGCCAAGCAATTGTTTCATAATTTTATGTTCTCAAACTTTTTCAATCTTCACGCAATACATGAGTGTGAGCCATGGACATAACACTATAGGTGGAATAGAATGGTGGTTGTGGAGAAGACAAAAAGGAGAAGATAGTCTCACATGAACTAGGCGTATCAACAGGCTATGGAGATGACCATCAATAGATATCAATGTGAGTGAGTAGGGATTGCCATGCAACGAATGCATTAGAGTTATAAGTGTATGAAAGCTCAAAAAGAAACTAAGTGGGTGTGCATCCAACTTGCTTGCTCATGAAGACTCTCTATCATGAAGATCATGGTGCTACTTTGAAGCACAAGTGTGGTAAAAGGATAATAGCATTGCCCCTTCTCTCTTTTTCTCTTATTTTTTTATTTGGGCCTTTTCTCTATTTTTATAGCCCATTTTTTCTTTTATTTTATTTTTCGTCCAGAGTCTCATCCCGACTTGTAGGGAAATCCTAGTCTCCATCATCCTTTCCTCACTGGGACAATGCTCTAAGAATGAAGATCATCACACTTTTATTTACTTACAACTCAAGAATTACAACTCGATACTTAGAACAAAATATGACTCTATGTGAATGCCTCCGGTGGTGTACTAGGATGTGCAATGATTTAAGAGTGACATGTATGAAAAAATTTATAACGGTGGCTTTGCCACAAATATGATGTCAACTACATGATCATGCAAAGCAATATGACAATGATGGAGGTGTCATAATAAACGGAGCGGTGGAAAGTTGCATGGCAATATATCTCGGAATGGCTATGGAAATGCCATAATAGGTAGGTGGGTGTATGGTACCGGCGAAAGTTGTGCGGTACTAGAGAGGCTAGCAATGGTGGAAAGGTGAGAGTGCGTATAATCCATGGACTCAGCATTATTCATAAAGAACTCACATACTGATTGCAAAAATCTATTAGTTATCAAAACGAAGTACTACGCGCATGCTCCTAGGGGGGTAGATTGGTAGGAAAAGACCATCGCTTGTCCCTGACCGCCACTCATAAGGAAGACAATCAGTAAATAAATCATGCTCCAACTTCATCACATAACAGTTCACCATACGTGCATGCTACGGGAATCACAAACTTTAACACAAGTATCTCTCAAATTCACAACTACTCTACTAGCATGACTCTAATATCACTTCATATCTCAAAACAATCATAAAGAATCAAACTTCTCATTGTATTCAATGCACTTTATATGAAAGTTTTTATTATACCCATCTTGGATGCCCATCATATTAGGACTAATTTTATAACCAAAGCAAATTACCATGCTGTTCTAAAAGACTCTCAAAATAATATAAGTTAAGCATGAGAGATCAACAATTTCTATAAAATAAAACCACCGCCGAGCTCTAAAAAGATATAAGTGAAGCACTAGAGCGATATTGTCTAGCTCAAAAGATATAAGTGAAGCACATAGAGTATTCTAATAAATCATGATTCATGCGTGTCTCTCCCAAAAGGTGTGTGTGTAGAAAGGATGATTGTGTTAAATTGAAAAGCAAAGACTCAAACCATATACGCTCCAAGCAAAACACATATCATGCGGTGAATAAAAATATAGCCTCAAGTAAAGGTACCGATAGACGAAGACGAAAGAGGGGATGCCTTCGGGGCATCCCCAAGCTTAGGCTTTTGGTTGTCCTTGAATTTTACCTTGGGGTGCCTTGGGCATCCCCAAGCTTAGGCTCTTGCCACTCTTTATTCCAAAATCCATCAAATCCTTACCCAAAACTTGAAAACTTCACAACACAAAACTTCAACAGAAAATCTCATGAGCTCCGTTAGTATAAGAAAATAAACCTCCACTTTAAGGTACTGTAATGAACTCATTCTTTATTTATATTTGTATTAAACCTACTGTATTCCAACTTATCTATGTTTCATACCCCCCAATACTACTCATAGATTCATCAAAATAAGCAAACAAAACACGAAAAACAGAATCTATCAAAAACAGAACAGTCTGTAGCAATCTGTAACTTTTGAATACTTCTATAACTACAAAAATTCTGAAATAAATTGGTGTACATGAGGAATTTGACAATTAATCTTCTGCAAAAATAATAAACCTAAAATCACTCTTCTGTAAAAAATGACAGCTATTCTCGTAGGCGCAAAAGTTTCTGTTTTTTACAGCAAGATCTCATTGACTTCACTCAAGTCTTCCCAAAGGTTCTAGTTGGCACAAACACTAATTAAACTTAAAACCACATACAACCAGAGTCTAGATGAATTATTTATTACTAAAGAGGAGCAAAAAGTAAAGAACAAAAATAAAATTGGGTTGCCACCAACAAGCGCTATCGTTTAACGCCCCTAGCTAGACATTGATAATTTTAATGATGCTCACATGAAAGACAAGAATTGAAGTGCAAAGAGAGCATCATGAAACGCGTGAACACATCTAAGTATAACATACTTCCTATGCATAGGCATCTTATAGGCAAACAAATTATCATAGCAAGCAAAAACTAGCATATGCAAGGAAGCGGAAAGAAACAATAGAAATCTCAACATAGCGAGAGGTAATTTAGTAACATGAAAATTTATACAACCATATTTTCCTCTCTCATAATAATTACATGTGGGATCATAAGCAAATTCAACAAAGTATCTATCACATAAAATGTTTCAACACGATCCACATGCATGCGAAGTTGACACTCTTCCAAAATAGTGGGATTAACATTAACTAAAGTCATGACCTCTCCAAACCCACTTTTATCAAAAAAATTATAAGATTAAATATTCTCCAAATATGTGGGATATAAAGTTAACACTCTTCCAAACCCACTTTCAATATTATTGCAAACACTATTATCAAACTCATATTCATCATGGGGCTTAAATAAATTTTCAACATCATAAGAAAGAATCACCCCAATCATGATCATTGAAACAAATAGTAGTTATAGCAAAACTAGCATCCCCAAGCTTGAGGTTTTGCATATCATTAACACAATTGACATTAAGAGAATTTATAATAATATCAATGCAATCATGCATTTTATTCAAGGAGCTATCGTGAATCTCTTCATAAATTTCTTCATCACAATTTTTGGATTCACGAATTTCATTCAAAACTTCATAAAGATAATCTAGTGCACAAAACTCACTAGCAATTGGTTCGTCATAATTGGATATCTTACAAAGATTAGCAAGTGGATGAGGATCCATAAACTTTTAGCAAGCGAAGATGCAAGCAAAAGGAAGGCACATGGTAACACAAGCAAATGGAAGATCAAACAGAAGAAGGGCGAGAAAAGGCAAAGGTTTTCGAAAATCGTTTTAGAAGTGGAGGAGAGGAAAATGAGAGGTGAATGGTGAATAATGTAATGCAAGGGAGAAGAGTTTATGATGGGTACTTGGTATGGCTTGACTTGGCATAGATCTCCCCGGCAACGGCGCCAGAAATCCTTCTTGCTACCTCTTGAGCTTGCGTTGGTTTTCCCTTGAAGAGGAAACGGTGATGCAGCAAAGTAGCATAAGTATTTCCTCAGTTTTGAGAACCAAGGTATCAATCCAGTAGGAGACGATGCACAAGTCACGGAATACCTGCACAAACAATCAAGAACTTGCAACCAACACGATAAAGGGGTTGTCAATCCCTTCACGGACACTCGCAAAAGTGAGATCTAATAGAGATAATAAAGTAAATATTTTTGGTTTTTTTTGTGTAGATTGGAAAGTAAAGATTGCAAAATAGTAGATCGGAAACTAGCAAGATGTAAAGGAGATTTAATAATATGGTGTAAGTGCATCTAGTGCCACCCCTAGTTGGTTTTGGAGTATTGACGACAAAGTTGGTTGAGGGACTAATGTGTTTGTGAGAATTGCAGGATAACGCAGGTAGTGTCCCTCATTGATTCGGTTTACCTACCGGAGATGACCCCTAAAAATGTATGAAGACATTGAAGACAATGGTGGTAAGAGAAGATATTCATATTGAAGACTATGACATGAGAAGACATTACGTGAAGACTTTGGAGCGCGAAGACTATGTAGTTTCGCTGTTTCCTTTTCTTCTTTGTTGAGTCATAGGAACCACCGTACTGTTAAGTGGGGTCCAAGTGAACTAAGTCAGAGTGACTGATGTGATGCTCAACTCAAATCCTATGTCTTCAAGCGAAGACAATGAGAGCAAATCTTATCCAGAGCTGGATGAGTCGGCTTTGCTTGTAGCTCAAGTAAAGTTGCCGCGTGTGTTTGAAATCTGACCGTTGGAACACGTGGTTCCTTAGTGACCCAGGGTCATTTTGGACAAATCAGGTCTGGTTGCCTAGTGGCTATAAATAGACCACCCCCTACACCATAAATTGGTGGCTGCTCAGAGTTTGTGCACGGCTTTTGTCGTTTGAGAGCAACCCACCTCGAAGCATTTGAGAGAGAGAAATCCTTGCGAGGACAAAGCCCAAACACCCAGAGCCAAAGAGTATTAGGCATCACTGAAGTCTTTACATGCATGTGACTCAAGACTTATTCCACTTGAGGACTGTGAATCCTCCGGCCGGTTAGGCGTCGCGTTCGAGCATCCAAGAGTCATTGTGGATTGCCGGTGAACGAAGTCTGTGAAGGTTTGGAAGTATCCTTGAAGACTTACCGAGTGATTGGGCGAGGACTGGGTGTCCTTAGCTCAAGGGGAATAAGGTGAAGACATGGTCTTCGAGTTAAATCTCAGCCTCCCTAACAGACGTCATAGTTGTCACAAAGAATGGAACTAGTCCAACAAATCTGTGTCTTCAACAAGCAACTGGTTCTATCCCTTCCCAACCTTACTTTAGTTTGTCTTCGTGAAGTCATTGCCTATCTGTTTATCTGTTTGACTTCATTGCTTGACTACTATTGTTGATTGGCTTCACACTATCTTCCATCTTGATCCTTACTACCTAACTGCTATTAGTCCTGCACTTTCACATCATTACATACTTGACTATGGCTTGTTTAGTGTAGTTTATCTTCCGCTGCATATCAATTAGGTTATTTCTGTTGTTTGTCTTCGAAACTTCCAAGTTTAGAAGACTTTCATAAAAATCGCCTATTCACCCCCCCTCTAGTCGATACTAGCACTTTCAATTGGTATCAGAGCAAGGTACTCCCTTGTTCTGTGTGATTCGGTTTAACCACCTGGATTTTCAGCTATGTCGACTGCAGGGATAATCAAGGTCTCCGCTGCTTGCCCCGTGTTCGATGGAACTGAATATCCCTACTGGAAGAATAAGATGCGCATGCATCTTGAAGCCATTGATGTCGACCTCTGGTATGTCGTCAAGAATGGCGTTCCCAAAACTGGTGAAGGTGTCACCCCCACTAATGTCAAGAAGTTCATTCAACTGGACTCTACTACAAAGAACATCATCTGTGGTCATCTGACCAAAGGACAGTATGGCCATGTGAGTGCTCTGGAAACGTCGAAGCTAGTCTGGGACTGGCTATCCAAGGTCAACGAAGGCGTTTCAACCCAGAGAGATCAAAGAATCAGTGTTCTTCGCAACCTCTTCAACCGCTTCAAGAGAAATGACAACGAAAATTTCCAGCTCACGTTTGATCGCCTCACTGATATCACAAATGAACTTCAAGCTCTTCGCGCAACTGAGATTACCAAGCATGAAATCATCAAGACACTGCTGAGATCACTCGATAGCTCCTTTGACACCCTTGCCCTCATGATACAAGAACGTCCTGACTTCAAGACACTCGATCCGTCTGATATACTTGAGAGGCTCAACACACATGAATTGCAGCTATCTGAGAAAATAGATATCTATGGCCCAAACTATGGCTGAACTCGTGCTTTGAAGGCAAAAGTTGCTTCCTCATCTAAAGAAGAATCTGACTGCAGTTCTGAAGATCCTGAAGAGATTGGAAGGGAACTTGCTATGCTTGTGAAGAAGTTCCAGAAATTCACAAAGAAGAAAGGCTTCAGAAAGTCTTCACGATCTAGCTCAAGGAATGATGAAGCTTCCACACATGATCACAAGAAGAGAACCTGCCACAAGTGCAAGAAACCTGGTCACTACATATCTGAGTGTCCACAGTGGGACAATGAGAAGAAGAAGAAAAGTAAGGAATATGATTCCGATGACAAGAAGAAGAAGAAATCCTCAAAGTCTTCTAAGTCTTCTTCCAAGTCTTCATCATACAAGAAGAGCTCATCTGCAAGGCTCGTGCTTTTGTTGGCAAGGAAATGGATTCAGAGGAGGAGTCTGCCGGAGGAGGCGGAGGTGGAGTCCGAGAGGAGTCGACCTGGCGTTGCAAGTCGGCTCGCCACGCCTATGTCGCCAAGTCCATCTTCAACATCAAGACAATGACTTCCACACCAACGCTGAAGCTAATGACGAAGACGATCCTACTCCCACCTCTCGCTTCATGGCACGTGGTGCCATGGTAAAATCACGCGATGCTTACTTTCAAACTTCAAGTGAAGATGACTCCGATTGTGAATCCAAACCCAGCTACAAAACACTTGCTAAAATTGTGGCTGAACAACAAAAGGCTATGGAACATACTCAAAACTGTTAGACAAAAGCGATGACTGTTGACGCTGAAATGACACATTCACAGTCCTTAGTTGATGACATAAAAATCTTCATGCTAAGTACCAAGAACTTGAAGGTCGTCATGAATCACTCTCAACTACTTATGAAAGGCTCTCCTATGATTATCTTGAAAGGAAACAAGAGCTTGAGAAATTGAGAGCGGCTCATGAAGATCTTCAAAAGTGAATGAGTCACTTGGCACCAACAGATCGATTCCGCCAGATGGATTTGAACCACCATGTCTAAAATGCATTGAGCGTGATAACGCTACATCTGCATTGTGAATGTTCCACTCATCGCTCATTGTTTCATTGTTTTCACCTCTTGATGTGGTTACTAACCCCTCTACGGAGGATACCACTTTGTTGTTCTTGATGAAAATGCTATGTTGAAGACATTGCTTGAAACAGGATGTACAAAAGTTTGAAGGACATCCGACTCTCTGCGATGTCCTCAAAAGCGATTCTGAACGAAACCCTAGGAAAGAGGGTGTTGGGTTGAAAGGAAAATGAATGTTGATGGCTCATCTTTGGAAGCTTTGAGTAGTACCCCAAAACCACATGGGTTGCTGCAAACGAACCTTCAGTAGATCCATCTACCTTATCTGGCTTTACCTGTGCTAATCCTATTGTTATTGATGAATCCTTTGATGCAAACTATAATCTGTTCAAAAATCAGAATGGTGAAGTGTTTGCTAGGTACATTGGTACTAACTGCAGGAATGGACCACCTATGAAGAAGATCTAGGTACCTAAGCGGTACATTGAGAATCTTCCTGTGAATGTCGTCATGACACCACCAAGGAAGAAGACAAACCCCAGACCTATAGCTTCATGTGGCCCAAAGGCTTCATACAGATACATGACTCACATGAGTCACCCTAACGCCCATGTTTTGCAGGGAAATCATGCTCAGACCTATGAATATGAGCGTGTATCTTCGAACCGCTATGTTCATAGGACTAAGAACTTTTCTGCTTATTCATATGAGTATCATTCATCTCCTGCAAGGCTATTTGCTAGGGCTTCAAAGCCAAAATTCTCAGATGCTGCACTTAGACTCATTGCTTCTAAGCCCCCACTGAAGATGTGGGTGGAAAAGAAGAACTAACTCTCTTTTGCAGAAAATGGTCTCCAGCCAGCATTCAATGGCGTCTGATACTATTGCTGGGGACCTAAAACTCATTGAGGACGCATGTTAAAATGTCATTCTATATACTTCATCTGAATCTCTTATTAGTCATACTATGTCCTAACTTTGTTATAAGTTGTGACTGTCCCTATATGTGTCAAATGCTTATGCTTCACAACACTCTTGTGAAGCCTATCCTCCTAACTGCACTGTAGGGTACATCACCAAAAGCTTCAGAATGGATTATGGACAGTGGATGCACAAATCATATGACTGGTGATCGAAGTCTTCTTATGGACTCAACCTTACGTCCATCCGACAAGAGTCACATTACATTTGCTGACACTGGTAAAAGCAAGGTATTGGGTCTAGGTAGAGTTGCAATCTCAAAGGATCAACACATGGATAAAGTGATGCTTGTTGAATCCCGTGGTTTCAACTTAATGTCTGTCTCAATGCTTTGTGACTTGAACATGATTGTGATATTTGGCAAATATCGTTGCCTTGTACTAATGGAATCTGACAAATCTCTAGTATTTGAAGGGTACCGAAAAGATGATCTATACATGGTAGATTTCTCAGCAGGTCCACAGCTTGCCGTGTGTCTTCTCACAAAAGCTTCAGAATGCTGGCTCTGGCATCAAAGGCTGGGACATGCTGGCATGAGGAACTTACACTCACTCGTCAAGAAGAAGCATGTCATTGGCATCGAAGATGTTAAGTTCCAGAAGGATCATCTGTGTGGTGCCTGTGAAGCTGGAAAGATGACAAGGGCAAAGCACTCCTCGAAGACAATCATGACAACATCTCAACCCTTCGAGCTGTTACACATGGACTTATTTGGACCTACCTTTTCTCCACCCTCACAACAACTGCACTGTCTCTATGGCTTCGTCATTGTTGATGACTACTCAAGATACACATGGGTTCATATAATTCTTTACAAGACTAAAGTGCAAGATGTCTTCAGCGCCGGTAAATCGAGCAATGAACAATTATGGTGTGAAGATCAAGCACATCGAAGTGACAATGGCATCAATTCAAGAACACTGGACTTGATCTGTATCTGGATACAATGGGAATCACTCATGAGTTCTCTGCTCCATACACACCTCAGCAAAACAGCATTGTTGAGCGCAAAAACAGAACCCTCATTGAGATGGCTCGAACAATGCTAGATGAGTACAAGACACCAAGAAAGTTCTGGCCTGAAGCTATTGATACAGCATGTCACATCATCAATCGTGTGTACATTCATAAGCTTCTGAACAAAACATCATATGAGCTACTTACTGGCAAGAAGCCGAACGTCAGTTACTTCAGAGTATTTGGAGCAAGATGCTGGATAAAGGATCCCTATCACAAGTCAAAATTTGCAACTAAGGCTCACGAGGGCTTCATGCTTGGCTATGGAAAGGATTCACACTCCTACAGAGTCTTCATCCTTTATCTCTACAAGATCGTTGAAACTGTGGATGTAAAGTTTGATGAAACCAATGGTTCACAGAGAGAGATTCTGCCAAATACAATTGATGAAGCTCCTTCAGACGAGACTATCAAGCTGATGGGAACAGGTGAAATCATGCCCTCTGAAGCACAGCCTGAAGAGGAACTTATCATCTCTGCACCAAATCAACCTGAAGACAATGCTCAGACCGAAGACAATCCTCCCAATGATGACAATGATCAGCCAGAGCAAAATCTTCGTCCTGTTCATCCTCGTGTTGCAAATCAAGTTCAAATAGAGAAGATAATTGACAGCATCAATGCACTGGTCCGCTCACTCGATCAAGAGCAACACAGCTAGCAAACTTCTATGGGCACTTTTCATTTGTGTCAATATCGTAACCCAAGAAAGTTCTTTGAAGCTTTTATGGAACCTGAATGGATTCAAGCCATGCAAGAAGAACTTCAACAGTTCAAGCTGAATAATGTTTGGGAACTTGTCAAGCAACCTGATCCTCGCAAGCATAACATTATTGGAACAAAATGGATATATCGAAACAAGCTAGATGAGCATGGTCAAGTCGTCAGAAACAAAGCACGTCTTGTGGCTCAAGGATACACTCAAGTTGAAGGAATTGACTTTGATGAAACATTTGCTCCTGTTGCTAGGCTTGAAGCTATTCGCATACTGCTAGCCTACGCTAATCATCACAATATCTTGCTATATCAAATGGATGTAAAGAGTGCATTTCTCAATGGCAAGATTGAAGAAGAAGTATATGTTGCACAACCACCTGGCTTTGAAGATCCAAAACATCCTGATATGGTGTACAAGATAAACAAGGCACTGTATGGCCTCAAACAAACCCCTCGTGCCTGGTATGATACAATCAAAGACTTCCTGAAGAGCAAAGGCTTCAAACCTGGATCTCTCGATCCCACTCTCTTCACGAAGACATATGATGGTGAACTGTTTGTGTGCCAAATATATGTGGATGACATAATCTTCGGATGCACCAACCAGAAGTACAGTGATGAGTTTGGGTAAATGATGCAAGAGCAATATCAAATGTCCATGATGGGTGAGCTGAAGTTCTTCCTTGGTCTTCAAATTAAATCACAGAGGAATGGCATCTTCATATCTCAAGAGAAATACCTCAAAGACTGTCTGAAGAAGTTTGGAATGGAAGACTGCAAAGGCTACACGGCGCCAATGCCAGCCAAACACCATCTTGGTCCCGACGACAATGGTAAAGAGTTCGATCAAAAGGTATATCGCTCCATGATTGGTTCCTTGCTTTATTTACATGCATCTAGGCCAGATATTATGCTTAGTGTTTGCATGTGTGCTCGATTCCAAGCGGCACCAAAGGAATCGCATCACTTAGCTGTGAAGCGAATCCTTCGATATTTGGCTTACACCCCAACACTCGGATTATGGTATCCCAAGGGCTCAAAATTCGATTTGGTTGGATTCTCGGATGCTAATTATGCTGGTGACAAGGTGGATCGAAGTCAACATCAGGCACATGTCATTTTCTTGGTTGATCACTTGTCTGTTGGTCTTCGAAGAAGCAGAACTGTGTATCACTCTCAACTGCTGAATCTGAATACATTGCTGTTGGATCCTGCTGTACTCAGCTTCTATGGATGAAGCAAACTCTCAAGGATTATGGCATCAACCTGAAACAAGTACCTCTCTTTTGGGACAACGAAAGTGCCATCAAAATAGCCAACAATCCAGTCCAACACTCAAAGACAAAGCACATTGAAATTCGTCATCACTTTCTCAGAGATCATGTTATGAAGAAAGATATCGATATCATTCATGTCAACACTGAAGAGCAACTGGCAGATATCTTCACAAAGCCCTTGGATGAGAAAAGGTTTTGCAAGTTACGGTGTGAGCTAAATATCTTGGAATCCTCTAATGTCCTGTGATCAGGCACACATCCTAACACTTATGCATGTTGATGACTTAGATGTGCAACACACAAAGTAATGTATATCTTCAACTAATGAAGATTTACACTCTGAGTGTGAATACATTAACATGGAATTTGACTTCGGAGCGCCACGATAACTGTGCGTCGTGTCTGGGTCTAATACTTCCTATACGGTGGGCAACGCCACCACCACCTTTCTTTGTTTGAAGTGTTTCACTCAAGGTGTTATATTGCAATGACTTCACATTTGGTTTGTCTTCAGTTTCAATTTGTCTTCATGACTTTCTGCACTATGATGATTTGATTGCTTTCTGATATATATATACTAGTGTTTGTCCTCTACAGCATTCAATTATAGCTATGTCTTCAAGATTGGATCTTTTGAACTAAGTGAATGTGATCGGACCCTAACCTCTCTATGCTTCCTATCTCAAAATCTATCTGTCCAAATCATATGCATTCTGTTGAAACTGTCGAATGTCTTCTCTGCGTCCTAGTCAGTAGAAGGCAAAGAGACAAACATTAAATCTGTTTTAAATGGCTTATCTTTACTGTTGAAATCCGGAGAAGCCGGAACAACTCTCCGACATGCCTGGCGGGCGTGGGAATGTGGGACAACCCTGAGTGTGTTGCATGCTTGACACGTACCCCTCAGATATGAACCGCCAGGGGCACCAGCGTAATTGCGCTATGTCTCTCACCTACTTATAAATACCTGTCCCCTGCGGTAAAGAAATCCTTCTTCCACCTCTCCACCTCCGTCAAAACCCTTGCGCCATCGCTAGCTCGCGACGACACCGGTGACGAAGCGCTTAGCTGTCGCGACTTCTCCGACGCCGTCCTCACGCCGGCCGCGGACATCGTCCTCTCCGCCGTCGCCGTAGGAGTCCTCCGTTGCCAAGTTAGGGCACGGTGGGCTGAACTGCTCGGTCTCCTATTCCTCCATCTAGTAGTTCTTCGTGCGGTAATTATAACTCTATTTTTACCACCTTTTTGATCTTCAAGATTCATCCTGATTACCGAAAGTAGTTTCTGTCTATTCAAGCTAGATCTATTCAGTCTGGATCTCATATTGCTTAGTCGATTCACTTAGATCTCTTCTCTAGTTTGATTCCTCACTTGTAGTTATTCACGGATTGGTACAAATCTGGAACCAACTCACCTATATAAGTGAATGTCTTCGCAACATGAGGTCAATGTCTTCAAACTGATTTATCTTCAAAATCTTCTGAGAATGCATATGACCTCTTCCCCTTCCCTCGCATCTCTAATGCTGTCACAGGTACATGTCCGTGGGAGAATCCCTTGGTTCTCATAGTCTGCATTCGTTTGCAGAATACTTACAACATCATATAAATTCTCCTGAAGCCAGTTCCTGCTTGACCAGCAAGCGCAAATCTCTGAAGCCTTTGAACGTATTGAAGCCTTTCAGCTTGAAGTTCATGGCTGCAGAAAAATCAGCAAGGAAGGGTGGCAGACAGCGCAGAGAAGGAAGATCTGCCTGATGACTTAGCAGAACTATACAAGACAGATCCTGAAGAGAATTATCATCAGAGAAAGACGCGAATCCAATGGATTCGATGCTATTGGGCAGAGGAGTGGTTCAAGTACAAGTTTGTTATGAAGGAATATGCAGAGAAGAATGCCATTAAGAGACCTTGAGGTGATATCCTCTATCGAGGCCTTCAACCCAAGAGCCTAGCTGAAGCCATTGACCAAGGCTTCTATCCTTGCATGGTCCGTGGGCCACAGCCTGTGAACGCAGATCCCACCTCACTACTATGGTGTCGTGATGACTCTCTCTTCAAGCGCAACTACCAGTTTGCTGTGGCTTCGGCCAAGAAGAACAAGAAGTCCTTGGGTCTGTACTTCAACCCAAGTCCCTCTGCTCCCCATGCTGACGGCTCCCATGACGCTAATCCCAATGTCATTGGCCCCTACGCCAACCTTGACGGCCTCATCACCTACATCATGGTCCAAGGCGCCAGAGTAGATCATTCTGACAATGGTGCTGACTCTAATGAAGCCCCTGCTCCTCCTCCAAAGCCATAGAAGCAAAAGAAGTCAAAGGCTTCAGCCTCAGCTGCACCTCCAAAGACTTCACAAGAGAAGCCACTGGCCACTGCACCTCCTGAAGCCAGTGTGCAGTCTGAAGATCAATCCCATGTCTCCAAGAGAACAGAGAAGAAGAAACAACTTGCCAGACCATCTGATCAAAGAGCCTTGGCTCCTGCTGCCATTCTGCGTGAAGAACCCATTGATCTATCAAGTGATGAAGATCTTGCTGATGATGCTCTTGAGCAGCTAATAAAGAGCAAGGAAGAAGCAGAAATCTTTAGCAACTTGCCTCTCTTTGATGTGGCCATCATTCACAATTTCATTGATGAGTGGTTCGACACCCCCAATGTCAGCTTTGAAGATTTACAGCTCCCCATTGGCCTCAGTGTCTCCTTCAATGGAGCCATTGCTTCTGAGCTAGCTCTCGCTCAGCGCATCGTTGAGCTCAAAAACAAGATTGACTATGAGAAGGCTCAATTCAAGAAGCATGTGGCCAAGCTAAGTGTTCAAGACGTCAGAAAGTTCAAGGTCATGCTGCATGAGCTTAAGGAAGCTTTTCTCAAGAAACACCAAGAAGCTCAGGGCTCTTGAGAGCGCATGAAGATTTTGGCTGATAAGTGTGTGCTTGCCTACAATGAGGCTGAGAAGCGCAAGTCACTTGGCCGTCCGGGCAGTGACCCCAGGATGGCTACAAAGAAGAAGAAGAAGCACCCTGCTGATCAGCCTGAACCTTCAAGCCAAGAAGCCCCTCGCATTATTTTCCCAAGCAGCATGACTGGCTCGAAGCCAAAGGTCACCACAACCGCTTCAGAAAAGAAGAAGACGAGGGCTGCGGAGGCTGAAGCCAGAAAGAGAAAGAACACTGAAGCCTCTGATGCCGCTCCCTCCAAGAAGAAGCGCAAGACCAAGAAGACTAGGGCTGCTTCCACAGAGCCCTTAGTCGTTGAACCCATTTCCGTGGTTCGCCCTGTGTCAGTACATCAAGAACAAAGAATGGTAGTCCATGAGCCTGCTCCCACAGAGGCTCATGAAGCTGAAGATATTCCAAAGATTTGAACACACACCGCTTTGAAGACATTGGTCATGATAACAATGTAGCTGATGATGAAGTTCTTCCTCAGATCGAACATGAAGTGGTATCATCGCCTGTTCATACGAACAGCGAACTCATCAGCATTGGTCATCCTTTGACGCCAATTGCTCAGGATGCATCGTGGGCTGATCACCCACAACAACAACAAGACTCCCCCAGTACTCCCCAACAACAACAAAAAGCTCCACCCCCAGTGCAAGAAGAGGATGAAGACTTTCAGGCCCAGCCAACTCCATCTCCTAAGGCGAAGCCAGCACTTCGCAGGCTTCGCAAAGGACAAAGGCCTCAAGTCCCTCTGTCGAGCGTTCCAGAAGAAGAAGTGCAACGTTCACCTAGTGCACGCCAAGTATTTTCTGAACCAGCTCCAACAATGAACGTCTCCGAGTCTGAAGCACATGCTGCTGAAGACATTCCGGCTGCATCAGCCGAGGAAAGTGAAGAAGAAGTACGTGTACCTACTCCCCCAGCTATTGAAGAAGAAGCAGTTCCAGATGAAGGACGTAGTCATGGCTGACGCTAATGTGGAGCCTATGCCAACTAGTGTGCCTGAAGAAAATGTGGCCACTGAACCTGAAACCAATGAGGATGCTGCACCTGAAGTCAATGAGGATGCTGCACCTGAAGCTCATGAGGATGCTGCACCTGAAGCAAATATGACAACTGCTCCCGAAGCACCTGATGCGCAGCCTGACGCCTCAGCTGTTGCCCCTGCTCCTGTTCTGCCACCAAGGCCGCACACCATTGAGCAAGCATACAATCACGGTCGACTTACCAGCGCCTCGATGGCCCATTCGGTGCCTCATATCCGCCTCAGGACCCCAATTTGACTATCATGTTGAGCATAGGCTTCAGGTCCAGAAGCCAAAGCCCAGGTTGCCAAGGTTTCCAGGTACTGCCAACTCACCAGGGTCCTTCAATGCTAATGGTTTCAAAAGCCACAATACCTTCTTTGACAGCGCCAAGAACCCCTACTCCAAGCCAAAGATATCATCAGATCGGTTCTGGAGCTATCAACAGAGAAGCTATTACTCCGGCATACTATATGATCAAGGGCGCATTTTCCCTCATATGCGCCTTGACACCGGGTTATTCTTTGGACTGCCGTGCTTAGAAGAAGCACTTGATTGCTTTCATGATGCTGGTCTGCTCCACTTTGTGACAGACAAAGAACATTGGAATGAAGAGCTATTTCTTCAATTCTATGCCACTCTACACATTCGCGGCTACTACAGGGACATCAAAACATGGGTTCTCGAGTGGATGACTGGAAATGTTCATCATGAAGCCAAAGCCATGGATATCATTGAGCTTACAGGGCTAGCCACTCCTGGAGAACTATATGAACCTGACTGTCAGCTACACCGCAATGCTATGGAGAGCATCTTTCATAAGCCAGAACCCAATATGAGCCAGATGCTGAGCATGATGAAGCCTTTGCCATCTGACGCTGAGTATCCCACACATTTCTTCGTTGAAGACCTTGAGTATCTGCCTCGCACCATATATCATATCATCAGGCGAACTCTATGGCCAGTCAAAGGACACTCATCAGCGGCCAAGCTTGAAGGAGCTATGAAGACTTTGGTCTTCTATATTCTCAATGGCATCAGCTTTAACACTCAAGAATTCTTCATCGTGCAACTTGTCGCTTCCGGCTCGACCTATTTGGTGCGAAGTTTTATGCTCCATGGGTCATGCGCCTCATCAGCGACACTCATCATCAATTATCAGCCCTCTGCTCGCAATCATATAATATTTCTGCCAGAGGTTGATATGTCAGTTGATGCTATATACTCTGACCCTGCCAAGATGCCGCTTTGTCTTCAAAATATTGAGCACGAAAGCTTCACTTAGCCTATTGAAGGTGTTCAAGCAGCGACAAGAATCTATCCACTGGCTGGTAACACTCATCTGCCTCACAGAGCACCCACTGAAGCCACTGAAAGCACCATTGCGCAAAGGCCTCGGAAGCGTTCTCGCGTTCTCAATGACCGAGAACTTCTTGTGGCCCTTCATCAGAAACAGGATAAGCATCACTTCTGGCTCAAGAGACAGATGCAAAGCCTCTTGGTGGATGTCAATCGCATTCGCAACCTTGCCACCAAGAATGCCTTTGTTGCTCATGAAACTTGCCGGCGATCATGGAAGAGTTTGACCCTGCTCAGTGTTGAAGCTGATCTTCAAGACGATGGCTTCAATGAAAGATTCCAGTTTGACTCCACTCCTCCACGGATCGCTGTCTTACATCGCACCCCATCTCTTGAAGACTCTGAATATTCTTCTTCCGCGGCAACAATTAATGCCAGAGAGATCGATGATGAAGATGACACTACTTCACCACCTCCTACTACTGCGCGCATTGACACTGCACCAAGTTCATCTGCACCGCCAACCAACGACAACGACCCAGCTGCTTCACCTACTCATGACGAGTAGATGCTCTATGTCTTCAAACCTTTTTGGTCATTACTGACAAAAGGGGGAGAAGCATATGAGTTGATAGTCTTCAAGCGGGTTCATATGGGCGGTTGCATTATATTTTGCTGTGTGCTTACAACTCTTGCGTTTTGAAACATTTGGTTCTTTGAGTTGTAACACCTAAACTTGATGGTCGTCTGCTACTTCTGCTACTTATTTTCTTTACTATGATGCGAAGATAAATTCCGCATGTGCGATGATAACTTCCGCACTTAGATCATTCTGTAGACGTCCATTTTTCATTATGCATGTCATTCTACTTGATATATCATTTCATGCATGATGAATTATCTTCATAAGTTGAAGTGGATATCCACAAGTACAACCTTCCATGTGCATTTGCATTCCAAAAGCAAACTACTTATATGCACATCTTCAGGGGGAGCCCTTGCAACTTATGAAGACAATTCCCTATCCCTACAATTTCACATAATTTATCCCCGTTGAAAATTTCAACCAGTTTGTCATCAATCACCAAAAAGGGGGAGATTGTAAGTGCATCTAGTGCCACCCCTAGTTGGTTTTGGAGTATTGACGACAAAGTTGGTTGAGGGACTAATGCATTTGTGAGAATTGCAGGATAACGCAGGTAGTGTCCCTCATTGATTCGGTTTACCTACCGGAGATGACCCCTAAAAATGTATGAAGACATTGAAGACAATGGTGGTAAGAGAAGATATTCATATTGAAGACTATGACATGAGAAGACATTACGTGAAGACTTTGGAGCGTGAAGACTGTGTAGTTTCGCTGTTTCCTTTTCTTCTTTGTTGAGTCATAGGAACCACCGTACTGTTAAGTGGGGTCCAAGTGAACTAAGTCAGAGTGACTGATGTGATGCTCAACTCAAATCCTATGTCTTCGAGCGAAGACAATGAGAGCAAATCTTATCCAGAGCTGGATGAGTCAACTTTGCTTGTAGCCCAAGTAAAGTTGCCGCGTGTGTTTGAAATCTGACCGTTGGAACACGTGTCAGTTCCTTAGTGACCCAGGGTCATTTTGGACAAATCAGGTTGGGTTGCCTAGTGGCTATAAATAGCCCACCCCTACACCATAAATTGGTGGCTGCTCGAGTTTGTGCACATCTTTTGTCGTTTGAGAGCAACCCACCTCAAGCATTTGAGAGAGAAATCCTTGCGAGGACAAAGCCCAAACACCTAGAGCCAAAGAGTGTTAGGCATCATCAAGTCTTTACATCTGTGTGACACAAGACTTATTACACTTGAGGACTGTGAATCCTCGGCCGGTTAGGCGTCGCGTTCGAGCATCCAAGAGTCATTGTGGATTGCGGTGAACGAAGTCTGTGAAGGTTTGGAAGTCTCCTTGAAGACTTACAGAGTGATTGGGCGAGGACTGGGTGTCCTTAGCTCAAGGGGAATAAGGTGAAGACACGGTCTTCGAGTTAAATCTCAGCCTCCCTAACAGACGCACAGCTTGTCACAAAGAATCGTAACTAGTCCAACAAACTCGTGTCTTCAACAAGCAACCTGGTTCTATCCTTCCCAACCTTACTTTAGTTTGTCTTCGTGAAGTCATTGCCTATCTGTTTATCTGTTTGACTTCATTGCTTGACTACTATTGTTGATTGGCTTCACACTATCTTCCATCTTGATCCTTACTACCTAACTGCTATTAGTCCTGTACTTTCACATCATTACATACTTGACTATGGCTTGTTTATCGTAGTTTATCTTCCACTTCATATCAATTAGGTTATTTCTGTTGTTTGTCTTCGAAACTTCCAAGTTTAGAAGACTTTCATAAAAATCGCCTATTCACCCCCCCTCTAGTCGATACTAGCACTTTCATATGGAAAAGAGACCCGGGGGCCGTAGGTTTCACTAGTGGCTTCTCTCGAGATAGCATGTATTACGGTGGGTGAACAAATTACTGCCGAGCAATTGATAGAAAAGCGCATAATTATGATGACATCTAAGGCAATGATCATGAACATAGGCATCACGTCCGTGTCAAGCAGACCGACTCCTGCCTGCATCTACTACTATTACTCCACACATAGACCGCTATCCACCATGCATCTAGAGTATTAAGTTCATAAAGAACGGAGTAACACATTAGGCAAGATGACATGATGTAGAGGGATAAACTCAAGCAATATGATATAAACCCCATCTTTTTATCCTCGATGGCAACAATACAATATGTGCCTTGCTGCCCCTACTGTCACTGGGAAAGGACACCGCAAGATTGAACCCAAAGATAAGCACTTCTCTCATGGCAAGAAAGATCAATATAGTAGGCAAAACTAAACCTATAATTCGGAGAGACTTGCAAAGATATCAAATCATGAATATAAGGATTCAGAGAAGAACCAAATAATATTCATAGATAATCTTTATAATAAATCCATAATTCATTGGAGCTCGGCAAACACACCGCAAAAGAGTATTACATCGAATAGATCTCCAAGAACATCAAGGCGAAATTTGTATTGAGAATCAAGGGGAGAGAAGAAGCCATCTAGCTAATAATTATGGACCCGAAGGTCTGTGGTAAACTACTCAAGCTTCATCGGAGAGGTAATGGTGTTGATGTAGAAGTCCTCCATGATCGAATCCCCCTCCGGTAGATCTCTGGAAAAGGCCCCAAGATGGGATCTCACGGGTACAGAAGGTTGCGGCGGTGGAAAAGTGGTTTCGTGGCCCCCTAATGTTTTTAGGGTATAAGAGTATATATTGGTGAAAGAACTAGGTCGGTGGAGCTACGAGGGGCCCACGATGGTGGGGGGCGCGCCTACCCCCTGGGAACGCCCTCCTGCCTCGTGGCCTCCTTGTTACGTTTCTGACTTCCACTACAAAAAAAAGACACATCCGTGACATTTTGGGCCGAACGAAATTTTTTTCTGTCATACTTATGACACTTCTATGACGATAATTGTGACAAAATCCGGTATCATCATAGATCTGGTGGGCTCCTACTTCTATGACAAAAAATCTGACAGAAAATGGGCTTTTCTTCCTGGGCGGGCCGGAGACGCACTTGCATGACATTCTTTGGGTCGTCCATGACGGAAAAAACCATGGTAGAAGCGAGGGCGAGGAAAATTTCGGCGAGTTCCCGGTTACAGTGGGTGGTCGGGTGTCGAGCGATGCGCGTTTCTCTCGTACACGTATGCGGGTGTGTGCGAGGCATTGGGCTCTAACTGAACCCGAGCGAGGCGTTACCTAACTGAACCCGAGCGATTGCACTGCAGGCTACGTGTTACTGAACCCGAGCGATCGATCGATGGCTGTTAACTGAACCTGATCGAGCGATTCCTTCACTACTGCTGCTAACTAAAGCCGATCGATGCTGCCTCTGGATGAACAGTGAGCGTTGCACGGGGGCTTGGATGAACAGTGAGCGGTGGGGTGGGTGAACAGGACCCCGTGGCATTGCCTCTGGATGAACAGGACCCCGATCGATCGAGCCGGTTGGGGCTCGATGAACAGGACCCCGTGGACGGCTGGATGAACAGGATGACCCCGTGGAGGGCTGGATGAACAGTAGAAGGTGGAGGGGTGGTTGAACAGGAGCCCGTGGAGAGGGGTGGTTGAACATAGCCGATGGAGTAGCGCGCGGTGGAGGCTGGATGAACAGGAGCCCGTGGATGAACAGGAGCCCGTGGAGGCTGGAGGAGGTCGACGGTGGATGAACAGTAGCCCGTGGAGGATGGATGAGGTCGACGGTGGAGATGAACAATATCCCGTGGAGTCCCGTTTTGCGGTATGCCACACCCCTGCCGATGAACAGGACCCCCGCTTCGACCGTGGCGCTCCAACACAAGTCTGTTTCGTCCGTTTTGAAGTACGCCACACCCCTTCTGATCAACAGGACCCCATTTCGACCATAGGAGGTCCAACACAAGTCCGTTTCCTCCGTTTTGCGGTACGCCAGACCCCTCCCGATGAACAGGATCCCGTTTCGAACATGGCCGGTCGAACACAAAGCCGTTTCCTCCGTTCTGCGGTACGCCAGGCCTCGTTTCCATCGCCTATTCCGTCCAAGCCCTCTGATGAACACGATGACGCATTCCATTCCGACCCAGCCGGTTGGCTCCCCATGAACACGACGACGATGCTGTTTCTCCGTTCCGACCCAACCATGTACACGAGCCCTGGCCGTACGTATGCGCGAGTAGGCGTTCGAGACCCCGCCCGTATGTACACGTACGTGGTCGTATTTTCATTCTTGCACACTAGCCGTTGTATGTACATGTACATGCTACGTGCGCGCCTCTACTACGACACGTGCACGCCTCTACATCCACTAGTATGTACGTACACGTTCGCGACCAGAAAGACAATGCTACGTACGCTTCGACCAGGTGGGTCCCAACTGTCAGGCACTTCCTTGCGTGCGAAGATGTAGCTGGTGGGTCCCAGCAGTCAGGGGGGGTGAATGTTTTTTTTACCCGGATGCACTTCCTTGCGTGCGAAGATGTAGCTGGTGGGTCCCAGCAATCTGGGGGGAAACATTTTTTCGTGAAATACAGTGGCCCGTCCGGTGGGTCCCTGCTGTCAGGTGGAGGTATCATTATTTTCCGCATAATAAGGAGGCACTTCCTTGCTGCGGCAATGGACCCAGCTGTCAGCCTCTCCACGTACAGTCCATGTCCGATGAAAGTCGTTCCTTGACCATGTTGACCACGCCGTGCCGAGAGCACCACGGCGTAGGACGACGGTGAGGCCTAGGAAGGGGACGGCACGGATCTGGGGAAGACGCGGCAGTGGATGCCCACGCGAAGAGGAGTACGAGGGTTCACTGGTTCGGCTGCGGTGTGATACGTCTCCAACGTATCTATAATTTTTTTATTGTTCCATGCTATTATATTACCCCTTTTGGATGTTTATGGGCTTTATTTTACACATTTATATCATTTTTGGGACTAACCTACTAACCGGAGGCCCAGCCCATATTGTTGTTTTTTTTGCCTATTTCAGTATTTCGAAGAAAAGGAATATCAAACGGAGTCCAAACGGAATGAAACCTTCGGGAGCGTTATTTTTGGAACAAATCGGATCGGGAGAGCCTAGAGTGCAAGTCAAGAAAGCTCCAAGGGCCCCATGAGATAGGAGGGCGCACCCCCTAAGGGCGCGCCCCCTGTCTCGTGGGCCCCTTGGGTGTCCACCGACGTACTTCTTCCTCCTATATATACCTACGTACCCCAAAAACATCCAGGAGCACCACAAAACACAATTTCCACCGTCGTAACCTTCTGTATCCGCGAGATCCCATCTTGGAGCCCTTGGCAAGACTGCTTTGGAGGGGAAGCAACCACGAAGGGCCTCTACATCAACATCCTTGCCCCTCGGATGAGTTGTGAGTAGTTTACCACAGACCTACCGGTCCATAGTTATTAGATAGATGGCTTCTTCTCTCTTTTTGGATCTCAATAAAATGTTCTCCCCCTCTCTTGTGGAGATCTATTCGATGTAATCTCTTTTTGTGGTGTGTTTGTCGAGATCCGATAAATTGTGGGTTTATGATCAAGTTTATCTATGAATAATATTTGAATCTTCTATGAATTCTTTTATGTATGATTGAGTTATCTTTGCAAGTCTCTTCGAATTATCAGTTTGGTTTGGCCTACTAGATTGATCTTTCTTGCCATGGGAGAAGTGCTTAGCTTTGGGTTCAATCTTGTGTTGTTCTTACCTAGTGACAAAAAGGGTTGCAAGACACGTATTGTATTATTGCCATCGAGGATAACAAGATGGGGTTTATACCATATTGCATGTGTTTATCCCTCTACATCATGTCATCTTGCTTAATGCGTTGCTCTGTTCTTATGAACTTAATACACTAGATGCATACTGGATAGCGGTTGATGTGTGGAGTAATAGTAGTAGATGCAGGCAGGAGTCGGTCTACTAAGTTATGGATGTGATGCCTATATACATGATCATGCCTAGATAATCTCATAATTATGCGCTTTTCTATCAATTGCTCGACAGTAATTTGTTCACCCACCGTAATACTTATGCTATCTTGAGAGAAGCCTCTAGTGAAACCTATGGCCCCCGGGTCTATCTCTTATCATATTTGCTTTCAATCTACTTTATTTGCATCTTTACTTTTTGCATCTATATTATAAAATACCAAAAACATATTTATCTTATCATACTATCTTTATTAGATCTCACTTTCGCAAGTGGCCGTGAAGGGATTGACAACCCCTTTATTGCGTTGGTTGCAAGTTCTCAGTTTGTTTGTGTAGGTGCGTGGGACTTTTGAGGAGCCTCCTACTGGATTGATTCCTTGGTTCTCAAAACTGAGGGAAATACTTACGCTACACTTTGCTGCATCACCCTCTCCTCTTTGAGGAAAACCAACGCAAGCTCAAGACATAGCAAGAAGGATTTCTGGCGCCGTTGTCGGGGAGGTCTTCGCTCAAGTCAAGACATACCAAGTACCCATCACAAACCCATCTCCCTCGCATTTACATTATTTGCCATTTGCCTCCTGTTTTCCTCTCCCCCACTTCACCCTTGCCGTTTTATTCGCCCTCTCTTTCCCAATCTCCTCCTCTCTCTTTTCGCTTGCCGTTTTTCTGTTTGCTTGTGTGGTGGATTACTTGTTGCCATGGCACAACATAATACCAAGTTGTGTGACTTCTCGAATACCAATAATAATGATTTCCTTAGTACTCCGATTGCTCCTCTTAATGATGTTGAGTCTTGTGAAATCAATACCGCTTTGCTGAATCTTGTCATGAAAGATTAATTTTCCGACCTTCCTAGTGAAGATGTCATTACTCATCTAAACAATTTTGTTGACTTGTGTGATATGCAAAAGAAGAAAGACACGAATAATGACATTGTTAAATTGAAGTTATTTCCATTTTCACTTAGAGATCGTGCTAAAGTTTGGTTTTCGTCTTTGCCTAAAAATAGTATTGATTCTTGGAACAAGTGCAAAGATGCTTTTATCTCTAAGTATTTTCCTCCCGCTAAGATCATCACTCTTAGGAACGATATTATGAATTTTAAACAACTTGATCATGAGCATGTTGCCCAATCTTGGGAAAGAATGAAATTGATGCTTCACAATTGCCCTACTCATGGTTTGAATTTATGGATGATCATACTAAATTTTATGCCGGTTTGAACTTTGCTTCTAGAAATCTCTTATATTCGGCCGCGGGAGGCATGCGCAGGAGGCATGTTTATGGAAATTATGTTAGGAGATGCTACAAAATTGCTTGATAATATTATGGCTAATTATTCTCAATGGCACACCGAAAGATCTTCTAGTAAAAAAGTGCATGCTATAGAAGAAATCACTGTTTTGAGTGGAAAGATGGATGAACTTATGAATATGTTTGCTACTAAAAATACTCCTCTTGATCCCAATGATATGCCTTTGTCTTCCTTGATTGAGAACAATAATGAATCTATGGATGTGAATTTTGTTGGTAGGAATAGTTTTGGAAACAATGCTTATAGAGGAAATTTTAATGCTAGACCGTTCCCTAGTAATCCCTCTAATAATTATGGAAATTCCTACAATAGTTCTTATGGTAATTTTAATAAGATGCCCTCTGATTTTGAGAATAGTGTGAAAGAATTTATGATTTCTCAACAGAATTTTAATGCTTTGCTTGAAGAAAAATTGCTCAAAGTTGATGATTTGGCTAGGAACGTTGATAGACTTTCGGTTGATGTTAATTCTCTTAAACTTGGATCTTCTTCTCCTAAACATGGTATCAATGAGTCTCTCAAAGTAATGAGAATTTCCATTGACGAGTGCAAGGAAAGAACCGCTAGATTGCGTGCTAAAAAGAAAGCTTTATAAAAGCGTGGTCTTCTAGTTTCGACGAAAATAAGGATGAGAATCTTAAAGTTATTGATGCGTCTCCGATTAGATCTATGTTTTGCAATATGAATTTTGATGATTATGGGAGTGATGATGAATCAACTTTGCCTAGAAGGCGTCCCAAAAATTTGGAGTCTTTAGATCTTGATGTTAAATTTGGTAAAAGTGAGATTGGAGAATCCTCTACTTCTAATAATATTGAACTTACTATCTCGGATTTCAAGGAATTTGATTATGATAATTGCTCTTTAAAAGGTTGTATTTTCTTGTTGCAATCCGTTGTTAATTCTCCTCATGCTTATAGTCAAAATAAAGCTTTTACCAAACATATTGTTGATGCCTTGATGCAATATTATGATGAAAAACTTAATTTGGAAGTTTCTATACCTAGAAAACTTAATGATGAGTGGGAACCTACTATAAAGATTAAAAATAAATATTTTGAGTGTTTTGCTTTGTGTGATTTGGGTGCTAGTGTTTCCACGATTCCAAAAACTTTATGTGATATTCTAGGTTTCCATGATCTTGATGATTACTCTTTAAATTTGCACCTTGTGGATTCCACCATTAAAAAGCCTATGGGAAGGATCAATGATGTTCTTATTGTTGCAAATAGAAATTTGGTTCCCGTAGATTTTATCGTTCTTGATATTGATTGCAATCTTTCTTGCCCTATTATTCTTGGTAGACCTTTCCTTAGAACGATTGGTGCGATTATTGATATGAAAGAAGGGAACATTAGATTCCAATTTCCATTAAAGAAAGGCATGGAACACTTTCCAAGAAAGAAAGTCAAATTACCTTATGAATCTGTCATGCGTGCTACTTATGAACCTATTGCCAAAGATGGCAGTCGTTAGATCTATCTTTGTTTTTATGCCTAGCTAGGGGCGTTAAACGATAGCGCTAGTTGGGAGGCAACCCAATTTTTCTTTATGTTTTTTTGTTTTTGCTCCTGTTTAGTAATAAATCTTGCATCTACCTTCTGGATAGATGTGTTTTTATCTTTTAATTAGTGTTTGTGCCAAGTAGAACCTATAGGATAACCTACGATGATAGTTGATTTGATTCTGCTGAAAAACAGAAACTTTGTGTGCACGAATATAATTTTGTTAAATCACAGGAACGTGCTTTTGCGTTGATTCTTTTTGCTGCTGTTCAATAGAGAAATTTTCCAGGACTTCCTATTTTGATAGGATTTTTAGTGTTCTAGAAGTTTGAGTTAGTTACAGATTGCTACAGACTGTTCGGCTTTTGACAGATTCTGTTTTTCGTGTGTTGTTTACTTATTTCAATGCATCTATGGATAGTAAATTAGTTTATAAACCATAAAGAAGTTGGAATAAAGTAGGTTTAACACCAATATAAATAAAGAATGAGTTAATTGCAGTACCTTATGTGGTGGTTTTGTTTTCTTTCACTAACAGAGCTTATAAGATTTCCTGTTGAGTTTTGTGTTGTGAAGTTTTCAAGTTTTGGGTAAAGCTTTTATGGACTATGGAATAAGGAGTGGCAAGAGCCTAAGCTTGGGGATGCTTATTGCACCCGAAGATATTCAAGAATAGCCAAAAGCCTAAGCTTGGGGATGCCCCGGGAAGGCATCCCCTCTTTCGTCTTCGTTCATTGGTAACTTTACTTGGAGCTATATTTTTATTCGCCACATGATATGTGTTTTGCTTGGAGCGTCGTGTATTATATTAGTCTTTGCTTTTTAGTTTACCACAAAGCTTCCTTGCTGTACACACCTTTTGGGGAAGCCTATTTCATTAGAATTTTCTAGAATACTCTATGTGCTTCACTTATATCTTTGAGCTTGATAGTTTTTTCTCCTTCACTTATATCTTTTAGAGCACGGTGGTGTCTTAATTTTGAAGAAATTGCTAGTCTCTCATGCTTCACTTATATCAATTTGAGAGTCTTTTAGAACAGCATGGTATTTGCTATGATCGTAAAGTTGGTCCTAGAATGATGAGCATCCAAGTTGGGTATAATAAAAACTATCATAGAAAGTGAATTGGATGCTATGATCAATTTGATGCTTGATAATTGTTTTGAGATATGAAGGTAGTGATATTAAAGTCATGCTAGTTGGGTGATTATGAATTTAAAGAATGCTTGTGTTGAAGCTTGTGATTCCCGTAGCATGCACGTATGGTGAACCGCTTTGTGATGAAGTCGGAGCACAATTTTATTTATTGATTGTCTTCCTTATGAGTGGCGGTCGGGGACGAGCGATGGTCTTTTCCTACCAATCTATCCCCCTAGGAGCATGTGCGTAGTACTTTGGTTTTTGATGACTTCTAAATTTTTGCAATAAGTGCATGAGTTCTTTTGATTAATGTTGAGTCCATGGATTATACGCACTCTTTCACCCTTCCACCATTGCTAGATGATACGTCCATTTTGCATCATGCTTTTACATCGATATTTATTGCATTATGGGCTGTTCTTTCACGTTCTGTCACAGTACTTATGGCAATTCTCTCTTATTTTACAAGGTTTACATGAAGAGGGAGAATGCCGGCAGCTGGAATTCTGGGCTGGAAAAGGAGCAAATATTGAAGGACTATTCTGTGCAACTCCAAAAGTCCTGAAACTCCATGGAATACCTTAAAATAAAGAAAGAAAAATCGTTGCCAACGATGAAGGCCAGGGGGCCCACACCCTGCTCATGAGGGTGGGGGGCGCGCCCCCTACCTCGTGGGCCCCCTGGTGGCTCTCCGACGCCCATCTTCTCCCATATGAAGTCTTTTGATGAGAAAAAAAAATAGAAGAGAACCTTTCGGGATGAGACTCCACCGCCACGAGGCAGAACCTTGGCGGAACAAATCTAGGGCTCCGGCAGAGCTGTTTCGCTGGGACACTTCTCCGGAGGGGGAAATCATCACCATCATCATCACCAACTCTCCTCTCATCGGGAGAGGGCAATCTCCATCAACATCTTCACCAGCACCATCTCATCTTCAAACCCTAGTTCATCTCTTGTATCCAATTCTTGTCTCCAAGTCCGGGATTGGTGCTAGTAGGTTGCTAGTAGTGTTGATTACTCCTTGTAGTTGATGCTAGTTGGTTTATTTGGTGGAAGATCATATGTTCAGATCCTTTATGCACAATATTACCCCTCTGATTATGAACGTGAATATGCTTTGTGAGTAGTTACGTTTTTCACGAGGACAAGGAGAAGTCTTGCAATTAGTAGTCATGTGAATTTGGTATTCATTCGATATTTTGATAAGATGTATGTTGTCTAACCTCTAGTGGTGTTATGTGAACGTCGACTACATAACACTTCACCATTATTTGGGCCTAGCGGAAGGCATTGGGAAGTAATAAGTAGATGATGGGTTGCTAGAGTGACAGAAGCTTAAACCCTAGTTTATGCGTTGCTTCGTAAGGGGCTGATTTGGATCCATATGTTTCATGCTATGGTTAGGTTTACCTTAATACTTTTGTTGTAGTTGCGGATGCTTGCAATAGAGGTTAAGCATAAGTGGGATGCTTGTTCAAGTAAGAACAGTACCCAAGCACCGGTCCACCCACATATCAAATTATCAAAGTACCGAAGTGAATCATATGAGCGTGATGAAAACTAGCTTGACGATATTCCCATGTGTTCTCGGGAGCGTTTTTCCTATTATAAGAGTTTGTCCAGGCTTGTCCTTTGCTACAAAAAGGATTGGGACACCTTGCTGCACTTTATTTACTTTTGTTACTTGTTGCTTGTTACAATTTATCCTATCACAAACTATCTGTTACCACTTATTTCAGTACTTGCAGAGAATACCTTGCTGAAAACCGCTTATCATTTCCTTCTGCTCCTCGTTGGGTTCGACACTCTTACTTATCAAAAGGACTACGATAGATCCCCTATACTTGTGGGTCATCAAGACTCTTTTCTGGCGCTATTGCCGGGGAGTGAAGCGCCTTTGGTAGGTGGAATTTGGTAAGGAAAAATTTATTTAGAGTGCTGACATTTTCTGTCACTTGTTACTATGGAAGGTAATTGTATTAGGGGCTTGTTCGTGGTATCTTCACCCCGTCCAGTTGAGCCAAGAGTTGCTCCTCAACCTACTGAACCTACTGAACCTATTGAAAATGAAACTCCTTTTGAAATTCCTTCGGGTATGATGGAAAAACTGCTAGCTAATACTTTTACAGGAGATGGAACAAAGCCTCAACTTCCCTGTTGAAATCCTAGGGTTGCTATTTCAGTTGAGGCTTTAGCATGATCCTTCATTCTAACTGCTAGCTATTTCAATTTGCCTGTTGAAATCCTAGGGGATCCTCCTCCACCCAAGGGCGATCCCGTGTTTGAGCTTAAACCGTTGCATGATAATCTTAAAAATGCTTATCTTGATGAAAAGAAAAGATCCTGTTATTATTAGTGCTAACCTTTCAGAGCATGAAGAAGAAATATTATTGAAAACTCTGAAGAAGCACCGTGCCGCTATTGGATATACTCTGGATGATCTTAAGTGCATCAGTCCCACTCTATGTCAACATAAAATAAATTTGGAAGCTGATGCCAAACCAGTTTGTGATCCTCAATGACGTTTGAATCCTAAAATGAAAGAAGTGGGAAGAAAAGAAATACTCAAGCTTCTGGAGGCAGGTATAATTTATACCATTGCTGATAGTCAGTGGGTAAGTCCTGTCCATTGTGTCCCTAAGAAGGGAGGTATTACTATTGTCCCTAATGATAAAGATGAATTGATTTCGCAAAGAATTATCGCAGGTTATAGGATGGTAATTGATTTCCGCAAATTAAATAAGGCTACTAAGAAAGATCATTACCCCTTACCTTTTATTGATAGAAAGATTATGCAAACATACACATTATTGCTTTCTAGATGGTTATTCTGGTTTTTCTCAGATACCTGTGTCGGCTAAAGATCAATCAAAGACTACTTTTACATGCCCTTTTGGTACTTTTGCTTATAGACGTATGCCTTTTGGTTTATGTAATGCACCTGCTACCTTTCAAAGATGCATGATGGCTATATTCTCTGACTTTTGTGAGAAAATTTGTGAGGTTTTCATGGATGACTTTTCCGTCTATGGTTCCTCTTTTGATGATTGCTTGAGCAATCTTGCTAGAGTTTTGCAGAGATGTGAAGAAACTAATCTTGTCTTGAATTGGGAAAAGTGCCACTTTATGGTGAATGAAGGTATTGTCTTGGGGCACAAAGTTTCTGAAAGAGGTATTGAAGTTGATAAAGCCAAGGTTGATGCTATTGAAAAGATGCCATGTCCCAAGGACATCAAAGGTATAAGAAGTTTCCTTGGTCACGCCGGATTTTACAGGAGGTTCATTAAGGACTTCTCAAAAATCTCTCGGCCTCTGACTAATTTATTACAAAAAGACGTACCAATTGTCTTTGATGATAATTGTGTAGAAGCATTTGAAATACTTAAGAAAGCATTAGTCTCTACACCTGTTGTTCAGCCACCTGATTGGAATTTACCCTTTGAAATTATGTGCGATGCTAGTGATTATGTTGTAGGTCCTGTTCTAGGGCAAAGAGTTGATAAGAAATTGAATGTTATCCATTATGCTAGTAAGACTCTAGACAATGCTCAAAGAAATTATGCTACTACCGAAAAGGAACTTTTAGCGGTTGTATTTGCTTGTGATAAATTCAGACCCTATATTGTTGATTC
Source organism: Aegilops speltoides (assembly GCA_021437245.1). Lineage (NCBI taxonomy): Eukaryota > Viridiplantae > Streptophyta > Magnoliopsida > Poales > Poaceae > Aegilops > Aegilops speltoides. The sequence continues at coordinate 524,772,749 of CM038147.1, forward strand.
TAGAGTAACTATTCACACAGATCATGCTGCTATTAAATATCTTATGGAAAAGAAAGATGCAAAACCTAGACTCATTAGATGGGTTCTCTTGCTTCAAGAATTTGATTTACATATTGTTGATAGAAAAGGAGCTGAGAACCCCGTTGCAGAGAACTTGTCTAGGCTAGAGAATGTTCTTGATGACCCACTACCTATTGATGATAGCTTTCCTGATGAGCAATTAAATGTCATAAGTACTTCTCGTAGCACTCCATGGTATGCTGATTATGCTAATTATATTGTTGCTAAATTTATACCGCCTAGCTTCACATACCAACAAAAGAAAAAGTTTTTCTATGACTTGCGACATTACTTTTGGGATGACCCACATCTTTATAAATAAGGAGTAGATGGTGTTATTAGACGTTGTGTACCTATGCATGAACAGGAACAGATCCTACGCAAGTGTCACTCCGAGGCTTATGGAGGACACCACGCTGGAGATAGAACTGCACATAAGGTATTGCAATCCGGTTTTTATTGGCCTACTCTTTTCAAGGATGCCCGTAAGTTTGTTTTGTCTTGCGATGAATGTCAAAGAATTGGTAATATTAGTAAACATCAAGAAATGCCTATGTATTATTCACTTGTTATTGAATAATTTGATGTTTGGGGCTTTGATTATATGGGACCTTTTCCTGCCTCTAATGGATACACACATATTTTAGTTGCTGTTGATTACGTTACTAAGTGGGTAGAAGCTATTCCAACTAGTAGTGCTAATCATAACACTTCTATTAAAATGCTTAAGGAAGTTATTTTTCCAAGGTTTGGAGTCCCTAGATACTTAATGACTGATGGTGGTTCACACTTTATTCATGGTGCTTTCCGTAAGATGCTTGCTAAATATGATGTTAATCATAGAATTGCATCTCCATATCACCCGCAGTCTAGTGGTCAGGTAGAATTGAGCAATAGAGAGCTCAAATTAACTTTGCAAAAGACTGTCAATAGGTCTAGAAAGAATTGGTCCAAGAAACTGAATGATGCATTATGGGCCTACAGAACTGCATACAAAAATCCTATGGGTATGTCTCCGTATAAAATGGTTTATGGAAAAGCATGTCACTTACCTCTCGAACTAGAACATAAGGCATATTGGGCTATTAAAGAGCTCAACTATGATTTCAAACTTGCCAGTGAGAAGAGGTTATTTGATATTAGCTCACTTGATGAATGGAGGACCCAAGCTTATGAAAATGCCAAGTTGTTTAAAGAAAAGGTTAAAAGATGGCATGACAAAAGGATACAAAAGCGTGAGTTTAATGTAGGTGATTATGTATTGCTATACAACTCTCGTTTAAGATTTTTTGCAGGAAAACTTCTCTCCAAATGGGAAGGTCCTTACGTTATCGAGGAGGTCTATCATTCCGGTGCCATAAAAATCAACAACTTCGTAGGCACAAATCCGAAGGTGGTAAACGGTCAAAGGATCAAACACTATATTTCAGGTAATCCCATAAGTTGAAACTAATATTATTGAAACCGTAACCTCCGAGGAATACATAAGGGACACTTTCCAGAACGTTCCAGACTCCGAAAAGGAATAGGTATGTGGTACTGTAAGTAAACCGACTCCAAAACAATTTTTAAGGCAATATTTCTCCGTTTTGGAATATTTAGAAAAATAGAAAAATAAGTAGCAGTCCTGGGAGGACACGAGGCCTCCACGAGGATGGAGGGTGCACCCTACCCCCCTGGGCGCGCCCCCTACCTCGTGAGCACCTCGTGTGCCCTCCGGACTCCGTTTCCTTGCACGATACGTATTTTGGTCGGTAAAAATTCATTACGTATACTCCCGAAGGTTTTGACTCCCGTATCACGCAAATATCCTCTATTTTTGTTTCGAGCTATCGCTGCTGCAGATAAGAGCAAGATGTCTTCTCAAGAGTTAGTCGGGGAGAGCCGGGTATCTAACCCGGCACCGGAACCAAGGGCAAACAGCGACGCTGACCAGTTTGGGCCGGCAACGGAGGAAGAGATGGAGGCTGACCTGATGAGAGTAGATGGCATGGAAGATCAAGAAGTCACCTCTCGCTTCCGAGCTGGGTTTACGATGGGGGAACTACAGAGCTCAGCTATTCCAAACTCGGTTATCCCTTTCAATGTTAAATTTCTTTCCTATGAAAATATGAGAAGAAGTATCTCTGGTTCTCCCGCAGCTATGCAACACCCTTGGGTGCAAGGAGCTTTAGCCATTACAGGAAAGCTTCGCAAGGAAATAATGGACCTCAAGCAGCAGGTCAATAAGCTCGAGGAGGAGAACCGTATTCTGAGGGGAATCATCGCCAAGAATATTACACCAACAACAAAGAAGGAGACATAATCACATGGGTATGGGCACTCCCCTTGGCAACTGCCAAGCTTGGGGGAGGTGCCCTGGTATCGTATCACCATCACAACTCCTATCTTTACCGTTTTTCTTAGTTCGATCCTATTAGTAGTATCTTGATTTAGTAGAATAGAGTCATGGCATGATCTAGTTTTGAGTTTTGCTTTATGATCTCTCTTTGTAATCGAGTCTGTGAGCTTTATAATAAAGATTAGTGTTGAGTCAAGGGCTTAAGTATTTTGCCATGATCTTGGGTGATTAGAAGAAAAAGAATAAAAAAGAATCAAAGAGTTCATATTGATCTTATTGAATGTAATGACTTCACATAGAAAGAGTATGATGATCTAAAATTGTTGGGAGTTGGCAAATAGAGCTTTGGTCATTGTTGCAATTAATAGGAAGTAATAAGGAAAGAGAGGTTTCACATATAGATATATTATCATTGGCATCTTTTATGATTGGGAGCACTCATTAAAATATGACATGCTAAAGAGTTGAGGTTGGACAAGGGAGACAACATAATGAGTTATGTTTTCTTATATCTGAGATAAAGTATGTTGTCATGGATCCTCTACCGTTTTGAGCTTGCCTTTCCCCCTCATGCTAGCCAAATTCTCAGCACTAAGTAGAAATACTACTTGTGCTTCCAAATACCCTTAAACCAGTTTTGCCATGAGAGTCCACCATATCTACCTATGGATTGAGTAAGATCCTTCAAGTAAGTTGTCATTGGTGCAAGCAATAAAAATTGCTCTCCAAAAATGCATGACTTATTAGTGCGGAGAAAATAAACTTTGTACGAACTTGTTGTGGACGCAATAAAAGCGACGGACTGCATAATAAAGGTCCGTAATTGGATGTGGGGGAGCATGAATTATTATTGCTGACATTACCCTTGAGGTAAAAGGTGGTGGGGCAAAAACTATAAGCCCCTATCTTTCTCTGAGTCCGATTAAAACTCCGTAACCACAAGTATCGCGTGAGTGTTAGCAATTATGAAGGACTAAGTGATAGTTGAGTATGTGGACTTGCTTTTAAGCTCTGACATAGACTCTTTCCGATGTTATGATAAATTGCAATTGTTTCAATGACTGAGGGTATAATTTGTTGGTGCCCAATAAGGTTTCTGATTCATACTTTGGCTTTGTGAAAAGATCATCACTTGAACATGAGTAATCATATGACAAAATCTATATATGTTGCTGTTATGAAACAATCATGATGCCTTCATGTCCGTATTTTATTTTTGTCGACGCCTCTACCTCTAAACATGAGGTCATATTTATTGTTATCGGCTTTTCGCTTGAGGACAAGCGAGGTCTAAGCTTGGGGGAGTTGATACGTCCATTTTGCATCATGCTTTTATATTGATATTTATTGCATTATGGGCTGTTATTTCACGTTTCACAATACTTATGGCTATTCTCTCTTATTTTACAAGGTTTACATGAAGAGGGAGAATGTCCGCAGCTGGAATTCTGGGTTGGAAAAGGAGCAAATATTGAAGGACTATTCTGCGCAACTCCAAAAGTCCTGAAACTCCATGAAATATCTTAAAATAAATAAAGAAAAATCGTGGCCAAAGATGAAGGCCTGGGGTCACACACCCTGCTCACGAGGGTGGGGGCGCCCTCCCTACCTCGTGGGCCCCCTGGTGGCTCTCCGACGCCCATCTTCTCCCATATGAAGTCTTTCGATGAGAAAAAAATAGAAGAGAACCTTTCGGGACGAGACTCCGCCGCCACTAGGCGGAACCTTGGCGGAACCAATCTAAGGCTCCGGCAGAGCTGTTCTGCCGGGGACACTTCCCTCCAGGAGGGGGAAATCATCACCATCGTCATCACCAACGCTCCTCTCATCGGGAGAGGGCAATCTCGATCAACATCTTCACCAGCACCATCTCATCTCCAAACCCTAGTTCATCTCTTGTATCCAATTCTTGTCTCCAAGTCCGGGATTGGTGCTAGTAGGTTGCTAGTAGTGTTGATTACTCCTTGTAGTTGATGCTAGTTGGTTTATTTGGTGGAAGATCATATGTTCAGATCCTTTATGCACATTATTACCCCTCTGATTATGAACATGAATATGCTTTGTGAGTAGTTACGTTTGTTCCTGAGGACAAGGGAGAAGTCTTGCTATTAGTAGTCATGTGAATTTGGTATTCGTTCGATATTTTGATAAGATGTATGTTGTCTAACCTCTAGTCGTGTTATGTGAACGTCGACTACATAACACTTCACCATTATTTAGGCCTAGAGGAAGGCATTGGGAAGTAATAAGTAGATGATGGGTTGCTAGAGTGACAGAAGCTTAAACCCTAGTTTATCGTTTTTCGTAAGGGCTGATTTGGATCCATATGTTTCATGATATGGTTAGGTTTACCTTAATACTTTTGTTGTAGTTGCGGATGATTGCAATAGAGGTTAATCATAAGTGGGATGCTTGTTCAAGTAAGAACAGTACCCAAGCACCGACCCACCTACATATCAAATTATCAAAGTACCGAACGCGAATCATATGAGCGTGATGAAAACTAGCTTGATGATATTCCCATGTGTCCTCGGGAGCGTTTTTCCTATTATAAGAGTTTGTCCAGGCTTGTCCTTTGCTACAAAAAGGATTGGGCCACCTTGTTGCACTTTATTTACTTTTGTTACTTCTTGCTCGTTACAATTTATCCTATCACAAAACTATCTGTTACCACTTATTTCAGTACTTGTAGAGAATACCTTGCTGAAAACCGCTTATCATTTCCTTCTGCTCCTCATTGGGTTCGACACTCTTACTTATCGAAAGGACTACGATAGATCCCCTATACTTGTGGGTCATCACTAGCCTCTCTTGTATCGCGCAACTTTCGCCGGTACCATACACCCACCATTTACCTTCCTCAAAACAGCCACCATACCTACCTATTATGGCATTTCCATAGCCATTCCGAGATATATTGCCATGCAACTTTCCACCGTCCCGTTCATATGACACGCATCACTTTTGTCATATTGCTTTTTGCATGATCATGTCGTTGACATTGTATTTGTGGCAAGGACACCTTCATAATTTTCATACATGTTGCTCTTGATTCATTGCATATCCCGGTACACCGCCGGAGGCATTCATATAGAGTCATATCTTGTTCTAGCTTTGAGTTGTAAATCCATAAAAGTGTGATGATCTTCATTATTAGAGCATTGTCCTAGTAAGGAAAGGATGATGAAGACTATGATTCCCCCACAAGTCGGGATGAGACTTTGGACTTTGCAAAAAGAAAAAAAAGAGAAAAAAAGAGAGAGGCCAAAAAAGAGAAGGCCAAAGAAAAAAAAGAAAAAAAAGAAAAAAAAGAAAAAAAAGAAAAATATATAAAATGAGAGAAAAAGAGAGAAGGGACAATGCTACTATCTCTTTTTCCACACTTGTGCTTCAAAATAGCACCATGATCTTCATGTTAGAGAGTCTCATATGTTGTCACTTTCATATACTAGTGGGAAATTTTCATTATAGAACTTGGCTTGTATATTCTAATGATGGGTGTTGGTGTCAAAACCGGCGGATCTCGGGTAGGGGGTCCCGAACTATGCGTCTAGGCGGATGGTAACAGGAGACAAGGGACACGATGTTTTTACCCAGGTTCGGGCCCTCTCGATGGAGGTAAAACCCTACTCCTGCTTGATTGATATTGATGATATGGGTAGTACAAGAGTGGATCTACCATGAGATCAAGGAGGATAAACCCTAGAAGCTAGCCTATGGTATGATTGTTGTAATGGTTGTTGTCCTACGGACTAAAACCCTCTGGTTTATATAGACACCGGAGAGGGCTAGGGTTACACAGAGTCGGTTACAATGGTAGGAGATCTACATATCCGTATTGCCAAGGTTGCCTTCCACGCGAAGGAAAGTCCCGTCCAGACACGGGACAAAGTCTTCAATCTTCTATCTTCGTAGTCTTGGAGTCCGGCCGATGATGATAGTTCGGCTATCCGGACACCCCCTAGTCCAGGACTCCCTCAGTAGCCCCCAAACCAGGCTTCAATGATGACGAGTCCGGCGCATATATTGTCTTCGGTGTTGCAAGGCGGGTTCTCCTCCAAATTTCATGTGCTTGCCGAATAGTGTCCGGCTTCCTTATAAATGTTGCGCTCCTTGGCTTCCACGCCCAATAATGGCCCTCTTCCACGTGTCGCATGAATGCGAAAAGCCAGGGTATTTTTGCATTTTACCCCTTAGCTGCACGAATAAGCTGCGTATAAGAGAGGCAAGAATCTAGATCCAAATCACACCATCCTCCTTCCGCGAGTACTCATTGGAGCGCTTCTGACCAAAACCCATTCCATCATGGACCGTCGACGCGGCTCCTCCTCTCGCGCTCCCAGCCCTCAGCCAGGAGATTGGAGGAGATGTTCTGTTCCGCACAGCGAGCTGGTGACGCTCCAAGCGGAGGGATACCTTCCTCCAGCCTTTATGGTCCCGGTTCGAGCCGGGCTGGCCACCTACAAAGGTGGAAAGCAGGCGGAGAACACCCCCGGTTCCTCTAAAGGAGAGCGGGTGTGCTTCGTCCCTTACTTAATAAGGGGGCTCGGATTTCCCATACATCCGTTTCTCCGGGGGCTCCTGGAGTTCTACGGACTCCAGCTTCATCACATTACGCCCGCCTCCATCCTGCACATTGCGGGTTTCGTAGCTCTTTGCGAGCTGTTTCTGGGCATCGAGCCCCATTTTGCGTTGTGGAAGAGATTGTTCTGCCTCATCCCCCGTTCCCACGAGGGGTCGATATATCAAGTGGGCGGAGCCGAAATATGGCGCATCGCCGGGATTGGATATGTCGGTGTACTAAAGTAGGGGTACCTTAGTATCCCGAACTTGTGCACGGGCAGTCGCAGCGTCCCGCGGCAAGGCTTGTCGGGCGTCCGCCAAGATCCTTCACTATTCCTATTACTGCCATTCAAGAACAAAGTGTTTAACTGAGAAGACAAGGCCCCGGCAAGAGGAGCTTGCCGGGAAGGACAAGACCCCGGCAAGAGGAGCTTGCCGGGAAGGCCAACCAAGGCATTTCAAGAGACTTGCCGCGACGCGCCGCGCGTCCCGGCAAGACCCGGCGAGCGACAAGCTTGCGGGCACGACAAGACAATGATCGCAGCGAGGCGCTTGCCGCGGCGAAGCCACCACTCTGCGCCCACGCTCGAGCGCATCCGACTACGTGTCGCCGCAGGATCGTTCCTGGCGCACGTGGCGAGTAGCTGTGCAGCCAAGCGGTGCGAGGTGGCAAGTGGAGATGACGAGTAGGCCATCGTGGCGATCGGTGGCGCCCCTAACGGTCGTTTCTTGCACTGTTTGGGCGACCGGACGGGCATTAAATGCCCTTGTCCCCTGCCGTCAGAGTTAGGTAGGGGGCACTGTTGATAGCGGTTGTACCAACCCCTGTTTTTACTTTTTTACCCCTCTCTGCGTTGCCACCTGTCGGTGACCCCTTTAGCCTATAAAAGGAGGCCCATGCACACATAGAAGGGGTTCGACTCATTCGAAACTACAACACACCCACGCTCTCGAGCAAGAACAGAATAGAAACACAAAGCAGCAGTAGGAGTTTTATCTATCCGGAGAGCTCCAAAGCTGGGTAAAATCCCTCGCGTGCTTCGCCTCAATCTGCTCTTCGTGCGCCCTCCGCTCCTTGCCGGACCGAAAAGGGGCCCTGCCCCATAGGTGCTCGTTTCCCACGACATCTTTGGCGCGCCAGGTAGGGGGCGTCGAGGTTGTACGAACCTGATCCGGCGTCTGCGCGTGCTACATCATCATCTCCATCGACATGCCACCGAAGAAGAAGGCTTCAGAGGTGGCCGCTCCGTCCACGTCGATCCCACCGCCGCCGAAGCAAATGGGCGGTGGGGTAGACACCGGCGGAGGAACGGGCGCCGACGGGGGGACTCACATCGTCACCAGATCTAAGGACAAGGCCCCGCAGACCTCGGTGTCCGTACATGCGCCGCGCCCCTCTCAGGAGGCGCGGGATCAACAACACCATGGTGCTCCTGGCACCGTGCTCGCGTTGGAGCAAGGTCAAGCCGGCGGATCGCGGGACGCTCAAGGCCAACATGCACGCCAACACGTTGGCGCGAGCGCGGCACGGTCGCTTGGACGAGATGTTGCTCCTTCTAACACTGTTAGAAGCTTGAGCATATCCCGCTCCTCACGTCGTTCGCCCCCGCTGCCGAAAACCCCAGAAGAAGCGTTGGCTCGAGCCCAACTGCTACTAGACTATCCTCCAGCGCCGGACAAGATCGACGACTGGAGGATCACTATCCAGAGCCTCATCGGCTTCGCCAACGGCGACAAGCCCCGGCAACCAAGCTCGTCGAAGCCACGGCAAGACGCCCAGGCGCAAGCCGGTGGCGACAAGACTGGTGGGGGTGCCACCACCGTGCACTCCCCGCCCCGAAGGCCAAGATCGCCGACTTGCCGGGCAAACCTCGACACCGACTCCACCGCGTCGTCGGACCTGCGAGCTTGTCGCGATCAACGCCAAGTTCTCCAAGAACGACGACAAGAAGATGCTCGTACCCGCACCGAGCGTCGAAGAGAAGCGCGGCGTCAGTCAGACCAGCGCGCTGGGCCCACTGTCGATATGCATGCGCCAGGGGAACCAGGCGACTTGCCGTACGCGGTAGGTTGCCTTGCGTTCACTCGTGAGCAGCGGCAGGTCCAGTGGCCCAGTACCAAGAACTTCAAACCAGACGTACCCGAGAAGTACGATGGTAGGATACATCCGTCGGAGTTCCTAAGCATCTACACCATCGCGGTGCAGGCTGCCGGGGGGCGCGACGAGAAGATCCTCGCCAACTACTTCCCGCTGGTGCTCAAGCCCAACGTCAGATCTTGGCTCATGCACTTGCCGGACAACTCCATCTCTTCATGGGCGGACCTGTGCCATCAGTTTGTCGGCGCCTTCACAGGCGGCCACAAGCCTCATGGCCAGGAAAGTGATCTTCATCTGCTCGCCCAGAAGGAAGGAGAACCCATGCGCAAGTTCATACAGAGATTCAGCCAGGTGCAGCGCAACATTCCAGACGTCCACCCTGTCGCGGTTATCAGCGCGTTCCATCAGAACGTGCGTAACCACAGGATGAGGGAGGTGTAGGATCGAAAGTATGTCTAGAGGGGGGTGATTAGACTACTTGACAATATAAAAATTCAGCCTTTTGATAAAGACAAGTTTTTGGCAGATTCACGATTATGATCAAGTCAAGTATCACCCTACACATGCAATTCTAGAGTATAGGCAGCGGAAAGTAAATTGCACATGTAGTAAAGAGAGGTGGAGAAGAGCAAACGCAATTTGGAGACACGGAGATTTTTTCTCGTGGTTCCGATAGGTGGTGCTATCGTCAATCCACGTTGATGGAGACTTCAACCCACGGAGGGTAACAGCTGCGAGAGTCCACGGAGGGCTCCACCCACGAAGGGTCCACGAAGAAGCAACCTTGTCTATGCCATCATGGCCTACGCCCACGGAGGGCTAGCCTTACTCGGGGTAGATCTTCACGAAGTAGGCGATCTCCTTGCCCTTACAAACATCTTGGTTCAACTCCACATCTCGACGGAGGCTCCCAAGCGACACCTAACCAATCTAGGAGGCACCACCCTCCAAAAGGTAATAGATGGTGTTGATGGTGATGAACTCCTTGCTCTTGTGCTTCAAATGATAATCTCCCCAACACTCAACTCTCCTCACTGATTTGGCTGTGGTGGAAGAAAGGATTGAGTGGAAAGCAACTTGGGAAGGCTAGAGATCAAGTTTCATATGGTGGGAGTGGAGCTACTTGATCTCAACACAAGGGTAGGTAGTTTTCTTCTCAGAAATGTAAGGTAGGAGTGGTAGTACTTTCTGATGGCTCTCTCCAAGAATGAAGAGGGGGTGGAGGGGTATTTATAGCCTCCACACAAAATCCAACAGTTACACACATTTGACCAATCTCGGTGGGACCGACTTCATCATCTCGGTGACACCGATTTGATGACAGAAGGTTACAGAAGCTTGGCAGCTCAAGTTTCGGTGAGACCGAGTTCAGAATCGGAAATCCGAAATTTCTAGGGTTTGGCTTTGTGGCTGAGGTGGTTCATCTCGGTGTGACTGGGTTTGGAAAATCGATGGGACCGAGATTACTTATGAGTGTATATTTGTAGTGAGAGTTGCTGATAGTTTAGGAGATATATCACTAAGCACTTTGAGCAACCAGATCATTATCATAACCTCATCCCCTTTTAATAGTATTGGCTTTCCTATGGACTCAATGTGATCTTGGATCACTAAACCAGAAATGGAGTCTTGAGCTTTTGCCAATGCTTGCCTTAGCATTTTGAGGGGTCCACTTCTTCATCCTTGCCATACCCATATCAATGAACTTTTCAAATGATTCTCAAGAAACTATTAGTTCAATGATATATATGTTGTTATTAATTACCAAAACCACCCGGGATTAGTTGCACTTTCAATCTCCCCTTTTGGTAATTGATGACAACATATAGATCAAAGCTTCGACAAAGGATATAATCAATGAATAATATCGTCGCTTTGAGAAGTATGTGATAAGCAAGAGCTCCCCTAAATTTGTGCATTATTTAAGATTTATGCTTGAATGCAAATGCACAATCGATTAGGATCATGGGTCACTCTTCCATGTCACATACATCTTGGTGGAGCGCACAAAATGATAAGAATGAATAGCATGCACCCAATCACCAAGACATGAGTAAATGGTCATACAAGATATGAATAGCATATGATAAGCATTAAGCACACATTAAGGCATAGTACGACCAAGCACTCATTAAGGTAGAATGAAACGAGTATCAAACACACGGAATGGCTCAAAATCAAAAGTATCTCAAAGAAACCGCAAATGAACGAAAGAGCAAAAGCGACAAAGACTCTCTCTCGAAGTCCTATGATCTATACAATTTTCCCCTTTGGCAACAAGTTACCAAAAGTTCAAAAGTATAGAGCTAAGCGCCACTGGGGACTCTGTTGGCGGCTCTATGTCAGGTTGATATTGAGTTGAGATGGCAGCATCGGCGAAGACTTCAGCTGATGTCTGTGGAGCTGGAGGAGTGGTCACTGGAGCTGGAGCTGGAGCAACTGATGGAGCTGTGGGAGGTGCTGAGGCTGTAGTCCTGGTGTCTGTCACTGGAATAGCAGCTGATCGGGGTCTTGTGGGAACCGGAGCAGGCTGTTGATAATCATCCTGGACTAGGTCATCCTGCATCTCACGCATGAGCTCTTCCTTCTCCCTCTTTGCTTCCTCAATATCTGCCTCAAGCTTGTTGACAGTTACTTGCACTTCAGTCAGCTTCACATCCAGAGCATGGATCTTGTCTTCAACAATCCTTTCAAGACTCTCCTGAGACTGTACAATGCTGGCCAGGCGTTGTTCAATCCTCTCGGTAGCTTCAAGGAGCTGCTCTCCAACACTCTTTGGTTTAGCTGCTGCTGCTGCTGCTGCTTCCTTCTCAGCTTTGGCTTTCTTGGCAGCTTCAATCTTTGCTTGAAGTTTCTTCCAAATTCAGCTTCTTGGCAACAGTGGACTGCTTCACTTTCCTGGTGCCTTTCTTGGTTTGCTGACCCTGTGGCTCTTTGGCAACAACTTTTCTCATTGGCTTGGATGAGACCTCTTCCTCAACAATGAAATCAGAATCTTCTTCATCAGAGTTCCTCTTCTTTCTGGCCCTGGTGGATGCAGGAGGCAAACCACTTGGTGTGCTCCTCTCACCATCATATGAAGTGCTGCTGGGCTCAGGACTAGTGCCTGCCTCTGGAATATCAGCTATAGGTGACTCAGACCTGTTCTGGCTGTCACTGGCATCTAACATGGCTGACAACCTGTGAATAGATAAGGTGTAGGCAGAGTAGAAGAGTTATCACAAACTGCAGAAGATTTTGCAAACAAAATGAGTTCAAATTCTAGTATTAGGTTTTCACAGAAGACATTTGGTCGACTGAGTTTAAAATTCGTGAATCCAAGTGTTCAAATGAAGCATTCACACCACTTTCGGTTGGACGAAGTGGGTTTCGTCCCGCCGAAAACACTAGGGTTTCACTAAATCCTCATTTCGTCGCACCGATTTGCACAACTTCTCGTTGGACCGAAGGTGCAAAGGCAATGGCCAGAGGCCAAATCGGTCTTTCCGAGAATGTAAAATCGGTCTCACCGAGATGTGTTCGGCGGAAACCTAACCCTAAAACTTTTACTCGAATCTAATCCAAAGGAACTACTCTGGTGATCAGGAAGATTTCAAACGTGGCAAGATTATAGGCAAACCAAACGTGCATTGAATCGGAGATGGGAGCACGAGTGGGATTGAAACTCACCCTAACTTGGTGGAGTTCCTCTACGGCGGCAACGGCGCGGAGAAGATGTCCGTTGACGGCGACGGAGACCTGCGGCGAGGGCGCACAGGCGACGACGGAGATGATCCGGAGACCACGGCGACGGCAGCAAGGGGTGTGGGGGCGAGGCGTTTTGAAGTGGAAATCAACGCGCGCGGCCCTCGGAGTATATATACCCCTTTGCTGTCGGTGGGACCGAGTTGTAAAACTCGGTGGCACCGAGATGGATAACTGCAGGCGTTATGCACTCGGTCACTTGAAATTCACAACTCGGTTTCACCGAGGTGAAAACCTAGATCAATCCAAATGCTTTCGGTTTGACCAAGTTTGAGTGGGTTGGTCTGACCGAAATCACTTAGAAGGTTTTGGAAGTTAGCCCTTGACGGATCGGTGGCTCGAGTGCTCCTCACTGAGGGTCCAAATTGACTTGTTCAAAGTTTGTGATGTAAGCATGAATAGAATTTGAGACAAGAAAGCATAGATAGCTAGGGAGGTATTTTAGGCATTCTTGTCCATCCATTTGGTCGAAAAATCAAAACGACCAAAGCAACAAATGGATGTCCTCGAATGGATAAAATCATGCATCCAACATGCTCACACAATAAGATAGCAAATGAAATATGTGCCAAACATGCACAAACAAAACTCTAGCTACTATCACACAATTTGTCGATGACTAGGTCATCTTTATATGAGTATATTGACTTAGGAGTCAAATGAGAACATTTGATCATAGGTCATACTCATCGCTTAAGCACAAGTGGGGTTACCACTTTTACATAAAGCATTGATGTGTTCACATCATTTGAAGATGCTTTAGCTCAATTCTTTAGAGCAAAGCTCCCCTAGATGTGAGAACCCCTTTAAAGGGTCAAACTAACCTTGGGTTGTCGAGAAGACTTCATGTAGATGTTGAAGATGTGGATGCTCAATGTTGATGAAGATCATCAAGAGTTTGGAGCAATCCTTTGGATTCGGCACTTCAATACCTACATGGGTTAGTCCCACAAGGAACAAACAAGGATATCCATGGACATAGATTGAAGTTCACAATAGATGATGTCCATGAAAGCAATGATTACCTTGTCCCTTGACTTACCAACAAGAGGGTTTGTGACTCCATGAACTAGTGCACAATGTGGAAGTTGGTTGCACAAGTTTTGCCAAAATGAATGTGAGTGAAGTATGTTGGCGGAGTCACCCTCAAGAACTCTCTAGTTCTTCTTCTTGGGATCCACATCATCTTGATGGGAATCCTTGGGGTTGTAGTTGAGCTTGACGAAGTAGAACTTGACGTTTCCTTGGGAACCCACTTGACCATGGCTTTAGGTGCTTCAATAAATGCATCAATCTCCTCTTGAAGCTTGTCCTTGCCTTTTAGCTTGTGGTCTTGTGGTGGAAGGTCATCTTGTGCTTGTTCCACATTGGAAGAAGTAGGATTGTACTTCTCCTTTTGAGGAATAAACTGTGGAGTGGGATATTGACCTTCTTCCCATTCAACACCCTCGGCGTTGAACTTTCGCTCAAAACCAATTCCTTGATTCTTCCGGTGCCTTCCTTGCTTGTAACAATTTCTCAAAGTTCTTGCTTCCGGCAAGGCTCTTGTAGACACCTTTCTCTATAATCCCTTTCAATAAACTATTTTCTTGCTCAAGTGTAACTTGGCTTGAAACATTGTTAGTGGAATCAAGAGAACTACTAGAAGTAACAACATTATATTTAGCATGGTTATTGTTACTACTAGATGAAGAATTTTTCTTATGCTTGTCATGCTTAGTTTTAATAGGTGGCAAGAAATTAGACAAGAGAAGTCGTTTGGCAAGATATGAAGAACTCTTCTTTCGAAGATCGTCATTGATTGCTTTTAGAAACTCATGTTCTTGCTCTAGATTGAGCTTCTCGAAGCGTAGCTTCTCATGAGATCTTAGGAGCTCTCTGTGATCTTCTTGAGTTGTTTCATGAGCTAACTTAAGAGTGTTTAGTTCTTTAATTATACGCTCAATCTCCTTCATAGCATTGTCATTCGACTCTTCTCGACTATAAAGACTACTAGCATGTTCATCATTACTAGGCTCACTAGATTTGTCATGTAAAAGCTCATCTTCACCAAGCAAGTCATCCTCATCACTATCAAAGTCAATGAATTCAGGTGTGATACCTTGGGGCCTTTAGCCATGAAGCATCTTCCAATTCCCTCATTTGGTGAATCAAATAAGTCATAGGAGTTGGAGTTGGAGGACACGAGAGCAAGACCGCAACACCTTCATCTTGACTGTAGTCGGAGTTGGAGTGATAGCTTCTTTCGAATGATTGTCTGAGTCGGAGCCGGAGACCCATTCACCTACATGAGCTTGATGTTTTCTTCTTGTGTAGCTCCTTGATGATTTGTCTTTCCTCTCCGAATCCTTGCTTCTCCGAGAGGGTCTTCGTTCATAACGATCATCTCTACTCCTTCTCTCTTTCCGAGGTGACTCTTCTCTTGAGCTTCTTCTTCTTGGAGATACTTCTTTTCTCTTGTGGGGAGCCGAGCACTCATTTGAGTAGTGTCCGGGTCTTCCACAATTATAGCAGTTTCGATCACGACTAGAAGATCTCTTTTCATCATATGATCTAGACTTTGAGCTTCTCTCTTTGCTTCTACTCTTGTAGAATTTGTTGAAGTTTTTGACCATTAGGCTTATCTCTTCATTGGAAACTAGCTTGTCACTTGAGGTTGTGGGAGCATCACTTGTAGCTTTGTAAGCACCACTTGACTTGTTGTGAAGCTCTTCCTTATCTTTAAGTGTCATCTCATGAGCAACAATTCTTCCAATGACTTCGTTGGCTTGAGATTCTTGTAGTTTGGCATCATTTGGATCAAAGTGCACACGGTGTCATACTTTCCATCCAAAGCTCGAGAATCTTCTTGATGATGAATCGGTCGGTCATTTCTTCGCTTCCTAAGCCGGCAATCTCATTTGTGATGAGAGCAAGCCTAGAGTACATTTCAGCGACTCCTTCACCTTCCTTCATCTTGAACTTGTCAAGTTGACCTTGAAGAACATCTAGCTTTGATTCCTTCACGGACTTGGTACCTTCGTGCATTTCACCAAAGTATCCCAAATCTCTTTTGCATTCTCAAGACGGCTGATTTTGTTGAACTCCTCGGGACACAAGGCATTGAAGAGAATGTCACAAGCTTGAGCATTGTTTTGCAACATCCGCAATTCATCCGTAGAAGCTTCACGATCCGAACTTTTCCTTCCTCAAGAATTCACCTTGCAAACCAACACAAATAATGCCCCATGCGGCTGGGTTATGGCCAAGAATATGCATTTTCATTTTATGCTTCCAACTAGCAAAGTTTGAACCATCAAAGTAAGGACCTCTCTTAAAATTACCCTCACTAGACGCCATACTCTCCTAGGTTGTGAAACCAAGCTTATGGAGTCCAATGCAATGGAAACCAATACAATGGAGACCAAAGCTCGATACCACTTGTAGGATCGAAAGTATGTCTAGAGGGGGTGATTAGACTACTTGACAATATAAAAATTCAGCCTTTTGATAAAGACAAGTTTTTGGCAGATTCACGATTATGATCAAGTCAAGTATCACCCTACACATGCAATTCTAGAGTATAGGCAACGGAAAGTAAATTGCACATGTAGTAAAGAGAGGTGGAGAAGAGCAAACGCAATTTGGAGACACGGAGATTTTTTCTCGTGGTTCCGATAGGTGGTGCTATCGCCAATCCACGCTGATGGAGACTTCAACCCACGGAGGGTAACGGCTGCGAGAGTCCACGGAGGGCTCCACCCACGAAGGGTCCACGAAGAAGCAACCTTGTCTATGCCATCATGGCCTCACGCCCACGGAGGGCTAGCCTTACTCGGGGTAGATCTTCACGAAGTAGGCAATCTCCTTGCCCTTACAAACTTCTTGGTTCAACTCCACATCTCGACGGAGGCTCCCAAGAGACACCTAACCAATCTAGGAGGCACCACCTCCAAAAGGTAATAGATGGTGTTGATGATGATGAACTCCTTGCTCTTGTGCTTCAAATGATAATCTCCCCAACACTCAACTCTCCTCACCGATTTGGCTGTGGTGGAAGAAAGGATTGAGTGGAAAGCAACTTGGGAAGGCTAGAGATCAAGTTTCATATGGTGGGAGTGGAGCTACTTGATCTCAACACAAGGGTAGGTAGTTTTTTTCTCGTAAATGTAAGGTAGGAGTGGTAGTACTTTTCGATGGCTCTCTCCACGAATGAAGAGGGGTGGAGGGGTATTTATAGCCTCCACACAAAATCCAACCGTTACACACATTTGACCAATCTCGGTGGGACCGACTTCATCATCTCGGTGACACCGATTTGATGACAGAAGGTTACAGAAGCTTGGCAGCTCAAGTTTCGGTGAGACCGAGTTCAGAATCGGAAAATCCAAAATTTCTAGGGTTTGGCTTTGTGGCTGAGGTGGTTCATCTCGGTGTGACTGGGTTTGGAAAATCGGTGGGACCGAGATTACTTATGAGTGTATATTTGTAGTGAGAGTTGCTAATAGTTTAGGAGATATATCACTAAGCACTTTGAGCAACCAGATCATTATCATAACCTCATCCCCTTTTAATAGTATTGGCTTTCCTATGGACTCAATGTGATCTTGGATCACTAAACCAGAAATGGAGTCTTGAGCTTTTGCCAATGCTTGCCTTAGCATTTTGAGGGGTCCACTTCTTCAGTCCTTGCCATACCCATAGCACTGAACTTTCTGAAATGATTCTCAAGAAACTATTAGTTCAATGATATATATGTTGTTATTAATTACCAAAACCACCCGGGGATTAGTTGCACTTTCAGGAGGAGATGGCGATGTGCAAAATCAGAGATGTCAGCGAGCTATATGCTCTGGCCGACAAGTGTGCACGTGCTGAAGAGGGGAGGAAACTCCCCGGAGAGAACGCAGGAGCAGAAGGATCTGACAGTGCGGACGCCACTCCGACAAAGAAGAACCGGAGGCGGAATAACAGAAAGAGGAAGGCTAAGGATGTGCTAGTCGTCGAGTAGTCCGGCAACGGAGGCGGCGCCGAGAAGGCCAAAGCTGGTGACTCCGGCGAGGCTGTGGTGACCGCCGACAAGCAGGACGGCTCCGCAAAACAAGATCTTGCAAGATCCACCGCACCAAGGGCCATGATCTCCAGGCCTGCAAGAAGGTTGAGCAGCTTGTTGAGCTACAGAAAGCTGAATACGAGTGCCGCGACAAGGAGAAGGCCCAAGAAGGTGGAGGAGGATCCGGCAAGAAGTGTCCCGCCCGGGGAGGGCGCCGCGGCAAGGCCAAGCAGCGGCAAGGAGACAGGCCTCCCCGCGGCCGTGACAAGGATGAGGATGAGGACGAAGACGATGAGATGGATGAGGATGAGACCGACGAGAAGGAGTTCCAGAAGGCAACAGAGGTTTTGTGCATTGACGGCGGTGCTTCTCTGCACACCTCGCACCGCCAGCTCAAACAGTGGGTGCGGGAAGTGAACGCAGCAGTAACCGTCCGCTGAGTCGCGCAAGCCCTCGGTGGTCCAGCACGCCCATCATCTTTGACGTTGAGGATCACCCTGATCGCATAACTGCGGTCGGGTGCTTGCCGATGTTGGTTTCGCCAACAATCTGCAACCTCAAGGTCACGAAGATGCTGGTTGACGGCAGGGCCGGCTTGAATCTGATCTCTTCCGCGGTGCTCAAGAAGCTCCAGATCCCCGACAGCGAGCTCGAAGAGACTAGTACCTTTCAAGGAATCAACCCGGGAAGGAGCAAGCCAAAGGGGAAGATCACACTGCCAGTAACATTTGGCAGCGAGCTGAACTTCAAGACAGAGAAGGTCACCTTTGACGTTGCTGATTTCCCATTGCCCTACAATGGGATACTTGGCCGTCCAGCGCTCGCCAAGTTCATGGTAGCCTCTCACTACGCCTATAACGTGCTCAAGATGCCCGGTCTGATAAGTGTCATTTCTGTCCCTGGCGACAAGAAAGATGCACTTATCTGTACCGACAAGATCTACCGGGAAGCGGCAGCCGCAGCAGAACGCAAACCACTTGCCGCTGAAGCTCCCCGGGGGAAGAAGAAGACCAAGTCCGGCAAGAGTAGCTCTGATGCCCACTCCGGCAAGCGCACCTCTTCGGAGTGCTGCGCTACCGTCGAGGACGCACCATCGAGCTCCACCGGCAAGTGCAAGAAGGCAAAGACAGCTTCACCAGAAACCAAGAAAGTGACCGCCAAGGAGGACGACACCGGTGGTACCTTCACCATCGATTGCCACGCTTGACCCTAAATAGGAAAGCGTGCTCGTTGCTTTCCTGCGGGCGAATGTCGATGTGTTTGCATGGCAACCATCTGACATCCCCGGTGTTCCCAGGAAAGTAATTGAGCACCACCTTGCCATCTGTCCCCACGCGTGGCCCATCAAGCAGAGAGTCAGGAAACAAGCAGTGGAGCGCCAAGAGTTCATTGCAGAGGAGATCAAGAAGTTGGAAGCAGCAGGCCTTGTCCGAGGAGTACTCCATCCAACGTGGTTAGCCAATCCTGTAGTCGTGCGCAAGGCGAACGGGAAGTGGAGGCTTTGTATTGACTTCACTGATGTTAATAAAGCTTGTCCCAAGGATCCATTTCCCTTGCCGCGCATTGACCAGATTGTCGACTCCACGGAAGGATGTGATTTGCTTTCATTTCTTGACGCATACTCAGGATATCATTAGATCTTCATGGCAGAAGAAGATGAAGAGAAGGCCGCATTCATTACTCCATGTGGCACGTACTGCTTTGTACGGATGCCTTTCGGACTAAAGAATGCTGGTTCAACGTTTGCAAGAGTAGTCAGTCATGCTTTTGAGCCACAGTTGCACAGAAATGTAGAAGCTTACATGGATGACATAGTGGTCAAAAGCAAGGACAAAGAAACTTTGATCTAAGATTTGGACGAGACCTTTGCAAATCTGCGCAAGATCAATCTCAAGTTGAATCCCGAGAAGTGCGTGTTTGGAGTTCCTTCTGGCAAGCTTCTCGGGTTCTTTGTATCTCAGCGGGGGATCGAAGCCAATCCCGACAAGATCAAGGCCATTGAGCAGATCGAAGCACCGAAGCGCGTCAAGGATGTGTGAAGGCTTGCCGGCTGTGTTGCTGCTCTCAGTAGGTTCATCTCTAAGTCTGCTGAGCGCGCCCTGCCATTTTTCAAAATTTTGAAGAAGGCAGGTCCAATGAAATGGACTTCGGAAGTGGAGGCTGCGCTACAGGACTTGAAGAGATACCTATCCTCCACTCCAATACTTGTCGCACCTAAGCCACAAGAGAAGTTGCAATTATATCTAGCGGCGACCAATCAAGTGGTTAGTGCTGCGTTAGTAGCGGAGAGGGAGGCGGATGATGAGCCAGCAACCGCGGCAAGCGAGTCCAGTGACAAGCAGGGGGCTTCCCCGTCAAGCTCTGGTCCCGACAAGGATGGATCTGCGCAACCACAGGAAGAGAAACAAAAGAAGGTGGTGCAGCGCCCAGTTTATTTTGTCAGTTCCCTTTCGCAGGGGGCTAGATCAAGGTACTCTGGTGTGCAGAAGTTGCTCTTCGGCCTTCTCATGGCCTCGAGGAAGCTGCGCCATTATTTTCAAGCACATGAGATCACAGTTGTCACGCTTTCCGCTGAAGAGGATATTGCGTAATCCGTAGCAAACAGCAGGATTGTCGAGTGGGCACTGGAACTGTCGAGCTTTGGCCTCAAGTTTGAAAGTACCTCAACTATCCAGAGCTGAGCATTGGCAGAATTCATAGCAGAATGGACGCCGACACCCGATGAAGAAACTCCGGAGACGAGGATCCCCGTCAAGGAAGCAAGCAAGGAATGGATCATGTACTTTGATGGTGCCTTTTCGCTCCAAGGCGCCGGTGCGGGCGTGTTACTTGTCGCACCCACCGGAGAGCACCTCAAGTACGTGATCCAGATGCACTTTCCCAAGGAGCAAGCAACAAACAATACTGCAGAGTATGAAGGCTTGCTTGCCGGACTCAGGATCGCAGCAGACCTTGGGATCAAGAAGCTTATTGTCAGGGGTGACTCACAGCTTGTCGTCCGCCAAGTAAACAAAGATTATCAGAGTCCATTGATGGAAGCCTACATTGATGAAGTGAGGAAGTTGGAAGAGCATTTTGACGGCCTGCAAATGGAACATGTTCCAAGAGCTCAAAATGACATTGCAGATGGCCTGTCAAAATGCGCCGCAGTTAAGTTACCTGTGGAACCAGGGATCTTTGTGCTCAAACTGACTCAACCATCTGTAACACCATCAACTGGACAGAGCAAGAAGAGGAAGTTGGTTTCTGGTGACTACTTTCCGGCAGAGCTCCCCGAAGCCGCCGCCAAGAAGGTCCCCAAGATCAACACAAAGAGCGCTGAGGAGCAGTCTGCTCCGACAAGCCCTAGGGTTTGTTTCGTTGAAGCACACGCTCCCGACAAGTTTTGCTCCGGCAATCTTGCCGGGGAACATCAAGCTCCGGCTGAATCACAAATTCTTGCCGTGGAAGCAGATGTTCCCGCAGCAGCATTTGCGCCTTTAGTCCTTATCGTTGAGCCACAAGCTCCGGCATGGGCACAGCAGATCGTCCATTTCCTCCAAACAGGAGAACTTCCCGAAGAGCAAGAAGAAGTAGAGAGAGTAGCCCGGCAATCAAGTATGTACTAGTTTGTCGATGACATACTATACAGAAGAAGATTCAACAGAGTGAAATTGAAGTGTATTCCCTGGGAAGAAGGACCGGAGCTGTTGGCAGAGATACATGGAGGCATATGTGGTCACCACATTGGCGCAAGAGCACTTGCCGGCAAAGCCTTTCGGCAAGGTTTCTTTTGGCCAACAGCCCTCCAGGATGCAACTGCACAAGTAACCAAGTGTGAAGCGTGCCAGTTCCACTCCAAGCAGATACATCAACCAGCTCAAGCTCTCCAGACGATCCCTTTATCCTAGCCATTCTCGGTCTGGGGGCTCGACATCCTCGGCCCCTTTCCCCGAGCTGTCGGGGGCTTTGAGTACTTGTACGTGGCAATCGACAAGTTCACAAAGTGGCCGGAAGTGGAAGTAGTGAGGAAGGTGACAGCACAGTCAGTAGTCAAGTTCTTCAGGTCGATTGTTTGCCGTTTCGGAGTCCCTAACAGGATTATCACCGACAATGGCACACAGTTCACGAGCCGCACCTTCATGCAGTACGTCCAAGATCTTGGCGCCAAGATCTGCTTCGCTTCTGTTGCTCACCCGAGAAGCAACGGTCAAGCGGAGAGGGCGAACGCTGAAGTGCTGCGCGGGCTCAAGACCAGAACTTTCGACAGGCTGCACAAGTGCGGAAGAAATTGGATCGAGGAGCTGCCAGTGGTTCTTTGGTCGATCAGGACGACACCAAATCGAGCCACTGGCCAGACACCTTTTGCTCTTGTTCACGGAGCAGGCAGTTCTCCCCACGGAACTCAGATACGGATCGCCTTTGAGTGCTCGCTATGATGAGCTTGAGCAAGAGCAGCTGCGGCAAGATGACGCTGCTGCTCCTCGAGGAAGATCATCTTCAGCTGTCAGACGAGCTGCTCGCTACCAGCAAGCTTTGCGCCGCTACCATAGCCGCAGTTAATGCCGAAGCTTCGAGGAAGGCGACCTTGTTCTTCGCCGCTCAATCCGCCAAGAATTCCAACAAGTTGACGCCGGTGGGAAGGCCCTTATCGGGTAAAGCAAGTCACTAGGCCCTGGCGTTGTCGCTTTGAGACCGAAGATGGCTTTCCGGTGAGCAACTCCTGGAACATAGAGCATCTTCGTAAGTTTTATCCATAAGGCGCGGTTGCCGGAACCTGCTGTTCCGGCAACCACCTTTTGTACAAGCCTTCCCGCTGTTGCATGTAACCCTTTGTACAAAGCCGGGCGCAGATCCCGTGCATAAATAAAGATCATATGCTATGCAAAAGTTGTCAAATTTCATGCCTTTTTCTTTTTCGCATGTATAAACTGACATCTTGTGCAGCACTAGCCCCCGGTAAGCAATAACGAGCCTTAAGGCTCCATATCTTTATTTTCTCTTCTTTCTTTCTCTCAAAGAGAAGATTCCTCCGCCCACAAGTTCACCGGGGGGGAAGGAGAAGATAATGACGTGGACTAGGCGTCGTTCAAAGAAGTATAGCCTTGCCGGGACGCGGACGACAGAAAAGCTAAGTTACCAAAGTTTGAGCACAATCGGTTTTAAAATTCTTAAGTTTTATTCCTTGAACGTCCGTGCTTTGTATGGAAAACCTGTGCGCGGAGGAACCGGCTCATGGCTAGTTGCGCCCTTACTTTGTTTCGAGTCCGCTCAACAATGAAAGTGTGCTGCGACTAGTCCCGACAAGGTTTCTTGCGGAGGCAACACCGCCAAAGAGAGCTGCCGATGTTCCAGACTCAGCGTCATGGCAAGGGTGCTCATACCGCAAGTTCCCTAAAAGCGTAGGGTAAAAACATACAAAGAAAGGAACCAAGTAAAGGAGATAACATAGCAAGCATTGCCCAGAATAAACTTATATTACAAAAGTAACTTGTTGCGGCACTGACTAAATTGTTCTCATAATTTAAATAACAGCGACAAGGAAGGGAGAAGAAGGGTGGCCTAATCCACGCGCTCGCCATCGATCCTCCTGACTTCATTCACCTTGTCCACAATGGGTGCGACAATGGCTTTGAGCTCTTCAAGATCAGCACCCGCCGGCAGCTTCTTGAGGACGCGGGTGAGGTCGAGGCCCGGGTTGCGAAAGAGTATCTTCACCAACACTTTCTCCAAGACTTTGGCGCAGATTGCGCGTGACTCGTCAGCCAACTTCTTTGGGATCCTTTCCCGGAGTTGCTAGAGAGCCGTCGCCATACCCTTGAAGAAAAGAGTAAGCTTGGCGCTGGGCTGGAGGTTCTCGTCGGAGGAGTACCCGAAGCCCGCCAAGTCCAGTTGAGCCAGCTCCTCGTCGATGGTTGCAGCAATGTTGACGAGGCCCTCTGTCCAGAGCTCCACCGTGGCCCTGAAGGTGTTTTGAGTCTCGGCGGGCCTCGTTAGCAGCTCCTCATTGCCCTTGATCTCTTGCTTCAAGTCTTCCTCCCTCTTCTTGGCGCCGTCTAGCGTCTCCGTCAAGGTGGCCAGCTTTAGCTCCAAGTCAGCATTTGAGTCCTTGACGGCATTCAGTTCCTTGCCCTTGTCGGCGAGTTGGACTTGCAGATCGCCATGAGCAAGGGCATCCTTCTCGCTCGCTACTGGAGTGCGGCAAGCTCTTCATTTTTCCTTTCAGATCAGCCTCCACCAAGGCCACCTTCACCTCCAATTCCTTCTTGGCGGCCTCGGCAGCTGCGGCGGCGCCCTTCGCCTCCTTGAGCGCCCCGCCAAGTGATTGCTCGCGTGCAGCGAGCTCCTCCTCATAGCTATCCAGATTGACTTTCCGTTGCGTCAGTTCACCCTCTCGGATGGACACCTCCTCAGCGGCAAGCCTCTGTTGCTCCTCAGCCTCTGCCTTCTCAAGGATGAAGGCCTTCTGCGCCTCGACAAGCTGCGCCCTCTCCTCCGCAATGGACCGGAGGGCCTCTCGGTTTCGGCTCTGAAGCTCCTCCGCATGCTTCTCTATGTCAACTCCCGCCCGTGCGACAAGTGCTTCCCGGGACTCCAGTTTCGCTTGCCGGGCGCGGTAGAGCGACACCAGCTTCCAGAGCAGTTGCTCCTCCTCGGACTCGCCGCTGCTGCTGCTTGGTGCATCAACCACTGACAGCCCGGCGGAGGCGAGCACCTCTCCGTCAAAAGACTCTCCCTCGATCGGCGCCCTGGAGCTCGACGCCCAGGGAAGATGGATGAAAACACCCTCGCCGCCTTCAAGTAGGCGCTGGCTGGGGCCTCGGAGCCCGTGCTTGCGTCGGCCGCAGAGGGTCGGCGGTCGGTGTAGCGCCTTGCGCCCAGCGCCCTCCGGTCGCCAAGACGATCACCGGACCCCTTGCCGCCTCCTGCGCCAAGAGCCTTGGCGCCTCTTCGCCAAGGGATCGCTGCCGCCGGCCTCTTCTTCGGCGGGCGGCGGCATCTTGATGTTGCCAAGATGCGTCCTCCTCGCCGGTGGCCTCAGTCTCCATCGGGTCGGTGGAAGGGGGATCTGAAGATAGGAAGAGGAAGAAAAAGTCAAGCAAATATCCAAAAAAAAGACCAGAAGAAGAACCCAAGGGAAAATTTCCGACAAGGAGGGTTACCTGTGCTGGGCTCTGTGACTATGGGCTCCACCACCGAAGGCTCACTGGTTCCGTCCCTTGCTGGGGACCTCTCCCTTGCTGGAGAGCGCCCCCTTGTTGGAGAATCGCCCCTTGCCGGCGTAGTCGAAGCAAACAGCACCTCTGGAGCGGCTTCTGGTTGCTCCTGATGGGCCTGCTCTGCTCCTACACAAGCAAGTCAGCAATCAATATATCAGCAAAGAAAGAGCACCCAGGCACGCCCCACAATAGGAAGTGAACAAATACTTACGCTGGCGGCTGTGCTGGGGGCTGCTTCGAGGAGATGGTACCGGGTCCGTCAAGGTGGTCTCGGACGTGTCCTCCGCCATCACAAAGAAGATCGCCCTCGATGACAACTACGGGACCTTGGCCCTCTTCGCCGCCTCTCGCCGAGTCCCTGAAATGGAACAAGGATTCAGAGGGAAGCAGATCAGATGCAAGATAAGAAACAGCAGAGATTGAAGAAATACAAGTACAACCAGGAGAAAGTCTTACTCCTCCTCCTCTTCTTCCTCCTCGTCGGAGCTTAGCGCGGAGAGGTCGAAGTCTGGTACCCTTTCTGCGCGGTGAGGCGGAGGAGTAGGCTCCCTTGGGCGCTTGACGGATGTTGCGGCAGGATCAGGCGTGGCGGCTCCAGAAGATCCAACCCCAGTTGCCGGCGCAGCATGAGATGCTCCCGCGGCAACGGTACTTGCCGCGGTGGAGCGTGCCCCGCGGTGCTGCGGCTGTTGGCCCGTCTGCCGCCCTGTTGTGTCTCCGGCCCTGCGAAGACGGCTCCTTGTTTGAGCTGGGGGCTGCGCTGAGGGCCCCGTCTGCGTCAAGCTGCTTGAAGATGGATGGCCACTTGCGCCCCCGGCAGGCTCGCTTGCCTCGGCTTCGGGCTCCTCCTCGCTAGCGACCTCCTCGCCAAGGTCCTCTCGGTCGGCAAGGCTTGCCGCCTCGGCCGCCTCTGCCTCCTCCAACGTGAAGCCAAACTCACCCGCGGCGGCGGCTGCTCCCGCCTCTTCGGCCCTGGTGGCGATGTACCGCATCTCGCCGCCGGTGGTGTCGCGGTGAGGAGCCTCGCCGCCGGCACGGACTGCTACTTCCACCAAGCTGTCAAGAATTGCCGCGACTAAGTCGCCGACGGGCTCCTTCCAAGTTGGGATAATCCCATGCGAAGTCGACTCCGCATCATTGCAAGGATGCGATCAAGCTGGGAGTTGTTTACGCAGATGGGACGACACCTGCGCGCAGCCTGAACCACTCCGGATGGTTGGCGCTGCTTGAATAGCCTTGAGCATCCCGCCAAGCTCCGTAATCGTGAAGTTGAAGTTGAGGCCCGGACGCAGCCTCATGATATCCGCCGCCGCCAAACAGCCAGCAGGTCTCCTCCTCTCGCAGAGGGGCGCGCGACGGCGGGGAAATCCGCGCTAACGGCCCCTCGCGGAGCCCGGCAAGCCTCGAGCCGCAGGATTCGGTGGTGGCGATCTTCAGCTTGGCATCGCCCCGCGATAAAGCGCCTAGTCGCTGCCGCGATACTACCCGGGTCTGGCGCAAGTTGGTGAATGGCTGCGGATTGGCGTCAACAATCCAACACCACTCCGCCTCCACTCGCCCCATTTGCCGCAGAGCTCCCCTCCAGATACACCTCCTTCATGCCGACTCGTGAGATCCAGGCGATCCCGCCAGCTAAGGGCTCTCCTTTCTCGGCTCGGGGGATGAAATAGTGGTGAAAAAGAGCAACATTTGGGTGGATACCAACGAAGTTCTCGCAGAGATGTGCGAAAACCGCCATTGTCAGAATGGCGTTGGGAGTGAAGTCAAGGAGATGAAACCCGAGGTATTCATGATATCACGTAAGAAATCAGAAAAGGTGGGCAGAGCCCGCAGAGAAGAACACTCGAAAGAAATGGTACCTTTTGGGCACCGCTGGAAGAAGCTTCGGGAGAGAGAGCGGCGGCGCGCGGATGCGCCTGTGTCTCCGCCGACCAAGAGGTAGAACTCCTCCGCAGCGCCTTCGGTGAGCTCGGGGAAAAGCACTCGCTCCTTGCGTTAGCGCCTCAAGCGAACGCCGGTCGACTTTCGCTTTTGCCGGTCTTCGGAGCCATGGCAGAAGCGGCGGGGGAGCGCGGAAGCGTTGGGGGCGATGGCGGCGACGGGCAGCGAAGCGCTGCTCTCTTTCGGCTTGGGAAGTGGAGGGGAGCGGCGGAGCTTTCTGAGGAAGAAACCGCAAGTGGCGAAGGTGGCGGAACGGCCCCTGTTTCCTCTGCTTATAAAGGGGAGAGGCGAATGTTACGCCTTTCTAGATTTAAGAATTGCCCACGATCTCTCCCACGACGCCGCGTTTGACACGTGCCGTTACGGGACGGCGCGGTGGATACGGAGTTAGATTTGGTATGGACCCAGGCCGCGCGTGCCCGTGCCCTGTTTTGGGCCGGGCCCAACAGCGCTCGGCACCGTGTATGGCCCAGTTCGGGGCTCTGCCGGTGTACTAAAGTAGGGGTACCTTAGTATCCCGAACTTGTGCACGGCATCAGTAGCGTCTCGCGGCAAGGCTTGCAAGCGCCCGCCAAGATCCTTCGCTATTCCTATTACTGCCATTCAAGAACAAAGTGTTTAACTGAGAAGACAAGGCCCCGGCAAGAGGAGCTTGCCGGGAAGGCCAACCAAGGCATTTCAAGAGACTTGCCGCGACGCGCCACGCGTCCCGGCAAGACCCGGCGAGCGACAAGCTTGCGGGCGCGACAAGACAACAACCGCGGCGAGGCGCTTGCCGTGGCGAAGCCACCACTCTGCGCCCACGCTCCAGCGCATCCGACGACGTGTCGCCGCAGGATCATTCCTGGCGCACATGGCGAGTAGCTGTGCAGCCAAGCGGTGCGAGGTGGCAAGTGGAGATGACGAGTAGGCCATCGTGGCGATCGGTGGCGCCCCTAACGGTCATTTCTTGCACTGCTTGGGCGACCGGACGGGCATTAAATGCCCTTGTCCCCGCCGCCGAGTTAGGTAGGGGGCATCATGATAGCGGTTGTACCAACCCCTGTTTTACTTTTTTACCTCTCTGCGTTGCCACTGTCGGTGACCCCTTTAGCCTATAAAAGGAGGCCCATGCGCACGAGAAGGGGTTCACTCATTCGAGACTACAACACACCCACGCCTCGAGCAAGAACAGAATAGAAACACAAAGCAGCAGAGGAGTTTTATCTCTCGGGAGAGCTCCGGCTGGGTAAAATCTTTGCGTTTCGCCCGATCGCTCTTCAGGCGCCTCCGCTCCCTGTCGGACCGAAAAGGGGCCCTGCCCCATAGGTGCTCATTTCCCACCACAGGATATCTATCCGGAACCCCAAAGAAGGCGTCCGAAGACTGGCCCTTAGAATGGTTTTACATAGAAGATGCTACACTGCCGGACCCAGTTCGGATCGGCCTCCCGGAGTTCAGCACCGCTCCGCTGAAGAAACGCCTGAGTTGGCGCCCGCGGAGCCCTCAACGGGAAGATGACAGGAGTGTCCATTATCTGATGGGCCGGATAAGGTTGCTGGCCCATTCCGGATTGACCATGATTGGAGTCATGGCCGCGTGCATTATGCGAGGGGTGCAGCCGCTCCAATACAGTGGCCACCCCATGTGGGATTTCAACGGGGAGAATGACGCCACCCGTCATGGCCGCAAGGAGCCGGGATCGGCCGCAGATCTGGTGAAGATTCTGTCCGGCTTGTACAAGGGGGAGAAGGAGGACTTCCTCCAGACTAGCCCATTGAATGGGTTCTCCATGAATAACCCTCGGAGCTGGGTAAGCGGACGTTTACTCATCCGAACCGTGCTCTCAAAATTAAGTGCCTTACTTTATAATTCTGACGCAGGAACTGCGCCGGGATGTGGAGGGCATACACAGTCCGGCTCCACAACCCGAGGATCCGGGAAGATCCCTTGATCCGGCCTCCGAAGAGGATCCGGACATAAAGGTGGAGCTAATTGACGGGGTGTTCCACCAACTCAGCATGGACAATGCTCTAGTCGCCATTACGGCTGACTACCCCGGTTTATTTCCGGCTTCCCAGGTAACGATGACCGGAGCCCTGACACCATCACTTCATCTGTGCTCATTTCTAACCACCGTACACCAACGGTGTCTCGCAGGAGGTGCCTTCAAGGCGGGAAGCTGATCCCATGGCAGCTGACCAACAAGGGTCAGTTCGGCCCAATAGGCGGAAGAGGGGTGCGGTGCGAATCGAAACGTCGCCGCAAAGGTATGTCCCGCCGCCATTTTTAAGGAAAAGACTTCTGTGAAGTACATTAATGCTCATGACTCTTCCAGGAGAAAGAGCACTCGTCGGACTGTGTCCGGAGAGGTTGCCAACCAAGCCTCCGCCAGCTAGGCTCCAACACGGCCCGGAGGGGGGGCGAGCGCAGGGTGCGAGCCGGATGCTCCTCCAATGGAGGATGCCGACACGCTGTCCGCCACCAGGTCTGAGGTGGAGAGCGCCATGAATCACAGGCGCCACCGGACAGTTCTTTGTGACGTGTGTTTCTCCCCGGAGGCGTTGAATGCCTTTAACGCGGGAGACGCACACCTCCGTGCCGCTCAAGATAGTTTAACCAGAGCCACGGAGCAGTATGTAAAAGACATACGGGTAAGGGATTTTAATAGTTGTATATGCCAGTAGCCCCCGAGACTTAATAGTTAAAATAACTAATTTAAGGATCATTTGATATGCAGGATCTCACGGAGAAGAATACCCAATTGTCTCAGGAGCTACAAGGGTGCAAGGCCCAACTTGAGGCCGCACTAGCTGCCGCAGGAGGAGACACAGAGACCCCCTCCGGAAACACGTATTTCAAAAAGATAAGCAGTGTGCGGCTTGCGTATAAGTCTGACAATAATATTGCAGATGTTGCCGGACTTGATCCGGACAAGCAACAGCTACTGCGCTAGCTGAAGGCCGGGGGAGGGGGGCTTTTGAAGGGGCAACAGGAGAGGAACAAACTCCAAGATGCCCACACCCAGCTTGGAGAAGAGCTAAAGGTGTTCGGGCCGAGCTGTCTGGCTCCGTGAAGGAGAATCAGCGGCTTCGTCGTGGCATCTGTAGTAAGTGCTTGAGCAAACTCTTTTGAAAATAAGAGTTCGGCGAGGAAGTCGATTGACAGAAATATGTCTCAGAGGTGTGCTCACAGTGTCGCCTCATGGAGGAAATGCCCGGTTCAACGGGTGACCAACTTCCCGAAGCTGATGCAATCGCCGAACGTGTTCGGCAGCGATGAGTGGCGCCGCCCGTGCCTTATGGCCGTCCGTCTCCCTACCCGAGGGCCTTGGAGAGCTTGCGGAGAAGCTTTAGGGAGCACGACAGCGCTTCCGTTTATGGAAGATATCGGCCTGCCGTCAAGGCGCCAGGGAGGCCTGGGCCATGGTGAAGACGCGGTACAAGAAGGAGGATCCAAACCACATGGCCGAGGTCGGACCTGTGGGTCCCGATGGGAAGGAGATCCCTGTGAGCTTAGTGTACGGCCAAGTAGAATTGGCCGCTAAGTATTCCCAACGGGACTGTAAATTAGACAGCATGTTAGACGGGATTGAGGAGTATAGTCAGTCGATTTGACGATGTATTTAAAATGACATGTATTTAAAATGACGGGATTGTAGATCGTTTGTCTTTGCGGACCTTTTTGCTTCAACCTCGGGACCCTAGAGTCCGGAGTGTGTCCGAATACCCTCTCAGTTATGAAAAAACCGGGGCATGCATGGAGACCAGGCGTAGGGGTCATTAGTGCTTTATCAGACAAGTGCCCATCTAGTTATGTTATATTACATGGTTAGTAAGAAACATCTTCCAGGGAGAATAGTTACGTTAGGGGTTCCTTTCCCTGGGAGGCATGCCCTAAAGTGCATGTCCGGACTGCGAAAAGAGCAGAAAAGCATCTGGGGGCACATGAATAAGTAAATAAGAAATCATCTTTCAAGTCACTGACCGAATATTCCCTTAAGAACGCTTAGCTTCGGCTTCACCCAGTCTGAGGTACACATCCGGCTGACCCGGTAGTAACAATCGTAGAGGTGCTCCCTTTACCTCCTAGCCGAACAATCAGGAACGTAGGGGTAAGCATAGGAGCCAGGCAACCCAGCTTGGCCAAAACTTAAGTCATATCGATGCATATAATGGTGAATAAAAGGTACATGCGGAAGTTTGACACATGAGTTGGGCATAAAGCCCGTATAAGTAAGCTTCTGTTAAAGAAGCCCCCAGGTACAATGAGTGCGGGTAGCACGTCAAGTGTGTGCGAACAATGCGCAAATCGGCCCTCAAGGGCTTTATGAAAAAGGTGAGAGAAAAGAGATAAACAAAAGACAACTGAAGTGTAAAATGCGGATGGAGGAAGGAGACGAACTCTGAGTCCGGCGCTAGGCGTAGAATCTTCGGAGGCGGGCTGCGTTCCATGGGTTCGGCTCGAGTCGGTTGTCCGATGCGTTTCGCAGACGGTATGCTCCGCCGGTCAGAACTTGGTCGATGATGAAGGGACCTTCCCATTTGGGCTTGAGTTTGTCCTTTTTCTTATCCGGTAGGCGTAGAACTAGTTCGCCAACATTGTAAGTTTTGTCCCGTACTTCTCTGCTTTGATATCTTCGAGCCTGCTGCTGATAGAATGCGGAACGAGCCTTTGCCACGTCGCCCTCCTCCTCCAATGTGTCCAAGCTGTCCTACCGATCCAACTCGGCTTCCCTTTCTTCGTACATGCGCACTCGAGGTGAGTCATGAATATGTCGTAGGGCAAAACTGCCTCTGCGCCGTATACCATAAAGAATGGTGTGAATCCGGTACTACGGTTTGGCGTGGTCTGCAGCCCCCAGAATACGGAGTCGAGCTCCTCTACCCAGTGCGTGTTAGATTCCGTAAGGGACCGCACTAATCTGGGTTTAATGCCGCTCATGATTAGACCA
This sequence comes from Aegilops speltoides, assembly GCA_021437245.1. Classification (NCBI taxonomy): domain Eukaryota; kingdom Viridiplantae; phylum Streptophyta; class Magnoliopsida; order Poales; family Poaceae; genus Aegilops; species Aegilops speltoides. Next base: position 524,804,660 of record CM038147.1, read on the forward strand.
TTTGCTCGTTCAACTTGACCGTTGGTTTGAGGGTGATAGAAAGTGTAGTCGAGCTTAATGCCCATATTTTGCACCAGAGTTTAACCTCATCGGCCGTGAAGTTCATGCCGTTAACGGTGATGATGCTGTGGGGGACGCCATAACGGTGTACTACCCCGGATATGAAGTCTATCACTGGTCCGGATTCGGCCGTTTTAACTGGCTTGGCCTCTATCCATTTGGTGAATTTGTCCACCATGACCAATAAGTACTTTTGCTCGTGGGTTCCCCCTTTAAGGGGTCCAACCATGTCAAGCCCCCAGACCGCGAACGGGGAGGTGATGGGTATAGTTTTGAGGGCGGTGGGTGGCATGTGGCTCTGATTAGCAAAGAGCTGACAACCGACGCATCGTTGGACTAAGTCCTGAGCATCTACCCGGGCCGTCGGCCAATAAAATCCTGTACGAAAGGCCTTGCCTACAAGGGCCCGGGCTGCAGCGTGGTTTCCGCCTAGTCCGGCATGAATTTCAGCCAGAAAGTTTCGCCCTTCCTCTTCGGAGATGCACCTTTGAAGGACTCCGGTTGTGTTTTTCTTATAAAGTTCTCCCTCATTGACCTTGTAGGCTTTAGATCACCGAACTATGCAGCGGGCCTCATTTTGGTCTTCGGGAAGTTCCTGCCTAATTAAGTAGGCTAGGAATGGTTCCGTCCACGGGGTGATTACCGCCATTATTTCGTGGGCTAAAGGTGTTATTTCATCGGCTGAGCCGCCGATTATGTCAGATTGTTCTGTGTTGGGTGGTGCGGTTGCTTCCGGGTTGTTATTTCCGGACTCCTCTTCCCATAGTACGGATGGCTTAAAGAGCCGCTCCAGGAAGATGTTTGGAGGGACGGCGTCGCGTTTTGCGCCAATGCGTGCCAACACGTCGGCTGCCTGGTTATTATCCCGGGTTACGTGGTGGAATTCGAGTCCTTCGAACCGAGCTGACATTTTTAAGATAGCGTTACGATAGGCTGCCATTTTCGGATCCTTGGCGTCAAAGTATCCATTTACTTGGGATATTGCAAGGTTTGAATCCTCGCGCACCTCTAGGCGTTGAATACCCATGGAGATTGCCATCCGGAGACCATGTAGGAGGGCCTCATATTCGGCCGCATTGTTGGAGTCCGTGTACATTATCTAAAGTACGTACTGGACTGTGTCTCCGGTTGGGGACGTCAATATGACGCTAGCCCCCAAGATGGCCAACATTTTGGAGCCGTCGAAATGCATAATCCAATTGGAGTATGCGCCGTACTCTTTAGGGAGTTCGGGCTTCGGTCCATTCAGCGATGAAGTCAGCTAAGACTTGCGACTTTATAGATCGTCGTGGTTTATAGGTTATGTCGAATGGTAAGAGCTCGATGGCCCATTTCGCAATCCTGCCCGTCGCGTCGCGGTTGTTTATAATATCATTGAGGGGTACTTCGGAGGCCACTGTTATCGAACACTCTTGAAAGTAGTGTCGCAGCTTCCGGGATGCCATGAACACTACGTACGCTATCTTTTGATAATGCGGGTACCGGGACTTGCATGGAGTTAAGACAGTGGATACGTAGTACACTGGTTTTTGAAGAGGGAATTTGTGTCCTTCTATTTCTCGTTCGACGACGAGTACCGCGCTGACAACTTGATGTGTTGCCACGATATATAATAACATTGGTTCGCCCAAGTTGGGCGCAGCCAGGACCGGATTTGTTGCCAATATGGCTTTTATTTCTTCGAGTCCGGCCGTGGCAGCGTCCATCCACTCGAAGTGTTCGGTGCGCCGAAGGAGGCGATAAAGGGGCAACGCCTTTTCTCCCAAACGGGAGATGAAGCGGCTTAAGGCTGCCACGCATCCAGTCAATTTTTGTATTTGTTTGAGATCCTTTGGGATATCCAACTGTGACAGATCTCGGATCTTGGCCGGGTTTGCTTCAATTCCTCTATCGGATACAATGAAGCCTAAGAGCTTTCCAGCTGGTACGCCGAAAACGCATTTTTCCGGGTTGAGCTTAATGTCATATGCTCGGAGGTTGTCGAATGTGAGCCTCAAGTCGTCTACTAGAGTTTCGACATGTTTGGTCTTGACGACCACGTCGTCTACGTATGCCTCCACTGTTTTGCCGATCTGGGTAGCCAGACATGTCTGAATCAAGCGCTGATATGTTGCGCCGACGTTTTTTAGTCCGAAGGGCATTGTGTTGAAACAGAATGGTCCGTATGGAGTAATGAATGCCGTTGCGGCCTGGTCCGTTTCCGCCATCTTGATTTGATGGTATCCGGAATATGCGTCGAGGAATCACAATGAATCGTGCCATGCGGTAACATCGATGATTTGGTCGATGCGGGGAAGTGGGAAAGGATCCTTTGGGCAGGCCTTGTTAAGGTCTTTAAAATCGACACAAAGGCACTAGGATTTGTCCTTTTTGGTACCATTACCAGGTTTGCTAGCCAGTCCGGATGTTTGATATCTCTGATGAATCCGGCTTCTAGTAGTTTGGCTAGCTCTTCTCCCATTGCCTGTCTTTTGGGTTCGGAGAATCGCCGAAGAGCCTGTCTGACTGGCTTGAATCCTTTTAGGATATTTAGGCTATGTTCGGCCAGCCTGCGTGGGATTCTTGGCATATCTGAAGGGTGCCAGGCAAATATATCCCAATTTTCCCGAAGGAATTCTCGTAGTGCGGCGTCTACATCAGGGTTTAATTGTGCCCCGATGGAGGCCGTCTTTGTGGGGTCCGTTGGATGGACCTGGAATTTGACTATTTCGTCCGCTGGTTTAAAAGAAGTGGACTTGGATCTTTTATCGAGTATCACATCGTCCCTGTTCACCGTGGAGCGCAGCGCAGTGAGTTCCTCTGCCGCTAGGGCTTCGGATAGTGCCTCTAGGGCTAGTGCGGCTGTCTTGTTTTCGGCGCGGAGTGCTATGTCCGGATCACTGACAAGAGTGATTATTCCATTGGGCCCGGGCATTTTAAGCTTCATGTACCCATAATGGGGTATGGCTTTGTCAGGACCCCGACTCAATGCCACATCGATCTAGCATGTAACACCTCATATCACTTTGCGGCCTCACGCACGGTATTCCCACGGGTGTCGCCTTACCTTTGCTCGGGACCGTTTGCGCCTTTTGGCACACGTATATGATAGTGTCGCTAGCATCCATATGATAAGGAGCCCGGGCTGACATGGCTAGTCGTAAACCCAAAGTGGCACAAACTTACAGGACAGCATCCATGACCCAAAGATCGAACGTGTCGGTCATCACGAGTGAATTCGAGTGCTGTAGCACTGGGCTAGCAGACTTCGTGAACCGGCTATAGCGGCTAACAGACTCCGGTATTCATCGTGACATTTCCCCGAAGGGACAGACACATGAACGAAGAAGGACACATGCCGGCCAGCCTAAGTGTTTCGGAGCAGTAGCAAGCTACCATGGCTCGGTGGAAACACTAGGAGACATTTCCCGGTAAGAGAGACTACTAAGGATAAACAACTAGATAGTCAGATCCCACACATACCAAGCATTTCAATAACATTCACACAATATGCTCGATATGTGCAAATACAACATGTCATCACAACATGACTCTACGGCTCAAGTATTTATTCATTAGCCTCCGAGGAGCGAGATATTACAAACATGGGTCTCACGACCCAACATTCAGAGCATACAAGTCAAGCACAAGCGGAAGCTTATCATGTCTGAGTACAGACATCTACAAATGAAAAAGGCTTAGAAGCCTGACTATCCACCAGATCCTGCCGAGGGCACAAGATTGTAGCTGAGGTAACAAGCTAAACGTCTAAGTCCACGCGGAACTACTAACGAGACCGAAGTCTCTCTGCAAAAACATAAAATAGGCAAACGTGAGTACAAATGTACCCAGCAAGACTTACATCAGAACTAACTACATATGCATCATTATCAACAAAGGGATGGTGGGGTTTAACTGTAGCAAGCCAGCTTTGACTCGGTGGCTATCCTGAACTACGACTGCAAGTAACTCTTTTGAGGTGGCGCACACGAGTCCACATATTCACCATATCAATACACCACTATGGATCCGCTCCTGTCTCCCTACGAGAGCGCCATCCATAGCACTCACACTTATCTTGCGTATTTTAGAGTATCCACTTTCACTTGTCTATGAACTGTATAGGCAACCAAGTAGTCCTTTACCGCGGATGCGGCTATTCGAATAGATGATGTTAACCCTGCAAGGGTGTACTTCTTCATACACGCTCTCACCACTTACCGCCGTTTACATGACATGTACTCGGCAACCTTCAAGCGGAAGCCCAACGTGGGTGTCGGCCACGACCTACCTAAACACCTAAGTCTCTAGTCCAGGTTTATCACCTATTCAGGTTCCATCCGCAGGGAGTCCGGCCGAGATTTCCACATACGGCCCCGAACGATGTGAACAGGGTTCTGAGACACCTAACGGGTGCCCGGTGTACCCGCCACGCACTCTACCGATCACAGCCCACCCCACACCAGCCGCTGTCCACGGCCTCGAGAGGCTACAAACACCGTAAACTACTTGCAACTCCTGGACAGAGGACTAGGGTGAATAAGAAGCCGAGAGGGTCCATTGGTTTCGGGCCCAATGCATGGTAGTGACTGTATCATGGATCACAAACACAGAACTCAATTCCTGAGGACGGCTGCAATGAGACAACCCACCATGTACTCCTACATGGCCTCTCACCGCTACCTTTACCAAATCGTGTTCACACACTTAGCTCACACAAAGTAGGACATGTTCACACACCTCTGACTCATCCCCGATGAATCAGACCTGACTCAACTCTAAGCAATAGCAGGCATGACAAACAAGCATGGATGAGTAGGCACATCAGGGCTCAAACAACTCCTACTCATGCTAGTGGGTTTCATCTATTTACTATGGCAATGACAGGTCATGCAGAGGATAAAGGGGTTCAGCTACCGCAGCAAGTAACAGATGAATCGTTGTTGTCCTAATGAAGTAAAAGAGAGCAGGAGCGAGAGAGTAGGATTGTATCGGAATGAACAAGGGGTTTTTGCTTGCCTGGCACTTCTGAAGATAGTATAGCTCTTCATCGGTGTCAACAATCACAGCGTCGGAACCACGTCTATCGAGAGGGGACAAGCACCGGCAAACAAGGAAGAACACAATCAATGCAATGCACAATATGATGCATGATCATGACATGGCAAAATGAGTGTGCTGGGCTAATGCATCTACAACCAGGGTGGCTTGAGCTCATTTGAATCAAAGATTCAAATGCAAACTCAAGTTATGGGTTTATAAAGTGCATTAACATGTTTTGAGCTAAACAGCAAGGTTAAGTTGTTTAAACATGCATGAAACTAGTACAGATGGATAGATTGGATTTTTCTGATCATTTTTCATATATAATTTATTTCATTTGGAGCTACGGTTGATTTTATATGATTTTTAGAAGTTTGTACTATTTTCTGGAATTTCCTGTATAAGAATAATTCCAGTAATTGAATTAATGCGTCAGCACTGCATCAGGGCGACGTCAGTGGTCAACGGGGCGGTCCAGGTCAAACTGACCAGTGGGTCCCGTCTGTCAGTAGTTAGTTAAACTAACTAAATTTAGTTAGCGCTAATCCTGGGTTAGTTAGCAGGGCAGGCCCCAGCTGTCATAGACCAAGGGTCAAACTGGGCCCACCTAGTCAACTCAGTCAACAGGGTCAACTCGCCGGCGTTTAGCCGCCAGCGAGGCCAGACGCGGCGGTGCGCTGCGGGTTTCGCCTATAGAGCACCGTTTGGCACGCGGAGCACAGTTACGGGATGCGGACGCTCGTCCGCATCCAACCGTGGTGGTGGCGCGGCCGGGGAGTGGCCGGAGTGGCGCCGGCGATGAGCTTTGGCGGCGGCAGTAGCTCAGGCAATCTCGGGGTGGTGCTAGAGAGCACGGGAGGAGATGTTGTGGGTGTCTATGGGCTCATGAGATCGTGCTGAGCACGACGGTGGGCTCGGGATCGAGTTGCGGTGGCTGTGGCCACGGCTACGCCGTGGCCGTCGGCGAGAAGCTCTCGGCCGTGACTGGCATCGGTGTTAGAGGAAGAAAATGGGCCAGGGGAGAGGGGGAAACGACACAGGAGCTCACAGCAGGTGCAGCGGTGGCCTCGGCGAGCTCGGGGAGGCACCGGAGCCAGCGGAGCATCAAGGGGGATCTCCAGCGGCCGGCGACGAAGATGATGAAGATGGCGTCGATGCAGGGCCACCGGTGATGCGTGGCTTGACGGATAGGACGAGGGAGGCGTGGCAATGCTCGTGGACACATCGGAGAGGCTCGGGGTTGGCTGCGGCTGCGGCTATGGCGAACGGCGGCGATGGGCGTGTTCGGTGGCGTCGTAGGGAGAGAGCAGAGGAGAGAGAGAGGTCCAGGGAGTTCTGCGGGGTGGCGTGGCATCGTCCAGGGCGAGGGGGAGCAACTGTGTGGCTAGCAGGAGGTGGCCGCGGCTCGGCTGTGCGCGCGCCACGCACAACGCCAGTAGGCGCGAGGAAGACGACAGGGCAGGTGGAGGTGGGCTGGGCCGGCACAGGAGCTGGGCCGGCTGGGCTGCCAGGTGAGCGCCAGGTAAGTCCTCTGCTCTCTGCTTTTATTTATTGTTTTCTATTTTCTGTAATCTTTAGGGCTTTATTTAAAATACTTAAACAGATCCAAAAGTCATGAAACTAATCATGGCTACTGTTTAGAATATATCCAAAAGTAAACATTTTAGTTTATGATTATTTGAGCATTTAAAATATTTTATAGTATTTAAATGCCCAAATGCAAATAGAGTATGATTTAGTTCAGAGCCCAATATGTCCTGCAAAAATATAAACCATTTTTGGTAGATGCTTTCACCTCAAACCAGAAATGTTGAACATTTTTAGAGGGCATTTTGAGTTCAATGAAAAAGATTTTATTTCGACCCTAGTTGAATTCATTTGGTGCTAGGGTTTAAGCATCCCCATTTCAAGTTTCCAATAAATTTAGACATCATGCATGGATGATTATGCAACTACTTGCAAACAAACTCTAGGGCTGTGACAGGCTTGAAAAATTGTGAATGCCTCTCGCCCTAATAAAGCGTGATATCCGCTGCTGAACGGGGCCACTTGGAACGTGACCTCCTCGGACCTGTAATTGTCCGGCGAGCCGAACACCACATCCAGTGTAATTTTTCCTGTGCAGCATGCTTCCCGACTAGGGATTATTCCTCTAAAGGTTGTGCTGCTTCGCTCAATGCGGCTCCAGTCTATTTCCATTTTTCGAAGGGTTTCCTCGTAAATGAGGTTCAATCCGCTGCCGCCATCCATGAGTACCTTGGTAAGACGAAAGTCGTCCACTATTGGACTGAGGACCAATGCGGCTGGTGCTCGGGCAATTCGGAATTTAGGTTCGCCGCTGGCTTTGAAGGTGATAGCCGTGTCACTCCATGGATTTGTTGTTGCTACTTGGTAGACTTCAGCGAGGCTGCGGATTGTCCGTTTCCGCATATTATTTGATGCGAAAGTCTCGAAGACTGTTGACACCGTACTGGTACTGTTGGAGTGGTTCTCTGGGGCTAGAAGCTCTTCGCCACTTTTGGCCACCTGCCGCAGTATCCAACGTGCTCATAGGCTATGTGTTGGAGTGGCGCCCTCTGTACTGTGAATTTTACAGGGTCCGCTGAGCCATCCCTCCAGTACGGTTCCGTGCCCTTTATGGGCTTTTTGCTTTTTGGTTTTTGTACCAGGTGCCCGAGCTTGATGCACCATTTTGTTTCGGACTAGGGTTGTATTCGGAGCCGGATTGTCCCAAAACTTAGTTTCGGTTTTCCAGAAACTCTCCATCGCACAAGATTTTCGCATTATGGATGCGGTGTCGGCGGCGTGTAGTTTCACGACGACTTATGGCGTTCAAGATTCCCTTGTCCGTGCAATTATTGCAGAAAATTGAAATTGCGTTTTCCTCACGGCAGTCCTTTATCCTGTCCATAACCAGGAGGAATCTGGCCCAGTAATGATGTACTAGTTCAGCGGGCTCTTGCCGGATTTGAGATAGATCACATATGTTTGGGTAGGTGGGTGGAATTGAGTCCGGAACCCTGCCCATCTTGAGGCTCAAGGGCCGAAAAGTTTCCGAATTTGGAAGCTTGGATTGTTGGACGTTGTCCGACGAGTCTGGTCCGCTGCCTGACTTTAGGTTCAGTACTTGATCGACGTCCGTCCCTCCGCGGGAATCCTGCATGGAGGGATCAGGAGTCCGGACATAACTAGTTTTTAATACGGAAGAAGAGTCGCCGCGTTGTTCATCTACCACCGCAACGCGGTGGGTAACCTGGGGAGAGTTAATCTCTCTCAGATCGGTTTTAAGCCCAATCTGATTGTAGTCTGTAGCGACTCCCAGGGCGGTGATGCGATCCAAGAGCTCGTTTACGGAAGAAAGCTCCATTGGATCCAGCTGCTCGGCGAATTCCGAGTTGACGTGAAGATTGCTTTTGATGACCCGAGAGGTCATCGTCGAAGCGGCGGCTGTCGGTGTCAAAACCGGCAGATCTCGGGTAGGGGGTCCCGAACTGTGCGTCAAGGCGGATGGTAACAGGAGACGAGGGACACGATGTTTTACCTGTGTGGGCCCTCTCGATGGAGGTAAAACCCTCACGCCCTGCTTGATTAATATTGATGATATGGGTAGTACAAGAGTGGATCTACCACGAGATCAAGGAGGCTAAACCTAAAGCTAGCCTATGGTATGATTGTTGTAATGTATGTTGTGTCCTACGGACTAAAGCCCTCTGCTTTATATAGACACCGGAGGAGGCTAGGGTTACACAGAGTCGGTTACAATGGTAGGAGATCTACATATCCAGATTGCCAAGCTTGCCTTCCACGGCAAGGAAAGTCCCATCCCGACACGGACGGAGTCTTCAATCTTGTATCTTCGTAGTCTTGGAGTCCGCGGACGATGATAGTCTGGCTGTCCGGACACCCCTAGTCCAGACTCCTCAAGAGCTCCTCGAACCAAGCTTCAATGACGATAAGTCCGCGCGCATAATGTTCGGCATTGCAAGGCGGGTTCCTCCCTTGAATAATCCGAGAAGATCATGAACACCGGGATAGTGTCGGCTCGCAAAATAAATTCCACATTCCACCGAGAGAGAATAAAATGTACACCAAGGTAATCTGGCCGACGTATTATGCGGCGTGACATCACACCGCTACCAAGCCTCTGCTTGAATCGTTTTTACTATACCACCTCAAAGACGCTTAGCTAAGCGGTTTTTGGCACATCTTGTCGGGCAGAGATCGTGTTCCCCTTATTCCGGGATTCTCATCAATACGTGCATGGGTAACCCAACCGTGCCCGTCGCCACGCCTCCTCTATCGAAGGTGAATCCCGAACAGTCACGGAGACGACTCTTGGTATTTTTCCCCTTTATAAGAGGACCAAGGTTCGTTCTTTTTCTTCAATCTCGCATCGAATCTACTCCTCGCTCCCAGTTCCAACACCCAGAGCCTCGGATTCGAGCGCTTTGGATTCTCAACCATGTCCGGCTCCGACCTCCAGGGTCGGTGGATGCCCTCCCCCGTCACGGAGGAGGATGTGTTAAAGCTGCGTGAGGCCAAGCACCTGTCCTACGAGATTTCGCACAGGTTGCCCGCCCAAGGGCAGGCCGTGCCCGCCCCCGAGCCCGGTGAGTACATTGTCTTCGTATCCCACCTCCATCGGGGTTTAGGCTTCCCGACGGACCCCTTCATGAGAGGGCTTATGTTCTACTACGGGCTGGATTTTCACGACTTGGCTCCGGAGTCCATCCTCCATATCTCCGCATTCATTATCGTCTGCGAAGCCTTCCTCGCGTCATTTCCCCACTTCAGCCTGTGGGTGAAGACCTTTAACGTGGAGCCAAGATGATCGGGGCGCTAAGCGGAGTCTTGCGGGCGCTATAAGCGTAAGGGCCGATGCCCGGGCCCGAGGGTTCCTTCCAAGAGGAGCTCGGACTATGGCAGCAGGAGTGGTTCTATATCACCGCCCGAAGGGCAGCGAAGCCGCCGCCTTCATTCCGCCTGGGACCTCCACGCCGACTGATGTCGTGGGTCAACCAAGGGCTCAATTGGGGACCGTTCGAAGACGTGCCCTCATTGCAGGGCCGGATTCGAGACCTCCAGGCGAGGGAGATCAGTCTGGTCGTGGTGATGCAGGTTATGCTAATCCGGCGTCTTCTGCCCTACAAACGCCATCCTCTCCGTCTATGGGAGTTCAACCCGGAGGGACCTCGAATTCTCCAACACTTCATGGGTGCGACACCCGTGGAGATGTACAAGTTGTTCTTGGGACCGCAGGTAGCGTGCCCGGAATTGACCGAGGACGCAGGCCTAAGCCGCAATCGCCCGGATACTCAGGTAAATAGCTCAGAATCCGGACGTTCTGTTTATCTGCTTTTCTAGAGTTCGCCTCCTAACCCATTACTCTTCACAGGAGTGGGTGGCGCGATCGAAGCTGATAAGGTGTCCGGCTCCCCTCCCAGAGACCGCACTGGGGCCCGTGCTAGTCGAGAATAAAGAGGTCGCGCCAGAGAAGGGCGCGATGGGGGAAAATAGAGGAGCTATTATTTCGCCCAAAGGCGCTCAAGAGGGGGGAATCAAAACCCCGCCTTCGGGGAGAAGAGGACCGCCCAAGCTCCGGAGGCCAAAGCCCTAAACAGGGAAGAGATCTTCACTGGTCCGGCGTCCGGGAGAACCCAGACGCATAATTGTCGCTAAAGGATCGACCTCCAAAGAAGCCGTGAGTAGGAAAAGGAGAGTTCATTAGTTAAGAAAATACCTTCATTTGTGCTTCTGTGGGTAACCGAAATTTCTATCTTGCAGTTCGGATTTGCAGCCTTCTCAGATGAGTTCGTCTTCGGGGGACCTTCTTCCAGAGATGATGGAGAGCGAGACGCCTCCGTCTGCTATGCCGTCAGATAGGGCAGGCGAGCCTGAAGTATCGTCACAGAGGGTATCCCTGAGTCCGGAGGGGCCGGAGAGTTCGGCGCCCACTAGTATCCGGCCGGGAGAACTGAAGAATCTGCTTGAGAGGGCGTCCATCTCAGAAGATCACCGTGCTTTGATGCGTATGGTGATTGGAAGGATTTCGTCCGCCGAGAGCGGAATACACAACGCCGCTACAAGTTTGCCGGCGGGATTTGAGGTACGCAAGAACAACACAACCCCTTTTTTTGATAGTTTTGCACATAAAAGTGCGCCCTGTATAAATAGTAGCCCCTGAGACTTGGTAGGTTGTCGAAAGCGACAGCGTGCCGAGGATCAAAATCGCAAGTAATCAATGTCGCCGTTCCTATGCAGGTGGCGGATAGTCCGAGGGCTAGCCGGACTAGTGGAGTTGCCGAGTTAATACGGCAACTTGACGTGGCGGATGCGGACATCGCACTTGTCAACCGGCGACTTGACGAGTCGCAAGGTAAATGAGTTCTCCACAGTCGCTTTATTAAGGGGGTCAAAACCCTCCTCTAATAAACTATATGCTCTGATACAGACGGTGTTGCTGCTGTGGAGAGCCTTCGGGCCGAACTTGCTCAAGCTAAGGAGCAAGCCCGAAGGAGTGACGCGGCTGCCTCGAGGGCGGCCGAGGAGTTGAAAGCCGAAAAGGCTGCACACTGCCTAAGAAGAGAAGAGATGGTCGGATTGGCCTTGAAATTAAAAGATGCTGCCGACCGCAATGAGGCTCTTGAAAAGGAGCGCTTATTGGAGCGGGAAGACCTGGGGAAGGCCACCGCCGAGGCCAAGGATGCCCGTTCTGCAATGCGGGCTATGAAGGAGGAGCTGCGCCAGGCCGGAGATATTGTGGCTGGCAAGCCTTTTCTGCTGCGTCGCTGGTTTACGGATCAAAAGTATGCTCAACTTGGCCAGCTGTGGGGTCCGGAGGATCCGTATATGGACTTAGCGGCAAGTGCGGCTGATGCCGTTGAGCACTTCCGGAGCCAGAAGGATCACAAGACGGAAGAGCTATTTTGGTCTCAATTCCATAGTCTGGATAGTTCACTTCCGTTGACCGATCGGTTGGCCGAATGGGCCGAGCTAAATAGATTGTCCGGACTTGCCATGACTGACATCGTGGCTCATGTCTGGCCAGAGAGGCCCAAGGCGACGAGCTATTTCGGCTTATTGCAGCAATTTCTTGGAGCGGTGCCACATATCAAGGAGATGAAGCGGTCGGCCTGCATCGAAGGTGCACGGATGGCTCTTGCCCGTGTGAAGACACATTGGACAGAGATGGATGCCGTCGCTATTGCCACCCAGGGTTCGGATGAAAGCCGGCTACCCGCCGAGCACTATTTCGGGGAAGTTATGCGTGGTGCTCGTGTAATAGAGTCGTAGTGCTCAAAAAATGTCACGTTCAAATGAACGTTTTAGCTTGTAAAACAATGATTATGCTATAACTGTTTTTTATACTTGTGCGTCCCAAGTAGTAAAATTTCTCCTATGCGGCCGTTTACGATACATTTGTATAACTTTGAAAGATTGCAGTCTTGACTTCAGCCCCCACGCACAAGGTGCGGGGTGTTCGCAAAATAGCGCGTTTTCACACTTCATCCGACGTCTCGGTCCTGTTAATGAGGTGGTAGCGTAGCGAACGAGGCAATCCGGACTATAATGCTTTATCACTTTCACTTAGCCAGTGGAGTTCGAGGGTGGGGCTACAATATAGCCCCTTGGGGCACCGCACTTCTCCGAGTTCGGGGCGCGTGTGTGCCTGACCAGGAAACGGTCCTTCGTCAAGGCGGGGAATTCTAAACATTCCGGTAGTCGATCGAGTGGTTGACCAGTCTCTCGCCATATCATGACAGTCAGTTTTCGGCTTTCTCTACTGAGGTGCTCGCCTAGCCGAACTGGGGCACAATCGCAGTAGTTCTCTTGGTGCCGTGTTAGCCGATGATACGGAACGTAAGGCAGCAAAACACAGCAGCCGGGCAAACCCAACATTTGACCAAAGACATGATTCGGAGCTGATGCATATAATGCCTAACTCGAGACGCCGAACACTCCCTAAGGTGTTCGGTCTTTATAATAATGGGCTGAACAATGCCCTAAGCCCCTAGTGTCCGTGCACGGCATGGTCCTCTCGACGCGCCGATGCCAAAACGCGAGCTCTGCTTTGGTTATAGGAAGGAACCAAGGAAGAATAACAACAAGAGACGTAAAAAAGGTTTACGTGGTCTTAATCAAAAGAATCCTCGCAACGGGTCCCTACTACACGTCTGCGCCTGTGTCTCCATTGTGCCGTTATCCTGGACGGGTGTGCACGTTGTTCATCTGTAACAAGAGAGCAACTTTAGTTTGAAAACAACTCGTGCGAAAAAGGTATATGTGAAAGAAGAAATATAAATAAGTAAAGCGGGGTTTGTATGAACCCGCGGTTGTTTGTGCGCGGAGCCCCTTGTGAAGGGGTGTGCGGCTAGGGAGCCCTAGCCTGCTGATGCCGGACTCGTTTATTCGTGTCTGGGGCCTTTAAGTGACCCTCGCACTGAAATGATGCCTCGTGGACCGGGCATCTTGAGTGTAAGAGACGCGTAATGCGGTATGGCGTTGAAACGGACAAAAGCCTTTCGTCCCAAGAGTGTTTGATATCCACTTTTAAATGGGACGATATGAAAGATTAGCTTTTCGCGCCGAAAGTTGTTCGGTGATCCGAACACAACTTCTAGTAATAGGGAGCCTGTGCACTTGGCGTAAGGGCCTGGCGTCACTCCTTTAAAGGAAGTGCGGCTGTGTCGAATTTTAGTAGGGTCTATCCCCAACTTGCGGATTGTATTTGAATACAGCAGGTTTAGGTCGCTGCCACCGTCCATCAGGACTTTAGTAAATTGTAGTCCGTTGATTATGGGATCCAATATCAGCGCAGTCCGTCCTGTGTTTTGAACGCTTCTGGAATAATCCAGGTGGTCGAAAGTGATTGGTTGTGATATCCAATTTCTATGGTCTGCTATGTTGGACCGTGCGAGGCTCTTTTTAGAAGGTGCCGCACTATTTTTCTGTATTATCACGTGAAGTGAGTTTACTACTTTGACCTCTTGTGGGAAAGTCTTTTGCTTTCCGGTGCTCTGCTGGTGGGGTTTATCGTCTTCGCTTGACGCGTCGAGCCCCTTGTGTTCGGCGTTTAGTCGGCCAGACTGTTTGAAAACCCAACAATCTCGATGGGTATGGTTTGCAGGCCTTTCGGGGGTACTGTGGATTTGACATATCCGACCCAAAATCTTATTTAAGTTGGACAACTCATCACTGTCATCCTTAAGAGGCGGTGTTTTGTTGTTTGCCCGCGAGCTTTTGAATCCGGCGTTGACTGCCGTGCTCTTTGGGCTTTTCTCTTTATTCCGGCGCTGCTCTTTTCTGCCCCGTGATTTTCCGTTTCCATCTCTTATCTCAGATGTACTTGGGTCGCTGATGCTGCATCTTGCTAGCCAGCTATCCTCTCCCGCACATAAGCGGGTCATGAGGCTTGTTAGCACGGACATTGTCCTCGGTTTCTCTTGGCCGAGATGTCTGGCAAGCCATACGTCTCGGACATTGTGTTTAAAAGCTGCTAGGGCTTCGGCGTCCGGACAGTCGACTATTTGGTTCTTTTTGGTGAGGAACCTGTTCCATTTTGTGCCGACTCTCGGGCTATTGAGTTATATGACTTAGATCATCTGCATCCGGAGGGCGGACATAAGTCCCTTGAAAATTTGCTCTAAACGCATCCTCGAGCTCCTCCCAACTTCCCATAGTGTTTTCTGGGAGGCTTTTAAGCCAATGACAGGCTGGCCCTTTGAGCTTGAGGGGTAGGTATTTTATGGCGTGGAGATCATCTCCTCTGGCCATGTGTATATGTAGTATATAATCTTCTATCCAGACTCCAGGGTCTGTTGTTCCATCGTAGGCCTCTATGTTTATTGGTTTAAATCCTGTTGGGAATTCATGGTCCAGCACCTCATTGGTGAAACATAGTGGGTGTGCAGCGCCCCTGTATTTGGGTGTGCCACTATCTTCGGACACTTGACGTGTTGCATTGCTTCCTAGGGCCTTCTTCTTTGGCCCGTAAATGGACCTGGCTCGGCCATCTGTCCTTCCAGGTTCATTAGTTGGTTTATGTGCGGCGCCGCTTTCACAATTTGTCCTGTCATCCGGCCGTCTATCCAACCAGGCAGCCTCTTTATTTTTTTGACTATGGGGGCTCTGTGGCTTCCTCGTCGAATTCTGGTAGCAGCTTGCGCTTCGGGTAGCTCTTTGATTGGTGGCCATTGCCGTATTTATCCGCGGTTTTGAGCACTTTGCTCCACCTCATCCTGAGTGTGTCTTCCGCTGCTTTGAGCTTCCGCTTTTCCTTCTTCAAGCTTCTTGCAGTGTTGACGAGTCTTTTCCGAAGGATTTTACTCTCCGGCGGCGTGTCCGGCATAAGATCGTCCGGACTGTCGTTTTCGCCGGGCTTAGACTGATTATCTGACTCATCCTGTTCGGACGGTTGCTTATCTGCATGTTCGTCGTCCACTTGTGTGCCCTGCTGTATTGCGGGGTCATTAGGAGCATTGTTGTTGTCGAGGCGGGACTTAGGGCGGCGTTTGCGCCGCCGTTTTGGTTGTTTGTCGTCGGGGTTATCTTCTGCCGCGGCCCGTTGGTCCTCGTTATCGCTCTCTTTTGGGGTATCCACCATATATATGTCATATGACGAGGTGGTCCTTCCGTGCCCTGTAGGCGCTGGTTCTTGTTCGTTTCCGGCATCGTCGTCTATTCCGTCGATGTTTTCGGAGTCATAGTCTAGCCTGTCGGTTAGATAAATCGTCGACAGTGGCTACAAAGTGGGTGGTGGGTGGGATCTGAATTTCTTCGTCGTCCGTATCCCAACCATCCTGGCCATAGTCCGACCAGGACTCTCCCGATAACGAGAGATGCTTTAGCGAGTTGAGGATGTCGCCAAAGAGCGAGTATTGGAAGATGTCCGCGGTGGTGAATTCCATAACCGGCGCCCAATCTGATTCGATTGGCAGGGGCGTGGGAGGTCCGGAGTCCGGCAAGGAGTCCGGCACCTCAGAATCACGAGTTTCGCGAGGGACAAGATTAGCGTTCGGCTCCATCGCCATGGAAGTTGAAGCCCCCGAGGCGGTGTCCATCCACCGATCCTCAATCTGGGCGATCGGCTCTGGACTAAAGGCCGAAGCGGATTCGTGTGCGGCCACCAAGGCACTGTTCGGCGGCAGAGCTATATCATGCCCATCGTAACAGTGTGGCGCGCTTGGCTGTGGCTTGAGCCCGTCGAAGATCAAGTCTCCGCGGCCATCGGTCGTGAAGTTTAGACTTCCGAATCTGACCTGATGGCCAGGGGCGTAGCTTTCGATCTACTCCAGATGGCCAAGCGAATTAGCCCGTAGTGTGAAGCCGCCGAATACGAAGATCTGTCCGGGAAGAAAAGTCTCACCCTGGACAGCGTTGTTGGTTGAAGATGCCATCGAGCCTATCGGTGACGACACAGAGGAACTCTCAATGAAAGCACCAATGTCGGTGTCAAAACCGGCGGATCTCGGGTAGGGGGTCCCGAACTGTGCGTCTAGACGGATGGTAACTGGAGACGAGGGACACGATGTTTTACCCAGGTTCGGGCCTTCTCGATGGAGGTAAAACCCTACGTCCTGCTTGATTAATATTGATGATATGGGTAGTACAAGAGTGGATCTACCACGAGATCAAGGAGGCTAAACCCTAAAGCTAGCCTATGGTATGATTGTTGTAATGTATGTTGTGTCCTACGGACTAAAGCCCTCCGGTTTATATAGACACCGGAGGAGGCTAGGGTTACACAGAGTCGGTTACAATGGTAGGAGATCTACATATCCGTATTGCCAAGCTTGCCTTCCACGCCAAGGAAAGTCCCATCCGGACACGGGACGGAGTCTTCAATCTTGTATCTTCGTAGTCTTGGAGTCCGGCGGATGATGATAGTCCGGCTGTCCGGACACCCCCTAGTCCAGGACTCCCTTAGCGGCCGAATAGGCGGTCATGAGAAAACCACCTAGCCAGATAGTTTGGCCGGCGGCCAAAGCTCCTTTGGCGATGGTATCGTCTTTTAAGACGGGAAGAGGCATCCTTCCTGATCGTGACGGCACAGAGGAACTCTCAACGAAAGCACCAATGTCGGTGTCAAAACCGGCGGATCTCGGGTAGGGGGTCCCGAACTATGCGTCTAGGCGGATTGTAACAGAGACAAGGGACACGATGTTTTTACCTGTGTTGGGCCCTCTCGATGGAGGTAAAACCCTACTCCTGCTTGATTGATATTGATGATATGGGTAGTACAAGAGTGGATCTACCACGAGATCAAGGAGGCTAAACCCTAGAAGCTAGCCTATGGTATGATTGTTGTAATGGTTGTTGTCCTACGGACTAAAACCCTCCGGTTTATATAGACACTGGAGAGGGCTAGGGTTACACAGAGTCGGTTACAATGGTAGGAGATCTACATATCCGTATTGCCAAGCTCTTGCCTTCCACGCCAAGGAATGTCCCGTCCGGACACGGGACGAAGTCTTCAATCTTCTATCTTCATAGTCTTGGAGTCCGGCCGATGATGATAGTTCGGCTATCCGGACACCCCCTAGTCTAGGACTCCCTCAATGGGCTTCCTCAAAAGTGCCCTAGGTCTTCATGAGCAAGCAAGTTGGATGCACCCCACTTAGTTCCTTTTATTGAGCGTTCATATATTTATAGCTCTAGTGCATCCGTTGCATGGTAATCCCTACTCAATCACATTGATATCTATTAATGGGCATCTCCATAGCCCGTTGATACGCCTAGTTGATGTGAGACTATCTTCTCCTTTTTATCTTCTCCACAACCACCCTTCTATTCGACATATAGTGCTATGTCCATGGCTCACGCTCATGTATTGCGTGAAAGTCGAAAAAGTTTGAGATTATTAAAGTATGAAACAATTGCTTGCCTTGTCATCGGGGTTGTGCATGATTAAATACTTTGTGTGATGAAGATAGAGCATAGCCAGACTATATGATTTTGTAGGGATAACTTTCTTTAGCCATGTTATTTTGAGAAGACATGATTACTTTGATTAGTATGCTTGAAGTATTACTATTTCTTATGTCAATATGAACTTTTATTTTGTATTCATTTGGATCTGAACATTCATGCCACAATAAAGAAAATCACATTATGAATTATGCTAGGTAGCATTCCACATCAAAAAATTCTTTTTTATCATTTACCTACTCAAGGATGAGCAGGAATTATGCTTGGGGATGCTTGATACGTCTCCAACGTATCTATAATTTTTGATTGTTCCATGCTATTATATTACCCCTTTTGGATGTTTACGGGCTTTATTTTACACATTTATATCATTTTTGGGACTAACCTACTAACTGGAGGCCCAACCCATATTGCTGTTTTTTTTTGCCTATTTCAGTATTTCAAAGAAAAGGAATATCAAACGGAGTCCAAACAGAATGAAACCTTCGGGAGCATTATTTTTGGAACAAATCTGATCGGGAGAGCCTGGAGTGCAAGTCAAGAAAGCTCCAAGGGCCCCACGACATAGGAGGTCCCCCCCCTAGGGCGCGCCCCTTGTCTCGTGGGCCCCTCAGGCATCCACCGACGTACTTCTTCCTCCTATATATACCTACGTACCGCGAAAACATCCAGGAGCACCACGAAACACAATTTCCACCACCGTAACCTTCTGTATCCGCGAGATCCCATCTTGGAGCCCTTGCCGGCACTCTGTCGAAGGGGGAAGCAACCGCGGAGGGCCTCTACATCAACATCCTTGCCCCTCCGATGAGTTGTGAGTAGTTTACCACAGACCTACGGGTCCATAGTTATTAGCTAGATGGCTTCTTCTCTCTTTTTGGATCTCAATACAATGTTCTCCCCCTCTCTTGTGGAGATCTATTCGATGTAATCTCTTTTTGCGGTGTGTTTGTCGAGATCAGATGAATTGTGGGTTTATGATCAAGTTTATCTATGAATAATACTTGAATCTTCTCTGAATTCTTTTATGTATGATTGAGTTATCTTTGCAAGTCTCTTCGAATTATCAGTTTGGTTTGGCCTACTAGATTGATCTTTCTTGCCATGGGAGAAGTGCTTAGCTTTGGGTTCAATCTTGCGTTGTTCTTACCCAGTAACAGAAAGGATTGCAAGACACGTATTGTATTATTGCCATCGAGGATAACAAGATGGGGTTTATATCATATTGCATGTGTTTATCCCTCTACATAATGTCATCTTGCTTAATGTGTTGCTCTGTTCTGATGAACTTAATACACTAGATGCAGGCAGGAGTCGGCCGATGTGTGGAGTAATAGTAGTAGATGCAGGCAGGAGTCGGTCTACTGAGTTATGGATGTGATGCCTATATATATGATCATGCCTACATAATCTCATAATTATGCGCTTTTCTATCAATTGCTCGACAGTAATTTGTTCACCCACCGTAATACTTATGCTATCTTGAGAGAAGCCTCTAGTGAAACCTATGGCCCCGGGGTCTATCTCTTATCATATTTGCTTTCAATCTACTTTATTTGCATCTTTACTTTTTGCATCTGTATTATAAAATACCAAAAACATATTTATCTTATCGTACTATCTTTATTAGATCTCACTTTCGCAAGTGGCCGTGAAGGGATTGACAACCCCTTTATTGCGTTGGTTGCGAGTTCTCAGTTTGTTTGTGTAGGTGCGTGGGACTTTTGAGGAGCCTCCTACTGGATTGATACCTTGGTTCTCAAAACTGAGGGAAATACTTACGCTACACTTTGCTGCATCACCCTCTCCTCTTCGAGGAAAACCAACTCAAGCTCAAGACGTAGCACGGTGTGTGGCTGACATCGCCGCAGAATAACAGGGGGTGTGGGTGAGTAGAGGGATGGCCTGGCCAGTGATGGGAGTAGTATGGGGGCGGTGAGGCCTTCACGGCAGCAAAGCCGGCCACGGGAGACAGGAGCAGGTGGCATGACCGGTGCTGCTTTGGACGGCTGGAGCAAGTAGACCAAAGGTTGAAGAAGCACCATGGCCGTTGGATGGACATCATACGGTCACTGGGGTATTGACTAAGTTGACAAAGCCCTCCGTCCCCGTCAACTTAGTAGGCCCACAAGTCAGCCACCCACTATGGTGGGTCCCAGCTAGCAGGGGGTATTCATTTTTTTGTGCGTAATAAGGAGACACTTCCTTGCGTGCGAAGATATAGCTGGTGGGTCCGACCTATCAGCAGGGGGAACGTTTTTTCGTAAAATACAAAGGCCCTTCTGGTGGGTCCAAGATGTCAGATGGAGGAATCATTATTTTGCACGTAATAAGGAGGCATTTCCTTGTGTGCGGCCGTGGACCCAGCTGTCAGCCTCTCCACGTACAGTCCACGACCGATGGAAGTCGTTCCATGACCACGTTGACCATGCCGCGCCGAGAGCACTAGGGTGGTGGACGACGGCGAGGCCTAGGAAGGGGACGACGCGGAGCCGGGGAAGACGTGGCAGTGGATGCCCACGCGGACAGGAGTACGAGGGCTCACTGGTTCGGCTGCGGTGTAAGGCTGCCATCACCGCAGGGCCTGGCTAGCGGTGGGAGTAGTAGGGGGCGGTGAGGCCTCAACGGCAGCACAACCAGCCACTGGAGGCAGGAGCAGGCGGTCTTGCTGGCGCTTGTTTGGGCGGCTGGTGCAAGAAGAGCAGCACTTGAAGAAGCAGCAGGACCGTTCGATTCAAATCCAACGGTTACTGCTGCTACAATCGTTTGTTGACTAAGTTGACAAGCCCTGCGTATGCGTCAACTTAGTAGGCCCATAGGTCAGCCTCCCAACCGGTGCGCCCCAGATGTCAGTGGGAGGAATTGATATGTCTCCAACGTATCTATAATTTTTAATTGTTTCATGCTATTATATTACCCCTTTTGGATGTTTATGGGCTTTATTTTACACATTTATATCATTTTTTGGGACTAACCTACTAACCGGAGGCCCAACTGTATTCTGTTTTTTGCCTATTTGATATTTGAAGAAAAGGAATATGAAACGGAGTCCAAACGGAATGAAACCTTCGGGAGCGTGATTTTTGGAACGAACGTGATCTAGAGGACTTAGAGTGCAAGTCAAGAAGCAGCCGAGGCGGCCATGAGAGGGTAGGGCGCCCACCCCCCCCCCTATAGTGCGTGCCCCCTATCTCGTGGGCCCCTCGGGCGGCCGCCGACGTACTTCTTCCTCCTATATAATCCTACGTACCCCGAAAACATCCAGGGAGCCAACAAAACACAATTTCCACCGCTGTAACCTTTTGTATCCGCGAGATCCCATCTTGGAGCCTCCGCCGGTGCTCCGACGAAGGGGGAACCGACCATGGAGGGCTTCTACATCAACACCATAGCCCCTCCGATGAGTTGTGAGTAGTTTACCACAGACCTCCGAGTCCATAGTTATTAGCTAGATGGCTTCTTCTCTCTTTTTGGATCTCAATACAATGTTCTCCCCCTCTCTTGTGGAGATCTATTTGATGTAAACTCTTTTTGCGGTGTGTTTGTCGAGATCCGATGAATTGTGGGTTTATGATCAAGTTTATCTATGAGAAATATTTGAATCTCCTCTGAATTTTTTTATGTATGATTGAGTTATCTTTGCAAGTCTCTTCGAATTATCAGTTTGGTTTGGCCTACTAGATTGATCTTTCTTGCCATGGGAGAAGTGCTTAGCTTTGGGTTCAATCTTGCGGTGTCCTTACCCAATGATGTAAAGGGTTGCAAAGCGCGTATTATATTGTTGCCATCGAGGATAAAAGATGGGGTTTATATCATATTGCATGAATTTATCCCTCTACATCATGTCATCTTGCTTAGGCGTTACTCTGTTCTTATGAACTTAATACTCAAGATGCAGGGAGTCGGTCGATGTGTGGAGTAATAGTAGTAGATGCAGGAGTCGATCTACTTGTTGCGGACGTGATGCCTATATACATGATCATGCCTAGATAATCTCATAATTATTCGCTTTTCTATCGATTTGCTCGTGAGAATTTGTTCACCCACCGTAATACTTATGCTATCTTGAGAGAAGCCTCTAGTGAAACCTATGGCCCCCGGGTCTATCTCTTATCATATTTGCTTCCAATCTACTTTATTTGCATCTTTACTTTTTGCATCTATATTATAAAATACCAAAAATATATTTATCTTATCATACTATCTCTATTAGATCTCACTTTCGCAAGTGGCCGTGAAGGGATTGACAACCCCTTTATTGCGTTGGTTGCGAGTACTTTGTTTGTTTGTGTGGGTGCGTGGGACTTTTGAGGAGCCTCCTACTGGATTGATACCTTGGTTCTTAAAAACTGAGGGAAATACTTACGCTACTATTGCTGCATCACCCTTTCCTCTTCAAGGAAAACCAACGCAAGCTCAAGACGTAGCAGGAATCATTTTTTTCACGTAATAAGGAGGCAGTTGATTGCTTGTGGCCAGGCTAGCGAAGGGAGTAGGGTGGGCCGGGTAAGCCTGCGCGGCATCACAACGGGCCACAAGAGGAGGGAGCAGGCAGTCCTGCCGGCGCTAGTTTAGGCAGCTGGAGCAAGAAGATCAGAGATTGAAGAAGCACGTCGGTCGTTGGATGGACATCCAACAGTCACTGCTGCTAGAATCGTGTGTTGACTGACAAAGCCTTGCATCAACAAGTCAGCCTCGAAATCTGTGGCGTGTACAGCCCATTTGCTATTATTTTTATAATTTTTACACATTTTCTAATTCATATGGAAATTATTGCAGCCCGTTTTCCATTTTTAGAACTGCTGCCCATTTTCTGGTCAGTACCAGGGTTAAAAAATTAACTAAATATGTGCGAAATTTTGAAAATTCGCAAATTTTGGCCGGGGAACAAAATATTCTTAATCCAAAAATTAGTAGCCATACTAAAACAAATTTAAAAATAAATTAGTACTATGTCATGTTAAATCCAATGAAACACTATAAAATATCAGTGAAGAACAAAAACAAAAAAAGAAACTAATATCCCATTTGCTATAATTTTTTTGGAATTTTCAACCCCTTTGATATTACTTTTAACAGACACTGACCATACTCTTTGGCCAGGCCGGAATGCATCCCTCCTCGTCTTGAAAGATTTGCAGCCCGGTAAGTCGAAGAAAACAAATAGGCCTAGCTTGGTGCTACGTCTTGAGCTTGCGTTGGTTTTCCTCGAAGAGGAGAGGGTGATGCAGCAATAGTAGCGTAAGTATTTCCCTCAGTATTTGAGAACCAAGGTATCAATCCAGTAGGAGGCTCCTCAAAACTCCCACGCACCTACACAAACAAACTGAGAACTCGCAACCAACGCGATAAAAGGGGTTGTCAATCCCTTCACAGCCACTTGCAAAAGTGAGATCTAATAAAGATAGTAAGATAAGATAAATCTATTTTTGGTATTTTATAATATAGATGCAAAAAGTAAAGATGCAAATAAAAGTAGATTGGAAGCAAATATGATAAGAGATAGACCCTGGGCCATAGGTTTCACTAGTGGCTTCTCTCAAGATAGCATAAGTATTACGGTGGGTGAACAAATTACTGTCGAGCAATGGATAGAAAAGTGAATAATTATGAGATTATCTAGGCATGATCATGTGTATAGGCATCACGTCCGCAACAACTAGACCGACTCCTGCCTGCATCTAGAGTATTAAGTTCATAAGAACAGAGTAACGCATTAAGCAAGATGACATGATGTAGAGGGATAAACTCAAGGAATATGATATAAACCCATCTTGTTATCCTCGATGGCAACAATACAATACCTGCCTTGCAACCCTTTCTGTCACTGGGTAAGGACACCGCAAGATTGAACCCAAAGCTAAGCACTTCTCCCATGGCAAGAGAGATCAATCTAGTAGGCCAAACCAAACTGATAATTCGAAGAGACTTGCAAAGATAACCCAATCATACATAAAAGAATTCAGAGAAGATTCAAATATTATTCATAGATAAACTTGATCATAAACCCACAATTCATCAGATCTCGACAAACACACCACAAAAAGAGTTTACATCGAATAGATCTCCATAAGAAAGGGGGAGAACATTGTATTGAGATCCAAAAGGGAGAAGAAGCCATCTAGATAATAACTATGGACCCATAGGTCTGTGGTAAACTACTCACAACTCATCGGAGGGGCAACGATGTTGATGTAGAAGCCCTCCATGGTCGATTCCCCCTCTGGCAGAACGCCAGCGAAGGCTCCAAGATGGGATCTCGCGGATACAGAAGGTTCGGTGGTGGAAATTGTGTTTCATCTGCCCCCTGGATGTTTTCGGGGTACATAGGTATATATAGGAGGAAGAAGTACGTCGGCGGATGCCCGAGGGGCCCACGAGACAGGCGGGCGCGCCCTCCTATCTCGTGGGAGCCTCGACTACTTCTTGACTTGCACTCCAAGTCCTCTGGATCACGTTCGTTCCAAAAATCACGCTCTGGAAGGTTTCATTCCGTTTGGACTCCGTTTGATATTCCTTTTCTTCGAAATACTGAAATAGGCAAAAAAAACAGCAATACGGGCTGGGCCTCCGGTTAGTAGGTTAGTCCCAAAAATGATATAAATGTGTAAAATAAAGCCCATAAACATCTAAAAGGGGTAATATAATAGCATGGAACAATCAAAAATTATAGATACATTTGAGACGTATCAAGCATCCCCAAGCTTAATTCCTGCTCGTCCTCAAGTAGGTAAATGATAAAAAAAGAAATTTTTGATGTGGAATGCTACCTAGCATAATTCTAAATGTAATTTTCTTTATTGTGGCATGAATGTTCAGATCCAAATGATTCAAAATAAAAGCTTATAAAACATAAAAATAATAATGCTTCAAAGCATACTAACAAATAATCATGTCCTATCAAAATAGCATAGCCAAAGAAAGATTATCCCTACAAAATCATATAGTTAGGCCATGCCTCATTTTGATTACACAAAATACTCCCATCATGCACAACCCCGATGACGAGCCGAGCAATTGTTTCATACTTTTTAACGCGCTTTAGCTTTTTCAACTCTTACGCAATACATGAGCGCAAGCCATGGACATAGCACTATGGTGGTATATGGTGGTGGTTGTGAGGACAAAAAGAGGGAGAAGATAGTCTCACATCAACTAGGCGTATTAACGGGCTATATGGAGATGCCCATTAATAGATATCAATGTGAGTGAGTAGGGATTGCCATGCAATGGATGCACTAGAGCTATAAATATATGAAAGCTCAACAAAAGAAACTAAGTGGGTGTGCATCCAACTTGCTTGCTCACGAAGACCTAGGGCATTTTGAGGAAGCCCATCATTGGAATATACAAGCCAAGTTCTATAATGAAAAATTCCCACTTAGTATATGAAAGTGACAACATAGGAGACTCTCTATCATGAAGATCATGGTGCTACTTTGAAGCACAAGTGTGGAAAAAGAGATAGTAGCATTGTCCCTTCTCTCTTTTTCTCTCATTTTTTTCTTTTCCCTTTTTTTCTTTCTTTTTTTTTCTTTGGCCTTTCTTTTTTTCTTTCTTTTTGGCCTTTCTCCTTTTTTTCTCATTTTTTTTTCTTTTTGTAAAGTCTGAAGTCTCATCCCGACTTGTGGGGAATCATAGCCTTCATCATCCTTTCCCCACTAGGACAATGCTCTAATAATGAAGATCATCACACTTTTATGGATTTACAACTCAAAAATTACAACTCAAAGCTAGAACAAGATATGACTCTATATGAATGCCTCCGGCGGTGTACGAGGATATGCAATGAATCAAGAGAGACATGTATGAAAATTATGAAAGTGGCCTTGCCACAAATACGATGTCAACTACATGATCATGCAAAGAGCAATATGACAATGATGGAACGTGTCATAATAAACGGAACGATGGAAAGTTGCATGGCAATATATCTCGGAATGGCTATGGAAATGCCATGATAGGTAGGTATGGTGGTTGTTTTGAGGAAGGTAAATAAAGGTTTTATGATATCGACGAAAGTTGCGCAGTAATAATAAAGGCTAGCAAAGTGAAAGGATGAGTGTGCATATATCCATGGACTCAAATTAGTCAAAAAGAACTCATATACTTATTGCAAAAGTCTACTTAGCCCTCGAAGCAAAGTACTACTACGCATGCCCCAAGAGGGATAGATTGGTAGGAAAAGACCATCGCTCGTCCCCGACTGCCACTCATAAGGAAGACAATCAAAAGAGCACCTCATGCAACAAATTTGTCACACAACTTTTACCATACGTGCATGCTACGGGACTTGCAAACTTCAACAAAAGTATTTCTCAATTTCATAATTACCCACTAGCATGACCCTAATGTTACTACCTTTATATCTCAAAACAATTATCAAGCATCAGGTTGATCATAGCATCCAATTCTTTTTCTATGATAGTTTTTATTATACCCAACTTGGATGCTCATCATTCTAAGACCAACTTTGTAACCATAGCAAACACCATGCTGTTCTAAAAGACTCTCAAAAAGATATAAGTGAAGCATGAGAGACTAGAAATTTCTTCAAAATTAAGACACCACTGTGCTCTAAAAGATATAAGTGAAGCACTAGAGCAAAAACTATCAAGCTCAAAAGATATAAGTGAAGCACATAGAGTATTCTAGCAAATTCTAATCAAATTGGCTTCTCCCAAAAGGTGTGTACAGCAAGGATGATTGTGGTCAACTAAAAAGCAAAGACTAACATAATACACGACGCTCCAAGCAAAACACATATCATGTAGCGAATAAAAATATAGCTCCAAGTAAAGTTACCAATGAACGAAAGCGAAAGAGGGGATGCCTTCCCAGGGCATGATAACCAACAAGTATAGGGGATCGCAACAGTTTTCGAGGGTAGAGTATTCAACCCAAATTTATTGATTCGACACAAGGGGAGCCAAAGAATATTTTCAAGTATTAGCAGCTGAGTTGTCAATTCAACCACACCTGGAAACTTAGTGTCTGCAGCAAAGTGTTTAGTAGCAAAGTAATATGATAGTGGTGGTAACGGTAACAAAAGTAAAGACAGCAAAAGTAATGTTTTTGGTACTTTGTAGTGATTGTAACAGTAGCAACGGAAAAGTAAATAAGCGTAAACCAGTATATGGAAAACTCGTAGGCACCGGATCAGTGATGGATAATTATGCCAGATGCAGTTCGTCATGTAAAAGTCATAACATAGGGTGACACAGAACTAGCTCCAGTTCATCAATGTAACGTGGGCATGTATTCCGTATATAGTCATACGTGCTTATGGAAAAGAACTTGCATGACATCTTTTGTCCTACCCTCCCGTGGCATCGGGGTCCTATTGGAAACTAAGGGATATTTAGGCCTCCTTTTAATAGAGAACCGGAACAAAGCATTAGCACATAGTGAATACATGAACTCCTCAAACTATGGTCATCACCGGGAGTGGTCCCGATTATTGTCACTTCGGGGTTGCCGGATCATAACACATAGTAGGTGACTATAGACTTGCAAGATAGGATCTAGAACACACATATATTCATGAAAACATAATAGGTTCATATCTGAAATCATGGCACTCGGGCCCTAGTGACAAGCATTAAGCATAGCAAAGTCATAGCAACATCAATCTCAGAACATAATGGATACTAGGGATCAGACCCTAACAAAACTAACTCGATTACATGATAAATCTCATCCAACCCATCACCGTCCAGCAAGCCTACGATGCAATTACTCACGCACGGCGGTGAGCATCATGAAATTGGTGATGGAGGATGGTTGATGATGACGACGGCGACGAATCCCCTCTCCGAGCCGGAACGGACTCGAGATCAGCCTCCCGAGAGAGATTAGGGCTTGGCGGCGGCTCCGTATCGTAAAACATGATTATTTCTTCTCTCTGATTTTTTTCTCCCCGAAAGCCAATATATGGAGTTGGAGTTGGCGTTGGAGGGCCACCAGGGGGCCCATGAGGTAGGGCGGCGCGCTCCCACCCTCGTGGACAGGGTGTGGGCCCCCTGGTCTTCATCTTTGGCGAGGATTTTTTATTATTTATTCTAAGATATTCCGTGGAGTTTCAGGTCATTCTGAGAACTTTTGTTTTTTGCACATAAAACAACACCATGGCAATTCTGCTGAAAACAGCGTCAGTCCGGGTTAGTTCCATTCAAATCATACAAGTTAGAGTCCAAAACAAGGGCAAAAGTGTTTGGAAAAGTAGATACGACGGAGACGTATCAGGGCATCCCCAAGCTTAGGCTCTTGGCTATTCTTGAATATCTTGGGGTGCCTTGGACATCCCCAAGCTTAGGCTCTTGCCACTCCTTATTCCATAGTCCATAAAAGCTTTACCCAAAACTTGAAAAACTTCACAACACAAAACTCAACAGGAAATCTTATAAGCTCTGTTAGTGAAAGAAAACAAAACCACCACATAACGTACTGCAATGAACTCATTCTTTATTTATTTTGGTGTTAAACCTACTGTATTCCAACTTCCTTATGGTTTATAAACTAATTTACTAGCCATAGATGCATTGAAATAAGCAAACGACACACGAAAAACAGAATCTGTCAAAAACAGAATAGTCTATAGTAATCTGTAACTAACGCAAACTTCTAGAACTCTCAAAATCATACCAAAATAGGAAGTCCTGGAAATTTGTTTATTGATCAGCAGCAAAAAGAATCAATGCAAAAGCACGTTTCTATGATTTAACAAAACTAAATTCGTGCGTGCAAAGTTTCTGTTTTTCAGCAGAATCAAATCAACTATCATCATAGGTTATCCTATAGGTTCTACTTGGCACAAACACTAATTAAAAGATAAAAACACATCTAAACAGAAGGTAGATGCAAGATTTATTACTAAACAGGAGCAAAAACAAAAAACATAAAGAAAATTGGGTTGCCTCCCAACTAGCGCTATCGTTTAACGCCCCTATCTAGGCATAAAAGCAAAGATAGATCTAACGAGTGCCCTCTTTGGCACTAAATTCATAAGTAGCCCGCATGATAGATTCATAAGGTAATTTGACTTTCTTTCTTGGAAAGTGCTCCATGCCTTTCTTTAATGGAAATTGGAATCTAATATTCCCTTCCTTCATATCAATAATCGCACCAATCATTCTAAGGAAAGGTCTACCAAGAATAATAGGGCAAGAAAGATTGCAATCTATATCAAGAACTATAAAATCTATGGGCACCAAATTTCTATTTGCAACAATAAGAACATAATTGATTCTTCCCATTGGCTTTTTAATGGTGAATCCGCAAGGTGCAAATTTAACGAGCAATCATTAAGATCATGGAAACCTAGAATATCACATAAAGTTTTCGGAATTGTGGAAACACTAGCACACAAATCATACAAAGCAAAACACTTATAATCTTTAATTCTTATCTTTATAGTAGGTTCCCACTCATCATTAAGTTTTATATGTATAGAAACTTCCAAATTAAGTTTTTCATCATAAGATTGCATCAAGGCATCAACATTATGTTTGGTAAAAGCTTTGTTTTGACTATAAGCATGAGGAGAATTAACAACGGATTGCAACAAGGAAATACAACCTTTTAAAGAACAATTATCATAATCAAATTCCTGGAAATCCGTGATAATAGGTTCAATGTTATTTGAAGTTGTGACCTTTCCAATCTCACTTTTACCAAATTTAGCATCAAGATCTAAAGACTCTGAATTCTTGGGACGCCTTCTATGCAAAGTTGATTCATCATCAGTCCCATAATCATCAGAATTCATATTGCAAAAAATAGATCTAATAGGAGATGCATCAATAACTTTAAGATCTTCATCATTATTTTTATGGAAACTAGAAGAACACGCTTTTATAAAGCTATCTTTTTTAGCACGCAATCTAGCGGTTCTTTCCTTACACTCATCAATGGAAATTCTCATTACTTTGAGAGACTCATCGATATCATGCTTAGGAGGATAAGATCTAAGTTTAAGAGAATCAACATCAAACGAAAGTCTATCAATGTTCCTAGCCAAATCATCAACTTTGAGCAATTTTTCTTCAAGCAAAGCATTAAAATTCTTTTGAGAAATCATAAATTCTTTCACACTATTCACAAAATCAGAGGGCATCTTATTAAAATTACCATAAGAATTATTGTAGGAATTTCCATAATTATTAGAGGAATTACTAGGGAACGGTCTAGCATTAAAGTTTCCTCTATAAGCATTGTTTCCAAAACTATTCCTACCAACAAAACTCACATCCATAGATTCATTATTATTCTCAATCAAAGAAGACAAAGGCATATCATTGGGATCAAGAGGAGTATTTCTAGTAGAAAACAATTTCATAAGTTCATCCATCTTTCCACTCAAAACATTGATTTCTTATATAGCATGCACTTTTTTACTAGAAGATCTTTCGGTGTGCCATTGAGAATAATTAGCCATAATATTATCAAGAAGTTTTGTAGCATCTCCTAACGTGATTTCCATAAACGTGCCTCCCGCGACCGAATCTAAGAGATTTCTAGAAGCAAAGTTCAAACCGGCATTAAAATTTTGTATGATCATCCATAAATTCAAACCATGAGTAGGGCAATTGCGAAGCATCAATTTCATTCTTTCCCAAGATTGGGCAACTTGCTCATGATCAAGTTGTTTAAAATTCATAATATCGTTCCTAAGAGTGGTAATCTTAGCTGGAGGAAAATACTTAGAGATAAAAGCATATTTGCACTTGTTCCAAGAATCAATACTATTTTTAGGCAAAGACGAAAACCAAACTTTAGCATGATCTCTAAGAGAAAATGGAAATAAATTCAATTTGACAATATTGTTATCTGTATCTTTCTTCTTTTGCATATCACACAAATCAACAAAGTTGTTTAGATGAGTAGCGACATCTTCACTAGGAAGGCCGGCGAATTGATCTTTCATAACAAGATTCAGCAAAGCAGTATTGATTTCACAAGACTCAACATCATTAAGAGGAGCAATCGGATGTAACACCCCGGATGTACCTTTCCATATTTGTAACTCCAACTCTTGCCATTTTCGGATATGTGCTATGATATTCCCTCCGTGGTTGGGTTTGGTTTTCGTTTTGCATTTTGTCCATGTCATGCATCTCATATCATGTCATCATGTGCATCTCATTTGCATACGTGTTCGTCTCATGATTCTGAACATATTCCCCGTTGTCCGTTTTGCATTCCGACACTCCTATGTTCCTCGGCGTCCCCTCTTGTTCTTTTTCCGTGTGCGGGTGTTGAACATTCTCAGAATGGACCGAGCCTTGCCAAGTGGCCCTGGTATAGCACCGGTAGACCACTTGTCAAGTTTCGGGTCATTTGGAGTTCGTTTGGTACTCCAACGGTTAACCGCGCTCTCGCAAAGGCCTCTTTTGAGTTGCAGCCCAACAACCCTCCAAAACAGCCCAATAACCCATCTAACTCCCCTCCATGCCCTCGGTCGTTCGATCACGATCGTGTGGGCGAAAACCGCACCTCTTTTGGACTCTCCTAGCTCCCTCTATGCCTATATATAGATCCCTCCCCCGAATTCACGGGCAAACCCTAAAAATTCCCCCTCCGCGCCGCCGGACACGTCCGGATCGGACCGGACGCGTCCGTCCGCGCCGCCCAGCCAATCCCGACGTGCCACGTGGCACTCCGGCCTCCGCCGCCGCCGCCGCCCGCCCGCAGAAGACGCGCGCGAGCCCGCCCGCCAGCCTGCGGCTGCCGCTGCCGCGCCGCTCGGCCGCCTCCGCCGCCGCCTTGCTGGCGCCGCTCCGGCCGCCTCCGCCGCTTGCTTGCCGCGCGCTCGCCGCCCGCTCCGCCGCCGTCGCTGCCGCCGCTGCGCCGCGCCGCCCGCCGCCGCTGCTTGCTGCCGCCGCCGCTGCGCCGCGCCCGCCGCCGCCGCCTTTGCTTGCCGCCGCGCTTCGCCGCCACTCCGCCGCCCGCCGCCGCCTGCTGCTGCGCTGCTCGCGCCGCTTCGCCGCGCCACTCCAGCTCCGCCATGGCAGTCAGTGCCATGCCGCCCGCCGCGCCACCGCCGGTGCTGGCCCCGCCGGATCCGCCGCCGCCGGCGACCGTCCTCCTCCGGCGAGCCCGACCTCCAACTCCGGCGAACCCGATCCAGATCCGATCGGAATTGCTACGGTTGACTTTCTTCCCCCCAAAATTTCCACTAAGTCATTATTCTGCAATATTTTCGTGGCATTTTCAACGCATCACATCTCCGCAACCGTGGCTCCGTTTTGGGCGTACAATATGTCAAATTGTTCGCCTCGAAGAGTACATCATTTCATTCCATTGCATCATTTGCATTTGAGCTCATCTTGATGCCCGAAATGCTGTTGGAAGATAGCTTCAGATCGTTAGTTCCAGAATTTTATCAGTTCGAGCTCTTTTGTCATTTTTGCCATGAATTATGTGTGCACCCTATGAACTTGAGTCCTACATGTGAGTTGAACATTGCCATGCCATCTTTCCAGGGGTGTTGGCCATGTATTTTTTGTGAGCTATGTGTTGACTAGAACAAGCATGCAAAGTAGGGATGATGATGTTGCTGATTTCAGGAACTTAGTGTTTTCACTAAGTCTTGTCCTGCTGATGATTTTATGCCATATGTTCATGTTGTTACAGAGAGATCTATGCCCTTTTTGAGCATGATCAGTAAGGGTGTTTTGAACATATGGATGTGCTCTATCCATCCATGCCTTTGTTGGCATTTATGGAGTAGTCTAGCATGTCATTTTCGCGCTCTACTTTTGCTTGAAAATGTTTCCTGGCAGATTGTTTGCGTGAGATTCAATTTTCACGAGGTCGTTGTAGTTGATCCGTGCATGCTATGATGTTGTTATTGCCATGTATAGCTCCTATGCCATGTCTTCTTGATGGGTGTATGCTTAGTTTATCATGAGGTGCTCTGTAGTGAGTGCATCGAGCTCACGAACATGCCATGTTGAATCTGTTTTTGCCATGTCCTGATATTTCACTAAGTCTGAAATCTGTAATAAAACTTGCAATGTTTACATGGGTGCCATCATTTCTTAGAGTCCTTTTTGGCTTATGGTCAGTAAGGGTCTATTGAAATATGCTTTGAGTATAATCATGTCATGCCTTGCTTTGCTATTATAAGTTCATGTATCATGTTGTTTGCTTGCTCTAAACATGCCTTCCTGATGTTAATTCCTGGCATGTTAGTATTTTCACTAAGTCTGTGAACCTGATATTTTGAGCACTTTCACCATGCTTGTTTGAACATGTTATGATGTGATTTAGCCGTAGCTCAGTGTTCCTCTTTTGTTAAGCATCTCCTGTAGTTCGCTGCCATATGCTTTCTTTTTATGTTGGGGTGCTGTAGCATAGTTTCGTGTTGCGTGCTAAGTAGCATCGGGCTGTTAAACGCAGATTTGCGTCATTCTTGTTTTGCTTGTCATTTGCAAACCGTGCATCCGATTCCGGTGATCTTTATATCGATTTCAACCGAAATCACCCCATCTTTCAGCGGCATACTTGGTTTGCCAAGTTGATGCCAGTTCATCATTTTCCTTCGAGCATACATATGCATTGCATATCACATCTCGCATCGCATGTCATGTTTTGCATCATATTGCTTGTGCATTGTTCCTTGTTTGATTGTGGTTCCGTTGCTTGTGTTCTTGCCTTGGGTAGAGCCGGGAGACGAGTATGTGAACGAGGAGCCTGTTGAGAACGCCTACGAGGATCCAGTCTTCGACAACTCGAGAACCTTACGAGCAAGATGACCATACCTTCGATATCACTTCTATCTTTGCTTGCTAGATGCTCGCTCTTTTGCTATGCCTATGCTGCGATACCTACCACTTGCTATATCATGCCACCCATATTGCCATGTCAACCTCTAACCATCCATGTCCTAGCAAACCGTTGATTGGCTATGTTACCGCTTTGCTCAGCCCTCTTATAGCGTTGTTAGTTGCGGTGAAGATGAAGTTTGTTCCTTGTTGGAACACGGATATTTTGGGATATCACAATATCTATTGTTTTAATTAATGCATCTATATACTTGGTAAAGGGTGGAAGGCTCGGCCTTATGCTCGGTGTTTTGTTCCACTCTTGCCACCCTAGTTTCCGTCATACCGGTGTTATGTTCCTTGATTTTGCGTTCCTTACGCGGTCGGGTGATTTATGGGACCCCCTTGACAGTTCGCTT
Organism: Aegilops speltoides; assembly: GCA_021437245.1. Lineage (NCBI taxonomy): Eukaryota > Viridiplantae > Streptophyta > Magnoliopsida > Poales > Poaceae > Aegilops > Aegilops speltoides. The sequence goes on from CM038147.1 coordinate 524,838,855, forward strand.
TGAATAAAACTCCTCCAGCAAGGCCCAACCTTGGTTTTACCATTTGCCACCTATACCTTTTTTCCCTTGGGTTTTCGCGAGCCCGAGGGTCATCTTTATTTTAGCCCCCCCGGGCCAGTGCTCCTTCGAGTGTTGGTCCAAACTAGAGCCACTTGCGGTGCCGCCCTGAGGCAACTTGGGGTATCCTAGGTTGCCAGACGTATCGCTCATCCGGTGTGCCACGAGAACGAGATATGTGCAGCTCCTATCGGGATTTGTCGGCACGGTCGGGTGGTCTTGCTGGTTTAGTTTTACCATTGTCGAAATGTCTTGATGTCTGGGATACCGAGTCTGATCGGAGTGTCTTGGGTGAAGGTTTATTCTTCGTTGATCGCGAGAGCTTGTTATGGGCTAAGTTGGGACACCCTGCAGGTATTATCTTTCAAAGCCGTGCCCATGGTTATGAGGCAGATGGGAATTTGTTAATGTCCGGTTGTAGAAAACCCGAAGTTGACCTTAATTAAAATACATCAACCGTGTATGTAACCGTGATGGTCTCTTCTCGGCGGAGTCCGGGAAGTGAACACGGTGTTGGAGTTATGCTTGACGTAAGTATTCAGGATCACTTCTTGATCGTTAATAGCTTCACGACCGCGCCTTGATTCTCTTCTCGCTCTCTTTTGCGATGTAGCCACCATATATGCTAGTCGCTTGCAGCAGCTCCTCCTTTTTGACACCAGCCTTCCCTTAAGCTTAAATAGTCTTGATCTCGCATGGTGTGAGATTGCTGAGTCCCCTGTGGCTCATGATTCTACCAAAACAGATCACGGTACCGGTGATGCCGCAGATGGCATAAATCGAGCTGAAGTGGGAATATGATGAGGCACTTGGTCGTTACTATGTTTCCTTTCCAGACGATTAGTAGTGAAGCCCAGTTGGGGCGATCGGGGATCTGTGTTGCATGTGGGGTGTTCTTCTTTTATTTTGGTTCCGTAGTCGGACCTTGATTGTATCTGGATGATGTAATGCTTTATTCATGTATTTGTGTGAAGTGGCATCGTAAGCCAACTATGTATCTTTTCCTTATGTATTAAATGGATTGTGCGAAGATTACCTCACTTGCGACATTGCTTTCAATGCGGTTATGCCTCTAAGTCATGCTTCGACACGTGGGAGATATAGCCGCATCGAGGCGTTACAAGTTGGTAATCGAGCCATCCCGACCTTAGGAGCCCCACCGCTTGATCGTTTTAGTGGCGAGTTGTGTCTAGAAAAATGTTTTGAGTCATTTAGGATTATATATATCGGAGAGTTAGAATTCTTTTTACTCCCAGTCCCTTGACCTTACGGTGAGGTATCTGACGTAGAGTTTTGACTCTTCTCTTCTCAAATTTCACTAAAAAAATTTAGGATCACGCTGGTATCTTAGAATCGTTCGATGGTTTTATGATGACAACATTGTCTTGGTTGCCTCGACATTTAGGGGTTGTGGCGGTGTCCGGGAGTTGAGCTCCGAGGTGTTGTCGTCATAATTTTATCGTTGCAGATTCGGAATACCGAGTTTAATCGCCGACATCGAAAATCTCTTTTATGCGTCGGTTGGTGAGATAACCCGCTAACCTTGATCTTGTGGTGAGTACGGAGTATTGCCATGACTCGTATAACGGATGCTTTTCGAAGGTTGAGGTACACGATTTCCGAAGGTTTCTTGGTTATGTGTTGAAGGATGGATACAGCTGGATGTAGGGATTGTTAGCTTGGGTGAGATATATATTGCTCCCCTGTATCCCCAACACCCGATTGCATAACCGAAAAGTTTCGGGAGTTTATAGGTGGGATTCAAGTAGCTCTAGCATTTTCTTCCGCAGATATTTGGTTTGTGATTGGGTAATCCTTACCACATATTTGTTCCATTCATACCTTGTTTTTATTTTCATTCATCAATATCTCTTATCAAGTGGCTTCTCACCTTTATGGACGTTATGTTTACTTTGGAATTCATTCGTTCATCCCTGTTCGAATGTTTATTGTGAAGACTATATGTTGCAATTTCTATCCGTTGATTCAACTTGTCTATCTGTCTATCAAGATGCTAACGGATGTCACCCCCTTCAGGATGGCTCCGCCAACGCGTCAGAATCCGGAACGCACTGATGGGAGTCAGGCGAACCCTCCACCTCCACCTCCGCCTCCGGAGGCATGGCAAACTTTGATGGCAACCACTAACGCCAACTCGCTTGTTGATCCAGCTGATGCAAGAGCGTAACCAAGGCCAAGGCAACCAAGGGAATCAAGGTCAAGGCAGTTCTATCATCAGCCACGATTTCCTACACTCAACCAGTTCCTTGCAAACCAGCCAAAGTCTTTCAGCCATCGTGTCGAGGCCACGACGCCGACGATTGGCTCGTGGATATCAACAAGCACTTGAATGCAGCAATGTCGGACACGAGGACTACGTCAAGTTCGCGTCTTTTCAGCTCAAGGATCAGGCGGCTGATTGGTTCCAACAATACAAGGATTCTAGAGGTGGTCGAGTGATTACTTGGACTGATTTGTCGGGACTTTAAAGCTCACCACATTCCTTCCGGTGTTGTTGAGAGCAAGCGTGAGGAGTTCCGCAATCTCAAGCAAGGAAACATGTCGATGTACTGAATACAACATACTGATTTGTAAACTTGCTCGATTAAGCTAAACAAGATGTTCTGATGAGAAAAGTATGATCTATCGATTCAGAGGTGGCCTTAGAGAGGATCTGCAGTTATCTCTTGTTCTTTCCGAGCCTACTCGGTTTGATCAATTCTATAATATGGCACTCAAGCTAGAAGGTGCTCAGCTCAAGTGTGAGGCTTCAAAGAAGAGAATCGGGGATGCAGTTCGGTCTTCTTCTTCCTCTCAAGTGGCACAAAGCAGCAAAAGTTCTACCTTCCTCCTCCTCCGTTCCGTCGGCCTTATCGTGCAGAAGAACTCGGTGGTCGTGGATCTTCCCACCCACCCAACCCAAGCTACTGAACAAGTCTCAGCCTCAAGCTCCAAGGTCAAATGCTCCTTATCACCGTCCGCTCTCAGAGGTGACTGCAACAAGTGCCGCAGAAAGGTCACTATGCTAACAAATGCCATAACCAAAGCGCCTTCCTCCTCCTCCCCCGTGAGGTCTTCAAGCAATGCACGGTGGTCAAGCATAATCCCAAGTATGCAAAGGTGAATATGATGAATGCAGCTCAAGCGGAGGATTCTTGAGATGTGATCATGGGTAATCTTCCATTAATGATATTCCTGCAAAAGTTCTTTTTGATACTGGTGCATCGCTTTCTTTCATTTCAAGACCTTTTGTTGCCAAGCATGAGTTTGTGACGGAAAAGATTCCTATTCCGTTGAAGATTGTGTCTCCGGGTAAGCAAATGACTTCTCGAGTTTTCGTCCCGGATGTCTCTATCAAGATGGGCGACTATAGATTCCTGTCTAAACCAATTGTTCTTGGTGACTCTGATATTGATCTAATTCTTGGGATGGACTGGCTTTCTCAGCACAAGGCTCAGCTTGATTGTCTGTTGTGGAAATTCAATTGACACACCCTTCCGAGGATGTTATCATCTATGCGCTTCATGATGAAACCATTCGGTTGTTTTCTCTCAATGAGAAGGGCGAATTGGATGCTATCTCTCGATTCGATCGTTTGTGAGTATCAAGATGTATTTCGAGAAGAGCTTCGGGTATGCCTCCTCATCGGCGGTCGAATTCGTTATCGATCTTGAGCACCGCATGAACCCGTTTGCAAGCGTCCTTACAAGCTTGGACCCAAGGAGCTCAAAGAATTGAAGAAGCAGCTCGATGAACAAGAGCGTCTGGTTTGATCGGACCGAGTTCATCTCCATGGGGATGTGGAGTTCTTTTGTCCGAAGAAGGATGGCACGGACCGACTTTGTGTTGATTACCGTCCATTGAACAAGAAGACAATCAAGAACAAGTATCCACTTCCCAACATCAATGAGCTATTCGAGCAACTCAAAGGTGCTAAAGTATTCTCCAAGCTTGACCTCCATATGGGTTATCATCAGATTCGCATTCGTGAACAAGATATTCCCAAGACAGCTTTCAGAACAAGCTATGGTTCTTATGAATATACTGTCATGTCTTTCGGCCTTGTCAATGCTCCTCCAACTTTCTCTCGCATGATGAACTTTATCTTCAACCCCTACACAAATGATTTTGTCTTGGTGTATCTCGATGATATTTTGGTCTTCTCCAAGAACAAGCAGGATCATGCCAAACATTTGCGATTGGTGCTCGACAAGCTCAGAGAACATCAATTCTATGCGAAGTTTTCCAAATGTGAGTTCTGGCTTGATGAAGTTCTTTATCTTGGTCATATCATCTCCGCCAAGGGCATCGCTGTTAATCTCGAGAAGGTGTCTTCAATTGTGAATTGGGAACCTCCTCAGAATGTCAAGCAGCTCCTCAGTTTTCTCGGTCTTGCAAGCTATTGCCGAAGATTCGTTGAGAATTTCTCAAAGATTGCAAAGCCTCTTTCCAACCTCCTCCAGAAGCATGTCAAGTATGTCTGGACGCCTGAGTGTGACGTCGCTTTCAACACCCTCAAAGAGAAGCTAGTTACAGCTCCTGTGTTGACTCCTCTGATGAATCCAAGCCATTGAAGTTTTCGTGATGCTTCCTTGCAAGGTCTCGGTGCTGTGTTAATGCAAGAGAAGAAAGTTGTGGCATATACCTCTCGTCGGTTGAAGCCCAACGAAAAGAACTACCCCACTCACGATCTTGAGTTGGCGGCGTTGTCCATGCATTGATAACATGGAGACATCTCTTGTTGGGAAGGAAAGTGGACATTTTCACCGATCACAAGAGTCTCAAGTATATCTTCACTCAACCAAACCTCAACCTCGAGCAAACTCGATGGGTCGAAATGATTCAAGAGTACAATCCAAGTATTGAATATACTCGGCAAGGCGAATGTGATTGCAGATGCTTTGAGCGGAAAGGCTTATTGCAATGACTTAATTCTCAAGCCCTTCCAACCGGATCTTTGTGAAGCTTTCCGCAAGCTGAATCTTCAAGTTGTTCCTCAAGGATTTCTTGCCAACCTCATAGTCTCTCCTACTTTGGAAGATCTAATTCGTGAGGCTCAACTTCTGGATACCATGGTGAAGAAGGTGAAACATGGTATTGACAAGGGCATTTCCAAATACAAGTGCTATCGATTGGATGACAAAGACACTCTTTTCTTTGAGGATCGTATTGTGGTTCCTAAAGGCGATTTGAGAAAAGTCATCATGAATGAGGCACACAATTCCCTCCTATCCATTCATCCTGGAAGTACGAAGATGTACCATGACCTCAAGCAGTCATATTGGTGGACTCGAATGAAGCGAGAAATTGCTCAATTCGTGAATGAATGTGATGTCTGCAGAAGGGTGAAAGCAGAACACCAAAGACCAGCTGGTCTCCTCCAACCTCTTGCTATTCCGGAGTGGAAGTTTGATCATATCGAGATGGACTTCGTGACTGGATTTCCTAAGTCCAAGCGTGGAAATGATGCTATCTTTGTTGTCATTGACAAGCTTACTAAAGTGGCTCATTTTCTTCCTGTCAAAGAATCTATCACAGCAGCTCAGCTGGCAGAGCTATACACCTCGTAATTGTCTCCTTGCACGGTATTCCACAATTGATCTCTTCGGACCGTGGAAGCATCTTCACTTCTAAGTTATGGGATTCTTTTCGAAGGCCATGGGCACCAACATTCGTTTCAAAGACAGCTTTTCATCCTCAAACTAGTGGCCAAGTCGAGCGAGTCAATCAAATCCTTGAAGATATGCTCGGGGCTCGTGTCATTTCTTTTGGCATGAAGTGGGAAGAGTGTCTCCCATATGCCGAAGTTCTCCTACAACAACAGCTTCCAAGCAAGTTGAGGCAAGGCCCCATTCGAAATTCTATATGGCGAAAGTGCCGTACTCCTCTCAATTGGTCCGAGACAGGTGAACGCCAACTTCTTGGCAACGACTTGATCACGAAGTCAAGAAATGTGCAAAGTCATTCGTGAGAATCTCAAAGCCGCATAATCGCGCGGAAGGGCTATTATGATGACAAGCATCGTGATGTGGCTTTTGAAATCGGAGACCATGTCTACCTCGCGTCTCTCAATGAAAGGTACTCGCCGCCCGGTATCAAAGGGAAGCTTGCCCCTAGATACATGGGTCCTTTCAAGATCATTGGCAAAAGAGGCGATCTCGCCTATCAACTTGAGCTTCCATCCAACTTTGCAAACGTGCACGATGTGTTTCACGTGTCACAGCTCATAAGTGCTTCAAGATTCTGAGCGCACTATCAACTTTGAAGAAATTGACCTCCAAGAAGATCTCTCTTATCATGAGCACCCGTTGCTATTCTTGAAGAAACTGAGCGCAAGACTCGCAACAAGTCAATCAAATTCCTAAAAGTAAAGTGGTCACACCATTCCGACCGAGAAGCCACCTGGGAGCGCGAGGATCACCTCCGTTCCGAATATCCGGAGTTCTTTCAGTCCTAGATCTCGGGACGAGATCCTCTTGTAGTGGTGGAGTGTTGTAACACCCCGGATGTACCTTTCCATATTTGTAACTCCAACTCTTGCCATTTTCGGATATGTGCTATGATATTCCCTCCGTGGTTGGGTTTGGTTTTCGTTTTGCATTTTTTCCATGTCATGCATCTCATATCATGTCATCATGTGCATCTCATTTGCATACGTGTTCGTCTCATGATTCTGAACATATTCCCCGTTGTCCGTTTTGCATTCCGACACTCCTATGTTCCCCGGCGTCCCCTCTTGTTCTTTTTCCGTGTGCGGGTGTTGAACATTCTCAGAATGGACCGAGCCTTGCCAAGTGGCCCTGGTATAGCACCGGTAGACCACCTATCAAGTTTCGGGTCATTTAGAGTTCGTTTGGTACTCCAACGGTTAACCGCGCTCTCGCAAAGGCCTCTTTTGAGTTGCAGCCCAACAACCCTCCAAAACAGCCCAATAACCCATCTAACTCCCCTCCATACCCTCGGTCGTTCGATCACGATCGTGTGGGCGAAAACCGCACCTCTTTTGGACTCTCCTAGCTCCCTCTATGCCTATATATAGATCCCTCCCCCGAATTCACGGGCAAACCCTAAAAATTCCCCCTCCGCGCCGCCGGACACGTCCGGATCGGACGGACGCGTCCGTCGCGCCGCCAGCTAATCCCGGCGTGCCACGTGGCACTCCGGCCTCGCCGGCGCCGCCAACCCGCAGAAGACGCGAGGCCCGCCTGCCAGCAGCGCCGTCGCCGCCACGCGCACCGCTCCGGCCGCCTCCGCCGCCGCCGCGCCGCCGCCCGCCGCCGCCGCTGCTGCTGCGCGCTTCGCCGCCGCTCCGCCTGCCGTTGCTGCCGCCGCGCTTGCGCCGCGCCGCCGCCGCTGCTGCTGCTGCTGCCCGCTTGCGCCGCCGCCGCCGCTGCCTGCCGCTGCTGCGCCGCGCGCCGCTCGCCGCTCGCGCCGTCTGCCGCTGCCGCGCCGCCGCCGCCGCCTGCCCGAAGCTGCGCTCCGCGCCGGTGGTGCAGCCCGCCGCCGCCCGCGCCACCGCCGGTCTGGCCCCGCTGGATCCGCCGCCGCCGGCGGCCGTCCTCCTCCGCGAGCCCGACCTCCAACTCCGCGAACCCGATCCAGATCCGATCGGAATTGCTACGGTTGACTTTCTTCCCCCAAAATTTCCACTAAGTCATTATTCTGCAATATTTTCGTGGCATTTTCAACGCATCACATCTCCGCAACCGTGGCTCCGTTTTGGGCGTATAATATGTCAAATTGTTCGTCTCGAAGAGTAAATCATTTCATTCCATTGCATCATTTGCATTTGAGCTCATCTTGATGCCCGAAATGCTGTTGGAAGATAGCTTCAGATCGTTAGTTCCAGAATTTTATCAGTTCGAGCTCTTTTGTCATTTTTGCCATGAATTATGTGTGCACCCTATGAACTTGAGTCCTACATGTGAGTTGAACATTGCCATGCCATCTTTCCAGGGGTGTTGGCCATGTATTTTTTGTGAGCTATGTGTTGACTAGAACAAGCATGCAAAGTAGGGATGATGATGTTGCTGATTTCAGGAACTTAGTGTTTTCACTAAGTCTTGTCCTGCTGATGATTTTATGCCATATGTTCATGTTGTTACAGAGAGATCTATGCCCTTTTTGAGCATGATCAGTAAGGGTGTTTTGAACATATGGATGTGCTCTATCCATCCATGCCTTTGTTGGTATTTATGGAGTAGTCTAGCATGTCATTTTCGTGCTCTACTTTTGCTTGAAAATGTTTCCTGGCAGATTGTTTGCGTGAGATTCAATTTTCACGAGGTCGTTGTAGTTGATCCGTGCATGCTATGATGTTGTTATTGCCATGTATAGCTCCTATGCCATGTCTTCTTGATGGGTGTATGCTTAGTTTATCATGAGGTGCTCTGTAGTGAGTGCATCGAGCTCACGAACATGCCATGTTGAATCTGTTTTTGCCATGTCCTGATATTTCACTAAGTCTGAAATCTGTAATAAAACTTGCAATGTTTACATGGGTGCCATCATTTCTTAGAGTCCTTTTTGGCTTATGGTCAGTACGGGTCTATTGAAATATGCTTTGAGTAGAATCATGTCATGCCTTGCTTTGCTATTATAAGTTCTTGTATCATGTTGTTTGCTTGCTCTAAACATGCCTTCCTGATGTTAATTCCTGGCATGTTAGTATTTTCACTAAGTCTGTGAACCTGATATTTTGAGCACTTTCACCATGCTTGTTTGAACATGTTATGATGTGATTTAGCCGTAGCTCAGTGTTCCTCTTTTGTTAAGCATCTCCTGTAGTTCGCTGCCATATGCTTTGTTTTTATGTTGGGGTGCTGTAGCATAGTTTCGTGTTGCATGCTAAGTAGCATCGGGCTGTTAAACGCAGATTTGCGTCATTCTTGTTTTGCTTGTCATTTGCAAACCGTGCATCCGATTCCGGTGATCTTTATATCGATTTCAACCGAAATCACCCCATCTTTCCAGCGGCATACTTGGTTTGCCAAGTTGATGCCCGGTTCATCATTTTCCTTCCGGAGCATACATATGCATTGCATATCACATCTCGCATCGCATGTCATGTTTTGCATCATATTGCTTGTGCATTGTTCCTTGTTTGATTGTGGTTCCGTTGCTTGTGTTCTTGCCTTGGGTAGAGCCGGGAGACGAGTATGTGAATGAGGAGCCTGTTGAGAACGCCTACGAGGATCCAGTCTTCGACAACTCTGAGAACCTTACAGGCAAGATGACCATACCTTCGATATCACTTCTATCTTTGCTTGCTAGATGCTCGCTCTTTTGCTATGCCTATGCTGCGATACCTACCACTTGCTATATCATGCCACCCATATTGCCATGTCAACCTCTAACCATCCATGTCCTAGCAAACCGTTGATTGGCTATGTTACCGCTTTGCTCAGCCCCTCTTATAGCGTTGTTAGTTGCAGGTGAAGATGAAGTTTGTTCCTTGTTGGAACACGGATATTTTGGGATATCACAATATCTATTGTTTTAATTAATGCATCTATATACTTGGTAAAGGGTGGAAGGCTCGGCCTTATGCCGGTGTTTTGTTCCACTCTTGCCACCCTAGTTTCCGTCATACCGGTGTTATGTTCCTTGATTTTGCGTTCCTTACGCGGTCGGGTGATTTATGGGACCCCCTTGACAGTTCGCTTTGAATAAAACTCCTCCAGCAAGGCCCAACCTTGGTTTTACCATTTGCCACCTATACCTTTTTTCCCTTGGGTTTTCGCGAGCCCGAGGGTCATCTTTATTTTAGCCCCGGGCGGTGCTCTTCGAGTGTTGGTCCAAACTAGAGCCACTTGCGGTGCCGCCCTGAGGCAACTTGGGGTATCCTCGGTTGCCGTACGTACTGCTCATCCGGTGTGCCCTGAGAACGAGATATGTGCAGCTCCTATCGGGATTTGTCGGCACAGTCGGGTGGTCTTGCTGGTTTAGTTTTACCATTGTCGAAATGTCTTGATGTACCGGGATACCGAGTCTGATCGGAGTGTCTTGGGTGAAGGTTTATTCCTTCGTTGATCGCGAGAGCTTGTTATGGGCTAAGTTGGGACACCCCTGCAGGGTATTATCTTTCGAAAGCCGTGCCCGCGGTTATGAGGCAGATGGGAATTTGTTAATGTCCGGTTGTAGAAAACCCGAAGTTGACCTTAATTAAAATACATCAACCGTGTATGTAACCGTGATGGTCTCTTCTCGGCGGAGTCCGGGAAGTGAACACGGTGTTGGAGTTATGCTTGACGTAAGTAGTCAGGATCACTTCTTGATCGTTAATAGCTTCACGACCGCGCCTTGCTTCTCTTCTCGCTCTCTTTTGCGATGTAGCCACCATATATGCTAGTCGCTTGCAGCAGCTCCTCCTTTTGACACCAGCCTTCCCTTAAGCTTAAATAGTCTTGATCTCGCGGGTGTGAGATTGCTGAGTCCCCGTGGCTCACAGATTCTACCAAAACAGATGCAGGTACGGTGATGCGTAGCAGATGGCATAACCGAGCTGAAGTGGGAATATGATGAGGCACTTGGTCGTTACTATGTTTCCTTTCCAGACGATTAGTAGTGAAGCCCAGTTGGGGCGATCAGGGATCTGTGTTGCATGTGGGGTGTTCTTCTTTTATTTTGGTTCCGTAGTCGGACCTTGATTGTATCTGGATGATGTAATGCTTTATTCATGTATTTGTGTGAAGTGGCGACTGTAAGCCAACTATGTATCTTTTCCCTTATGTATTAAATGGATTGTGCGAAGATTACCTCACTTGCGACATTGCTTTCAATGCGGTTATGCCTCTAAGTCATGCTTCGACACGTGGGAGATATAGCCGCATCGAGGGCGTTACATCGGAGTACTAAGGAAATCATTATTATTGGTATTCGAGAAATCACACAATTTGGTATTATCTTGCGCCATGGCAACAAGTAATCCAACACACAAGCAAACAGAAAAAGCCAAGCGAAAAGAGAGGGGGAGATTGGGAAAGAGAGGGCGAATAAAACGGCAAGGGTGAAGTGGGGGAGAGGAAAACAAGAGGCAAATGGCAAATAATGTAAATACGAGGGAGATGGGTTTGTGGTGGGTACTTGGTATGTCTTGACTTGAGCGAAGACCTCCTAACAGCGGCGCCAGAAATCCTTCTTGCTACGCCTTGAGCTTATGTTGGTTTTCCTCGAAGAGGAGAGGGTGATGCAGCAATAGTAGCGTAAGTATTTCCCTCGGTTTACGAGAACCAAGGTATCAATCGAAGAGGAGGCTCCTCAAAAGTCCCATGCACCTACACAAATAAGCGAGAACTCGCAACCAACGCGATAAAGGGGTTGTCAATCCTTCACGGCCACTTCATGAAAGTGAGATCTAATAAAGATAGTAAGATAAGATAAATATATTTTTGGTATTTTATAATATAGATGCAAAAAGTAAAGATGCAAATAAAATTAGATTGGACGCAAATATGATAAGAGATAGAACCCAGGGACATAGGTTTCACTAGTGGCTTCTCTCAAGATAGCATAAGTATTACGGTGGGTGAACAAATTACTATCGAGCAATTGATAGAAAAGAGAATAATTATGAGATTATCTAGGCATGATCATGTATATAGGCATCACGTCCACAACAAGTAGACCGACTCCTGCCTGGATCTACTACTATTACTCCACACATCGACCGATCGCTGCTGCATCTAGAGTATTAAGTTCATAAGAACAGAGTAACACATTAAGCAAGATGACATGATGTAGAGGATAAACTCAAGCAATATGATATAAACCCCATCTTGTTATCCTCGATGGCAACAATACAATACGTGCCTTGCAACCCTTTACATCCTTTGGTAAGGACACCGCAAGATTGAACCCAAAGCTAAGCACTTCTCCCATGGCAAGAGAGATCAATCTAGTAGGCCAAACCAAACTGATAATTCGAAGAGACTTGCAAAGATAACTCAATCATACATAAAAGAATTCAGAGAAGATTCAAATATTATTCATAGATAAACTTGATCATAAACCCACAATTCATCGGATCTCGACAAACACACCGCAAAAAGAGTTTACATCGAATAGATCTCCACAAGAGAGGGGGAGAACATTGTATTCAGATCCAAAAAGAGAGAAGAAGCCATCTAGCTAATAACTATGGACCCGTAGGTCTGTGGTAAACTACTCACAACTCATCGGAGGGGCAAGGATGTTGATGTAGGAGCCCTCCATGGTCGATTCCCCCTCCGGCAGAACACCGGCGAAGGCTCCAAGATGGCATATCGCAGATATAGAAGGTTACGGTTGTGGAAATTGTGTTTCGTCTGCCCCTGGATGTTTTCGGGGTACGTAGGTATATATAGGAGGAAGAATTACATCGGTGGACGCCCGAGGGGCCCACGAGACAGGGGGCGCCCTACAGGAGGGGCGCGCCCTCCTATCTCGTGGGAGCCTCGGCTGCTTCTTGACTTGCACTCCAAGTCCTCTGGATCACGTTCGTTCCAAAAATCACGCTCCCAAAGGTTTCATTCCGTTTGGACTCCGTTTGATATTCCTTTTCTTGAAATCTGAAATAGGCAAAAAAAGAATACGGGTTGGGCCTCCGGTTAGTAGGTTAGTCCCAAAAATGATGTAAATGTGTAAAATAAAGCCCATAAACATCCAAAAGGGGTAATATAATAGCATGAAACAATCAAAAATTATAGATACGTTGGAGACGTATCACTTGGGTATTCTTCAAAAAGAAATACTGAGCTACCTATTTTCCTAAAGAAAAACCTGCTGGGCTGGTCATGTTGTTAGACGGCCCACAGAGACCGCACAACCCAGTTTATAGCCTGCTCCTCCGAATTACTACTAAAAAAGTTGTACAATTCTGTCGTTAATTGATTATACGTTAAAAATGATGTGGGTCCCAGATATCAGCCGGGTGGATTAGAGTAAAAACATGAGGGGTGCATCTGAGTAGTAAAAGAGGCGCTTACTTGTGTTTAGGAGTGGACCTGGTGGGTCCGTACTGTCATACTCACAACTACAGTTCTCTCCCGATTCACTATGTTGATAGGGACCGTTTCAAAGAAAAACTATGTTGACAGGGCCGGACGGCGGCGCCGCGACGAGCGCACCAAGGCGGAGGATAAAGTGCTGTCACCAATGTGCTGGGCTAGGTTGGACATTCTTACTGAAATATAAAAATGGACCGGAACTATTTACGACATTGACTACGATTTGCATGGGTCCGCTGGTTGCAAGAAGAAAATGATGGGAGAAAGAAGACTGGTCGCTATCTTTGCCTAAGAATAATATCGACTGAATGTAACGACACTATCATAGGAAATAATATCCTCCTGTTAAATCATGAATTTAAAGAACTGGTGCATGAGCATTTAGCTTTATTTATTTATTTACTTATTTATGTTTAGGGGACCATGAGCATGTACCTGGGCCAGATTCATGTAAGAGCCTCCCTTCCAGTTAATTATGGGCTCCTCTATTGGGCCTTCATCAGTGGGCTGCATGTTATCAACAAGTGGAAAATGTGTTCCGTACGAAAAATAGTATGTGTTACGTACGGTACGGGGCACTAAGGATCGAACCATGCAACGACTTCCAAAATATTGTGTTTGTCGTTCTAACAACACATTTATTCAACCAACAGACGAAATATACTACTGATTGTACATTGAAAACAACAGCAGCAGCAACCAGGGCTGGGGGTGCAACAGAAGCAGTAAGCAGGCTAGAAGAATGAAGACGTAGATCTCTCTTCCAAACCAAACATCAGCCATTATTACAAAAGGGCTACCAAAAAAGAACAAGTGTATGCATCAAACTAAATAAAGATCCTACTACACCAAGTGTACGCATCTAACTAACTGGCTCAGTTAGATGTTACTATTTATTAAGCTGTGGAGATTGGCTGACGGCTTGAACCAGATGGGTGCCTAACGGGGGAAACTCCAGCCAGCAGGTCAAAGTCTGATACTTGCGACCCTCTCTCCTACTTTGGGCTGCAGAGCATGGCGGCACATATCAGGGTATGCTGCATGCAGAGACGCATGGTACGCTGTGTACACACAGTTTTGCCTGATGAACGAAACCGCGCTGCCATCATGATCCTTGCCATCGGTTATCTCCTAGTTAATCGGATAATTCAGTCCGACAAATAGAGAGTGTGTACCAAGGCTACTTACCAGCCTCCAGTCAAAAATTCCTGAAGGCCCAGAGAAGCTGGGATCCTGCTCAAAGACCTTGCAGTGACTGTAATTGTATTCCGCGAAACAACACGCCCGGTACATGCAAACGATCATCAATCATTCATCATCGTCTGATCGAGCCAGGAACCACCTGCAACTGCCATGCCGCTTTTCTTTGAAAGGTTCTGGGATTAGGAAGGGTAGGGACACCAGGCGGCCTACAACACCATATCAAGTTGGAGTCAAATAAAAAGGGCTCTTGATGTAGTCAATCTTAAGAACAGCATGTTATGAGCATGGATATTTTTTCAGTAAATGTTGACAGTAATATAAGCAAGTCATCATGATATCATAGGAAAGTAACATTCTGTTGTAATAGCCGATTGTAGCGATGACTAGAGTAGGCCAGCAATACGTCCAGCCATAGAAGGAGTCGACAACGTAAAATGAAGCCATTGTGTTCAATGGCATCAGAGAACCATGGAGGATGTATGATTATCATGTTGGCTACTGTAAGATTCCGAGTATTCTGGGTCATGGTGCCAAAGCAGTGTAGTGTCAATCAAAGGAAGGGGGATCAATCGCTGGTTGTAGACCTCCACGAGCATCCAGCTGCTGCGACCATCGACGAGCACCATCCAAGATGTGTTCATGCCGACCCAGTACATACTATTAATGTAGTTGAGGGTGATGGGGATCGGATCGCAGTCAAGGGGATTGATGCTCGCCACCCTACGACCGTTATGCTGTGTGACATGCCGTTTCTGAAGATCAGGCGGCATTAGCAAGCAAGGAGCTGGCTTAAAAAGCTCCGGCCTGAGGGCTTTGAGTAAACGGTACAGCCCCGACGAGCACGCGGCGAGCGGCATGGTACTGAGATTGTCCACACGCGAAACAATGAGCTTGATTACCTCTGTGGGGAGCGAATTCTAGCCACTCTTTTGGCGGACGCTGCTCGGTTCTGCCATTGTTAGTGCTTGGGTTTCGGACGAGGGGGGGAGGCGCCTTAGCGGGGATGGAAGATTGGACGAGATTATGTGCGAACAAAGATGGAGAAGCGAATATGTGCTGCAGGAAGTGGACAGGTGATGATGACTACATTATGCCGCTTGACTTACGAGACACATACCAGCAGCTAGGGTCATATCGATGCCAGACAACTTGCTTGAGTGATCATAGTACCGGTACTCCATACAGTACCTACTACTATGCCCTAACTTGCTTGAGTAGAGTAGTAGAGTAGGACTCTGCTCTCTACTAGCACCGGAGGAATAGTATATTCTAATCTAAAATAGTTACAAACTTCAATGCCTGAGCGTGGAACGACTACGAACCGTGCTCAAAGACCATGTCTACGTGGTGTTTGGAATTATATGCAAAAAATAGCAAGATTCCCGTGCATTGCACGGCACACCATCATCACCAACTCGGTTTTTTCTCTACTCCTACTCCTATAAAAGACTCAGTTGGTGATGATGGAGGCAAGGAGGCGTGTTCAGCCGGGCGTGCAGCGGACGGCGTAGTACTATTCGATTTGTTATAAAAAACAAATAAGAGTAGTAGAGATAGAGATAAGAGTAGAGATAGAGACTTAGGGAGGAGCACGAGGTTGTGGGAGATAAGGATGAACGAGGCAAGGCCTTATCTGTAAATGTGGAGAGAGGTGCGGGTATCTTTTGTAAAATTGTCATAGTTGGCTTTCTATCCATCAGATATAGATCGGACGGTCTATATTACAAGATGGCAGACACACCATTATCACCAACTCGGTTTTCTATAAGAGTAGATAGATAGAGACTAGGGAGTACTAGCAAGGACACCATCTACTGCTTTGTGTGCTACTCCTGCGCTCCATTCGGTGGCCGCAACGTCCCCTACAGCCACTCCCTCCTGCGCTCAATTCGGCGGGCGCTGTTGAAATTTGGGAAGCGCACTCTCGCGACTAGTGGCAGCCACGACTTCACCGACGACGACTTCTTCCCCAACCTCGGCAACCTCTTCCTCAATGACATGGGCGACAACCTCAACACCAACGGTGCTGCTCCCGTTGCACCATATGTCTTTCTGTCCTTCCTGTTCGAAAACGTGGTAGAATTCATGTTTCTACTCTATATCCTACTACTATGCTAGTCCACATGATTAGTTTCATCTCTGTTATAGCCGTCATGATTTATTTTGTGCTTATTCGGATTAAACCTCGTAGTAACTTGCTCATATATTCAACTGGCACAACGTCCCCTACAGCCACTCCCGTTTCATGGATGGCCTGGTCGATGCCTCCAAGGAGCCCTTCATCTACTGCTATGAGTGCCTAATGCTGTTTTGGGGCTCGCCGGCAGACATGGTGCATCACCTCACGAATGCGTGCAGCGGTCACTACTGGCCTTGGCAGAGAACATCAAGTACGAGACGTGTTACCCATTCACCATGCTGAAGTCGCTGGAGGATCACTGCCGCCTGCTAGTCTCGGAGGAGGACGGCAACGTCTTCCTCTTGATCGTGGGCACCAGCGAGGCCCGTGCAGGCCGTCGCCCCGTCTTTGTAGTGTGCATCAGGGGCGACGCCGCTGACGCTGACACTGACACGAAGCCGATGTACGGGTGCGTGCTCAGTGTTACTACCCTTCCGGGTCACATGGGCGGCGACACCGGCTACATCGAACAGACTTGGACTCTGCGGAGCTGGGACTTTCCCGTCGATGTGGACTTGGGAAACCCATGGTCTTCTTTACCCGCCAACGCGGTGCACGGGGACTCCAAGGAGGTTCACCTGGACATACGCATTATCAAGTTAAATGTTGATCATTAGTCTTCGCTCAATGTAATCCACTGTTTAAGCATGTGGAGACTTCCATCCATGATCTTGCTCTATTGGAGTATCGCGCATGAATAAAAGTGTATCCGTTTATGGTTTAGTCTAGAATCTTCTATGTATGAACTTTTACTATAGTACTCGTGAAAGACTTACTATGAACCATTTCTTACATCTCCTCTGCCCCTTCCAAGTCGTCCTGATTTAATCCCTGCGTCTAGGTGTATAAGGGCATGGTTAATACTTAATAGTATAGCCAACGGTTGACTACAAGAAAGTGCCATTAGCCAACATGTATAACAATCGATACTCAAAAACTAATTCTTAAAGCCAACGGTGCTGCTCCCGTTGCACCGTATGTGTCTCTGTCCTTCCTGTTTGAAATCGTGGTAGAATTCATGTTTCTACTCTGTATCCTACTAGATTATATCTATTCATCTACTATGCTAGTCCACATGATTAGTTTAATCTCTATTATAGCCGTCATGATTTATTTTGTGCTTATTCGGATTAAATCTCGTAGTAACTTGCTCATATATTCAACTGGCACAACGTCCCCTATAGCCACTCCCGTTTCATGGACGGCCTGGTCGATGCCTCCAAGGAGCCCTTCGTCTACTGCTATGAGTGCCCGATGCCGTTTTGGGGCTCGCCGGTGGACATGGTGCATCACCTCACGGATGCGTGCAGCGGTCATTACTGGCCCTTGGCGGAGAACATCAAGTACGAGACGTGCTACCCGTTCACCATGCCGGAGTCGCTAGAGGATCACCGACGTCTGCTAGTCTCGGAGGAGGACGGCAGCGTCTTCCTCTTGATCGTGGGCACCGGCAAGGCCCGTGCAGGCCACTGCCCCGTCTCTGTAGTGTGCGTCAAGGGAGACGCCGCTGATGTTGACACTGACATGAGGCCGATGTACGGGTGCGTGCTCACTGTTACTACCCCTTAGAGGTACGTGGGCGGCGACACCGACTCCATCATGCTGACTAGGACTGTGCAGAGCTGGGACCTTCCCGCCGATGTGGACATGGAAGATGCATGTTATGATTTACCCCGCAACGCGGTGCACGGGGACTCCAAGGAGGTTCACCTGGGCATATGCATTACCAAGTTAAATGTTGATCATTAGTCTTCGCTCAATGAAATCCGTTGTCTAAGAATGTGGAGACTTCCATGCATGATCTTGCTCTATTGGAGTATCACGCATGAATAAAAGTGTATCCGTTTATGGTTTAGTCTAGAATCTTCCATGTATGATTTTTTATTAAAGTATTGATGAAAGACTTACGATGAACCATTTCTTACATCTCCTCTGCCCCCTTCCAAGTCATCCTGATTTAATCCCTCCGTCTAGGTGTATAAGGGCATGGTTAATACTTAATAATATAGCCAACTGTTGACTATAAGAAAGTGCCATGTCATCTGTAGCCAACATGTATACCAATCGATACTCAAAAACTAATTCTTAAAGATCACTTCTTGCAAAGCACAATAAGTGTTATTTCTTCACAAGTTTTGGATGCAAGTTGAACAGTTGAACGCTTTTGTTTGCAAAAGATACCTTTTTATCTATTTCACCCGGATGTTTGTGAGCTCTAGAGATGAAATAATATCCGAAGAAACCTATCAATCCCCATTACACATGAGATGACCCCCACATCCTTTGTCAAAATAAACAACTCCCCGATCAATGCATTTCACTCTTCGGTGCAACGCACAGGCACCTTACTACTATAGATTAGTACGACCAAAAATTGAACTAACATTATATATAGTACGATAAATGTTGATGCATGTAACCTAAAATTATATCATTCAAAACTATGTTCAAATACGAATCCAATGATATAGTGTTTGTTGATATGCACTAACATTTTGTCAGTTAAATCTTTAGTCAAATTCAATGGGGGACTAATAAACCATGACCGATGTAGTACACGTGTAGAGGGCGGCGCTGCACGGGAGTCTCACCCCGCTTGTGGCGCGGCAGTAAAGCCGTCATATCACAAAACCCAACCACTGGCAGTAATAAGTGGCCTGGTAAAATAAACGGACAAGCAACCATCACATCCCTCCGTCTTTTTTGCATTTCATCTCTCTGCATTTACTTTCTCCGGTTCATCTCGCACACTCAATCCCTAGCTACTACTCCTAGGGCCAGTTCTTTTGGCGGCTTAAAAAATAAGCCGTCTCTTCCCTAGCTTTTCCCATAAGACTAGTCACAGTGAAGAGTAACATTAAGGCGCCTCACTCATTTATTTGGGCTTCTAAACTACTACTAGTACTCTCTTCATTTTTATATACAAGGCCACAAACTCAAATTACAGGTACCAAGATAAAAATCAATGTGTGCTTTACAAGTCAATTTATTTTCTCGTTTACCGGGTTAATTAATAGGGTGCATGCACATTAGAAGAAACTGAGTGGCCGTGAGAGAGGAAGTAGATTAGTTTGTCAATATCATCCACTACATGCATGCTAGTAATTAAGCCATGGGTTACTAGTACGAGGAAACATCATTAATATTTGTCTTGATTACTGTTGGTGGCCTTGTATAGATGCAAAATGTATTTTTTATAGTGGCCTTGTATACAAAAATGGAGGGAGTACCTCCGTCCTGGTTTATTCGTCACCATTGTAATTTGTGGTAAATTTTGACCAAAGATTTAACTGATAAAATGTTAGTGCATGTGACATCACAAACATTTCATTAGTTAAATTAATGATCAAAATTTGACACAGATTATAATGGGGACCAATAAACCAGGACGGAGCTAGTAGTAAAGGGATTACTACTAATCTAGAAGCCTAAACGAACTGGCCCCTGGTACTCCTACTAGTAGTACTAGTACTCAAGTTGGAATTCCAATTGCACGACACAACTTGTTAGGCAATAAATTCGATACAGGGTGTAGGAAGTCGTTTGGGAATTTGCATCCCTTTCCGACCAGTGAGATACTCCGTACAAAGTACGACAGAGAAATAACCACAGAGAAGGAAGCTAAAAGTAAACAATCAAACGAGCATTTTTGCATTTGTTTTGCATTGAATCGTTTCACAAGCTTAACTAGTGCTGTTTTTCTACTTTTACAAAAACCGCATCATAATGTTAAAACGTGCAGTTGCCCGTACATAAGTAATAGTAGTACTCCCTCCATCTAGGTGTATAAAGTCTTCCCTCCTACTTGGTCATGATGCACAACCAAAGTTGACTTATTCACCTGGACAGAGGGAGTAGCACAGTCTGCAAGCATATATAGAGAGAGACGTGTAGTGCGATAGTATATAGTACTAAAGTTTGTGTTGTATGCACCTACTTACAAAATGCGTACGGATACACAAGGTTTCCAAACTTTCCCTCTTACATACTTAATTAAGGATGCTAATAAATCCTGAACGTTTGGGATTTATCATTTGCGTCCCAAAACTAATGAGATCACCTTACGAAACTAAATTATACTTCCTACTAAAAGCCACGACGCTCGCAGGAGCGCTTGCGGTGCGCCACGAGTACCCTGGTGCGCTGCCGTTTCCCAGCGCGCCGACACAACGCCTCTTCCTCAGCCTCGCAACTCGCGAGGTGCTAATTAGCGGCTTGCCGGCAGGTGAGCGTGATCTCACCGGTGTGGTGATCCGGCGCCAGCAGGTACTCCTCCTCGCTGGAAGCGTGCACCCGGTCCACGTACCGCCAAGCGTAGATGGGGCGCTTGGGCCCGACTGCACTCAGGGCTTTGGCACGGGCGTCCTCCGCCACCTCACGGCCCTTGCACGAGCCTTCTGCCAAAGAGCCAATTGCCTGACTCTCTTGGACGCGACATAGACCTGCCAGGCAGCTTGCCTGGTGGCGCGCTTCTCTTCCTCGGCCTTCTTCTACGCCTCTATTTTGGCGTGCTCTGCCGGTAGCAAAGCCTCCCACATGGTGACATCCATTTCTTTCCAAAGCTCCTCAAGGCCGGGGGGCTCGGTAGGCGGCACAGCATTCTCCTCGTAGCGGGGAGCCGACGTGTCCTCCGACGCGCGTGTTGGCGAGATTGTGAACGCCGACGCGTTCACCTCGATGCATCACGGCGAGGAGTAGAACACCGACGCGTCTTCCTCGACTAGTGGCGGCGAGGAACGGAACAGGGACGCGTGACCGTCCGGGCCGTGCAGCGAGGGGCGCTTAGGGCTTGGGAGGGGTGATGCCATGGTGGCCGACGTGAGAGGGAGGGGGAGGAGATAGCGATGAACGTGAGCATTCTTCCGAATGCCGTGTGAGGCGCAGTATTTATAGCGAGCAATGGCACACCTACGTAAGATATGGACTGAGTTGCACTGACTTAACTGCAGGTCCAGTTGCGTCATTGACATGTGGGCCAGACCCTTATTGGGCCCATATGTCAGTGACCCAATGCACCTGCAGTTAAGTAACTGAAGCAGCGTCCTGGAAGATATGTTGCGTGATTAACGTAACATCTACATGGGCATATTTGTTGGAGTAAATTACGGGGGAGGGAAGGGGTGGAAATATTGCTGGTCACAATGGATTGGACGAGCGTGGGGGGAGGAGAGTCATGCATGCAGATTTTTTCCACACGGGGTGGAGTGGTGGGACCGCCAGAGGGAGAAGGAGAGTCTGGCAGGCATATTGTTTCCACACATGGAGAGGAAAAGATTTGAAAACGAACGGGCTTCCTGCAGGTATGGGGAACGGTGCATAATAAGTCATCTTGCATGCCGGGCTAGGTATAGTCTCAAGTCATTAAAAACATACACGCCCCACACATGTTCATATTTCAAAGTGCACTAAATTATTGCATGCGATGATTAAGGCTGGCCATAATGGTGGAATCTTAGCTGGTATCATGCACACGGAAATAGCAAATATGGTGATGTGGCAAAGAATTAAAGAAGAGAGGGGGGTTAGAGTAACTAGTGTTCATGCATGCATTGGTAAACACATTTTTTGTGAAGAACGACAACATTAGTTGAGTACTTTTGCAGACTTCAAAAACTATTCCACCGCCTCTTCTATCTTGCTAAGAGTAGGTGAAATTTTTGAATCGAGCCCTTTAAAATAGAAGGGAGGTAGTAGTACTCTAATAGCTAACCTTGTTGTGATGACAAGATAGGACATGGCACGCACCTGGACGGAGGAACTAGTCTGCATTGTGCATTTAAGTTTTGTCTGAAGTCAATGTACCTCTACTTTGACCAAACTTATAGAAAAATGTATCAACATTCACAATGTCAAATCAATATTTTTACACTCATTATAAAACGTCGTTCTTATACTCATTATAATCAGTATTGTAGATATTGATATTTTTAGTATAAATTTGGTCAAACACTTTGCAAACGGTTGACGGGAGTAAAAGGACCAGAGGGAGTATCATGCATGCGGATTAGGCAAAAAAATTGCTCATTTATAGCCGGTCGAAGTCTCAAAGGGCGCGACCGCGCGAGGGAGGCGAAGGTAGTGGGAGGCGCGGCGGTTGACGGAATTAAGCGAAGTTACATCCACGCACCGGCATGGCTTGCGAACAAGCAGAAGCTATACCGTCAGGCCTACGATATGGGTCTAGTAGACATGACCTCCCTTCTTAGGGACACAATGGAAAGGACTTACCCATCTACTATCAGCTATAGGATAGATTATACCTGCTTCCAGAAGTTTCAATATTTTTGTTCTTACCACTTCTTTCATTTTCGGATTTAACCAACGTTGGTGATCAACAACGGGTTTAGCATCAGGTTCCATATTAATCCTGTGCTGACAGAGTGGCACTAATGCCCTTAAGATCATCAAGAGTATATCCAATAGCAGCCATGTGCTTCCTTAGAACTTTCAATAATCTTTCTTCTTCATGTTGTGAAAGGTTAGCACTAATAATAACAGGATATATCTTCTTTTTATCAAGATAGGCATATTTCAAGGTGTCTGGCAATTGTTTTAATTCGAACACAGGATCACCTTTAGGTGGAGGAGGACCTCCTAGAGTTTCAATACGCAAATTGTGTTTAAGTAGAGGTTGTTGTTCGAAAAAGATTCTATCTATTTCATTTCTTTCACGCATATCCAAATCATTTTCATGGTCTAGCAAATATTGTTTCAAAGGATCAGTAGGAGGCACAACAATAGAAGCGAGACCAATAATTTCATCCTTACTAGGCAAATCTTTCTTATGAGGTTGTTTACTAAACTTGGAAAATTAAACTCATGAGATTCGTCACCAAAGCTAACACCGACAGTTTGTTTCTTACAATCTATTTTAGCATTGACGGTGTTCAAGAAAGGTCTACCAAATATAATGGGACAAAATTTATCTTGTGAGGTGGTAAGAACAAGAAAATCAGTAGGGTATTTTATCTTCCCACACAAGACTTCAACATCTCTAAGAATCCCAATTGGTGATATAGTATCTCTATTAGCAAGTTTAATAGTAACATCTATGTCTTCTATTTCAGTAGGTGCTATTTCATCTCTAATTTCTTCATATAAGGAGTGGGGAATAGCACTCACACTAGCACCCACGTCACATAACCCATGATAACAGTGATCTCCTATCTTAACTGAGACAACAGGCATGCCAACAACTGGTCTATGCTTATCTTTTCCCTCGGGTTTGGCAATTCTAGAAGCTTCACCACAGAAGTAAATAACATGCCCATCAATATTATCATCTAAGAGATCTTTAACCATAGCCACACTAGGTTCAACTTTGATTTTTTTTCAAAAGGTTTGAATGTTCTAACATTACTTTTGTAACCACAGTTGAAGCTTTAGCATGTTCCTTCATCCTAACAGGAAAAGGTGGGTTTTCAATATAAGCAGTGGGAACAACTGGATCAATATTGTAAATGATAGTTTCTTCTTAGGCTTTTACCGGTTCTTTAATTCCTTCTTTAATTGGTGGGTGGTATTTAAACCACTTCTCCTTAGGGCGATCAACATGAGTAGCAAAAGATTCACAAAAGGAAGCTAATATCTAAGAGTCAAGTACATATTTAGTGCTAAACTTTTGAAAAGCATCGGTATTCATAAAAGATTTAACACAATCAAACTTAGGTTCAATACCTGACTCTTTACCTTCGTCGATTCCCCAATCTTCAGAGTTATGTTTAATTCTTTCTAAAAGATCCCACCGGAATTCAATAGTCTTCTTAATAAAAGAACCAGTACAAGAAGTATCGAGCATGGTTTGATCATTACGAGAAAGCCGAGCATAAAAATTCTGGATAATAATTTCTCTTGAGAGCTCATGATTGGGGCATGAATATAACATTGACTTAAACCTCCCCCAAGCTAGAGCGATACTTTCTCCTTCATGAGGCCAAAAATTATATATATAATTTCAATCATGATGAACTAGATGCATAGGATAAAATTTCTGATGAAATTCCAATTTCAAACGGTCCCAGTTCCAAGATCCAATATCATCGCATAGCCTATATCATGTCAATGCTTTTCCCTTCAAAGATAAAGGGAAAACCTTCTTCTTAGCTTCATCTCCGGGCAAACCTGCAAGCTTAAATAATCCACAAATTTCATCCACATATATCAAGTGCATATCAGGATGTTCGGTTTCATCTCCTGCATAAGGATTAGCTAGCAGTTGTTGTAACATACCCGAAGGAATTTCATATTCAATATTTTCAGTAGGTGAAGTAGGTTGAGGGGTGACTAATTGTGGTTCCGGTCGAGGTGAAGATACCCCGAACAAACCCCTCAAAGTATTGTTT
Source organism: Aegilops speltoides (assembly GCA_021437245.1). Taxonomy (NCBI): domain Eukaryota; kingdom Viridiplantae; phylum Streptophyta; class Magnoliopsida; order Poales; family Poaceae; genus Aegilops; species Aegilops speltoides. The sequence goes on from CM038147.1 coordinate 524,863,622, forward strand.
TCCATAGAAGCAAGTGACATAAATTTCAGCACGTAGTAATAATGTTTCCTTACCAATTTCCACTTACCAAGAGCGCTTCACTCCCCGGCAACGGCGCCAGAAAATTGCCTTGATGACCCACAAGTATATGGGGTCAATTGTAGCCCTTTTCGATAAGTAAGAGAGTCGAACCCAACGAGGAGCAGAAGGAAATGACAAGTGGTTTTCAGCAAAGTAATGTCTGCAAGTGCTAAAACTGTAAGTAGCGGAGTAGTTTGGTAGGAAGATAATTTGTCACGAGCAAGTAACAATAGTAGTAACAAAAGTGCAGCAAGTTAGCCTAATCCTTTTGAGGCAAAGGACGGGCCAAAATGGTTTCTTATAATAAGCAAAGTGTTCTTGTGGGTACAAGGGAATTTCATCTAGTCACTTTCATCATGTTGGCTTAATTTGCGTTCGGTACTTCGATAATTTGATATGTGGGTGGACCGGTGCTTAGGTGTTGTTCTTACTTGAACAAACCTCCTACTTATGATTAACCCTCTCGCAAGCATCCGCAACTACGATAAAAGTATTAAGAATAAATTCTAACCATAGCATTAAACTTTTGGATCCAATCGGTCCCTTATGAAATAGCGCATAAACTGGGGTTTAAGCTTCTGTCACTCTCGCAACCCACCATCTAATAACTACTCCACAAAGCATTCCCTTAGGACCAAATATGGTGAAGTGTCATGCAGTCGACGTTCACATGACACCACTAAGAGAATGGCAACATACATACCATCAAAATATCGAACACATATCAAGTTCACATGATTACTTGCAACATGATTTCTCCCGTGACCTCAAGAACGAAAGTAACTACTCATAAATGATAAACATGCTCAAGATCAAAGGGGTATTAAATAGCATAATGGATCTGAACATATAATCTTCCACCAAATAAACCATATAGTAATCAACTACAAGATGTAATCAACACTACTAGTCACCCACGGGTACCAATCTATAGGTTTGATACAAAGATTGAACGCAAGAGATGAACTAGGGTTTGAGAGGAGTTGGTGCTGTGAAGATCTTGATGAAGATAGCCCTCCCCAAGATGGGAGAGTTGTTGGTGATGATGATGATGATGATTTCCCCCTCCGGGAGGGATGTTCCCCCGGCGGAATCGCTCCGCCAGAGGGCAAAAGTGCTCCTGCCCAAGTTCCGCCTCGAGGCGGCGGCGCTTCGTCCCGAATGTCCTCTCCTTATTTTTTCTAGGTCAAAATGACTTATATACCAGAAGATGGGCACCGGAGGTGGACCGAGGAGGGCAGCATCCACCAGGGCGCGCCTGGGCCTCCTGGCGCGCCCAGATGGGTTGTGCTCACATGGTGGCCCTCCTCTGGTACTTATTTGCTCCAATATTCCTTCAATATTCCATAAAAAATCCTCGGGGAGTTTCAGCTCATTTGGAGTTGTGCAGAATAGGTAGCTTGACGTAGCTTTTTCAGGTCCAGATTTCCAGCTGCCAGAATTCTCCCCCTTGGTGCATACCTTGCATATTATGAGAGAAAAGGCATTAGAATTACTCCAAAAAACATTATTATACAATAAAACAACATAAATAATAGTAGGAAAACATGATGCAAAATGGACGTATCAGCATACTGCGGGGAGGACCCGCTGCTCCTCCGTCAGCGACACCCGCACGCGGTCGACCTCGTCGGCGAAGTAGTCGGCATGCACGGTGACGTTGGGCAGCGGGGGGATGGGGACGCCACCGGCGCCGAGCTTCCACCACCCCGGCGCGCGCATGTCGGGAGGCGCCAGGATGTTGGCCTCGAACAGCAAGTGGGCTTCCCACTCATGCAACGAGCGGCGACCGAAGCCATTGGCCGCCGCCCCATCGCCGGGGAACCGCTTGCCCATCGTCGCGACTGGGCACGGGGAGAGAGGGGGAGGAGCGTCGGTGGCGGCTGCGCACGGGGAGAGGGAGGGAGAGGCAGAGCTCGGCGGCTGTGGGCGGGGTGTGGCCACAGGTGAGGGGAGGCGTTGCTTTATACCAGCCTGAGGCTGGGCGCCGTGTGTACGCATGGCGGGAGGGGGCGTCGTCGCGCCGCCCGTGAGGAATCAATGGAAGGCTGACCGGCGGCAGCCTTGGCATTGATTCCCCATGGGAAACCGAGGCACTGTGAGGACGACGAGGCGAGTGTCGCCGACTCGATCGGCCTGCAGTTCATTCGCGCCAAAATCGCTTGCCCCAGCGCCCTCGGTCGCCCCCAGCGCGCCGGGTTCGACCTGGGTCCGCCTGCGCCAGTTTCGGCCCAAACGGGCGAAAAACAGGCTCCTGGGGGCGCGACTGGGCCGATTTTTTGGGCGTCGACGCTAAAAATCGCCTGGGGGGCCTGTTGGGGGCGCGACTAGAGATGCTCTAAGTCATCGTGCATGCGCCCCTAAGGACCAGCACCCTAGAACCGTGGTCATTGCTGTTGAACCCTTAAATAGATGTGAAACGAAGGAAGGGAAGAAAATAGCAGAGCCCCAGGTGGTAGCTGCATTTGTTCTGGCCTACATGACCGAATGGTCAACAGTACATGTGAGGAAAGCTTCAGCTACGAACACCAAAGAAATGCATCGCTGGGCTACTCCCGAGCCGGGATGGGTCAAAGCCAACGCCGATGGCGCCGTCTCCAGAAACGGGGGCAACGATGGTGGAGGCGTCGTACTCCGGGGCGACCAAGGCGATTTCCGTGCGGCTGCATGCAACCTTTTCGCCGATGTTGCGGACACCGAGACGACAGAACTTATGGCGTGCCGACGGGTGGTCGAGCTAGCTAGCAAGATCAACATTGAGAAGCTACAGCTTGAGACGAACAACAAAGTGATCGCGAGCATGCTGGGAGACACGAACAAGAACCTGTCGGCATCGGGCCGCTAGTAGAGGAGATCAAGCAGATGCTTAGTTGGTTCAACGATGTGAAAGTGTCATGGGTACGATGGACTGCTAATAACGCCGCACACAAGTTAGCTAAGGTAGGGGTAGGGGAAGAGTTATGTAAGCTTTGGCTAATGGTGCCTCCCGACTTTGTGTTAGATGTGGTCTCTGATGAGATCCCAGACTTTACTTAAGTAAAGCGGTTGTGTTACCCTAAAAAAATAGGTTTGAAACATCTGGCACCACACGAAGAGAGACTACATGAATCTACGCCAGACCTCCTATTTAATCATGCAAAAACAAAAATATAATTCTAGTTAGTGTTATATAAAATACTCCCATTGTAAAGAAATATAAATTAAACGATCTTATATTTTTTTACCGAAGGAGTAATTAACTTTGCACAGTTATAATCAAACTCCAATAAACTTGATACTCCCCCAAAACAGTCAATTTTCCTCATAGTAAAAAAACATTATTTTTGTAAAAAGCATCTCCCAACTCCCAAGCTGGCACCACCGCACCTCGGCGAGACGGCGACCGTCTCCCTCGTGCCGTCGTCGTCGCCGGCGATGGCGTCCCAGCCACCGCCTCCACCCCACGAGCTCGACCTAGAGGCGTTCCTCCCGTCGTCTCTCGCCTCCTCCGACGCCGACGCCGACGCCGATCACCGCCGCGCCGTCGACGACCTACTCCTCCTCCTCTCCTCGTCCGACTCCGACTCCGACGACGAGCCAACCCGCACGCCCAGCACCATCCACAAAACCCTGACCCGTATCAAAGCCCCGCCGCCGCCCGCTAAACCTTCCCCATCTCCCCTGCCATCGCCTTCCGTGGCCCCCGGGAGATCCACATCCGCATCGCCGTCGGCGGCGCTCTCCTCCCTCGCCTCGAGAACCTTTTCCAACGCCGCTGCCTCCTCGTCGAGGCCGCTGCCGCTCCCCTCGCTCTTCCGGGGTGTCCGCCCCAGCCCCAAACCCGGCGCCGCCCTCGCTGCCGCCGCCGCCGCGTCCCGCGCTGTTCTCACCCCGCACGCCGCTGCAATTAGGTCGCGGCGCAACGCCTCCGCGCGCATCGAGAAGCTCCTCGACCAAGCCTCCGACGCAGAAGAAGTAGCTGACAAGGTCAGTAGTGAGGAAGTGGTTGATAGGGTGACGGAGGAGACTGTCGGCGGGAACTGGGCTGAAGAATTGGAAGAGGACAAGCACGGAGAAGTGGGGACTGAAGAGGATTCCGAGCCCTCAGAATCGGTGGGTGTAGGCAATGTCGATTCTGTTGCCGCGGAGAATTTCAATGTGCAGGAGCTACTTGGGAGTCAAATTGGGCCTGTTGATGAGGAAAATAGTGATGAACAAATTAGGGACGGAAATTTAGTGGAATCTGGTGAGATTGTGGGTCAGGATGAATCAGTGTCCGATGAGAAGACTGATGATGAGCTTGAGGTTGAACATTCTGACACTGATTTGGAAGAGCAAGTCGAATCTGAGAGGATCATCGATAATGTGATCGAAGAGAGGTTGGAGATGAGCAGGGTGGCTGAGGAAAATGCGGAGGAAAGGCCAAAGGTGCCGATGAAACCATTGGAGCGGGCTGAGGAACTCGAGAAGAGGCAGGCCTCATTTGGGCAGCACTGGGAGGAGGGAGCAGCATCGCAACCCATGCGCCTGGAGGGAATTGGGAAGGGCCAACCAGCTATTGGTCACATGCAGATTGAGGTGGACAACCCGATAACTCGTGCCATGGCCTCCCCATCTTTTAGACAGGAACATGGCACTCCTCAGGTCTTAGCAGTACATAGGAGCTATATTGCCATGGGCATGTCCAATGGATCTGTTATCATCGTCCCAAGCAAATATTCCATCCATCAAGCTGATGATTCAGATGCAAAGGTTAGTCATTGCCTCCTTGGCGCTGGTGTGCATATTGTTTGTTTGGTCAAATACTACATGGCTTATTGGTATGCTTCAGATGTTGGACTAAATTTTTTCAGTATATTTGAAGATGATTCATTAGATAACACTGAGTCGTAGACATTACTTGGGGTTAGCATTTTTCAAGAGTTGTGTAGGCATCACTTGGTGTTACAGTTTGCCTGACTTCCACACCTTCCTTAACTTGAAGAGAAAAATGGGAGGAAAAAGAAGATGCGGTGGGATGACCATACATTGTATTTGTGCACCATTGTACTTGCATCTCACATACAGTGTGTTGCAAATAATGATCTACTTGACATGCAAACATCTGCTAGATTTGGAGCAGAAACTATAAGTACAATAAGGTGCCCACGAGGAATCTGCTAAAGTGACCGCCATCCACAGTTGCCGCCATCTGAGCCCTATTAACATGACTGAAATTACAATTGCTGCAATACTGTACATCAGTGAAAGTAACCCTTGGAATAAATCTGCACAATAGAGCTTGTTATTTTCGGTAATTCATCTAGTTGTATAACAGGGAATAAAGAACAGAACAATGCATGCAGTACAGGATAAAAAAATACCCATCTGAATGCATGCTGTACATTGGTATTTCCAGCAGGACTTACACATCACCCTGTCAGATCTACGCATTTTATGGTGTTGCCAGAAGTTGACCCTGTGGGGTTTATGTACACACTAAAAAAATTGTGGTACATTTCTTGTTCTCATAATTACATTTAAATTCACTAAGGCAAGGCCGTGGAGTCTAGGCCAAACAGTACCACATTCTCCATAGTGAGTCCCACACTCCCACTTATAGTCTTTAGCAGTTGATGGCAACAAAAGAAGACAAGGGGTACCTTGGTATTTTTCCTAGATGGCTCAGTACTCAAATATCCATATATTTAAAGCAACCATCCTTTTGTGCCAGAATATAATTACATTAACTTTGAATGATTTAACATAATTTCTGTTAAAAAGCTGATTGATTGTATGACATTTATTGTCATGCCATACATAAATGGTAGGAATAATTAAGCACAACCAGACGTCTCGAAGATGATTATGATACATCTCTATGTTCTTTTAAGGACAAGGAACCGCACGAAACTGTTTCTTTTTAATGTTTAGCTCGCCCAAATCATCAAGGCATTTTTAACTCTTTGTTCTACAGTTCCTCAATCTCTGCACAATTGACCCTTGTTTTCTCTTCTCTTGCTTGCTCGTCGAAAATTATTGTTTTCCAAGATAGTGCATGAACTCGAAAAGTATCTTCTGGATTGGTGCTTACTGCACATATAGCTCAGTGGCTGCACATATAGCTATTAATCTTATAAGCCAGTAACCAGTTGCTATTAAAAAATCTTGTTGGATGACCCTGGAAAATAGTTTAAAACTGTAATACAAACTGTAATACTGGTTATGGTTTGAAATGAGGACAGCTGTCCTAGATTAGTGTTTCTGAAGTCCTGAGAATTCTATGTCAGTTTGATTTTTTGGTCTATAAAGACTGCTTTTATAATTTCAGATGCTGTTCTTTTGGAACCAAGGTGTGAAAACTCAGTCAAAAGTGACTGCCATGTGCTTTAACCCGCAAGGGGATCTTCTGCTAGTAGGATATGGTGATGGTCATATGACAATTTGGGATGTACAGAAGGCTACTGCAGCAAAAGTCATATATGGTGGGCATACAGGAGCTGTAGTGCATGTTTGTTTTATCTGCCAATCTAAAGCCATCACTGGTGATTCAAAAGGGCTTGTTCTTCTGCACACATTCTCGACTATCCCTGTCATTAATCACTTGACTGTCAAGGGAACCCAGGTATGTAGAAACATCATTTTGTCCATTGTGCACATATTAAGCCACTCGATCCCCTGTTATATATATATGTCTGCTCTGACAAAACTTAACTACACTTTGCCAGCGCCTTTTTGATGGACATACTGAAATCGTGCTCTCAGCCTGCCCTCTTCTAGCGGATGAATCCTTTGGTTCTGGCAACTCATCTATGCAAGGCAACCTAACAACTTCCTCCAGTGGTGGTCTTGGGAGCATGATGGGAGGTGTAGTTGGAGTAGATTCTGGATGGAAGTTTTTCAATGAAGGTTCTTCTCCAATGGAGGATGGTGTTACAGTCATGTTCATTATGCATCAACATGCTCTTGTGGTATGGGTGATATATTTTACTATCTGTTATGCTGTGAACTCATAATTGTGGTAACTCTTGTACTGCTTGATGATGTTCTGTGGTTCTCCTGCTAGGTTAGACTCCGCACCAACAGTGACCACGTTGACCATATTGAGACCTTCTCTAGACCAGAAGGAGCACGAGAAGGGTCAATTGCTTATGCTGCATGGAAATACACACCATCCTCGAGTGATTCATCGCCAATTGGTAAGATTAGACCTCCTTAGACATTGACAATGATCGGTAGTTCCTTATATTCGTAAAGTGTAGTTTCTTGGGCTAAAGATGACTACACTATATAGATGAAGAGCCAGTATCTTGGCTTGCGCTTGTCTGGGACCGTCAAGTTCAAGTGGCAAAATTTGTTAAATCAAAGGTGATCAAACACAAGGACTGGAATCTTGATAGTGCCGCCGTTGGTGTTGCTTGGTTAAATGATCAGGCATGCAAAATTCTCCCCTTTTGGTTATTCATTTAGTTTATGTTCTTTTCCCAGTTGTAAAATCAAGTTACTCTTTTTTTTCCCATCCAGATGTTAGCTGTTCTTAACTTGAGAGGGCAGCTCTGCCTGTTCTCAAAAGATGGCAGTGAGCTTCGCAGGACTATCTTTATTCTTGATGGTTTGGTCTTCGATGACAGCATACTGTACCATACACATTTTTGTAACAGATTTGGTAACCCTGAGAGGCATTTTAACAACTCGGTAGCAGTAAGAGGTGCTACAGTATATATTCTTGGCCCAAGCTTTCTTACAGTTTCGCGACTTCTTCCATGGAAAGAATGGATTGAAGCACTAAAGAGGGCTGGTGATTGGATGGGTGCAATGGACATGGCAATGAAGATTTATGACGGTCACACACAGGGTGTTCTTGATCTTCCGAGAACACTTGGTTCCATAAGGGAAGCCATAATGCCGTATCTAGTAGAGTTGCTGCTGTCATATATAGGCTATGTCTTTGAATATATTTCAATTGCATTGTCAAACCATACTGGAAAAGGGGGAACAGCAGATGGCCTGATAGACGCCGATAGATCACTGCTGACAGAGAGAGAAGAACAATATGCTCGTGTAGGAGGGGTTGCAGTCGAGTTTTGTGTTCACATTGGACGGAATGACATCCTGTTTGATACAGTCTTCTCTAAGTTTGTTGCTGCTCAAAGTGGAGGTAGGCTTGTTCTAATTAACTCATATAAGAATTACAACCTTTCCATTTTGCTAAACTCTGATTTTATTTTGTTCATGCCTGAATTTGACGCAGTCCTCCTTCCGTGCTTAAAACAACTTCCTTTAGATCATTCGTTGTTGCATCCTGTGTTCCTCCTTAATCTTTCTCTACAAGAATGCAAAGGAAGACAGTTTTCCTCTTTCCGTTCTAAGTTGCAGGCATTCTGTAAATCTCTTTTGGTGGTTGCTTTAATGGGTTCTAGTTGTCTAGCCAGGCATTTTTTCCCTTCCTTCTGTTGCTTTGACTCTATTTAATTTGGAATGAGTTTACTTGCACTTTTGAAGATTCCACAGCCTCTCTGAAGGAAGATTTCAGAGGATATTTACATTTATATTTTCATGTTGAATAGTATAAGAAACGTATTGCATATGTCAAGTTATCTGTTTGCTGATAAGATTGTGCACGCACATGTTTCTGTTAGTAAATTGCTGTTATAACTTAAAAAGGCTGACATGACATGAATAACAGGTATGTTTCTGGAGGTACTAGAGCCATATATATTGAAAGATATGCTTGGTTCTTTACCACCCGAGGTGAGTACCACTGATGATTTTGTAGTGTTAGTACATAAATTTGCAAATCATGCAATCGGCATATACACTTCAACAGTTATATATTTATGCCAATTTGATTTGTAGATCATGCAAGCTCTAGTAGAGCATTATAGTGGCAAAGGATGGTTGCAGCGAGTCGAACAATGCATTCTTCATATGGATATTTCATCACTGGATTTTAATCAGGTATGCATAAAAACTAGCGTAAGAAGTACATCTGTAGATCTTTCTCAGACATGTTTGATGTTTCATTGTCTACATTCATTGTCCAAGAAAAAAAAAAAATCTTTTTTCAGTTTCTTCTGGTACTGTTTTTTGTAGTTTGGACTAGTGTGTTCCACAATTATGCATCCACATGATATTGTTGTACTTGTTCTGTATGCAGGTAGTCAGACTGTGTCGTGAGCATGGGTTATATGGTGCTCTAATATATTTATTTAACCAAGGCTTGAGTGATTTCCGTACACCTCTAGAGGAACTTCTATCTGTTATCCAGAACGTTACTAGAAAAGATGCTACTTGGTATGTCATACTCTTGCCAGAAGGAGTTGAATTAAACTTGCCCATAATCTCCTTGCTCATAGATGAGATAATAGTACACATTATGTTCTCAAGTTATTGATATGTGATTGTTATGTTATTCTGAAGTTCCTGATTGAATAACTGTTCTCGTAAATTGATTAATCAGAATTTAATAATTTTCTTAGCATTAGTTACTTGGCTATCGATGCAATTTACATGAATCTTCATTCGAAATGCATCTTTATGTTTTCCCTGGGATTTCTCTATGACATGCATGAGTGTGAACAAAAATGTTGATACTAAGCAAGGAAGTTCCCATGCTTTCAAAGGAAGTATGCAAGGACCACATTAGTACTTGGTTAGAGTTGCTTGATTTGGTTTGATATATTGCGGGGCTAGTTCTGTATATGCAACTGGTATTTCTTTTGGAATATTGTACTAGTGCTATACAGAAGGCGAGTTTCTTACCATATTTTCACTTTAACAGCTACAGAATGCTTGTTTATCTGAAGTATTGCTTCCAGGGCCTAGCATTTCCTCCAGGTTAGTAGATTTACCATTCATGGTATCTTTTTTACTATTTCGTTAATTCTATGCGAGTTTAGTGTTGACTGTAGACTATGTTTTTCCTGTGCTGTTGGGCTTTTGGTGGGCCTAGAACCTTGTAAATTATGAAGTGTGTTAGTAAAACTATATTCTTAAATTGTGATTTTCTAAAATTGAAGAGTTCAGATTTACCATAAGATGCTTGGTGTTGTGTCAGCTTGACGAGACCACATCTGCATACTTCCAGCAGGATTATGTTCAGAAACAGGAATAATGAACTTGCTGTATAGGATGCTCTTATAGGACAATTCAATTCCATGATATGTTATCGCATGATCTACTTTTTGCAGGGCATGGAATAATTCCCCGAGCGCAGCTTCATTCAGTGAGAAAAGAACTTCTGCAATTCATGCTTGAAGAGTCTAAAATGCACACTTCTGAAGTATTTAAGGGTTTCAGTTCTTCTTCCGGAAAATGCCCAAACATATGCTATCTACTATGGATGGATACGGAAGCTACTCTGGAAGTTGTCAAGTGTGCTTTTGCACAAGAGAATTTTGAATCTACTTCTAGTACTCCTGATGCATCTGTGTCCAAGGATGAAGATGATACCAATATTGAAAGAGAGAGTCAAAATATCTTATTACAAGGTGTAGTTGACACCATCATTCATATTGTTGGTTTGGAAAACGAGGCAATCCATTCCATTGTTGTGGGTACTGCTGAGTCAGAGGAATCAGAACTTTGGCCTACAGTGAATGATTTTGGTTATATAATTGAATTTGTGTCCTTTTTTATTTCCAATAAAAGGGCAAAGTCATCTCAAAGAGTTCTTAAGCACATTCTTAAATACCTCACGTCATCCAGAACTCCATCATATGATGATAAAAAGATGCCAACGCAGAAAGAAGTTCTTCAGCTCTTCAATGTGGTTCCTCAAACTGACTGGAATTATGATTATGTGTTGCATCTTTGTTTAGATGCCCATTTTCATCAGGTTTGTCACCACTTACCTTTAAGAGTTCACCTTTATAATATAGCACTGCTGCTCAAAAAGGCCTTTCAGCCTATAACTGTAAATGTTATTGTTACTATACAGGCATGTGGCAGGATATATGCAGCCAGAAATCAAAATCTGTCTGCTTTGGATAGTTACATGAAGGATATAGTGCAACCATACAACGCTTTTATCTTCATCAATAAAAAGTTATTTCAGTTGGCAGGCGATGAAGCTTTGTCGTTTCGTTCTACAGTAATATCTCGTTTTGCCGAGCTAGTCAATCTAAGCAGGTGAGATTGCTGATTAATGTTTTAACTAGCATATATATATTCTCCCCCTTCAGTTTTTTGCTTGCTGGTTTGTCTTTTACTGAATATGCTCAATTTCTCTCCTGTCACTTCATTTTTTAGGGAGTGCGCATTTGTCTTGTTCCTTGATCATTTTCAAAATCAGATCCAGCAAATATTATCAAAGCTTCCTTCTGACAGCCGCAGCCATTTTCTTTTCTTGAAAACTGCAATTGAAGTACACTTGTCAGGCAAACTTGACTTCAGCGCACTAACTGGCAATGAAATTGTTGAACGCCTGTACTTCTCTGGTGAACTCAAAGATTATCTGCAGAGATTATCAAATTTCCCAAAGTTTGACTGCAATCTTGTTTCTATGATTGATGACTTATTTGAGCCTTATCTGAAGGTATGCTTATCGAGATATTCAACATTACTATATTTGATATGGAGCCTTTTAAGCATAATGATATACCTTTGGGTGGAGCCTTTGACTGCTAACCACTATATTGGCACAAAAAGTTGCACTGAGAGAACAATCTATCGGCAAATGGTAGCGCAGTGATTTGCCATAAGCGTTATATAGAATCAAGAGGCAGTATGTGCTTTGCAAATATGACACCAGCATCAGCTGCTTTTTACTTTTTGGAGCTTTGCAATTCGATTTTATTATATTTTAAACTGCTGTGCATGAAATGAATACTTTTCAGTTTCTTTATTCGACAATTTTGTGAAGAGATGCATCATTGATTTTACTAATAATAGTGAATAACCTAAAACTCAGAAGTTACATTATGTAATTTGTTAGGTTCAAGTATTTTAGTGGCAGCACATGTTATGTGAGATCATCATCCTTTTTTGTTAATCAAATACACTTTTGTTGCACAGCTTCTGTGTCAGTATGAACCAAGGTCAGTCCTGAAGTTTCTGGAGACTTTTGATAGCTACAGATTGGAAGGGTGTTTGCAGTTATGTCTATATTATGGAGTTACAGATGCTGCTGCATTTCTGCAAGAGAGGGATGGTGATGCTCAGAGTGCACTGGCACTTGTTCTAGCTGGACTAGATGAGAAAATTAGCCAGTTTATCACTTCAGTGGAGAATGCGTTTTCTCAGATATCCTCAAAGGGTAGCTCTGAAATTGAGCAACCAGCCATTGTTCTGAAAACGAATGAGGTTCTTTTTCTCATACCTATTGAAATACTAACCAAGATTTGTATCGTCTATTGCATAATTGGTAACATGTTTGATATTCTATTAAGGCTCATCCGGTGCTTGATGCGTTACGTTCCTCCATTGGATTGTGCCAAAGGAATTCACAGTACTCAGACCCAGAGAAGTCTCAATTACTTTGGTTTCATCTGCTTGATTCGTAAGTTCTGCTAAGATATACATATACACTTTCTTACAAGGGGGAACATTTCTCACTGCACTGTATTGGCACTTTGTCCTATTATTTGGATCTATAACTAGAATTTTGATAGTCATTGCTGATTTCTGTTACTAGTGATTTGTTATTTAGGAGATGTGATATTGTTCTCTTCACTAGTAATACAGCATGGGCATGCTTTGCAAATATATGTACAGTTCAACACCTAAAGGCACCATCTCTATTGCTCATTGGGTGGGGTCCTTGACTCCTTGTAAGAGGCCACAGGAGCTGGGCGGGGACAAATGAGAATGTAACATAGGATCAGTTAAACCTTACTCAACTGATGATTAACTCTCCCGGAACTCTTCTAACTAATGCTGTTATGACGTAGTTTCCAGTGGTTCAGTTTGATATTTGTGAGTCTGATCGCATGGATGATTAAGAACATTTGGATCCCACCCAACTTGTACCTTATATAGTTCTATGGATTGTTGCTAGGGATATGATCCTAAAATGTGCTGGCTGCTGATCTTATGCCATTTTGGGAACTAATAGTGTTCAATTGTCTCAAGGGAGGCTTATTGTCAAATACTACTAAAAGATGATTACTTGTATAAGATCAGATCCAAGTATGGAGGTTAAATTTAAAACCACATAGGTGGGGGGTTGATGATGATGCAAATTTGTGTTGACCACTCTCCTTAATACTAATCTATCTTAATGAAAATGACAGGCAACAGTCGTTGCTTGATCTTGAAAAAAAGAGACTAATCTATCTGTGAATGAAACTGTAGCAATATCGCGATCGATGCCTTTCTTCATGGTTGAGATTTTAGACACAGGAATCCAGCGGGCAAAGGCAATTCTTGAAATATTATGCCATGATAAATTAATCCATTAGATTTATGACATGCTATCTAGAAATCTGTGATCAACATATAGGCTATAGCTCTCAAGTAGTGTAAAGTATTTTTCGTACTTTTAGCTTGTTGAGATCTATCAAGATCAACATATAGGCTATAGCGTCAAGTAATGCCGTTATGTTGTTGATGCAGTTTCTCAGAACCACTGAAAAAGTTGTATGGAAGCAAGGATGTAAATGGAAAACGTTGTTGGTCTGAGCGGGAGGAAACAACAAACGGACATCCAACAGGCAAAAGATTCTCACAACAGATGGGGATTTCAGCTTATCAAAGGTGTTCGAATACTCCGCGGAGAGTATTCTCACAATTCGTTGGAGAGATAATCGAGGCAATGGCTGGGTATATACCCCTACCAGCAATTATGTCAAAGCTTTTATCCGACAATGGGTGTCAGGAATTTGGTGATTTTTTTTCGAGAAAACGCAAATGGCCTTTGCGTTTCATTGCATTGGAAAGAAAGGGGGGTATTTACATGTCATAGATAGAATGCTGTCTATGTATCTTCATCAAAAAAGAATACTGGTACATATTGAATTTCGTCCCTTTGCCATTTACTTCATAAGTATATCGCACACGAAATTCGATGAGAACATCACATTTTTGGTTATTTTCTTCTGTATTTTTCTAATAGTAAAAAATCAAGCTCCTCTGATACCTCGCTTGTTTGCAGGAAACAGCTAAGTCAGTTATCGAGGATGATTCGTTCTATACCTTGAGCTCATTAAAGAGAGGGGTTTGCCATGGATTTGCTCCACATACTTTTGTCTGTTGTGTATGCAACTTCTCACTTTCCAAAGAAGGTGCTGTTTCAGCAGTTCGAGTGTTCAGTTGTGGACATGCAACACATCTTCACTGTGAGTGTGAACAAAACAAATCATCCAGTAAGGATTTTCAAGACGGATGTCCAGTTTGTCTCTCAGCGAGTGACACACAATCCCGGAACAGATCACCTATAATATCTGAGAATGGGCTACACAGGCACTCCATGGTTGAAAATGAAGTACCATATGGCGTCCATCATAATCACGAGACAGATCATGTTGAGAGATCTCGCAGGCTTCAGCAGATGTCACGGGTAGGAATATTTTGAGATATTTTTTTCTGCTAGTATAATAAATTTCTGTTGTGACTAGGTGCTTGCCAAAAACTTGACTAGTGTGACATTCGAAAGCCCTCATCCAATTATGAATTGCGCTATCTCTCTTGTATTGAATATGATATTATATCCCTGTTTTAGTCCTCTAAGATGTTATTATGGGACAGAGGGAGGAGTAAATTGCAAAAAACCGCCACAATTGTGCAAATGTCATCAAACACCCACCGAAATGCATGTTTTCTGGTGGTTTTTTTACGAAGCATTGAAAACTTCGACCCAATTGTGGTGTTTTTTTGCAATTTACTCCAGAGGGACTATATATTGGGATAATATCATACGGAAACCAACATCCGGTGAAAACTTCGTGGAAACCATAGTTTAAAGTTTTGAAAAATTCTGAAAAAAATATGGATGTTAGGAAGGTGATGTTTTATTGCCACGCAAAATTTCAAGTTGAAACACATTGCGAGATGTGAGCTGTGTACTTGGTTATGCTATTAATTAATCTCTTGTATAGGGTCTTTGTTGCTTATTTGCCTACGTATGTGCACGTATTATATTGGCCTGAGGTCAGTGATATGGAACTTAAGTGGCCATGCATTCCAATGCTTCAAATTTAGTGAACAATATATCTCAGTTAGTTTCTAGTTTCTCAATGATGATAAAATGGATATGGCCTATACTCTGTATTTCTATAGTACGTACAGTACTTGTTAAAGTTTTTGCCATGATATTTCCTTTTGCAGTTTGAAATACTGAAAAATCTCCAGAAAGCTCAGAAGTCTTCATATTTAAACTGTACCTCCGTTTGAACTTTCTCCGCCAGCCATATATCATGAGAAGGTACATAAGAGAGAGTTTGGTAGGACAATCCAGCAGATATTAAGTTCGAAGTGAAAAACCACATATGGCACATGAAGGAGCCCGAAAATCAAAAAGGAAAAAAAGTTGAGTGGGAGAATCCATCAGACATTTGGCTAGAAGTGAAAAACCACGGAAAATATGGCACACGAAGGAGCAGAACCAAAGAAATCAGGGGATTGGCTTCCGCCAGAGTTGAGCATAATCGGTAACTCTCTAATTTTCTCGATCAACTGAATAAACAAGAGCATCATAATATTGATCTAATCTTGGACTCTTATGTCTATTTACCTTTTAAAATCTTATATGCAGGTTCTGACAAGAATCAAGTGCGGTAGACTATGCAATGGTGAAAAGGTGCAAACACCTGAGAAATCTGCTTTGTCCATTCGTGTAATGACCTCAAACTACAGGTCGACTGCTGCTCCGTCTGCTAGAGCGAGGAAAACGAAGTGGGATGTAATTCATGATAAAGGAGGGAACTGCATGCAATGGAGTTCTCAATATGGTTCAAGATGTAAGCAGAGGCTATATATAGCTGTGAAACATGGCTTCCTCCTAGCTCAATCCTTGGTATCATAATTCAAGTCAGTTCAGATAACTGGAGGTTCTAGCTTGGCCCCTGGAATCGCTTCAGCAATTTTCCATGACATTTATTCCCGGGAAAATGAATTTGCGAAGGTGCAGTATGATCACTCCAATAGAGAACTCAGTTGCTGATGAACTAGCCAGACTAGTGAAAGTTCAAAACTCTTCGTTCTGGCTTGACGAGCCATCCCTCTACTGTACCCTTTTTAATTAATGATATAACACTGCTTTCTACTGTATGTAATTTATAAAGAGGTACTTCACAAGGTTAAAAAAATGCAGTAGACTATGTTGGAATTATGAGTCCTGCAATTATATTCAAATTACTTGAAATTATTGAAATCATACATGTATTTGTGCATGTAATTACTTTGCGTATTTAGTATGGAATTAATACTTCATGAAATGTACTCAAGAATATACTTTCTCTGTAATAATGTAAGACGTTTTAGGTCACTTTGTATTTATACTGAAAAGACTACCCGGGTACATTGGTAATTGGAAGGAAACAAATGTAAGACATTTTAGGTCACTTTGTATTTATACCAAAAAAGACTATCCGGATATATTGATAATTGGGAGGAACTAGGTCATGAATTAGGTTACAACCTTGGAAGGAACTAGGTCATAGATTAAGTTACGACCCTAATGGCGACTTGCATTATTAACGAATTTATACATGGTCATGATCGCATTGCTCACGAGTGCGTGTTTCAAGGACTCAATGGGTAGAATCTGTTAACGGAATTTAACTTATGTGACATTTGCCCATCAGATGTTGATAACCTTATTAACTGAATTTTGAATATGTAGCAACCCTCTCACTTGTTCCTGGTGCTGCACCAAGCAAGACTCGCCATATAAAGAACTCAAGCATTTATCAGGACTGATGAGAGTCTAACTGGAAAAATAATTCTGTTGAAGGACCATGGTTCTAGTAGAAGATTTTTGTTGTTTCTCTTTTTCCACCGGTTTTGCGAAGGTTCTGGAAGCTTTTTAGTCCGTGGTTTTGTTTTTTCTTTCTCAGCATTGCACTGCATGTTTTACCAATTTTCTTTCGGTATTTTTTTAATTCATGTTCATTTTTATATTCTTGAAAAATTTTAGAATTCAGGAACGTTTTTAAATTTGTGAACATTTTTATATTCCCAAAATATTCTAAAGCTCTTGAACGTTTTTCAAAAATAAAAAAAAATTACGATTGATTTAAATTGTAACATTTTAATGCTTCTAATACTTATAAAATTTCCTGAAATTTTTGCATGACAAAAGTTGTTTTTTCTAAGAAACAAACTCGTCTAAAAAACGGGGCCCAAGAACAGATGGGCCGGCCTAGCCGCAGCTCAGGGTGCGCGATTTTCTCTCGTTGCCCAGCGCGAACAGGAGCTCTGCTGGGCTTTGCCGTTCCCGTGGCTGGCAGTCCTCGCCTCCGCCGCCCTCGACTCCGGCGGGCGGCACCTAACCGCCGCTCCAGGGGCCTCGCCTGGCCGCTTAGCCTCCGCCCCGTGCGCGATATGGCGCGGGCCGCCGTATAGGGCTGGCGTGCTGCCTCCGTCGCCTTCTACGCACAGCCTACGTACTCGACGACAGCAGCTCTGTCCGTCCCGACTGCGCGCGCCCTCATCCCCGGCGCCGCCTGACTTCCAGCGCCCTCGGCCGCTCCTGCCATCTCCCTGATCCGCGGCACTCGTTCGCCTCTCCCCGAGCTTTCGCAGGTAGACCCCGCCCGGCACCCCCATAGTCTCCTCGAGCTCAGGCGCACGCCAGCTGTTCGATTCATTGACCCAACCGGGATATTTTAGCATTTCGTGGGCGAGAGCGCTGCTGTGAGATGGCCTAACAGATAGATGTTGCCACGGAATTGAACCATGCTATGATTTGTGTCCAATGAGCCCTCCTAATGATGTGTTAAATGTTTGTTTGTGGTTTGTTCTTGCATAATCTGCTCCTGTTGCTTCTACATTCAGTTCTTGCTTCCGTATAATCTTCTATGCAATGTTTCAGTTCTTGCTTACATTCAGAATATGTGGTTTGTTTAATCTTCTATGTAATGATTCAGTTCTTGCTTCTGTATAATCTGCTTCTGTATTCTCTTCTTGTGTAACCTGCTATGTAATGATTCAGTTTCTGCTTCCATATTCTGTCCCTGTATAATCTGCTCTGTAATGATTCTGTTCTTGTGAATAGTTGCAGCCTGGAGTGTCCTGGATTCAGGATCAACCTTGCTCCCCCTTGGCACTCAACCGAGTTGCTGTTCCGCTTAACGCCGACACACATCTTTGCCGCTCCCCTTAATTCCACGGGAGCACACCGGACGCTTTCTTCCCAAACGCAGGTGAGCAGCTCACCGCCCAAACTGGCCGTGGTTTGTCTCTGCAAAAATCTAACCTTGGCGCTCAAGTCTTGCTTGTATTCGTGTCTACAGCCGCATTTCTCACCGTTGCGCTGGAACCTACTGCGCTGTGCGTTCGCCTTCCAGGGACAACATGTATGTGCTTTTCTTACTTGTTTTCCTTCATTTAAGCTGGTCGCCGAAGCAATTCAATATGCACAGCTTGGTGCTTTTTTTAGTTGACTGGACTCGACAACGGAGCACCATGCCGGACAGGAGAAAAGCGACCCTGCTCGAGGACCTGCCTGAGGAAATCATTGACAAGATACTCAAGGGATTGCCGCCAAAGGACGTCGGCCGCTGCCGCGCTGTCAGTACGTTGTGGCGCAGTATCACCTCCATACCTGAATTTATGCTTGAACACCACCGGTGCCAGCCATTGCTCCCCATCATCGACGGTCTTGGCCGGCCTGCCAGTTTCGTCCTCTTCCGTGGCGCTGGCGCCGACACCTCCAATCAACAGCTCTGGCCCTTCATCCCGGGTCTCAAACACTACCATTTAAAGCCTTCGCTCGCAGTCACCTGTGATGGCTTCCTCATCCTCCTAGAGCGAAACAAATTCTACATCTACAACCCGGTCTTGCACAAGCGTGCTCTCCTGCCGTACCCTCAAGCTGGGGAAAACGAGTCCAGCAACATAATCGGTTTCTACCGGCACCAGCTAACTGGAGAATACAGGTTGCTCTGGACCACATTCCGTCCTCTCTCGGTGGTTAAATACAGCTTATACATTCTCACAGTGGGATCAGGTGTGCCGAGGCAAATTAGAATCAGAATGCCAACAGTCTTGTCACCTTCCGCAGAACATAAGTTACTGGGGGCACTGTGCTATTCGAACTATTGTCCACCACCAGTCCACCTTGGTGGCAGCCTGCACTGGTGTCCTTTTTCTGTTTGTGGTGTCGCCGACGTTACTGGAAGCAGCAGAGACATTGTTGTGTTCGACACAAAAGCAGAGTCATTCCGGTGGATGCGCAGTCCTGACCAGGCGTACCCTAATAGGAAGTTGTTCGACATGAATGGGACGCTTGGTTTCTGGGGCAGCTCAATCAAGGGTGATGCAGGAGGTTGTTTGAGTTTCACCGCTTTGGATATTTGGGTGATGCAGGATTACAAGGCCGAAATCTGGGCTTTCAAATACCGGAATGACCTGTCGACGGTTGAGGCATCACGGCAACTTTATTTGACTTCTTGCAAAGGAAGAAAGAAAGCACCGCTTCGTTCAACAGTGCAATGGTTCAATGATATGACTGTGCTTAACGAGCATGAGCTGCTGATCATGATTAATGATAAACATGTGTTGCGCTGCAACACTGATGGCAAGGTCTTAGGTTTGGTGAACATTGGAAAGAATCAATATGGTATGTCGCTTACTCCCCACCGCTTCCAAGAGAGCATTATTCCAATTCCATCCTTCCCATGAGATGCAAGAAGATGAGGAACCTCCATTCTCCACAGGGCGTCTCTGAATGTTCAAGACTCCTTCCTGGTTTGCTTTGCCATTGGGCTCAGACCTTGTTTTTCTTTTCCAGTTATTATTGCTAAGAAGCAACAATGGCACTGTTATGATGAGATCTTCGGTGATTATCAAAAATAATAATGATGAGATCTTGCCCGTGTTGTTTGAGTGAATGCTTTTGTCTGACAGGGACACTAGCATTTCCTTAGATGTTAGTTACTGCATTTTTAGTTGTGGAAATGATATTGCAAGGCTGGTAGTTTGATCTTTGTTGTTCAGAATGTAAACTCTTAGGTATTACTTATTGCTTATGGGCTATAGCACTCAGTTGCTCCTGCTGCTTATGTCAACGTGTCTTCACCGGGGCCATACTTGCATATATAGCTGTGTGTCTAGTGCTGCAAGCTATGATGGAAGAAATAACCTCTATGCACGTTGGTCATGTGTCAGGAGTATTGGCTGGAGCTTAATTTGCTTGCTGCTTTTTTCGTTGAAGCAATCTTTTGAAGCATTGTGTGGCTGTATGGAAGAAAGAACCTCTATACAGAACATCGAGAAAGAACCTCTATACATGTAATTAGTTTATATTTTGAAGCATAGCCGTTGCTGCCTTCCTTCAATCACAATCTTTTGAAGCATTGTGTTGGTATGGCTGTGCGCATTCTCGATGTTCTGTCATTGGGCATTGGCTTGTTGCAGAGGCCAGGTTTATCTTTTCGCATCAGCTTGGTACTAAATGCCCCCGCAAAAGAAAAAAAACTTGATACTAAATCAGCGACTGTTAATATGGATGAGAGGGAGTGTTTTTACCCCAAAACTTGTGTGACCGGACGATGGTGGCGCCTTGGTGTCATATTCCCTCTTGGGGCCTTCATCTTGGGAGCTTGGCATCGGCGATCAGAACTGGTGGATGACGGCTATTGTGGTATCCGGGCTTCTGTTGTAACAATAATGGCGGGAGCGATGTCGGCAACGCGGCAATGGTTGCGGTAGTTGACTCTTCTCCAGCATGTCCACGGGATTGCCTCCGTTTGTTTGTTGCTGTGAAGTCGAAGCTGCATTGGCGAGGGCCCTTTTGCGTACAATGACTGGCTGCAGGTAGTCTTCCGCGACGCTAGCCATGCCTGTTTGTCCTTTGTAGCTCTCCGTCGGAGTTGGAGTTGTGTTGTCTGGTCGCAGGTGACTAAGTTCTAGCGCAGATCTTTATATATAACTCCACATGGCCTCTACAGTGTGGGTTGAGTCGACGATCGCCTATGGTGAAGTTGGATCCGCTTGCTCAAAGTTTAGAGATGGGGATGCTGCCTTCTAGCTAGGGGACTAGTGATGATGATAACACATGTGTGCTGTCTTGGTGAGGCCCTCTTTGGAATGACGTGTGTGGGGTATCTTGTGTGTGTCGCTCTTTTTTTTCAATTAACTGAGCAACTCTTTTCTTTTTTATGAATGCAAAAATCATGCCATTTCAGAAAAATAAACTCGATACAAATCCCTTTCATCAATGTGATTATGCTTTATTAGCCTTCCTGCGCAGCTCAAGTTCAAGCAACATTGTTCCCAGGCAATCACATTCACAATTCAGGTCTGTCAAAATCAGGCATCTCGATGTTAACATGATGAAATTTGCTCCCATGCCATATATGGATAGCATCTGCTATAGTAGTGCCACTGTGGTGTGCAGGCTAACTAATGATAATAACATATTTTCAGGAATTGTTGCAATGTGTCGATCATCTGCTACGAAATCCGCTAACAATATAGAAGCTTGGGGGTGTGCCATTAGTATTGGAGTTTGTGGTGGGAAGCTCAACTTTGGGAGGAGCCCCATGGGGTCCCTCGGCTTGTGGTAGGTTAACACCCTCTTCCTCGGGATCGATCATCTTCCTATATAGGTGTTGAAGCCCTTAAGAAGAGTCAGAACTCAGATACTAATTGAAAGGATCGAAGAGGTCGACCAGGGTAGTGGTGAATAGGTCGCTAGAAATTTCTTAGCTTTTCTTAGCAAATTTGGATAGTGTAGATAAAGTAAGTTCTCTAGATATGCAATCAAAGTTGAGAACAACATATATAATGCTACAAGTAAGCTAGCAACAAGTAAAGCAGGAGCAACAAGCTAGTAAGCAGGAAACACAAATAAAGATGTGGAAAGTATTAGGCACAAGCTTGGACACGAAGATGTATCTCATAGTTCTCACTGTTGTAGAGTGCTAATCTCCATTGGAGAGATGCTGGAGCCAAAGATACCCGTATGCCAGCAATGGCTCACCCTAACAAAATGAGGCTCAAGCACTCGTGGTTGGACTTGAAGAAGCCCACCAAACCTTTAGAAACTTTCCCAGAGCACACCACAACAAGGAAACTTCTAGAAGGATCCCCAACAACTCAAAGAGTAACTAGATCCACCTAGGATCAAGGGGGATTCAATTTTCCTTGGTCCCCTATAAGATCAACAAGTTTGGGTGGTTAGGAGGGGGATCCGCAAGAAATTCAAGCTCAAATCAATGGAGGAGAGAGAGTGAAGTTGTCACCTTCTTCGTGCAGAAGAAGAAAGCTATTTATAGAACCATTCAAATTGAACCATCATCAAGTAGCAGTAGAAGGGAGTTAGGGCGGTTAGAAGTTAGTAGCGAAGAAAATCCGGGGCAAGAATAGACTTCCCTCCCACGACACTCATGTGAGCGTCGGGGGACCCGGGCACTCAGATAGTTTTTCAGAGTGTCTTTTTGTTTGTTTGTTTGTTAGCAATTAGCAGTGCCCAGTATTCCCTCTAAACAATTTACAGTCTTCCACTTCAAAATTAAAAGTTAAGAGTCTGAAAGTAGTGGTGTGGATGCTCCTAAAGGTAGGCATACGCTAGAGATAATCACGCCTCCTTATACTAATTCCATGGATATTGTCCAATCTTAGATTGAAAGTCATAGGTAAGGTAACCCTGTCGCTGCGTTTAAGACATACTCGAGATTTACGAAGTCACCGTAGGCGCCTCGTCGTCGACGGGAACGTCTCCTCCCACTGAAAGCGCGTCGCCGAAAATCCTGAAATAAATCCAGGAATAATGCAAGCACCAGGATTTGAACCCTGGTGGGTTGGGGATACTACTGTCCACCTAACCATCTCAACCACAAGTTGGTTCGCCAGTTTCTCAAAGTTTATGTGTTAAGTAAAAATGATATCTCCTTAGACCCATCTGAAATTAAAATTAAAATGCTCAAAAGTTATAAAAAAATTATTGCAGGTACCTTCAATCTCCACATGAAGCAGCGACTAACTCTTTTTCGGTTCTAGAATACAAGCAACTGCTAACTCTGTTACATGTCTACAGATATATCCAAATCAACGAATCAGGATGCTGTACAAAATATACAATGCAATGCAGACCCCAACCACGCTCAGGTGTTGGCTCTTGGGTTACACTAGTAACATAAAAACCATCTTCCTTTGCGACTAGCTAACACTATCAAGTGGAATTTTTTCCAAATGCTATTCCCAAATTTGATAACAAGCAGTTCATAAGAACTCCCGGTATGGAGGCTGAAAGACACACCAGGATTCTGTGGCTGATGGTGAGAAAACTATACCTGCATACTCCGGGTCATCCTTGACTCTTTAGCATCACCTAACTGAAGGTTTTTGCCAAAGCATACAAGGAGATAGCTAGATACCAAATCATGGACCGTTTAGACTTACATCACATCACATTGAAAGCAGCAAGTTGCTCATAAACAAAGTCAGGGGAACACAAGTTACTAACATACGTCCGTGGATAACTGGCACAACCAGAGACCAACCTACCCGAGCTTCGGTTCATTATTAAGACATGACATGGCTTAACTAGATAAGCATACCGCATACATGACACACACAAGCAGAGACTACACAGCATTGAATTTTGAACCTCTAGTGGCACCTAACTATGCATCACTGCTTTCCCCCACACTCAGACTTAACTTGAGAAGGTCAGCCAGCACCAAAGGGCAGGTTGAGGCCAGGTACTTATACCCCTCCGACGCCAACACAGCATCAAGAACTTCACGATTTCTAATGATAAACTGGACACACTTCGCCTTGAGCTGTGGACAGTTGTGTTGCTCGGCCAGAGCCAGAGATGTCGCTGCTGTGTCAACATTGATGCCATCAGAGAGCTTGCCTTCACAATTCAGCTTGAGCCTGTTCAGTCCATATCTGTCAGCAGCTGCAAGCAAGTGCTGAGCTAACACTGTCACGTCATCGCCCTTCTCTGCGAATTCAGCCACAGTATCGGTATAGATGAAGTGAAGCAGCGCCTTGAATACCACAGACTGCATGTCCTTGATCTCCACGCGGGCCGCACACTTCTCCTTCATGTCACCAAAGAACTCGGCCATGAAGACGGGGGACCTTGCCGCGAGGATGAGCTTGTGTGCAGCAAAAGACTTGCGGACACTAGAAATGTGACATCGGCTCCGTCTTGCTCTGCAGGAGGTCGGCGAGGTGCGGTGCAGGTCTGGCGATGGCACCTGGCGCTTCTTTAACGTGGTCTGCCGCAGAATCAGGCAGCTCCTTGAGGGCGTTAACAATGCATTGCACAATGAAAGAATCACCCTAAGATAACCTGAATTTTCTAGCTCACTTCTTCCCATGATATTTAATATAGAGAATGACTCTTTGGGATGGCTGAACACCCCGATTACTACGTTCGTTGGATGGCTCAAGGTTCCTGTCGGATCGACCACCGGCAGCTAAGAGCGACCCTCACACCGCCCTGCGGGCTTTTTCGAGAAAGGCACGCTTCACTGCTGGCGATGGTGGCGCCTTGGTGTCATATTCCCTCTTGGGGCCTTCATCTTGGGAGCTTGGCATCGGCGATCGAACTGGTGGATGACGGCTGTTGTGGTATCCGGCTTGTTGTAACAATGATGGCGGGAGCGATGTCGGCAACGCGCAATGGTTCTTGATAGTTGACTCTTCTCCGGCATGTCCACGGGATTGCCTCCGTTTGTTTGTTCTGTGAAGTCGGCTGCATTGGCGAGGGCCCTTTGCGTACAATGACTGGCTGCGGGTAGTCTTCCGCGACGCTAGCCATGCTGTTTGTCCTTTGTAGCTCTCCGTCGGAGTTGGAGTTGTGTTGTGCAGTCGCGGTGACTAAGTTCTAGCGCAGATCTTTATATATAACTCCACATGGCCTCTACAAGTGTGGGTTGAGTCGACGATCGCCTATGGTGAAGTTGGATCCGCTTGCTCAAAGTTTAGAGATGGGGATGCTGCCTTCTAGCTAGGGGACTAGTGATGATGATAACACATGTGTCTGTCTTGGTGAGGCCCTCTTTGGAATGACGTGTGTGGGGTATCTTGTGTGTGTCGCTCTTTTTTTTCAATTAACTGAGCAACTCTTTTCTTTTTTATGAATGCAGGAATCATGCCATTTCAGAAAAATAAACTCGATACAAATCCCTTTCATCAATGTGATTATGCTTTATTAGCCTTCTGCTGCAGCTCAAGTTCAAGCAACATTGTTCCGTGCAATCACATTCACAATTCAGGTCTGTCAAAATCAGGCATCTCGATGTTAACATGATGAAATTTGCTCCCATGCCATATATGGATAGCATCTGCTATAGTAGTGCCACTGTGGTGTGCAGGCTAACTAATGATAATAACATATTTTCAGGAATTGTTGCAATGTGTCGATCATCTGCTACGAAATCCGCTAACAATATAGAAGCTTGGGGGTGTGCCATTAGTATTGGAGTTTGTGGTGGGAAGCTCAACTTTGGGAGGAGCCCCATGGGGTCCCTCGGCTTGTGGTAGGTTAACACCCTCTTCCTCGGGATCGATCATCTTCCTATATAGGTGTTGAAGCCCTTAAGAAGAGTCAGAACTCAGATACTAATTGAAAGGATCGAAGAGGTCGACCGGGTAGTGGTGAATAGGTCGCTAGAAATTTCTTAGCTTTTCTTAGCAAATTTGGATAGTGTAGATAAAGTAAGTTCTCTAGATATGCAATCAAAGTTGAGAACAACATATATAATGCTACAAGTAAGCTAGCAACAAGTAAAGCAGGAGCAACAAGCTAGTAAGGTGAAACACAAATAAAGATGTGGAAAGTATTAGGCACAAGCTTGGACACGAAGATGTATCTCATAGTTCTCACTGTTGTAGAGTGCTAATCTCCGTTGGAGAGATGCTGGAGCCAAAGATACCCGTATGCCAGCAATGGCTCACCCTAACAAAATGAGGCTCAAGCACTCGTGGTTGGACTTGAAGAAGCCCACCAAACCTTTAGAAACTTTCCCAGAGCACACCACAACAAGGAAACTTCTAGAAGGATCCCCAACAACTCAAAGAGTAACTAGATCCACCTAGGATCAAGGGGGATTCAATTTTCCTTGGTCCCCTATAAGATCAACAAGTTTGGGTGGTTAGGAGGGGGATCCGCAAGAAATTCAAGCTCAAATCAATGGAGGAGAGAGAGTGAAGTTGTCACCTTCTTCGTGCAGAAGAAGAAAGCTATTTATAGAACCATTCAAATTGAACCATCATCAAGTAGCAGTAGAAGGGAGTTAGGGCGGTTAGAAGTTAGTAGCGAAGAAAATCCGGGGCAAGAATAGACTTCCCTCCCACGACACTCATGTGAGCGTCCGGGGGACCTAGCCGCCGGGCACTCAGATAGTTTTTCAGAGTGTCTTTTTGTTTGTTTGTTTGTTAGCAATTAGCAGTGCCCAGTATTCCCTCTAAACAATTTACAGTCTTCCACTTCAAAATTAAAAGTTAAGAGTCTGACAGTAGTGGTGTGGATGCTCCTAAAGGTAGGCATACGCTAGAGATAATCACGCCTCCTTATACTAATTCCATGGATATTGTCCAATCTTAGATTGAAAGTCATAGGTAAGGTAACCACTGCAGCTGCGTTTAAGACATACTCGAGATTTACGAAGTCACCGAGCGCCTCGTCGTCGTCGACGGAACGTCTCCTCCCAATCGAAAGCGTCGCGAAAATCCTGAAATAAATCCAGAATAATGCAAGCACCAGATTTGAACCCTGGTGGGTTGGGGATACTATCGTCCACCTAACCATCTCAACCACAAGTTGGTTCGCAGATTTCTCAAAGTTTATGTGTTAAGTAAAAATGATATCTCCTTAGACCCATCTGAAATTAAAATTAAAATGCTCAAAAGTTATAAAAAAATTATTGCAGGTACCTTCAATCTCCACATGAAGCAGCGACTAACTCTTTTTCGGTTCTAGAATACAAGCAACTGCTAACTCTGTTACATGTCTACAGATATATCCAAATCAACGAATCAGATCTTTGTACAAAATATACAATGCAATGCAGACCCCAACCACGCTCAGGTGTTGGCTCTTGGGTTACACTAGTAACATAAAAACCATCTTCCTTTGCGACTAGCTAACACTATCAAGTGGAATTTTTTCCAAATGCTATTCCCAAATTTGATAACAAGCAGTTCATAAGAACTCCCGGTATGGAGGCTGAAAGACACACCAGGATTCTGTGGCTGATGGTGAGAAAACTATACCTGCATACTCCGGGTCATCCTTGACTCTTTAGCATCACCTAACTGAAGGTTTTTGCCAAAGCATACAAGGAGATAGCTAGATACCAAATCATGGACCGTTTAGACTTACATCACATCACATTGAAAGCAGCAAGTTGCTCATAAACAAAGTCAGGGGAACACAAGTTACTAACATACGTCCGTGGATAACTGGCACAACCAGAGACCAACCTACCCGAGCTTCGGTTCATTATTAAGACATGACATGGCTTAACTAGATAAGCATACCGCATACATGACACACACAAGCAGAGACTACACAGCATTGAATTTTGAACCTCTAGTGGCACCTAACTATGCATCACTGCTTTCCCCCACACTCAGACTTAACTTGAGAAGGTCAGCCAGCACCAAAGGGCAGGTTGAGGCCAGGTACTTATACCCCTCCGACGCCAACACAGCATCAAGAACTTCACGATTTCTAATGATAAACTGGACACACTTCGCCTTGAGCTGTGGACAGTTGTGTTGCTCGGCCAGAGCCAGAGATGTCGCTGCTGTGTCAACATTGATGCCATCAGAGAGCTTGCCTTCACAATTCAGCTTGAGCCTGTTCAGTCCATATCTGTCAGCAGCTACAAGCAAGTGCTGAGCTAACACTGTCACGTCATCGCCCTTCTCTGCGAATTCAGCCACAGTATCGGTATAGATGAAGTGAAGCAGCGCCTTGAATACCACAGACTGCATGTCCTTGATCTCCACGCGGGCCGCACACTTCTCCTTCATGTCACCAAAGAACTCGGCCATGAAGACGGGGGACCTTGCCGCGAGGATGAGCTTGTGTGCAGCAAAAGACTTGCCAGACACTAGAAATGTGACATCGGCTCCCGTCTTGCTCTGCAGGAGGTCAGCGAGGTGCCGGTGCAGGTCTGGCGATGGCACTGGCGCTTCTTTAACAGGGTCTGTCGCAGAATCAGGCAGCTCCTTGAGGACGTTAACAATGCATTGCACAATGAAAGAATCACCCCTAAGATAACCTGAATTTTCTAGCTCACTTCTTCCCATGATATTTAATATAGAGAATGACTCTTTGGGATGGCTGAACACCCCCTGATTACTACGTTCGTTGGATGGCTCAAGGTTCCCTGTCGGATCGACCAGCCGGCAGCTAAGAGCGACCCTCACACTGCCCCTGCGAGCTTTTCTGAGAAAGGCACGCTTCACACTGGCGATGGTGGCGCCTTGGTGTCATATTCCCTCTTGGGGCCTTCATCTTGGGAGCTTGGCATCGGCGATCAGAACTGGTGGATGACGGCTGTTGTGGTATCCGGGCTTCTGTTGTAACAATGATGGCGGGAGCGATGTCGGCAACGCGGCAATGGTTGCGGTAGTTGACTCTTCTCCAGCATGTCCACGGGATTGCCTCCGTTTGTTTGTTCTGTGAAGTCGAAGATGCATTGGCGAGGGCCCTTTGCGTACAATGGTGGCTGCGGGTAGTCTTCGCGACGCTAGCCATGCTGTTTGTCCTTTGTAGCTCTCCGTCGGAGTTGGAGTTGTGTTGTGCAGTCGCGGTGACTAAGTTCTAGCGCAGATCTTTATATATAACTCCACATGGCCTCTCTGATTGTGGGTTGAGTCGACGATCGCCTATGGTGAAGTTGGATCCGCTTGCTCAAAGTTTGAGATGAGGATGCTGCCTTCTAGCTAGGGGACTAGTGATGATGATAACACATGTGTGCTGTCTTGGTGAGGCCCTCTTTGGAATGACGTGTGTGGGGTATCTTGTGTGTGTCGCTCTTTTTTTTCAATTAACTGAGCAACTCTTTTCTTTTTTATGAATGCAGGAATCATGCCATTTCAGAAAAATAAACTCGATACAAATCCCTTTCATCAATGTGATTATGCTTTATTAGCCTTCCTGCGCAGCTCAAGTTCAAGCAACATTGTTCCCAGGCAATCACATTCACAATTCAGGTCTGTCAAAATCAGGCATCTCGATGTTAACATGATGAAATTTGCTCCCATGCCATATATGGATAGCATCTGCTATAGTAGTGCCCTTTGTGGTGTGCAGGCTAACTAATGATAATAACATATTTTCAGGAATTGTTGCAATGTGTCGATCATCTGCTACGAAATCCGCTAACAATATAGAAGCTTGGGGGTGTGCCATTAGTATTGGAGTTTGTGGTGGGAAGCTCAACTTTGGGAGGAGCCCCATGGGGTCCCTCGGCTTGTGGTAGGTTAACACCCTCTTCCTCGGATCGATCATCTTCCTATATAGGTGTTGAAGCCCTTAAGAAGAGTCAGAACTCAGATACTAATTGAAAGGATCGAAGAGGTCGACCAGGGTAGTGGTGAATAGGTCGCTAGAAATTTCTTAGCTTTTCTTAGCAAATTTGGATAGTGTAGATAAAGTAAGTTCTCTAGATATGCAATCAAAGTTGAGAACAACATATATAATGCTACAAGTAAGCTAGCAACAAGTAAAGCAGGAGCAACAAGCTAGTAAGCAGGAAACACAAATAAAGATGTGGAAAGTATTAGGCACAAGCTTGGACACGAAGATGTATCTCATAGTTCTCACTGTTGTAGAGTGCTAATCTCCGTTGGAGAGATGCTGGAGCCAAAGATACCCGTATGCCAGCAATGGCTCACCCTAACAAAATGAGGCTCAAGCACTCGTGGTTGGACTTGAAGAAGCCCACCAAACCTTTAGAAACTTTCCCAGAGCACACCACAACAAGGAAACTTCTAGAAGGATCCCCAACAACTCAAAGAGTAACTAGATCCACCTAGGATCAAGGGGGATTCAATTTTCCTTGGTCCCCTATAAGATCAACAAGTTTGGGTGGTTAGGAGGGGGATCCGCAAGAAATTCAAGCTCAAATCAATGGAGGAGAGAGAGTGAAGTTGTCACCTTCTTCGTGCAGAAGAAGAAAGCTATTTATAGAACCATTCAAATTGAACCATCATCAAGTAGCAGTAGAAGGGAGTTAGGGCGGTTAGAAGTTAGTAGCGAAGAAAATCCGGGGCAAGAATAGACTTCCCTCCCACGACACTCATGTGAGCGTCCGGGGGACCTAAGCCGGGCACTCGAGATAGTTTTTTGAGTGTCTTTTTGTTTGTTTGTTTGTTAGCAATTAGCGAGTGCCCAGTATTCCTCTAAACAATTTACGATCTTCCACTTCAAAATTAAAAGTTAAGAGTCGACAAGAGTGGTGTGGATGCTCCTAAAGGTAGGCATACGCTAGAGATAATCACGCCTCCTTATACTAATTCCATGGATATTGTCCAATCTTAGATTGAAAGTCATAGGTAAGGTAACCCTGTCGCTGCGTTTAAGACATACTCGAGATTTACGAAGTCACCGTAGGCGCCTCGTCGTCGACGGGAACGTCTCCTCCCACTGAAAGCGCGTCGCCGAAAATCCTGAAATAAATCCAGGAATAATGCAAGCACCAGGATTTGAACCCTGGTGGGTTGGGGATACTACTGTCCACCTAACCATCTCAACCACAAGTTGGTTCGCCAGTTTCTCAAAGTTTATGTGTTAAGTAAAAATGATATCTCCTTAGACCCATCTGAAATTAAAATTAAAATGCTCAAAAGTTATAAAAAAATTATTGCAGGTACCTTCAATCTCCACATGAAGCAGCGACTAACTCTTTTTCGGTTCTAGAATACAAGCAACTGCTAACTCTGTTACATGTCTCAGATATATCCAAATCAACGAATCAGGATCTTTGTACAAAATATACAATGCAATGCAGACCCCAACCACGCTCAGTGTTGGCTCTTGGGTTACACTAGTAACATAAAACCATCTTCCTTTGCGACTAGCTAACACTATCAAGTGGAATTTTTCCAAATGCTATTCCCAAATTTGATAACAAGCAGTTCATAAGAACTCCGGTATGGAGGTGAAAGACACACCAGGATTCTGTGGCTGATGGTGAGAAAACTATACCTGCATACTCGGGTCATCCTTGACTCTTTAGCATCACCTAAGCGAAGGTTTTGCCAAAGCATACAAGGAGATAGCTAGATACCAAATCATGGACCGTTTAGACTTACATCACATCACATTGAAAGCAGCAAGTTGCTCATAAACAAAGTCGGGAACACAAGTTACTAACATACGTCCGTGGATAAGCGGCACAACCAGAGACCAACCTACCCGAGCTTGGTTCATTATTAAGACATGACATGGCTTAACTAGATAAGCATACCGCATACATGACACACACAAGCAGAGACTACACAGCATTGAATTTTGAACCTCTAGTGGCACCTAACTATGCATCACTGCTTTCCCCCACACTCAGACTTAACTTGAGAAGGTCAGCCAGCACCAAAGGGCAGGTTGAGGCCAGGTACTTATACCCCTCCGACGCCAACACAGCATCAAGAACTTCACGATTTCTAATGATAAACTGGACACACTTCGCCTTGAGCTGTGGACAGTTGTGTTCTTCGGCGAGCGAGATGTCGCTCTTTGTGTCAACATTGATGCCATCAGAGAGCTTGCCTTCACAATTCAGCTTGAGCCTGTTCAGTCCATATCTATCAGCAGCTGCAAGCAAGTGCTGAGCTAACACTGTCACGTCATCGCCCTTCTCTGCGAATTCAGCCACAGATGTCGGTATAGATGAAGTGAAGCGGCGCCTTGAATACCACTGATGCATGTCCTTGATCTCCACGCGGGCCGCACACTTCTCCTTCATGTCACCAAAGAACTCGGCCATGAAGACGGGGGACCTTGCCGCGAGGATGAGCTTGTGTGCGGCAAAAGACTTGCCAGACACTAGAAATGTGACATCGGCTCCGTCTTGCTCTGCAGGAGGTCGGCGAGGTGCGGTGCAGTCTGGCGATGGCACTGGCGCTTCTTTAACAGGTGCATCGCAGAATCAGGCAGCTCCTTGAGGCGTTAACAATGCATTGCACAATGAAAGAATCACCCCTAAGATAACCTGAATTTTCTAGCTCACTTCTTCCCATGATATTTAATATAGAGAATGACTCTTTGGGATGGCTGAACACCCCCTGATTACTACGTTCGTTGGATGGCTCAAGGTTCCCTGTCGGATCGACCAGCCGGCAGCTAAGAGCGACCCTCACACTGCCCCTGCGGGCTTTTCTGAGAAAGGCACGCTTCACACTGGCGATGGTGGCGCCTTGGTGTCATATTCCCTCTTGGGGCCTTCATCTTGGGAGCTTGGCATCGGCGATCAGAACTGGTGGATGACGGCTGTTGTGGTATCCGGCCTGTTGTAACAATGATGGCGGGGCGATGTCGGCAACGCGGCAATGGTTCTTGATAGTTGACTCTTCTCCGGCATGTCCACAGGATTGCCTCCGTTTGTTTGTTCTTTGTGAAGTCGAAGCTGCATTGGCGAGGCCCTTTGCGTACAATGGTGGCTGCGGTAGTCTTCATGACGCTAGCCATGCTGTTTGTCCTTTGTAGCTCTCCGTCGGAGTTGGAGTTGTGTTGTGCAGTCGCGGTGACTAAGTTCTAGCGCAGATCTTTATATATAACTCCACATGGCCTCTCTGATGTGGGTTGAGTCGACGATCGCCTATGGTGAAGTTGGATCCGCTTGCTCAAAGTTTAGAGATGGGGATGCTGCCTTCTAGCTAGGGGACTAGTGATGATGATAACACATGTGTGCTGTCTTGGTGAGGCCCTCTTTGGAATGACGTGTGTGGGGTATCTTGTGTGTGTCGCTCTTTTTTTTCAATTAACTGAGCAACTCTTTTCTTTTTTATGAATGCAGGAATCATGCCATTTCAGAAAAATAAACTCGATACAAATCCCTTTCATCAATGTGATTATGCTTTATTAGCCTTCCTGCGCAGCTCAAGTTCAAGCAACATTGTTCCCAGGCAATCACATTCACAATTCAGGTCTGTCAAAATCAGGCATCTCGATGTTAACATGATGAAATTTGCTCCCATGCCATATATGGATAGCATCTGCTATAGTAGTGCCCTTTGTGGTGTGCAGGCTAACTAATGATAATAACATATTTTCAGGAATTGTTGCAATGTGTCGATCATCGCTCACGAAATCCGCTAACAATATAGAAGCTTGGGGGTGTGCCATTAGTATTGGAGTTTGTGGTGGGAAGCTCAACTTTGGGAGGAGCCCCATGGGGTCCCTCGGCTTGTGGTAGGTTAACACCCTCTTCCTCGGGATCGATCATCTTCCTATAT
This sequence comes from Aegilops speltoides, assembly GCA_021437245.1. Lineage (NCBI taxonomy): Eukaryota > Viridiplantae > Streptophyta > Magnoliopsida > Poales > Poaceae > Aegilops > Aegilops speltoides. The sequence goes on from CM038147.1 coordinate 524,897,171, forward strand.
AGGTGTTGAAGCCCTTAAGAAGAGTCAGAACTCAGATACTAATTGAAAGGATCGAAGAGGTCGACCAGGGTAGTGGTGAATAGGTCGCTAGAAATTTCTTAGCTTTTCTTAGCAAATTTGGATAGTGTAGATAAAGTAAGTTCTCTAGATATGCAATCAAAGTTGAGAACAACATATATAATGCTACAAGTAAGCTAGCAACAAGTAAAGCAGGAGCAACAAGCTAGTAAGCAGGAAACACAAATAAAGATGTGGAAAGTATTAGGCACAAGCTTGGACACGAAGATGTATCTCATAGTTCTCACTGTTGTAGAGTGCTAATCTCCGTTGGAGAGATGCTGGAGCCAAAGATACCCGTATGCCAGCAATGGCTCACCCTAACAAAATGAGGCTCAAGCACTCGTGGTTGGACTTGAAGAAGCCCACCAAACCTTTAGAAACTTTCCCAGAGCACACCACAACAAGGAAACTTCTAGAAGGATCCCCAACAACTCAAAGAGTAACTAGATCCACCTAGGATCAAGGGGGATTCAATTTTCCTTGGTCCCCTATAAGATCAACAAGTTTGGGTGGTTAGGAGGGGGATCCGCAAGAAATTCAAGCTCAAATCAATGGAGGAGAGAGTGAAGTTGTCACCTTCTTCGTGCGTAAGAAGAAAGCTATTTATAGAACCATTCAAATTGAACCATCATCAAGTAGCGATGAGAAGGGAGTTAGGGCGGTTAGAAGTTAGTAGCGAAGAAAATCCGGGCAAGAATAGACTTCCTCCCACGACACTCATGTGGCGTCGGGGGACCTAGCCGGCACTCGAGATAGTTTTTGAGTGTCTTTTGTTTGTTTGTTTGTTAGCAATTAGCGATTGCCCGATATTCCTCTAAACAATTTCTGATCTTCCACTTCAAAATTAAAAGTTAAGAGTCGAAAGTAGTGGTGTGGATGCTCCTAAAGGTAGGCATCGCTAGAGATAATCACGCCTCCTTATACTAATTCCATGGATATTGTCCAATCTTAGATTGAAAGTCATAGGTAAGGTAACCACTGCCGCTGCGTTTAAGACATACTAAAGATTTACGAAGTCACCGAGGCGCCTCGTCGTCGACGGAACGTCTCCTCCCATCGAAAGCGCGTGGCGAAAATCCTGAAATAAATCCAGGAATAATGCAAGCACCGAGATTTGAACCACGGTGGGTTGGGGATACTATCGTCCACCTAACCATCTCAACCACAAGTTGGTTCGCCAGTTTCTCAAAGTTTATCGTTAAGTAAAATGATATCTCCTTAGACCCATCTGAAATTAAAATTAAAATGCTCAAAAGTTATAAAAAATTATTGCGGTACCTTCAATCTCCACATGAAGCAGCGACTAACTCTTTTTCGGTTCTAGAATACAAGCAACTGCTAACTCTGTTACATGTCTACAGATATATCCAAATCAACGAATCAGGATCTTTGTACAAAATATACAATGCAATGCAGACCCCAACCACGCTCGGTGTTGGCTCTTGGGTTACACTAGTAACATAAAACCATCTTCCTTTGCGACTAGCTAACACTATCAAGTGGAATTTTTTCCAAATGCTATTCCCAAATTTGATAACAAGCAGTTCATAAGAACTCCGGTATGGAGGCTGAAAGACACACCAGGATTACTGTGGGTGATGGTGAGAAAACTATACTGCATACTCCGGGTCATCCTTGACTCTTTAGCATCACCTAACTGAAGGTTTTTGCCAAAGCATACAAGGAGATAGCTAGATACCAAATCATGGACCGTTTAGACTTACATCACATCACATTGAAAGCAGCAAGTTGCTCATAAACAAAGTCAGGGGAACACAAGTTACTAACATACGTCCGTGGATAACTGGCACAACCAGAGACCAACCTACCCGAGCTTCGGTTCATTATTAAGACATGACATGGCTTAACTAGATAAACATACCGCATACATGACACACACAAGCAGAGACTACACAGCATTGAATTTTGAACCTCTAGTGGCACCTAACTATGCATCTTTGCTTTCCCCACACTCGGACTTAACTTGAGAAGGTCAGCCAGCACCAAAGGGCAGGTTGAGGCCAGGTACTTATACCCCTCCGACGCCAACACAGCATCAAGAACTTCACGATTTCTAATGATAAACTGGACACACTTCGCCTTGAGCTGTGGACAGTTGTGTTGCTTCGGCGAGCGGAGATGTCGCTTCTTGTGTCAACATTGATGCCATCGAGAGCTTGCCTTCACAATTCAGCTTGAGCTGTTTCATCCATATCATCGGCAAAGCTGCAAGCAAGTGCTGAGCTAACACTGTCACGTCATCGCCCTTCTCTGCGAATTCAGCCACAGTATCGGTATAGATGAAGTGAAGCAGCGCCTTGAATACCACAGACTGCATGTCCTTGATCTCCACGCGGGCCGCACACTTCTCCTTCATGTCACCAAAGAACTCGGCCATGAAGACGGGGGACCTTGCCGCGAGGATGAGCTTGTGTGCAGCAAAAGACTTGCCAGACACTAGAAATGTGACATCGGCTCCCGTCTTGCTCTGCAGGAGGTCAGCGAGGTGCCGGTGCAGGTCTGGCGATGGCACTGGCGCTTCTTTAACAGGGTCTGTCGCAGAATCAGGCAGCTCCTTGAGGGCGTTAACAATGCATTGCACAATGAAAGAATCACCCCTAAGATAACCTGAATTTTCTAGCTCACTTCTTCCCATGATATTTAATATAGAGAATGACTCTTTGGGATGGCTGAACACCCCCTGATTACTACGTTCGTTGGATGGCTCAAGGTTCCCTGTCGGATCGACCAGCCGGCAGCTAAGAGCGACCCTCACACTGCCCCTGCGGGCTTTTCTGAGAAAGGCACGCTTCACACTGGCGATGGTGGCGCCTTGGTGTCATATTCCCTCTTGGGGCCTTCATCTTGGGAGCTTGGCATCGGCGATCAGAACTGGTGGATGACGGCTGTTGTGGTATCCGGGCTTCTGTTGTAACAATGATGGCGGGAGCGATGTCGGCAACGCGGCAATGGTTGCGGTAGTTGACTCTTCTCCAGCATGTCCACGGGATTGCCTCCGTTTGTTTGTTGCTGTGAAGTCGAAGCTGCATTGGCGAGGGCCCTTTTGCGTACAATGATGGCTGCGGTAGTCTTCATGACGCTAGCCATGCTGTTTGTCCTTTGTAGCTCTCCGTCGGAGTTGGAGTTGTGTTATGCAGTCGCGGTGACTAAGTTCTAGCGCAGATCTTTATATATAACTCCACATGGCCTCTACAGTGTGGGTTGAGTCGACGATCGCCTATGGTGAAGTTGGATCCGCTTGCTCAAAGTTTAGAGATGGGGATGCTGCCTTCTAGCTAGGGGACTAGTGATGATGATAACACATGTGTCTGTCTTGGTGAGGCCCTCTTTGGAATGGCGTGTGTGGGGTATCTTGTGTGTGTCGCTCTTTTTTAGTAGTGATAGTATCAGTTGCTGTAGCTTGTATGCTGGATCTTAGTGGAGTCTATGAATGCATTGTCATTGTAGGATACATGATCATCATGATAGTACTGTGCTGTGCTCTGCATGTATATACTGATGGTTCATATAGGATCTAATCATGATGATGCTATATCTATACTGATATGCTTGGCAGTATATAATGATTCAATGTCATATCATAACTGAGCTCATCAATAGAGATTGCTAGCATTGCAAGTGAGCACTGAACTAGATCTACTGGAACTTGATAGTATCACTTAAGGGTATTGTAATACTATTGAGTCTATATCAATTGTAGTGTAAGATTAATGTATGATGAATATTCTAGAAGACGATAATGACTAAGTCAAAGTGAAAGAGCAACGAGATACACAATGCAAGTCACATGATTAGATAGCATTAATGTATGTGATCAAGAGTAATTAGTGATCAATTACTACAGTATAGCTAGATAGCTAAAGAGTGAATTAGTCAGCATCAATACATACAAAGCTAAATCAGAATATGACAAGTCTACGTAGATCAGAACTCTAGATAAGTGTCCTAGCAGATAGAGTGAAGCTACTTGAGTAAGCAAACATCGAACAGATCAAGTACGTACACTGAGTGACACGATCTAGACCAGTCGACATCTAGTCAGCATCAATAATCACATTATGGTCAAGCTAAATTGCGAAATATAAAAATTGGCTAAGTAGTAGTAAATCTAATCTGATTGATTAAAACTAAAATAAAAAAAATTGACCAAATAACACAGTGCAAGAGACTTTAATAAAAAAAATGGAGATAGCAAATTATTGAATCAAGGATGTCTAACATGAATAATCCTAGAATATACTCCAAAGAAATGAAAATAGCTCTAAATAAAATGAATATGATCTAACAATCAATTCACTAGTAGAATTAATCCACCTAAAATAAATGCAACTAAAAATCAAAAATCCAAAAAGTTTCTGATAGAATAAATTAATTTACTAACATACGTCCGTGGATAAGCGGCACAACCAGAGACCAACCTACCCGAGCTTGGTTCATTATTAAGACATGACATGGCTTAACTAGATAAGCATACCGCATACATGACACACACAAGCAGAGACTACACAGCATTGAATTTTGAACCTCTAGTGGCACCTAACTATGCATCACTGCTTTCCCCCACACTCAGACTTAACTTGAGAAGGTCAGCCAGCACCAAAGGGCAGGTTGAGGCGTGTACTTATACCCTCCGACGCCAACACAGCATCAAGAACTTCACGATTTCTAATGATAAACTGGACACACTTCGCCTTGAGCTGTGGGCGGTTGTGTTGTTTCGGCCGAGCGGAGATGTCGCTCTTTGTGTCAACATTGATGCCATCAGAGAGCTTGCCTTCACAATTCAGCTTGAGCCTGTTCAGTCCATATCTGTCAGCAGCTGCAAGCAAGTGCTGAGCTAACACTGTCACGTCATCGCCCTTCTCTGCGAATTCAGCCACAGTATCGGTATAGATGAAGTGAAGCAGCGCCTTGAATACCACTGCATCGCATGTCCTTGATCTCCACGCTGGCAAGACACTTCTCCTTCATGTCACCAAAGAACTCGCCATGAAGACGGGGACCTTGCCGCGAGGATGAGCTTGTGTGCGGCAAAAGACTTGCCAGACACGAGAAATGTGACATCGGCTCCTGTCTTGCTCTGCAGGAGGTCAGCGAGGTGCCGGTGCAGGTCTGGCGATGGCACTGGCGCTTCTTCGACAGGGTCTGTCGCAGAATCAGGCAGCTCCTTGAGGACGTTAACAAAGCATTGCACAATGAAAGAATCACCCCTAAGATAACCTGAATTTTCTAGCTCACTTCTTCCCATGATATTTAATATAGAGAATGACTCTTTGGGATGGCTGAACACCCCCTGATTACTACGTTCGTTGGATGGCTCAAGGTTCCCTGTCGGATCGACCAGCCGGCAGCTAAGAGCGACCCTCACACTGCCCCTGCGGGCTTTTCTGAGAAAGGCACGCTTCACACCGGCCCTGCGGGGTTTGCTGAGAAAGGCAAGATCCACTCTTACACAGTAGCTCCAGCAATTAGGATAGACCCGGATTTCCCAATCGTACCCGTCGAAATTCCATCTGTATTTGATGCAATCGTGGTCGCCCATGGTCCGGGTCAAGCTGAAGCCGTCGACCTTGACCAGCTGCACTGACCGCACAACACTGGTGATGGTTTTGGGGGCATTATCCATGGCGAAGGCCGGACAGTGGATCAATCGGCGGGGAAGTTTCTTGTCTGCGTCAGATCGAACGTTTCTGCGTGGGGATGAGCGCGTATAAGCTCGATTCAGCAAGCGACGAGCAAATGATGAGAACCAAGGAGGCAAAACGACGGCTCACCACGACACTGGAGCAGAAACCCTAAGCGAGTGCCGGCGGAGGTGACGAAGGTTGGTGTTCAGGCGTCGGCGAGGCGAATCGACTGTCCTGCCCGCGTCCGATGAGGCGGATCCGGCCGGATTTGGGGGCCGCCGACGAGCCGGACCTGCCTTCTCTCTTCTCTCGTGGGGAGGGGATCCGGAGCGAGAGGAGAAAGTGGTGGCGGTGAGTGAGGAAGTGAGGTCTCAGGATCACGACTCGACTGGACTGGCTGGTTGGTATTGACTTGACGGTGGAAGACCTTGAAAAAAAAATGTCTGCATTTTAAAAATAAGTCTTTTTTACGCATTTTTTTTCAGAGGTCAACTAACCCACACCGCCGCCAAGTTTCTCCCCGCCGCCACAGCATCAGCCCCCTTGCTCTTCCTCGTCCGGGATTCGTCGCCAGCAAGAGAAGTGTAGATCCGTCCGTTCATTCTGTTTTTCTTTTTATTAGGTTTTGTTTACACTAACGAGGCGGTAGCGGCGATGGCATATTGGAACAAGGTTTCTTTTGTCTTTTCCTACCTTGACGACATCTGATCTGATGGCAGAGTATGTCCTTCAAGTAGAGCAATTGGATAGCCATTGGTGCGACGATTTCGATATCTTCTTTTGTGTTTGTTCTGCGGCATGGTCCAGTCACTAGTAGAAAACGGGCCTTTAGTCCCGATTCTAGAGGGCCTTTAGTCCCGGTTCTGGTTCTGGAACCGGGACTAAAGGGTTGGGACTAAAGCCCCCCCCCTAGTCCCGGTTCTGTTACCAACCGGGACTAAAGGCCCTTCACGTGGCCGCTGTCTGGAGCTTCACCTTTATTCCCGGTTGGTAACTCCAGCCCGAGCACGCTTAACCTCCGAGTTCTATTCCCCCTAGTTTCCAAGTCTGCACTTGTTGTTTCCCTGACAATAGTAAAATGTCAATCCTATTAACCCTCAAGATTTTAGCTTGAGCATGAAGTCACATGTTTCACTGTTTAAGTTTGAAACTATTATTCTAAAAAACAATAATTATTTAGTAACACTAATATTTCTTGAATAAGTAGTTTGACCATAGTTTGAGCACAGTTTGACCAGATTTGACCAAAATTCAAAAAAACTGAAATAATTATTTAGTAACACTAATATTCATGAATAATTATTTAGTAACACAAATACTTCTTGAATAAGTAGTTTGACGGCAGTTTGACCAGATTTAACCAAAATTAAAAAAAAAACTAAAATTTGAGCATAACATTTTTTCCTTTTAGAATTTGAGGATTCTAAGAATATGCAAAACGGCCTATGGCCGTCAAATTCGGATGCGGATTTTCATGCTGAACATTTTGATATATTATACATTTTTTCTGACATTGTATGCAAAAGTTACAGCTGTTTTACTTTTTCATAACACTTTTTTGCAAAACATGTCCAAATTTAAGTTTTTTAATTTTTTTAACTAGTAGATGTAGTAATATAACTACATCTCGAAGGATTTTATTTTTTGAAGTTTTTATCATTTTCTTTTGTTTTTTCCAAAACTAAAATTGCAATTAGGGGTACAGTTTGAGACACGAACCCCTTTAGTCCCTGTTTGGGACACGAACCGGGACTAAAGGGCATCGCACCCTTTAGTCCTGGTTCGTGTCTCAAACCGGGACTAAAGGGCATCGCACCCCTTTAGTCTCAGTTCGTGCCTCAAACCGGGACTAAAGGTCTCATTTGCACCAGGATTAATGCCTTTAGCCGCTCGAACCAGGACTAATGCTCACATTAGTCCCGGTTCATAATGCAACCGGGACTAATGTGTATATTGAGATGTGACCAATGCCCTGTGTTTCTACTAGTGAGTTTCTCAAATCATCTAGACTGGTGGTGATAGATTGCAAGCATGTCTGGCGTAGGGTAAGCACCAAACCGATGGTTCTTTAACGACTTCTAAATCTTGTCCTAAGGGGTGAGTAGTTATCGTGGTCTTTGAAATCTGATATGTCGAAGTCACTTGCATGTGTCTCGTTCCTTTACTATTTTTTGGGTACTCCTTTTTTTACTATTGACCCAGCACAATTTAATTTCAGACGAGCCCATACAATCAGAAAAAGACTAGCATGTTTTTATAATATAATTTTACTTTACATTGATTTGCATTCACTAAATATTACTTTTCTCAATAACTACAAGACCTAAACGTCTGCGCGCCCTAAATATTACAGTTATCGGTCAATTTTACTTTATATTGTAAAACATGCATATCAATATAAAAATGTCACGCTCTTTAATATAAAAATGTAAAATAAAATAAAATAGACCGACAAATGTAATATTTAGTGGATGTTTAGGGCTTGTAAAAACATGCAGTTCCATCCAACTGCAAGCCTAAACGTCGGTGCACATTTCAAAAGTAATACTAACAAATCAGACATATTTGATGCCAATCGGACGATTTGACGCAAATCGAATAAGTCTGACATATTACAACTACCGGACAAATTCAACTAAAATAGAAAAAACCTAGAAAAACTAAGCGAGGCACGGGCAAACAGTGACCTTGTATGCATTCCCGTCCTGGCCAGCTGGATCTTTGTTGTCGTCCTCCCCATCGTTGTTGTCTATCATCGGAGTCGTGGTCGTTCCAATGGCGGAAGGGCGTGTAGGGGCCGCGACATACCTGATTGGCCCTGCCTGTCGCTTGGCTTCCTCTGCCGCCATGTGCATGGCATTGTCTGCCGCAGACGCGGCCCCGACCCGCCCGCACCTCGCCTTGCCCTCGCCGGGGACAAGGGTGACGGCGCAGCGACTCAACCACACCAATCTTGACCTGTCGTTGCCCAATACTACACTACAACAATTTGAAGAAATCTGCAAGTGACACTAATCTGAATTCACTAGTCGTGTTGAGTTTTTTTTTTCAATATAGTCACGGACCAGGTACTGTTGCGATTTCTTAGCAGAGACCAAGATGAGCTTTATGAATGAAATAGCTGGACCAAATGATACCAAAAATCAAAAACGATATGGGCCAAATGGAAGTATCGTTAGAATTCTTACAAGGCTACAAATACATTTCTTAGCATAAGAATTATAACTTGTTTCTTCATTTTATTACGGGTGAACTGTGAGCAGCTACGGTTTTCTTCCTACCCAATCGCTGAAGCAAAGGTAAGTGGAAACATGGTAGTTCAGGATGCATCTAGAATAGCAAAGAAATAAGAATTTCACAATACTTGTACACGTCTAGCACGCACGACCTCGGTGTTGGTCCGCCGTCTCACACATTATGGCAAGCCGCCGAGTCGTGTACCGATTATGCTTACTAACTCTGTCTGGGTTTATAAATTGGATAGAGATTTTTAGGTCTTCAATTTTATGGGTGAAATATGTATGATATACCATAAAAATATATTTTTAGTTTTGTCGTCAAATGAAATTTCTAAAGATTTTTTTTTGACATATTACACATATTTTGTTACTCAAATTAAAGACCTAAATATGCACGATCAACTTACAAAACCAGGTATAGGGAGTATTTGTCTTTTGGCTAGTCTGGTTCGATTCCTACTTTCTTCTAGCAAACAACCTACTGGTTACAAAACCGGGTACATGGACTAAGCTGGACGGAACAACTGAAGAAGCTGAGCTAGTAGCAGTTGCAAATGCTAGGTATCACTTATTTATTTATTCTGAGACATGGGTATCACTTATTGCGAGCTATATCATCATAGCACGCGCCAACTGAAAATGCGAATTGGGCCGGCATGTTTAGCGGCAACGAAGCGTTAACTCTGAAAGATACAATCTAGTTTGAGGATGTTTTATTTCTTTATTCCTTGTTTTTCATTTTTTTTGTTTTCTTTCTATTTTTTTGGTTTTATTTCTTCCCTTTTTAATTCATTAACATTGTTTTTTGAAATCTTGAATGTTTTCCAAATTCGCTTAATGTTTTTGAATCATGAATTTATTTCAAATAATGCAATCATTTCTTGAATTCATGAACATGTTTCGATCCTAAATTATTTCTTTCAAATTTGCAAACATTTTTCCAATTCATGAACATTTAAATTTTCAAATATTATTTGAATTAATCTATATTTTTAAAATTCACAATTTTTTAAATTTGATAATATTTTGAAAATCCTGCATGTTTTAAAATTCGTGAATTTTTAAATTCTTGAAGATTTTACAAATCAGCATTCATAATATTGAATTAAATTAAAACAGACTAAAATAGGAAAACAAATTGAAAAAATGGAGGGCAAAAAAGGAACGCAAGTGGCCTGTGCTCTCACTTGCGTCTGGCATCATGCACTGGGCCAAGCCCGTGTAAGGGTGCGAGCCTTTAGCGGACGGGCCAACCACCTTCAGTCCCAGCCCATTTTGGTTCTAGCACATTCTCCACGAAAGGTTTATCCTGAAATTGAAATTGGCATTTATTTTTTTATTATGAAATTATTTGAAACGCATCTTAGAACTTTAGAGCTCTACTTTTTGGTCTAAGACTCTAAGGGTATTTCCAACCGATTCTCTTCCTGCAAACAAAATTTGCACGTATTAGGAGAGTTAGGGTTATTTCCTTGCTCCAACATATCCTTTATTCTACCCCCCCCCACACACACACACACACACCGGATCATTGATATATTCACCCACCCCCACTCCCCAAATTATATAGAGGGGATAATTCAAAAAGTTTGTTTGGAGTAGCCCTAGTTACACCCTCTTGTGGATGGATTACCGGGGATCTGCTCAAGACGCTCTAAGCCCTTAATTTCCCAATGTCCACATATAGAAGTTCTTCAAAAGATAGTTAGAGGTTTCCACCATTGTGTTCATTTTTATCTGTCATTGGGAGCTGGGGTGGGACCGTGGTGTGGCTTGTTTCCTATATCCAACTCCATTTAAGATGGTTAGCCACCAACCTCTGTACGTCATATTTGTCAAATTAACTTGGCGTATCGTTCAGTATTCATTTAATGTGACGCCCCCGATTCAATCGTACACTAATCATGCACGCAAACGTGTACGATCAAGATCAGGGACTCATTGGAAGATATCACAACACAACTCTAAAAACATAAATAAGTCATACAAGCATCATAATACAAGCCAGAGGGCTCGAATACAAGTGCTCGATCATAGACGAGTCAGCGGAAGCAACAATATCTGAGTCTGAGACATAAGTTAAACAAGTTGCCATAAGATGGCTAGCACAAACGGGATCAGATCGAAGAGGCGCAGCCTCCGCCAGGATCCTCCTAACTACTCCTGGTTGTCGTCAGCAGCCTGCACGTAGTAGTAGGCACCTCCAATGTAGTAGTCGCCATCGACGGTGGCGTCTAACTCCTGGGCTCCAACGTCTGGTTGCGGCATCCGAGAAGAAGAGGAAAACGGGGGAAAAGAGGGAGCAAAGCAACCATGAGTACTCATCCAAAGTACTCACAAGCAAGGAGCTACACTACATATGCAAGGGTATGTGTGTAAGGAGGCCATATCAGTGGACTGAATTGCAGAATGCCAGAATAAGAGGGGGATAGCTAGTCCTATCGAAGACTACGCTTCTGGCAGCCTCCGTCTTGCAGCATGTAGAAGAGAGTAGATTGAAGTCCTCCAAGTAGCATCGCATAGCATAATCCTACCCGGCGATCCTCCCCTCATCGCCCTGTGGAAAAGCGATCATCGGATTGTCTGTGGAACTTGTCTGGGTGTGTTTTATTAAGTATCCGGTTCTAGTTGTCATAAGGTCAAGGTACAACTCTGGGTCGTCCTTTTACCGAGGGACACGACTATTCGAATAGATAAACTTCCCTGCAGGGGTGCATCACATTTCCCAACACGCTCGATCCCATTTGGCAGGACACACTTTCCTGGGTCATGCCCGGCCTCGGAAGATCAACACGTCGCAGCCCCACCTAGGCACAACAGAGAGGTCAGCACGCCGGTCTAACTCCTATGGCGCAGGGGTCTGGGCCCATCGCCCTTTGCACACCTGCACGTTGCGAACGCGGCCGGAAGAAGAACTAGCCCCCTTAATACAAGAGCAGGCTTACGTTCCAATCCGGCGCGTGCCGCTCAGTCGCTGACGTCACGAAGGCTTCGGCTGATACCACGACGTCGAGTGCCCATAACCGTTCCCGCGTAGTTGGTTAGTGCGTATAGGCCAGTGGCCAGACTCAGATCAAATACCAAGATCTCGTTAAGCGTGTTATCATGAAGTAACCGCGAACGCCGACTAGGGCCAGGCCCACCTCTCGCCTAGGTGGTCTCAACCTGCCCTGTCGCTCCGCCACATAGTAACAGTCAGGGGCCGTCGGGAACCCAGGCCCACCTCTACCGGGATGGAGCCACCTGTCCTTCCAGCCCCCACATCGAAATCACTTGCGGGTACTCAACGAGCCAACCCGACTTTGGTCACCATCTGTATAGTATGTATATATGTATAGTATATACCCGTGATCACCTCCCGAGTGGTCACGGCCCAATAGTATAGCAAGGCAGACTGACAAGAATGTAGGGCCAATGATGATAAACTAGCATCCTATACTAAGCATTTAGGATTGCGGGTAAGGTATCAATGACTGTAGCAACAATGACAGGCTATGCAACAAAATAGGAGTAACCAAACAGTAACATGCTACATTACTCTAATGCAAGCAATATAGAGAAGAATAGGCGATATCTGGTGATCAAGGGGGGGGGGGCTTGCCTGGTTGCTCTAGCAAGAAGGAGGGGTCGTCAACTCCGTAGTCGAACTGGGCAGCAGCAGCGTCGGTCTCGTAGTCTAGCGGAGAGAAGAGGGGGAAGAAACAGTAAATACAATGCAAACATAAACATGACGATGCATGACATGACAATGAGCGGTGTTAGGCCTGCCCTAACGCGGTAGTAGGTGATACCGGCGAAAGGGAGAAACATCCGGGAAAGTATCCTCGGTGTTTCGCATTTTCGAACAAATGAACCGGAGGTGAAATGTTGCAGGTTCACCATGCTAGGGACGCGTGGCAGATGAACGGGCTCCGTATCCAGATTCGTCTCACCGTTCTGAGCAACTTTCATGTAGAAAACATTTTCATTTGAGCTACGGTATATTTTATATGATTTTCTAAAGTTTTAAATCATTTTTAGAATTTATCTAATTAATTTAATCCAACATTATCCAGAATAGTGTTTCTTGGCGTCGGCAAGATGGCGTCGCAGATCAATGAAGGTGTTGATCGTCAAACTGACATGTGGGGTCTGCATGTCATTGATTGTTTAATTAGTAGGTTAATTAAAGAGAGTTAATTAGTTTACCTAATGATTAGGTTAGTCTAAAAAGAATTAATTAAGTTAATTAATTAATTAATTAATATTACTATTTTTATTTATTTATTTAATAAACGTTCTGGGGCGTGGGGCCCGCTAGTCACAGACCCCAGGGGCCATAATGGGTCGGGCGTTAACAGGCGCTGGTGCCCAGCCCGATTGGGCATATGCCCAGATCGACAGGCAAGCCGCCACAAAGATCGAGGCCACCGCCGAGGCGCGATGGCAAGGCTATGAGGATTCTTGGCAAGGCGCGGGGTAGCAGCCGGCTGCGGAGATGGGCGCGAGGAGCGATGGCCGGGCAGGGCGAGCAACGGTGGCCTTTGGCTTCAAAGAAGAATGCGAAGCAGGACATCGGTCGGGGCAATGGGCGGCGGATGGCGGCGATGAGCAAAGGCGAGCACGGCAAGGGCAAAACACGACCACGACGACCTTGGGCACGGGAAGGTGGCGTGGAGCGGCAGACACGGCGAAAGTGGCACGGGCAGGTGGCCGCGGACGCGCAGCAACGGGCGTGGTGCGGCGAACGACAAAGAGACGGGGGCGAAACGGGGATCGAGGGCGCGCTCACCGGGCCCTGTAGGCGTGCAACAGCGTGCTCGAGGAGGGCTTGATGGCGACATGCTCTGGCGATGGGGACGGCGTCCTCGGGCGCGAGCAGATCCGTCGAGGGAGAGGGAGATGGGAGCGCGAGGTGGCGGGCGATGGAGTCGGGGTCGAGGCGGCCCGGCGAGGAGGAGATGAGGAGGAGGACGGCGAAGCGGCGACGGGGTCAACGACGAGGTGGCCGAGGCGGGGGCGCTCTAGGTGGCGTTGGCGCGACGACGGCGGGACGGGCGCGGGCGACGTCGGGGTCGGGCCCCTCCCTGATCCAGATGGGATCGAGAGGAGAGGGGGGAGAGGGAGAGGCGAGCAAGTGGGGGAGTGGGGGTGTCGGTGGGATAGGATTTGACCAGGGTGGGGGTTAGTAGGCGCGGGTAGGCCGGCCTGGTTGGCCCGATGGCCAGCTGGGCCGAGGCCTAGTGGGGGGGGGGCAGGCTTTTGTTTTTTTTGTTTAGTTAGGTTCTGCTTTTCTTTTTATTTAATTATTTTCTTGTTTCCATCCACTATAAAATATCTACGCATTTTATAAAAATGTGTTTATTGCACCATATTTACATATGCAAATTATGGCACCTCCTGAACATTTTTGTTTTAACTTTCGAAAACTTTTATTGTTGACATTAATTTGAATTTGAATTTTGAAACGGTTTTGAATCATCGCGAGGTTAACAATAGTGACCGTGGTGACGTGGCATCATTAGCGTGGGATTACTGTAGCTTAATGATCCGGGCGTCACATTCAATCACTATATTAATTTCTAATCTCATAGCATGAATGGGCTGCCCAGATAACATCCTCGCTTGCCATCATGTCCCAAAATCCGCGTCCTTTTTATTCGCCCTAGTTCAACTATATTAGTGGACCCGTAGACCTCCTCGGATATGGGTTAGCGCTTCTCATGCATAGGACCAAGGCCGCACGTCGGCGGTTGGATCACCACCTATTGTAGATACAATTGGTTAAGCAGAGATGAAGGGGGAAAGAGGGGCTGCAAAAGGAGCGGCGAGAGGGAGATGATGGGATACCTATGGGTGCGGTGGTGGTGGAGCTACGGTGACATGCGGGTTGGCGACGACGCGTGAGCTGGCGATCCATCGCCTCAGGCTCTAATCTTCGCGATGTTCTCCTCGAGGTCTGTGCTAGGGTTTTGTTGTTGTGCCGAGTCAAGGGACTGGTTGAGCGGGGGACGATTTGGGCATTGGTGGCTCGTTCCCTGGTTTCCTAGCTGTTGTGATACTTACTCCTATTTGTTTTCTGCGTTGTCCAGGCTTGCAGAATCCAAAGATAGCAATGGCCTGGACAACCCAGAATATTTCCCTAGGGGACTACAACAAGATACCTGGCAAGGAATGCAGAGAAGAACGGCATGTACATAGTTAAATCAACTTACCGTTTATTAGCAACACAGGCTAGACTTGTTGAACTTGGCAAAAATAATATTGCTAATGGTTCCTTTTATGATATTCACACCACCTGGCGTAAGTTGTGGAAGTTGAAAATTCCTCCCTAAATAAAATTCTTTTGGTGGTGTGTTATTAATGATAATGTCAGCCAGAGCCAATTTGACAAAATGATACTTAGAAACCGAATGCACGTGAGCACATTGTGGAGTTGAAGAGAAAACTACTTATCATGTGTTGGTTAAGTGCACATTTTCCCACTGTTTTTGGCAATATTTTAAAGAATTATGTGGTTATAAATTGCCTACTTTACATCCTGCTACTTGGCCACATGCCTTGCTTGATAATGTTTTTGTCCACATGAGCTTTGTAGTGTTATCCTTTGCGGCATGTGGGTGATCTGGACCCTTGGAAATAAAAGAAACCATGGAGAGACTATCATGAACCTCTCATAAGCATGCATATGAGCCTGGGAGATGTCCTCAATCTGATCCAAACATCAAATTATGATGCAAAGGAGAAAGATACTAGAATCATTAAATGGAAACGACCCCCGCTAGATTTTGTAAAGGTGAATGTTGATGCATCTTCAATTTGGATACTCATGAAGGAGCCACAAGGGTGATCATTCGGGATGTCCAGGGTCAAGTTAATGCAACAAGGAATTAAAAAAAACAGTATAACGCATCTAGCTAGGAGCCTCCTCAGCGATTTGACAGTCGCGACCGTCGGATCCTCGAATGTACGATGCAGACCAAAGTCAGGCGTCCCATGGCCTCGGTGTTGGTCCACCGTCGGACACATTATGGCAAGCCGCCGAATCATGTAATGATTATGATTACTACCTCTATCTGGATTTATAAATTGGATAGAGATTTTTTGGTCTTTAATTTAGCGGTGAAATATGTATGATATACCATAAAAAATATATTTTTAGTTTCGTCGCCAAATAAAATTTCAAAAGATCTATTTTTGCACATATTACACATATTCTGTTACTCAAATTAAAGATTAAATATGCATGGTCAATTTACAAAACCGGGTAGAGGGAGTACTTATCTTTTGGCCAGCCTGCTTCGATTCCTACTTTCTTCTAGCAAATAATCTACTGGTTACAAAACCGGGTACATGGACTAAACGGGACGGAACAACTGAAAAAGTTGAGCTAGTAGTAGTCGCAAATGCTAGGTACCACTCATTGCGAGCCATATCATCATAGTGCTCGCTAACTAGAAAAGCAAATTGGGTCAGCCCGTTTACCAGCTGTGAAGCGTTAGCTCTGAAAGCTCAAATCCAGTTTTAGGAAGCTTGTGGAACATTTTAACCAATTTTGGAATGTTCCAGAAGGTATATTAATTTATGTTTCTTATTTTCCATCATTTTCAGTTTCTTTCTGTTTACCTTTTCTTTTTTCCTTTTTAATACTATAACATTTTTTTGAATTCATGATTTTTTTCCAAATTCCTAAAATAATTTTGGATCATACATTTATTTCAAATAATGCGAGCATTTTTTGAATTGACAAACATTCTTGAGTCATGGATATTTTAATAAAATTTGTAAATATTTTTGTAATTCATGAACATTTTTCTAATTGATGAAAATTTAAAGTTTTCAAATATTCTTTGAATTCACGATTTTTCTTTTCTAATTCACAAATATTTTATGAATTTAATAATATTTCAAAATCACGAATGTTTTTACAGAATAGCACAATTTTGGAATTCATAAATAAATTTATGTAAATAAAATCTACGAAAATAAGAAAACAATGTGAAAAAAAATGGAAAACAAAAACGGAATGCAAGTGGCCCATGCCCCCGCTCGCGCCTGGCATGTAGGCAGATTCACTGGTCCACGTGAGCCTTTAGCCGATGGGCCAACCACCTTCAGGCCTTAGCACATTTTGGTTGTAGCACATTGTCCACGAAAGGGTTGTCATGAAATAGTTGAGATTAATTATTATTTTTTACTATTTGAAATGAATCTTAAAAATTTAGAGCTCCATTTTCTGGTTTAATACTATTTCCAACTGATTATCTTCATGCAAACAAATTTTTGCTGATGTTGGGAGAGTTAGGGTTATTTAGTTGCTCCGATATATCCTTTTTCTTCTACCCCCTTTTGATCATTGATATATTCCCCGAACCACCCTCCAATTATACAAGGGAAAATGGACCTCCCCCAACAATTCACCTAAATCCCAACCACTATTGTTCCTTCTCATAAGCACGTGTGGGCCTCGCGTGATAAGCTGGTTGTTCACCGCCCGCGCGCGCTCCAGCCATCAGAGCATCGTCGTCGCCCACTCGCCTCATCCCCGCTATGCCAAGTATTAGTGTCCTGCACACACCGTTCTGCCCGAGCCGTGTCAGACTGAGTTAGCCACCACGTGCTAACCTTCCCTGAGCTCACAACCATGACAGTCTTCTTCAAGCTTGTTGTCGTACTTGATTGCGTCGATCCCGTGGTCACGTTGAGGCGAGAAAACAAACAACATAGTTACCCACTAACAATGCCCCCCTACATGTCAATATATCTACTAGGATTGGGTCTATCGGAGATCCGCAGCAGGACCTTCCCCAATAATTCAAAAAGTTTGTTGGAGTAGCCCTAGTAACACCCTCTTGGGGATGGATTATCAGGGATATGCTCAAGAGGCTCTATGCCCTTAATTTTTCAATGGCCACCTATGGAACTTCCAGAAGTTCTTCAAAAGATAATTGGAGGTTTCCGCTAATGTGTTCGTTTTTATCTGTCAATGGAAGCTAGGTGGGGCTATGATGTGGCTTGTTTCCTAATAGCCTTAGGTGCTTTCTTTTTTAACCACACGAAGATATTATTTTCAATACCTCCTTTATTCAAACTTTGATTATTATTTGGTGACAATATATAGTATTCACCTGATACATTAAACCATAGATCCTTACTCTCATATCAATTATATGTGTTGCCCGGAGTGCTAAACACACACTTGTCAAGAATTAATTCAAAGAGATTTAAAAACACTTTATTTATCATAAGAAAACTTTTCACTGATATGCAATACATCTATATAACAAAAAGAACATTATAATTAATATTTAGCAACATTCTTATGTGGTATATAAGTAATAGAAAATATACTCACTAGGCTAGTAGTATGAAAAAAAATAAGTATGAAGTATAAGAGTTAAGCATAAAATTCTAGTAAACTAGCTAAAGCATGATTTAACATCTCAAAACCTGACCACTAATGAAACCAACAAACAAAACTCGTTAACATCGTAAAAATTAAAATCACATGAATTGACTTTCTGAAAATTGGGAAAAAGAGGGGATTGATTCACCATAGACAAACGAGAAGTGAAATTCTTCGAAAGTGAGATAGCTACGCCGCCCCCCTAGGATTATAAGGAAATCTTGGAATTGATTTCTCAAAACGAAGACCTAAGTGTAGGGACAAATACTTCAAGGAATAGTTGAACCGCTCCATGAATCCGGAGCGTCGCCTCATAATCACATGGAGCCATTGTAGGCCCTTCTGTGATGGCGGACAAGTAGCTGCAGATCTCGATATGGCTTGAGCAAGGAATGGTAAAAAGTGCTGGCTAGGGAGAGGTGTATTGCCAAGTGTTGAAGGGCTATCCGTAAATAGGCTCAGGGTTGGTGAACCACGACTAAGTTCTTATTATATTATGTAGATGCGTATTTGTCCTCAATTAGTGGTTGGGGAGGTGTCTCGTGGAGTAGCAGACATTCATGGTTCTGGGTTCCTAGGTGTCGGGGGGGGCGCTGACACGAAGGATGAGCATGCTCGGTGCATCGACTGGGCAAACACACCCTG
This sequence comes from Aegilops speltoides, assembly GCA_021437245.1. Classification (NCBI taxonomy): domain Eukaryota; kingdom Viridiplantae; phylum Streptophyta; class Magnoliopsida; order Poales; family Poaceae; genus Aegilops; species Aegilops speltoides. The sequence goes on from CM038147.1 coordinate 524,916,148, forward strand.
TGGTATGTGATGTTGAGAAAAAGCCACCGAGCGCCTGTGTACACCAGCATGCTCGTGCTTCTCGCTTGGTCAGATAAGGCGATTTTCTACATATTGAATCCGACAGACAAAGTTGTCATCTATTGGTCGGACTAACATATTTTTCTTCTTTTTATTTTGTTGAGGATGGACTAACATAACTTTAAAATGTTGGCACTTCAAACAATTAAACAAAGTGCCCAAGCAAACATCTGACGCCTAATGATATGAGATATGAAGTTCTGATGATATTCTGCAACTTGCAAGCTCATAGGTCAATGCAGCCTTTGCATTTCTCTAAACATGTACAAGTAAACAGGATAGTCTTGTCTGTCCTCAACTAACTGGTTCACAAATACAACTTCTGGTAACAGCGAAGCAACTAACTTGTTAACAAATACAACTTCTGATAACTGCAAAGCATGTGCCTGCGCTATAGTGAGGGCGGTGCCGAGTGGTGGTGGGTCTAGCGGGTGCGTCTCTCCTTCCTATGGTGGCTGCTCCAGCCAGCGTTGTCATGTCCGCGTCTCCGACTCCGGCGCCTTATTTGGTATCGTTTGGTCTCTGGCCAGGCGAAAGCCCTGCTCGGCTTGCTGATGCTGGTAGTGGCGACACCCGTGGGCGTCGTCCCCTTCTTGAAGGCGCTATCATGGCCTCTCTACCATACCCCTTGAGCGACAGGGGAAACCCTTGGTCGGGTTCGGCGGATCGGACAACGGCGGCGTCACGACATCGCACCCTTTGTTAAGGCATTGTCTTGGTGCTCGTGAAGTCTCTAACATTCGATTGTGATGTTGGACACCGTGCTTGGTCTGGCTACTTCCCAGGGCGTGGGCTATCATGGCGCAATGTACGAAATCACTAGCACTTCCTCCTCCAGCATGACCGAGTCATGCATCCTACTTGCCAACTCCTCTAGGCGCATAAGGTGGGGGTACGTTGATTTGGTCTATGTTGGGGTGGTGGACGCGGGATGGAGGTTTCATGTGTTGGTCGTGACGTGGTTTGTGTGCCCTGTGTCCTTCTCTTTGCCATTTCGTGGGTAGTGTTCGGGCTAGGCGAGTGTTTAGGATGTGTAGCTTGTTAGTGTGGTGCCCCCTCCCCCCTCCGTCTCTCTGCTGTAATTGTTCTCTTCTACCTATCAATGAAATGATACACAATTCTTTGCGTATACGCGAAAAAGTTAAGTGCAAAGCAACTAACTGGTTAACAAATACAACTTCTAGCTATAATAATAACCATACAGTTTGGGGTCTATATGCATTCATCTTCATTTCCAGGTAAAACCCTAAAAGGAGAACAAAAAGACTGTTTAAAAACAAATCGTGCAGCAGGCAGCTAGGCAGACGAATGACCATCATAGAATATGGAGCCAATTAACTACTAGTGCTAAAACTTGGCGCGAAAAGTCACTTTAGTGCCAAAACTTGCGGCATACATTGAACTGGTGCCACAACTTGGCTTTGGCGTGCATATATGGCGTAAATCGCAATTCTATACAAACACTGTGTTAACTAGGCGCGTCAGCCTGGCGTGGGACCCACTGTCAGCGGTTGGAGAAATCATGCTTCAGGATCCATTATGTGCCCAAGGCCTTTTCTTCTTCTTCGCATCCGTTATTTTGGCACAAGCTTTTTTTGGTTCTAAAAAAGAAACAGTTTAAAAAGGTTCAATTGTACGAAATGAATTTCTATGTCCAGAGATTTCTTACCATCAAGTTGGTAAAAAGCCTCGATTTATTGGCAATTGCTAGATTTATCTATGATCTATTTTGGAAATCCTTTTTTATTTAGACTATTTTTTGTTTACGAGATGTCTGGAATGCCTTATTTATATCTGATGCAAAAGAAGAGAATCCAAGGCAAAGGCAAGAACAGTAAAATTATTATTTTTCCTTTTTGGAGGGATTGCATGTCTTCTTAATCGTCTATTCGCCACAAGATAAGCCTTTTTCTTGTGTCGATTCTTCTTGTATCAAAATAAGAATCCCTTTTCTTCCTAATTCGTCAAAGATTACTATTTCTTCTTTACTCGGGCCTGTCCCTTGGACCTCTTTTTCTTTTGCTTATGTTTAGCCGAGGTAGTGGACAAACAGAGGGGAAGAAAATATGGCGGGGAACAAATTTCTTGTGATTATGAGAAAATAGAATTGCTTGGGTAGTAGGACGTGTGGCCGGTTATTTTGCGAAAAACTCGTCAGAATTTTTTCTCACGAAAAAGCCCATGGTGTGGACACCTGAGCGACCCACATTTTTCTCATGTTGTTCTAAGTGGATATATCCTTTGAGGCTTAAGCGGTCTGAAGCCCTTAAAGCCCATTTTGCAATGTTATTTTAAAAAAAAATTATGTAAATTATGATCATGTGTTATAAATAAAATAAATTGCGGAATAAAAATGAAGAATTTATATACAACGTAGATATTTCATTAAAAACTTGAACATCTTAAACTTACATTAGCATTTATTTAAATATATATAAAAATTTACTTTGATATTTTCTATTTAATATATGCAAATTATTACATGAATAATTTTGTAATCTAACATTATCTTTCTATTATTTGAAACATAAGATTATTATTTGAAACAACACGAAGGTTGCCTTCGTCGCAACGGGTGGTCGACCCTCTCCCTACACTGCCGTCGGCAGCGTCCCAGCACCAATGACCTTCACAATAGCTGGTGGTGATGCACTGATGCTCATTGGTCGCCCCTTGCGCTTGCAACATCGTCGGCTCCCGCTGCTGCGTCGAGCACGTCCTCGACCTTGCAATAGCAGGGGATGCTACTCACAAGACGCCCCTCATAGCTCGTCTACTCGAAACAACACCGTCATGCTCGCAACAGTGGTCATCCTCTCCTCGCAGCACTAGCGGCGTGATTGGCAGCAGTTGGTCCCATGAGGTCTGACACATGGGTTGACTTGGGAATGCCCTTAGATTGCTCACTGATTATTTACTTCATATTCACCACGCCAGGTGCCTTAGTGGCTGAAATATTTGTGGCAAAAAGAAAATATCGGGAATCGTTTTTTTAACTTGTGGCACACTTTATTGAAATCAAATAATGGTTACATCTCTAGCAAGGGCATCTAGAATACTGTGTGGAGGATCATTATCCCACGCAATTACAGAATTTGAATCAAAAGATTTTCTAGCTAACTCATGTGCCACAGTGTTTGCCTCTCTAGGACAATATGCATAGGATACCAGTATGATCCTGTGAGCAAGGATGAAACGGTCACTCAAAATAGCAGAATAAGGCATGCTGATATGACTTCCAAGCAATCCGATTCAAGCATGATATTTGAGCATCCCAGCTGATCTGCCAAGGCCAAGCTGTTCAACATAGCCATTGCTTCAGCAGTAGGGGCATCTTACACTTGACTAAAGAGTGTCGTTGAGCGTGCAAGTGTTTGCCCATGGTGATCCCGAAGAACAGCCGCAGTTGCTCCCCTTCCATTGTCCATGGAACATGCATCAACATTCACCTTATACTTGTTATGTTCTGGTTTTGCCCACTTAACTTGAGGAACATCAACAGCGTTCTTTGCTCCAGCAAAGTTCATCGTTATTGCATATATGGAGAGGGCAGATTTCGGTGGGCTCGCCATCCCTTCACCCTTCATCAATTGCCTCCGTTGCCACCATATATACCAAGCCCCCACCAATATGGACTCATGTATGTCACTCTGAGTTAGTTGCACAAGATGTTGCCGTTTATCTCTAAGGATATTCTCGAGGATGATACTGCCAGATCGGTCCTGTTTTGCTGCCACTTCAACAATCTCATGAACTCCCATAGCCCGCCAAACAGCTCTAGCTCAGTCACAAGTGAACATAAGATGCTTCAAATCTTTAGCTCCATTTTTACAAACCGGACATTGTCCCGAGACCGAATATGTCGGTTTGCGAGTACTGCCATACACGGTATCATCTCATGTAGCACCTTCCAGCCAATTATTTTTTACTTTGCTAGGAACATTCAGCTTCCAGAGAATCTCCCAAACAGGATTGGGAGATTTTTTTTTCCGAAAAGGGGGACTCCCCGGCCTCTGCATCAGAATGATGTATACAACCACATTTATTAGAGAGTAAATAAGGTTCAACAAGGTCTCAAAGTCTGCAAACAAAAGCAAAGGCTAGCTCACACAGAGCCTCAAAGCCAAAACAAAAAGCCCAATAAGCCACAACCGGCGGGCAAAATAAAAGATAGGTAAAATAATTGCCTATCCTATTACATGACCGCCATCCAAACCGGTTGAAGATATCCCGCGCTACCATCTCCCACCGAACAGATCCAGTAACCAAACGCTCCCTGGCCTCCGTCGGAGTGGGTAAGGACCACATACGGATCAGTGCAGTAGCTCGGAATACAACATGCAAAAAATGAATAGTTGTTTTTCTGTTAAAAGCCAAATTATTTCTGCAATTCCAAATTGCCCATAACAACGCACATACTCCTACACGAACGTGTCTAGCTGTTTCTGACTCTATCCCAACAAGCCATGCCCCGAATAACGTGTTGACCGAAGTCGGAGGAGTAATGTTAAAGGCAATTTGCACAGAGCGCCACAACCCTCGTGCCAACGGACCGTCAAAAAAGAGATGCTTGATAGTCTCGTCCCGATCACAGAAACTACACCTAGTAGAACCTGTCTAGTTGCGCTTAACTAAATTGTCCTTTGTTAAGATTACTTCTTTATGCACAAACCACATAAACACTTTAATCTTCAAAGGGACCTTAACTTTCCAAACATCTTTGGAACTAGGAATCACACTAGTGTTAATGATATCGATATACATCGGTTTAACAGTGAACTCCCCAGATCTAGTAAGCTTCCAACACAACTTATCGGGCTGAGGAGTTAACTGAACATCCATCTGTCTACGGACTAGGTGAAGCCATGCTTCCCATCGATCACCCACGAGCACCCTCCTAAACTGAATGTTGAGTGGAATGGACTGCATAACCGAACTAGTGATCCCATTCTCTATAGTATGCGGACCGGACAGAGAAAGAGAAGGACTATGAAATCCTCTGTCAGATTTGTGCTCAGGGGTATCCTCAAAATTCTCTCAACATCAATATATATAAAATTATCATGTAGAAGTGCTTCATCCCAAGTTCTTGTCCAAGGGTCAATCAGTTCATCAACAGTTTTGCAGCATACACATTCGTTTCAGTGAGATAATCTTCCTTGATCAAGTACTTGTCTCAATGAGGTTGCATTAATCAAGTCAGCTTTCACACTACTAGGAAAAGGGCTATAGATGATATGGACACTAATGGCGCACCAGACATGTGGTGCGCCACTACTATATACTAATGGCGCACCATGTGTTGGTGCGTCATTAGTGTCCAAATACTAATGGCGCATCACATCCACGGTGCGCCATTAGTAACAATTTATTTTTCAAAACTAGTAATGGCGCACTAGGGGATAGTGCCATTAGTAACGATGCGCCTGAAGGAAATATGCCCTAGAGGCAATAATAAAGTTATTATTTATTTCCTTATATCATGATAAATGTTTATTATTCATGCTAGAATTGTATTAACCGGAAACATAATACATGTGTGAATATATAGACAAACAGAGTGTCACTAGTATGCCTCTACTTGACTAGCTTGTTAATCAAAGATGGTTATGTTTCCTAACCATGAACAAGGAGTTGTTATTTGATTAACAAGGTCACATCATTAGTTGAATGATCTGATTGACATGACCCATTCCATTAGCTTAGCACACGATCGCTTAGTATGTTGCTACTGCTTTTATCCATAACTTATACATGTTCCTGTAACTATGAGATTATGCAACTCCGTTTACGGAGGAACACTTTGGTGCTACCAAACGTCACAACGTAATCGGGTGATTATAAAGGAGTACTACAGTGTCTCCAAAGGCGATGTTGGGTTGGCGATTCGAGATTAGGTTTTGTCACTCCGATTGTCGGAGAGGTATCTCTGGGCCCTCTCGGTAATGCACATCACTGAAGCCTTGCAAGCACTACAACTAATGAGTTAGTTGTGAGATGATGTATTACGGAACGAGTAAAGAGACTTGCGATAACGAGATTGAACTAGGTATTGGATACCGACGATCGAATCTCGGGCAAGTAACATACCGATGACAAAGGGAACAACGATGTTGTTATGCGGTCCGACCGATAAAGATCTTCGTAGAATATGTAGGAGCCAATATGGGCATCCAGGTCCCGCTGTTGGTTATTGACCGGAGACGTGTCTCGGTCATGTCTACATTGTTCTCGAACCGTAGGGTCCATGCACGCTTAAGGTTTCGATGCGGTTATTATGAGTTTATGTATTTTGATGTACCGAAGAAGTTCGGAGTCCCGGATGTGATCACGGACATGACGAGGAGTCTCGGAATGGTCGAGACATAAAGATTGATATATTGGAAGCCTATATTTGGAGTTCGGAATGGTTCCGGGTGAAAACAGAAATTTACCGGAGTACCGGGAGGTTACCGGAACCCCCCGGGAGGTAAATGGGCCATAGTGGGCCTTAGGGAAAAAGGAGAAAGGGGCTGCCCTAGGGCTGGCCGCGCGCCTCCCCTCTCCCCTAGTCCTATTAGGACTAGGAGAGGTGGCCGGCCCCCTCTCTCCCTCTTCCCCCTCTTTCCCCTTGACAAGTCCTAGTCCAACTAGGATTGGGGGGGAGGAATCCTACTCCCGGAGGGAGTAGGACTCCCTGGCGCGCCAAGGACTTGGCTGGCCAGCCCCTCCCCTTACTCCTTTATATACGGGGGCAGGGGGCACCCCATGGACACACAAGATTGATCTACGGATCGTTCCTTAGCCGCAGCGGTGCCCCTCCACCATATTCCACCTCGGTCATACTGTCGTGAAGCTTAGCGAAGCCTCGCGCCGTGAAACATCAAGATCGCCACCACGCCGTCGTCTCGACGGAACTCTCCCTCGACACTCGGCTGGATCGAGTACGAGGGACGCCATCGAGCTGTACGTGTGTCAAGAACTCGGGCGCCGAGTGTGGCGCCGGATCGGTCGGATCGCGAGGAGAACGACGACTACTTCCTCTACGTTGTGATCGCTTCGCCCGGTCTACAAGGGTATGTAGACAACACTCTCCCTCTCGTTGCTATACATCACCATGATCTTGCGTGTGCGTAGGAAAATTTTTGAAATTACTACGTTCCCCAACAAGTGGCATCCGAGCCTAGGTTTTTCTATGGTTTGATGTTTTGCACGAGTAGAACACAAGTGAGTTGTGGGCGATACAAGTCATACTACCTACCAGCATGTCATACTTTGGTTCAGCGGTATTGTGAGATGAAGCGGCCTGCACCGACATTACGCCAGACGCTTACGCGAGACTGGTTTCACCGCCACGAGCACTCGTTGCTTAAAGGTGACTGGTGGGTGCTGTCTCTCTCACTTTAGTTGAACTGAGTGTGGCTACGCCCGGTCCTTGAGAAGGTTAAAACGAGTCTATTTGACGAAGTATCGCTGTGGTTTTGATGCGAGGTGAGACTGGATCTTGCTTAAGCCCGTAGCAGCCACGTAAAATTTGCAACAACAAAGTAGAGGACGTCTAACTTGTTTTTGCAGGGCATGTTGTGATGTGATATGGTCAAGACGTGATGATATATTTTATTGTATGAGATGATCATGTTTTGTAACCGAAGTTATCGGCAACTGGCAGGAGCCATATGGTTGTCGCTTTATTGTATGCAATGCAATCGCCATGTAATGCTTTACTTTATCACTAAGCGGTAGCGATAGTCGTAGTAGCATAAGTTTGGCGAGACGACAACGATGCTGCGATGGAGATCAAGGTGTCGCGCCGGTGACGATGGTGATCATGGTGGTGCAGCAAGATGGAGATCATGGAGCACAAGATGATGATGACCATATCATATCACTTATATTGATTTGCATGTGATGTTTATCCTTTATGCATCTTATCTTGCTTTGATTGACGGTAGCATTATAAGATGATCTCTCACTAAATTATCAAGAAGTGTTCTCCCGAGTATGCACCGCTGCCAAAGTTCGTCGTGCCCGGACACCACGTGATGATCGGTGTGATAAGCTCACGTCCATCTACAACGGGTGCAAGCCAGTTTTGCACACGAGAATACTCGGGTTATACTTGACGAGCCTAGCATATGCAGATATGGCCTCGGAACACGGAGACCGAAAGGTCGAGTGTGAATCATATAGTAGATATGATCAACATAAGATGTTCACCATTGAAAACTACTCCATCTCACGTGATGATCGGTTATGGTTTAGTTGATTTGGGTCACGTGATCACTTAGATGACTAGAGAGATGTCTATCTAAGTGGGAGTTCTTAAGTAATATGATTAATTGAACTTAAATTTATCATGAACTTAGTCCTGGTAGTATTTTGCAAATTATGTTGTAAGATCAATAGCTTGCGTTGTTGCTTTCATATGTTTATTTTGATATGTTCCTAGAGAAAATTGTGTTGAAAAATGTTAGTAGCAATGATGCGGATTTGATCCGTGACTTGAGGTTTATCCTCATTGCTGCCTGTAAGAATTATGTCCTTAATGCACCGCTAGGTGATGACCTATTGCAGGAGCGTAGCGCACGTTATGAACGTTTGGCTAGCTCAAGATGATGACTACTTGATAGTTTTGTGCACCATGCTTTATGGCTTAGAATCGGGACTTCAAAGATGTTTTGAACATCATGGACCATATAAGATGTTCCAGAATTGAAGTTAATATTTCAAGCAAATACCGAGTTGAGAGATATGAAGTCTCCAACAAGTTCTATAGCTAAAAGATGGAGGAGAATCGCTCAACTAGTGAGCATGTGCTCAGATTGTGCAGGTACTTCAATCGCTTGAATCAAGTGGGAGTTAATCTTCCAGATAAGATAGTGATTGATGAATTCTCTAGTCACCATCACCAAGTTAGTAGAACTTCGTGATGAACTATAGTATGCAAGGGATGACAAAAATGATTCCGGGCTCTTCGTGATGTTGAAATCGACGAAGGTAGAAATCAAGAAAGAGCATCAAGTGTTGATGGTTGACAAGATCACTAGTTTCAAGAAAAGGGCAAAGGGAAAGAAAGGGAACTTCAAGTAGATTGACAAGCAAGTTGTCACTCCCACGAAGAAGCCCAAAGCTGAACCAAAGCCTGAAACCGAGTGCTTACACCGCAAAGGAAATGGTCACCGAAGCGGAACTGCCCTAAATATTTGGTGGATAAGAAGGATGGCAAAGTGAAAAAGGGTATATTTGATATCTGGTGTTTTATGTGTGCTTTACTAGTGTTTATAGCAACCCCTCGGTATTTGGTACTGGTTCGGTTGCTAAGAGTAGTAACTCAAACGGAGTTGCAGAATAAATGAAACTAGTTAAGGGTGAAGTGACGATGTGTGTTGAAAGTAGTTTCAAGATTGATATGATCATCATCGCACACTCCCTATACTTTCGGGATTAGTGTTGAACCTAAATAAATGTTATTTGGTGTTTACGTTGAGCATGAATATGATTTGATCGTGTTTATTGCAATACGGTTATTCATTTAAGTAAGAGAATAAACTGTTGTTCTGTTTACATGAATAAAACCTTATATGGTTACACGCCCAATGAAAATGGTTCATTGGATCTCGATCGTAGTGATACACATATTCATAATATTGAAACCAAAAGATGCAAAGTTAATAATGATAGTGCAACTTATTTGTGGCACTCGCCGTTTAGGTCATATTGGTGTAAAGCGATGAAGAAACTCCATACTGATGGGATTTTGGAATCACTTGATTATGAATCACTTGATGCTTGCGAACCATGCCTCATGGGCAAGATGACTAAGACTCCGTTCTCCGGAACAGTGGAGCGAGCATATGACTTATTGGAAATAATACATACCGATGTATGCGATCCAATGAGTGTTAAGGCTCGCGGTGGGTATCGTTATATTCTGACCTTCACAGATGATTTGAGCAGATATGGGTATATCTACTTGATGAAACATAAGTCTGAAATAGTTGAAAGGTTCAAAGAATTTCAGAGTGAAGTGGAAAAATCATCGTGACAAGAAAATAAGATTTCTACGATCTGATCGCGGAGACAAATATTTGAGTTACGAGTTTGGTCCTCAATTAAAACAATGTGGAATAGTTTCACAAATTCATGCCACCGAACACCACATCATAATGGTGTGTCCGAACGTCATAACCGTATTTTATTGGATATAGTACAATCTATGATGTTTCTTACCGATTTACCAATATCGTTTTAGGATCATGCATTAGAGACAGCTGCATTCACGTTAAATAGGGCACCATCTAAATCCGTTGAGACGACACTATATGAACTGTGGTTTAGCAAGAAACCAAAGTTGTCGTTTCTTAAAGTTTGGGGCTGCGATGCTTATGTGAAAAAGTTTCATCCGATAAGCTCAAACCCAAATCGGAGAAGTGCGTCTTCATAGAATACCCAAAGGAAATTGTTGGGTACACCTTCTATCACAGATCCGAAGGCAAAACATTCGTTGCTAATAAATGGATCCTTTCTAGAGAAGGAGTTTCTCTCGAAAGAAGTGAGTGGGAGAAAAGTAGAACTTGATGAGGTAATTGTACCTTCTCCCTTATTGAAAGTAGTTCATCACGAAATCTGTTCTGTGACTACTACACCAATTAGTGAGGAAGCTAATGATGATGATCATGTAACTTCAGATCAAGTTACTACCGAATCTCGAGGTAAACCAGAGTGAGATCCGCACCAAAGTGGTACGGTAATCCTGTTCGGAAGTCATGTAACTAGAACATGATGAACCTACGAACTATGAGGAAGCGATGATGAGCCCAGATTCGCGAAATGGCTTGAGGCCATGAAATCGAGATGAGATCCATGTATGAGAACAAAGTGTGGACTTTGGTGGCGTTGCCGATGATCGGCAAGCCATAGAAAATAAATGGATCTTCAAGAGGAAGACGGACGCGATAGTAGTGTTACTATCTACAAAGCTCGACTTGTCGCAAAAAGGTTTTTGACAAGTTCAAGGTGTTGACTACAATGAGATTTTCTCAAGCAGTAGCGAAGCTTAAGTCTGTCCGAATCATGTTAGCAATTGCCACAATTTATGAAATTTGGCAAATGGATGTAAAACTGCATTCTGAATGGGTTTTAGGAGGAAGAGTTGTATATGATGCAACCGAAGGTTTTATCGATCCAAAGGAGCTAACAAAGTGTGCAAGCTCCAGTGATCCATCTATGGACTGGTGCAAGCATCTCGAGTTGGAATATACGCTTTGATGAGTTGATCAAAGCATATAGTATTGTATGACTTATGGTGAAGCTCTGTATTTACTAGAAAGTGAGTGGGAGCACTACAAACATTTCGATAAGTATATGTGAATGACATATTGTAGATCGGAAATAATGTAGAATTATTCGCAAAGCATAAAGGAGTGTTTGAAAGAAGTTTTTCAAAGAAAGACCTCGGTGAAGCTGCTTACATATTGAGCATCAATATCTATAGAGATAGATCAAGACGCTTGATAAGTTTTTCAATGAGAACATACCTTGACAAGATTTTGAAGTAGTTCAAAATGGAACAGTCAAAGAAAGAGTTCTTGCCTGTGTTACAAGGTGTGAAGTTGAGTAAGACTCAAAACCCGACCACGGCAGAAGATAGAAAGAGAATGAAAGTCATTCCCTATGCCTTGGCCATAGGTTCTATAAAGTATGCCATCTGTGTACCAGATCTATTGTATACCCCTGCTTTGAGTTTGACAAGGAGTACAATAGTGATCTAGGAGTAGATCATCGACAGCGGTCAAAATTATCCTTAGTGGAATAAGGATATGTTTCTCGATTATGGAAGTGGAAAAAGGTTCGTAAGTAAAGGGTTACGCCGATGCAAGTTTTGACACCGATCCGATGACTCTAAGTCTCGATCTAGATACATATTGAAAGTGGGAGCAACTAGCTAGGGTAGCTTCGTGCAGAGCATTGTAGACATAGAAAAATTGCAAAATACATAACGGATCTGAATGTGAAAGACCCGTTGACTAAGATTCTCTCACAAGTAAAACATGATCACACCTTAGTACTCTTTGGGTGTTAATCACATAGCGATGTGAACTAGATTACTGAATCTAGTAAACCCTTTGGGTGTTGGTCACATGGCGATGTGAACTATGGGTGTTAATCGCATGATGATGTGAATTATCGATGTTAATCACATTGTGATGTGACCTAGATTATTGACTCTAGTGCAAGTGGGAGACTGAAGGAAATATGCCCTAGAGGCAATAATAAAGTTATTATTTATTTCCTTATATCATGATAAATGTTTATTATTCATGCTAGAATTGTATTAACCGGAAACATAATACATGTGTGAATATATAGACAAACAGAGTGTCACTAGTATGCCTCTACTTGACTAGCTTGTTAATCAAAGATGGTTATGTTTCCTAACCATGAACAAGGAGTTGTTATTTGATTAACAAGGTCACATCATTAGTTGAATGATCTGATTGACATGACCCATTCCATTAGCTTAGCACACGATCGCTTAGTATGTTGCTACTGCTTTTATCCATAACTTATACATGTTCCTGTAACTATGAGATTATGCAACTCCGTTTACGGAGGAACACTTTGGTGCTACCAAACGTCACAACGAATCGGGTGATTATAAAGGAGTACTACAGGTGTCTCCAAAGGCAGATGTTGGGTTGGCGATTTGAGATTAGGTTTTGTCACTCCGATTGTCGGAGAGGTATCTCTGGGCCCTCTCGGTAATGCACATCATCTGAAGCCTTGCAAGCACTACAACTAATGAGTTAGTTGTGAGATGATGTATTACGGAACGAGTAAAGAGACTTGCGTAACGAGATTGAACTAGGTATTGGATACCGACGATCGAATCTCGGGCAAGTAACATACCGATGACAAAGGGAACAACGATGTTGTTATGCGGTCCGACCGATAAAGATCTTCAGAGAATATGTAGGAGCCAATATGGGCATCCAGGTCCCGCTGTTGGTTATTGACCGGAGACGTGTCTCGGTCATGTCTACATTGTTCTCGAACCGTAGGGTCCGCACGCTTAAGGTTTCGATGGCGGTTATTATGAGTTTATGTATTTTGATGTACCGAAGAAGTTCGAGTCCGGATGTGATCACGGACATGACGAGGAGTCTCGGAATGGTCGAGACATAAAGATTGATATATTGGAAGCCTATATTTGGAGTTCGAATGGTTCCGTGAAAACAGAATTTTCTCGAGTACCGGAGGTTACGGAACCCCCGGAGGTAAATGGGCCATAGTGGGCCTTAGGGAAAAGGAGAAAGGGGCTGCCCTAGGGCTGGCGCGCCTCCCTCTCCCTAGTCCTATTAGGACTAGGAGAGGTGGCCCCCCTCTCTCCCTCTTCCCCTCTTTCCCTTGACAAGTCCTAGTCCAACTAGGATTGGGGAGAATCCTACTCCCGGAGGAGTAGGACTCTCGGCGCGCCAAGGACTTGGCCGGCCAGCCCTCCCTTACTCCTTTATATAGGGGCAGGGGCACCCATGGACACACAAGATTGATCTACGGATCGTTCCTTAGCCGTGTGCGGTGCCCCCTCCACCATATTCCACCTCGGTCATACCGTCGCAAGCTTAGGCGAAGCCTGCGCCGTGAAACATCAAGATCGTCACCACGCCGTCAGGTCGACGGAACTCTCCCTCGACACTCGGCTGGATCGAGTCGAGGGACGCCATCGAGCTGTACGTGTGTCAAGAACTCGGGGGCGCCGGAGTAACGGCGCCGGGATCGGTCGGATCGCGAGGAGAACGTACGACTACTTCCTCTACGTTGTGATCGCTTCCGCTTCGGTCTACAAGGGTATGTAGACAACACTCTCCCCTCTCGTTGCTATACATCACCATGATCTTGCGTGTGCGTAGGAAAATTTTTGAAATTACTACGTTCCCCAACAGCGCCACTAGTAATTTTTTTCAATTTCTTTCAAAACTAGTAATGGCACATCAGGGAATAGTGCGCCATTACTAGTTAAACTAGTAATGGGGCACCACATCCACGGTGCGCCACTAGTAAATTTTTTTCAATTTTTTTTTATTTTTTTTTCAAAACTAGTAATGGCGCACCGTGTGTGTGGTGCGCCATTACTAGTTGAACTAGTAATGGCGCACCACTCCCACGGTGCGCCATTACTAGCTTTGACCAAAATTCCCCCGAATGCCCCCCCGGACCGCCTTTTCAGTTTTTTTAAAAAGTTAAAAGAAAATGATGGAAATGTCCAAAAAAAGAAAAGAAAATAAGTTTCCCATGTGATATGTGGTCTACTTGTTGTGAAAAATTACAAATATGAATTTCGACTTTATTTGCAAAATCTCTCTGAAATTGTAAAATGGGCATAACTTTTGCATACGAACTCGGTTTAAAAAGTTTTTTATATGAAAAATCATCTACTCAAAAAGTTACATCCGAATTTAACGCCGGGGGGGGGGGAGGACCCGTTAAACATTTTCAAATTCTTAAAAACCTAACAGAAAAAAAAGTTACGGGGCTTTTAAGATCTAGAGGGGAAAAAATTGGGAAAAAAAATCAAACTTACTAGTGGCGCACCATTTGCTAGGTGCGTCACTAGTAACAGAAAAAAAAATTGGGTTCAAAATTTTTTTTTGGAATTTTTTTCAAAAAATGATACGTAATATGACTGGGAAGTTTGAAATATTTTTAAAAATTTCATGATACTCATGAATATGAACAAGTCCTAGACATCAACAAGGTTTAATAGGATTGATATGATAGATATATCAACAAGTGCCTGTTAAGTGAGGTGGTGCTGGGGTTGGATAGAACTGCGAAGTTAAGCATGCTTGGGCTAGAGTAGTGTGAGGATGGGTGATCTTTCGGGAAGTTTGACCACTTAGTGCGATTTGACTTGAGATTAAGCATATTGATCCGAGATTAAGCCATAGTGACCCGATAATAAAAAGTTTTGAAAAAAATTGAAAAAAAATTCTGAAAAAAAGTTGAAAAAAAATTGTTAGTAATGGCGCACTTCTATGAGGTGCGCCACTCGATACCACGAGCCTCCTCTGCATGAGCCAATAAACTTGATAATCCTTCAACACACAACAAGAATAAATATCAAGAGTGTGGATCTCCCTCTCTGAGACCCCTAGCAGGTGTGAACTCTTCCGTCTCCTGGTCATTAAATCTCACATCTATATCTATACTATCTATACGAAAATGCTCTTTAGAGCTCGAGCTCCATGGAGTCCGGGTTTGACTTGGTCAAAATTCAAACTTTCACGTTTCAAAAAAATTTGAAAAAAAAATACACACATACTTAGAGACATAAAGCATATGTCTGTAAATTTTCAGGACAAAACACCTTAAAATGAGTGCTACACAAAAAGAACAAATCTGAGACTTTTTAGTAGATGCACTATTCATTCTCAAAGTCTATGAATTTGTCTTTTTTGCACAGATCGCATTTTAGGGTATCTCATCCTCAAACTTCACATACATACACATAACATCCTTGTTTACTTGTATAATTTTTTTCAGATTTTTTTGAAATTGAAAAATGCGAATTTTGAATTTTTCAAAAAATCCGGCCTCCATGGAGGCCGAGCTCCAAAACGCCCTACTCTATATAGTGTACGAGTATACTGCAGGGAGGGTCGTTCCAGAAACATCGATGGTTTAGCGCCGAGTAAACCCCACTGCATGTCAGTTTGTGGAGCAAGCTGTCACCGTGCCATATTCACCTAGCCTGGAGCTGTACAAATTGTTTTATAGTACCAATGCTGACACCCGCATAGCTACATCGCCTGTGTGGTCAGGCAAACAAGTGGGATCCGTACCACTAAGTCTGACTGGAGGTGAAAAAGTAGAAGGGTAGAAAATAACAAGTAAACAAGTCAAACCAGGTGCAGCCCCCACATACTTCTTTTTTAGCCTGCACATCCGGAGTAGAGATACATGGCCTCACTGCCGCATTATGTGTGGAAAGCTGCAGTAAATGCCACGTTAAATATAGCAATAGGTAGGGTAGGCACTACCTAATCCTAGGTATATATGAACCCTTTTTTAAAATAAATTTTAAACATGTTTGATAATTTAAAAAGTACACACACAAAATCATGCGTACATCTTCGTGAAATATGTGAGGGAAAATAAAATTTTATAAATAATTGCCTTTTTATTTTGCCTCTGTATAAAAGATAAATTTTAGTGCTTCTAATAGCGTTTCACAACACATTTTTTTGTCTTTTTTGCACATGCAAAAAAATGTTGTTTAATTCTTCCGTGAAACATTCTATTTGCACATAGAACATGGTGGGAGATGAATGCGTGCAACTTTTTTTCAGAAATTTGTCATTTAGAAATGTGTTTTTCGAAATGGGTTCACATGTACTTTTTTCATAATGTGTTTTCCGAAGTGAGCTATATGCACTTTTTTCAGAATTTTTTTGTTATTTAGAAATGTGTTTTTCGAAGTGGGTTCATCTATGTATTTTCCGCAATAGGTATCCCAATTTTGTGCAAATTACATATTGATGTGATAGTGATTGCGTAAGAACAGGAATAGCTTTCTTATGCTAATTCTGGGTACATGCACAATAAACATTTGTTTCATTTCTCCGTCATTTTCATGACTTATTTTCACCAAAATAACCCGGCAATGTAAAGAAGCGCATTGCGCGTGCATGCATACTAGTTATATCTAACAGATGAAACACAAGCCATGATGAGATCTACAAACTCCTGGTGAAATCCCAACCGAATCATCATCTTCTCTAGGAAAGCCCACTCCACCCGGTCGTAAGCTTTATGCACATCTAATTTGACAACACAATATCCATGCTTCCCTTTTTTATTATTCTTTATGGTATGAATACTCTCATAAGCAACCAGGATATTATCTGTTATTAGACGCCCTGGTATAAACGCAATTCGGACAGGAGATATGACATCATCTAACAACTTCTTCAGGCGTATAGCAATCATCTTAGAAATATCGGGTTTTTTTTTTGCTAGAGTTCCTTTTTGTTATTGCGAGCTTTTTTGGACTCTGTATTATCGCAAGTGTCAAGTTTGGCCCAGCATATACGTATTTGCCGCATCTTTTTTCTTCTACGAGGAGTTGGGCCCGAGAAATTAGGAACTGGCCTAGCCAATGCGAATCTGGTCCGAGGAGGAACAGGAAGACGGACTCCATTTTCTCAAAAGAAAAAAGGAAGACGAACTCCATACGACGGAGGGATCGATCGCGATACGGAGTCCGGACAGATATCTAGGGTTCGTGTCCACGTTTATATACAGCGAGCCGGCGCCCCCTCCTCACAACAAATCCCCACCAACATCGGCGACTTGCAAATCAGTAAATCACTCGGCGAGTCGAGAGGCGCGGCGGATCAGACGGACCTACCCGAATTCGCGGGCCGGCGGTGGACTGAAGGCGCGCACCACGAAAAGCATGGTCCTTCCGCTCGACCATCGCATTCGCACCCATGAGGCGGAGGAGGCGCACACCGGCGAGGAGGGTGCACTGAAGAGGAAGGCGCCGGCGACCGGTGTCGAGGGGTCTGCCGCGAAAAGGAAGGAAGAGGACGGCCGCACCAAGCGAGAGGTGGAGCAAGTGACGGAGGTGCAGGTGGACTCCAACCTTACTGCGATGGACGACGATCCCTTGGAGTGGGAAGGGGTGGAGGACATGGACTTGGATGTGTTGGTGGAAAAGCTGCGAGCAGATTACATTGCTCATGTAAAGCACATGTTTCCTCACCTTCACCCTGGGACTACAGTAGCCCGAACCCCGTGATGATCAGGATGCGAGAAGGGTGAAGAGCTTGGTGCAGTTGATGATGGGACTCCGCCGCCGGTATCTACCTGAGATGAGACATGAGAGGAGATTCGACTGTGCTATGTTCTATGTTCAGCAGTACATTGACTAATGCTATCCATCTGGGAGGCTAACCGAGGCTATAGTATATTAGTGTGCGAAGTTTTTATGAAAGTAGATTTATATTATACTACAGGAAGTTTGAACTAAATGTTTATAATTTCCTATATATATATTTACCATTTGCTTAACTATATCCACCAACGATTGGATTTTGTAGTTCGTCACCACTTGAAGGCTTACCCACAATCACGAGTTTTTACTGTTTCTTGTGTGATCGTTCAGTTTTTTTTGCAGCATTAGAAGCAGTACAAAACCTCGCATGCTTAAAAATTCATATTAGCTAAATGTCAGTCGACTGACTTCCAAATTAGGGTCAGTCGATTTTGAGAGTTCGTCGGAGTGAGCTGGATGGAAGGAAGGAGGGCTCGCCGGAGAGCTGCCCCATTATCTATCTTGGGGATTAGGGTGTGGGCGGTGGTGGGGGCTTGCCTGAGAAAAAAACGGACGCGAGCAGGGCTAGAGGGATGGCCGGGGGCGGCTGCAAGACTGACGGTGGGGAGTGGTTCTGGGGAGGGGCCCGGCGAGGCTGCGCGGGAGCGCCGCCGGCCGTGGGTGGCGGTCACAGGTGGTTTGGCCGGCGGCCTGTGCAGCGGTATGGGGAAGAAGAAGGGCTGCCCACCGTTTGATCTGCATCCAACGGACAAAAAGATCGACTGGCTCAAATTTAAAAACCAGGCAACTACGGTGTAGTGATTCCCTTAAAAATATACCAGAAAACGGCATCAGATATTCAAATATCTTAACTCCATTATGTCTTGTGGCCGTATGCATCTTTCTGATGCAGAGGCCGGGGAACACCCCCTTTTCGAAAAAAAAGAAAAAAAAACTCCATTATGTCTGCAGAAATATTCTTAAGGATATTGCAGGATGCCGTGGAAGACAATACAGTACACCAATCGGTTAGTTCCTGGCTTGGGTGTTGCATGGCACTCCCCTTTTCCTAATATTGTTTGTTCCCAAAATTTAGAGCTTTTGCTAGAGCTATGGATGGATTTAACGGATGATAGCTACCGGCTGATGTGCCATGAAAAATCAGGGGAGACGAGAGATTAGTTGAGAGATACTCCCCGTTTCCTTTTAGTCTGCGAATAAAATTTGACCAAAAATTTGTAAAGTTTGACTAATTTTATATTAAAAAATATCAACATTCACATCATGGAATCAATATTATCAGATGCATCATGAAATATATTTTCATACTGTATACTTTTAGTATTGTAGATGTTCATGTTTTTTGATATAAATTTGGTCAAACTTTGTATAGTTTAACTTCAAACAAATTTTATATGCATAGTAAAAAGAAACCGAGCGAGTACAAGACATGAGATGGGGTTCAAAAGAACTCCCAGAATACACAACACCAGCACTGTGTCAATATTGACAAGCACTAAATTGCAACCAAACTGGAGCGGACAGTGCCGTCGTAAAAGGCGAGCAGACGCGTCGAGACTGGTTGCGGACGTCCAGAAATGCCTCTGTGGCAGTCAGAGAGGTACAACGACAATGGTGAAGGTGGAGGGTGCGAATGCAAAGCAAGGGGAAGAAGGGGCGAAGTGGAAGGAAATGAGATCTGGAGGGGTGATTTAGTGGGCCTCGGGTGTCGGAGTCTTACGTGACTGCTGTCCAGACTCCTCCCCCGTCCACCACACACACTGTATCCAGTTTGCGGGAAAAAGTGCGTCTGGACCGCCGAGCGGACCGATACAGGACCGCGTTGGATGGCATAGTACGTCCGGACTGCACAGTCCAAACATATGTAGGCTGTTTGAGGGTCCGCGTTGGACATGCTCTTAGTGGCTGAGATATTTGTGGCAAAAAGAAAATATTGGGAATCTTTTTTGTTGGAGTACTTTTTTTTATAATTTTTTTTTTGATGATCAGGGGCTCCCCCCGGCTCCATTTCCACTAAGAAAGCGAAGCCACAAACAGGTCTTAACCTTGCAATAGATGTATCCGTTGGGAAGCCCCACGCTCCCCTCGGCCCCGTCCTCGGGCGCGGCCGCCTCGCCGGCGCCCCGTCCGCCACTGGCCGCCCAGCTGCCTCCCCCTCCATTCAGGCCGGTCCGCCTCGCTCCTGGGGCCCCGTGGTTCTTCTCCGAGGAGCAGCGGCTGCGTCTGCGGTCTTCTGCGCTGGTTTCGGCTCCGGATCTGAGCTTGCCCCCTTGGCCTGAGTCTGCTGCCTCCGCGTCGGATCCGGCCGCCGCGGCCATGCCTGTGTCTCCCTCCGCTTCGCGGCTGTCGCGCCTGTCCGGGGATCCGGGCGAAATGGTGCCGGATTCGCTGCCTCCCTCCCCGGGCCTTGATGGCGCTCTGGCCCCCTCTGCCTGCATTCAAGGCGCCGAGCGCAATCAAGGCGTGGTGTCTTCGCGTCCGCCGACAGCTGCGGCGACCGACGCCTTCAATGCGGCCCCTCGCCTCCGCTCAGCCATTACCATCCCGCCCGGCTCTGACCAGGCCGTCTTCCTGCCTCCAGGCTGCCCACGCACGCCGGACGACGTCCCATCCTTGCCTCGGGAGGAGGCCGGATGGACTGCTGCGCGCCGCCCGCGCCGCCCTCGACGGGACGCGCCTTCAAGCCGGCCTGCTGCATCCCCTGCCCATCCCGCGGCTCTCCATCTCGTGGAGCAGCGTCGGGCGAGCCAGCTCCGCTTCAAAAGGCGCACGGAGGGCCTCTGCTCTCGTTGCCTTGCTCCGCAGCACCACCGCTCCGTCGCTTGCAGAGATCCAATCCGCTGCCTGTCCTGCAAGCTCTCTGGTCATATCGAGCGCAAGTGCCCGCTGCGCTCCAAGCCAAGGCCTCCCCCGCCCAGGCTCCCCCCTTCCACGGCTGCTCGCCCTCGTTCATCGCCAACTTCGCCGGGCGCGAGTTCCTGGGCTGCCATCGTTGCCGCTCCTCCCGCGTCGGCCCTTCCTCAACCACGCCAGCCCGCGATGGCCCGCGCCTCTGCTGGTATTGGGGCGCCGGACGCTCGCCCGGAGGAGGACTCCTGCATCATCCCGTCCTCCTTCGACATGGACCGTGACATGCTCGACTGGGAGCAGACTGCCGCCATCGCCTGGTCAGTCAACTCGCCGCGGCGCCTTGAGGCGCTTGACGTCGACCGAGCCATCCGGAAGCAGTTCCGTTTGAGCCACGCGGATGTGGCCGTCACTCCGTACCACCCAGTTGAGTTCCTCGTCAAGTTCAATCACAAGGCGCACTGTGACGAGGCCCTCGCTGCGGGCGGTGCGTGCGGCGGTGGTATCGCCCACATCCGCCTGGCGGCGCTGGAGCGGCGCTGGCGCGCTCTCAACTTCTGATGCGCTCGCACGAGAACGTGCGGACTACGCTGGACCCGTTAAATGCCGCCGAACGCATCATCGGCCGGCGTTGCTCCCTCGACCGTCTCGAAGACCACTCCGCGCTCAGGACAAACTCGGAGACGCTCGACCTTTGGGCGTGGACGGCGGACCCAAACCTGATCCCGAAGATCATTTGGCTCACCTTCACCACAAGGCCGTTCGGCGGTCTGCAGGTGTTCGCCAACGAAGCCAGGCCGTCCGGTTGCAAGAGAGGCGCCACCTTCCGCGTGCTGGTCCATCTGGATGCGGTGGAAGACCATGCAAACGCCCCGCTGGACTGCTACGTCACCGACAGCCGTGCCGCCCCGTTCAGCCCGCCTCGGTCGGACCTGGTGTGGAACCGGGGTTCTGTCGACGGTGTTCCCCCTCCGCTCGGGGCGATGCTGACCTCGACTGCTCCCATCATCCCCTCACGGGCCGCTGCGCCTCGCCGCCGTGGCCAGGGGACCGACGACCACCCACGCCAGCTGCACCGGCGCCGCGACGACGGCGACGACTTCGACGATGACTGCCATGGGGGCGGCGGAAGAGATGGGCGCGGGCGCGATGGCCATGCTAGGGAGACCCGCATGGAGGTGCACAGAGAGCGCACCCGTTCCCCCCGTCGCCGGGACGGGGCGGACGGACGACACGGACGACGCCGGGCGGGGTCTCCTGCCGCTGCGGCCCCGTTCTCTTTGGCGCCGGGGTTGGACTCGGGTGCCTTTTGTCAGCTTCGCCCGGCGGCCTCCAACGGCGGGCTGCAGTTTGGAGGGCAAGCTCGGGCGCTCCGGGACGAGATGGCTTTGGCGCTCGAGGCGGCACTCGCTCCGCTGCGCTCTGAGTTCTCTGCCATGCGTTGTACGCTTGTCGGGCTCGTCGACAAGGCGGAGGTGCTCTTCTCCAAGTTGAGCTCGTCGGCACGCGCCGTCAGCCCACCCCCGCAGGCGGTGCATGGAGGCGCTCAGGCAGACAGGGACGCGGTTCTCCCCCTCGTTGTCGGGCTGGCGGGGCTGGCGCTCGACTCGGCTCGGCCTGGCTCGGGCGAGGCCACGAATGAAGCCTGGTCCGTCCCGGCCACGGACACGCCTCAGCATGACCAGCCCATCACCGGGCTTGTTCCCACGACTGCCGCGCTTCCTACTGCTTTTGTTGCGCCGCTGTCGTCCCCTACGGTGGACTCCCTGAGCTCGACCGCCTCGCCTCTGCCCGTGCCTGCTGCTGGCCTGGAGGTGCATGGACCTGTTCTGCTACCTGACGCTGGCTTGGAGCCCGCGGCTGCTGTTGTGCTACCTGAAGATGATCTGGAGCCCGTGCATGGAGTTGGCCTAGGGCCCGTGCATGTAAACTTGACTGTTGATGGCCTGGAGCCCGTCCATGGAGGTGGCATAGGGCCCGTGCATGTAAGTGTGCTGCCATGTGCGGACTTGGTGCTGGCGTCTTGCCACCGATGACTTGGCGGCTGGGTTGCTCCCTGTTGGGCCTGTGGTGGCTCGCCCGGCTACCTTCAATGGGTCCTCTGCTGCTGTTGTTCTGCTGCCCGGCGACGCCCACGCTGAGTTGCTCGCCGATGACCCCGCTGCGCTGGCCGTCGAGGCGGTGCCTGAAGACGGACCGCTTCCTCCAGCTACTCTGGACACGTTCCTCGACTCCGTCGCCAACTGCGCCGACGCTCCGCTGCTGCCCACTCCAGCTCCACGCAAGGCCAAGGCTGTTGTAGCGGTTACTCGTCGCAGCGCCCGCCTTGACAGGAAGAAGGCTCTGCTCCCGCCGGGCGCCGGCTCGGACGCGGTCCAAGAGATCATTGCTAGGGTCTGCGGTGTACTTGATCCATCCGTCGGCTACGACGACAAGGCCAAGCAAGCGTACCTAGACATGTTCGCCACTCCGCTAGCCGCTCCCGTGGTCCAGGCGATTGCGGGGCTTGTTTCACATGCCACGAACCTCACACAAAAGAAGCTGAAGAAGGGCAAGAAAGCAACCGTGGAGGCTCAAGTTGCTGATGTGTAGGCGTCCTAGTAGTTCTAGTGGCCCTGCGCGGCCCGACGCCGCACAGGAGGTCTGCCGTCCCAACATGTATCGCCTTCTGCTTTCTGCTGTCCGTTTTAGTCTCCAGATGCTACGCATCGCCGCGGCTCGAGGTCGCCTATTGTCTCACCCTTGGGGTGCTTCATGTTCGTCTGCTATCTTCCACAACATGTGTGTTTGCGTCAACCGTCCATCTACCAGCTACTCGGCTCTGAGAAGCTGCTCCTGCCGTGATCACTCAAAGTTTCCTTAATGGCACAACCTAACGTCAACATCATCTGTTGGAACGTTCGAGGCCTGAACTCGCGTGCCCGCCGGGATGCCGTTCGGGACATCGTCCGGGACTCCCATGCATCCATTGTCTGCCTCCAGGAGACAAAACTCCAGGCCGTTGATGACGCCACCATCCGCGAGATGCTTGGCCCGTGTTTCGTCGCAAACTACTATACCCTCCCGGCCGACGGCACCCGCGGGGGCTTGATTTGGCCGCGTCGGATCGCTTCTTCACCCTATCCGACTTCCATGCAACTCCGGCCTCCATCTCCGCCACCGTCACCATGCTCAACGAGCGAGCTTTGTGGACAATCACGGGCGTCTATGGCCCGCAAGGCGAGCAAGACAAGTTGGCCTTCATTGAGGAGTTGAGGACTCTCAAGACCATGGCCAGAAGCGGGTGGCTCCTGCTGGGGGATTTCAACCTCATCACTAAAGCGGCGGATAAGAGCAACACCAACATCAACCGCCGCCTGGTGGGCAAGTTCCGTGGGGCCCTTGATTTCTTGCAGCTAAAGGAGCTTCACCTAGGCGGGCGCCGTTTCACCTGGTCAAATGCGCAGGCCAACCCGGTCCTTACCAAGATTGACCACGTGTTCCACTCTGACGATTGGGACATGCTCTTTCCCAATGCGCACCTTCAGGCTATCACCACAGCTTGCTCGGATCATGCTCCATTATATCTTCAGGGGTGCGTCGACCACTCAAGAAAGCCTTCCTTTAAATTCGAGGAATTAAAGCCGTCTCCGGGCTTCAAGGACATCATTGCATTGGCATGGAACAAACCTGTTCAGGCCCGGGATGCCATCCGCAAGATTCATATCAAGCTATGTCGGACCGCGAAGGCCCTGCGCAAGTGGCAAAAGGAAAAGGTCGGGATGCTTGGCTCCCAGATCGCAGTTGCCAAGGAGATCATCTGGCGCCTGGATGTTGCTGAGGAGGGAAGACCGCTCTCGGACTCGGAGAGGGAATTGCGTAAACAACTTAAGGCCTCGTACCTGGGGCTCCTCGCCATTCAGAAAATCAAGCTGAGACAGCGTTCTCGGCTCAACTGGATCCGACTGGGGGATGCCACCACAAAGCTTTTCCACGCTCGAGCGAACGGACGAAGGCGTAAGAACTTCATCCAGACAATCACCACCACCTCGGGGCTGGCAATTACTAGACATGACAAAGGCGAGCCCTTCGGACCACTTCAGCTAACATCGCACGCCTGCCCGGCGCACCAAGTCCATTGTGCAGGAGAACATCGGGATGCAGCGCCACGACCTATCGGCTCTGGGCGCTCCATTCGACGAGGCGGAGATTAAGGAGGCGGTATTCTCCTTACCTTCGGTCAAGGCCCCGGGCCCTGATGGTTTCATCGGCGCCTTCTTCAAATCATGTTGGGAGATCATCAAAGTGGATGTCGTGGCTGTGGTGATGCAGCTCGCGAACCTGAGAGGCGACTGCGCTGGCCTGATCAATTCTGCCAACATTATTCTGCTCCCGAAAAAAGCTGGCGCATCCTTGATTGGCGACTACCGCCCAATCAGTTTGATACACAGCATCTCCAAAATCTTCTCCAAGCTGTTGGCTAACCGACTAGCCCCTCTTCTTCCGTCGCTGGTTTCCAAGTGCCAGAGTGCCTTTGTGCAGAAACGGTGCATCCACGATAATTTCCTACATGTGCAAAACTTGATCAAAGAATTGCACCGCTCTTCAACGCCAGGCCTTTTCCTCAAGCTCGACATCTCCAAGGCTTTCGACTCTGTGGGTTGGGCTTACCTCCTGGAGGTGCTGCAACAGTTGGGATTTGGGCAGCGCTGGCGGGAATGGATCTGCATGACCCTCGCTTCATCTTCCTCTAGGGTGCTGTTAAATGGGGAGCCGGGAACCCCATTCGTACATGGAAAAGGCCTTCGCAGTAGGCGACCAGTGTCACCTATGCTCTTCATTCGCTATCGATCCTCTGCAACTTATGTTTCGGCGGCTTCCGTGCGGGATCCTCAAGCCCATCAGGGGCCGAACGGCCTCCTGCGCAGGTTTTCTCTCTATGCGCGATCACGGGCATCTTCGCTAACCCGTCAAAGAAGAGATCGACGCAATCGCTAGGATCTGGCCTGTTTTGGGGATGCATCAGGCCTCGCCACAAACGCCGACAAGACCGAGGTGTTCCCCATTCATTGTCGGGACATCGATCTCCCGAAATCCTCTCGGCCTTCCCGCCAAGCTGTCCTCTCGTTCCCGCCGATACCTAGGTCTCCCACTACATACCAGCGGCTCGGAAGGGTTGACCTACAACCTCTTCTAGACAAGGCAATGGGCGATTGTCGGGCTGGAAGGGAAGAACTTGGCGCGACCGGCAGGGTCTCCTTGCAAAGTCCAGACAGCGCCATCGCAAATCATCACCTCACAAGCGCTCTCGCTTCCCACTTGGGCAATCCGAAGCTTAGTAAGATCACTCGTAACTTCATCGGTGTGGGAAGACTCGGAAAACACGTCTCGCGGACATTCTCGTCAAGCTGGAAGACTGCTCGCGGCCTAAGCCCATGGGGGCACAGGAATCACCGACCTCGAGAGATTTGGTGGGCGCCCGTCTGCTGGCCTTGGCTTATGTGGACTGATCCTGGCCGCCAATGGGCGGCTCTGCGGTGCCTGCGATGAGACGGATATGGCGCTCTTGAGGCTTCTACCTCCATCTCCTTGGGCAATGGGAGAAAATCCTTATTCAGCACGACGACCGACAGACGGGGCCCCTGTCCCGGCCTTCCGGAGCTGTACAAAATTGCCACCAGAAGAGAAGAAGCGTGATGAAGGAGCTCAAGGAGGAGAACTGGATCGATCGGTGGCCCTTCTTTCATCGCCTACCCATCTGCAGGAGTTCATTGCCCTCGCATCGATATCTCTCAAAGTTGAGTTGAACCGGACCAGAGGACTCCATCACTTGGCGGTGGACCCCTAATGGCATTTACTCGCTGCTTGCCCACGCGCCCGATTCTCTGCATCCTATCCAGGTTTTCCCAGCCAAGATTTGGGAGGCACACGCTGAGCCAAAATGCAAGTTCTTCGCTCGGCTTGTGCTCCACGGAAAAATCCTCACGGCCGACATGCTAGCCGCTCGTGGCTGGCCACACGACCCTCGCTGCCCCTTTGCCTTGGGGCACCGGAGACGCCACTCATCTCTGTAAGGACTGCCCGCTTGCAGCTGCAGTTTGGTCTCACGCCCGTGTGGACGGGAGAGGATCTGGGCCACGCCCACGTTGCCCCCTTCGATGGGGATTTCGGACTGGTGGGATTCGTTCACCAACAATTTGCCCAAGGACGCCGGAAGAAGGCGGAGCGGCGCTTCCTTTACACCATCTCGAACATCCGGAAGGAGCGAAACCGACGCATCTTCAATGGAACTCGCCCACGCACCTAGAGGTTGCAGCTATTGCCTTCGACGACATCAAGCAAAGGACTTTGGCCTTTGGCCGAGCACAGTGGCAGCCGGTATCGGTTGATTAGTTCCTAGGGGTTTTGTCCGGTTTCTCAAGAACCGAACACTCTTGTACATAAACTTTATTCTCCTTCTTATATGAAAAGGCAGTGCTCCTGCTGGTTCCTCAAAAAAAAAAAAAACAAACAGGTCTTACACGGCACATGCCAGAATTCAAACTCACACCGACCCAACACAAATCACACTACCCAAACTACTACGCCAGACTCCTCGATACATAACAACACCAGCCACATCTCGGCACACCAGCGAACAGAGTGGACATGGGGAGATATCAGAACCCAGAGAAGACAACATGAATAGCATCAGCTTCCTCCGGATGCATCTTCTGGTATTCCAGCAACGTCCTACCCCCGTGTTCGGCTTCACTCATCGTCGCCCTCCACGATCCGCATCCAACACCATGCATCTCCCAACTCAGCCTGGTTCCAGTGCAAACGAGACTTTTAAGATCTCCCACAGTTCTTTCTGAAATTTGTCCAACAACCCCCCCCCCCCCCCCCCCGGCAAATCCTTCGATATCTTGGTCCAGGCTCTTAGGTACCCAAAGATTGGACCCAGGACCTGTTTCATAGATATCCATGAGCATCTATTAAACACAATAGCATTTCTAGCATTCCACAAGCCCCACAGGATTGCAGAAGAAACAAAGTTAAGTGAAGATTCTTCTTGTTACATAACCAGCGTCTAGCAATTGACTCAAAATCGATCACATCTATCTGGAAAATCTTTTTAACAATATTCCAGACATTCCTAGCCACCACACACTCAAAGAATAAATGATAAACTGACGCTATGTCCTTACAGTGCACACACTCTAAAGGTTTCGCCATCCCTCTCTTTCTAAGATTATCACAAGTCATAATCTTGTTCTGTGAAAACAACCACAGAAAAACCTGAATTTTGGGGGGCATTTTGATACTCCAAACAGCAGAAAGGAATACTGGTTGCACCCCTCTAAAATTGACAATAGCATAGAGAGACTTGGAAGAATATAACCCTTTCGACTCGTATTGCCAGATTAGGTTATCTTCTTCCTCAGTCTAAATGAATCGCCTCAACTATACTACAAAGATCTAACCATTGCTCCATCAGATCATCAGAAAAGGTCCTAAAGGTACACTTAAGCTCAATACCATCCCACAGATCGGCAAGAGTTTTTTTTTTATTATTAACAGAGTTCTTTTTTTTTTATAACAAAGTTCCTTTTAGTTATTGCAAAAAAAAAATTGGACATATTAAGTGTCATGTTTGGCCCAACATATACTCCCTCCATTCCATAATGTAGTGCCTATAGATTTTTACAAAAGTCAAACATTACAAACTTTGACCATGTTAATAGAGAAAAGTATGTACATCTAGAATACCAAAAGCACCTCATTGGATACATCATGAGTTATATTTTCAGAATGTACATGTTTGGTATTGTAGATGTAGACAATTTTCTCTATACACTTGGTCAAAGTTGGCAAAGTTTGACTTTCACAAAAATCTATAGGCACTACATTGTGGAATGGAGGGAGTATGTATTTGCCGCATCTTTTTTTTCTCCACGAGGAGTTGAGCCCGACAAACTAGGAACCCAATGCGTATCCGTTCCGGAGAGGAACAGGAAGACGGACACCATACGACCGAGGGGATCGATCGCGATACGGAGTCCGGACAATTCCACGTTTATATACAGCGAGCCGCCGCCCCCTCCTCTCCACAACAAATCCCCAGCCACATCGGCGACTTGCAATAGACGAGGCGGATCAGACCTACCCCAACTCGAGCCCCGGCGGTGGACTGAAGCCGCGCACCACGAACAGCATGGGCTTTCCGCTCGACCCTCGCGCCCATGCGGAGGAGGAGCTCGCCGGCGACGAGAGTGCACTGAAGAGGAAGGCGCCGCCGACCGGTCTCGAGGAGTGCGCCGCAAAAAGGAAGGAGGAGGATGGCTGCACCAAGCGGGAGGTGATGGAAGCGACGGAGGAGGTGCTGGTGGACTCCGGCCTGACTGCGCCGGCGGACGATCCCTTGGACGGGGAGGAAGAGGAGGACTTCGCTGTGTTCTACGAAAAGCTCCGAGCACGATACGCAGCTCGGATGAATGATCTGTTTGGTCGGGCTGGACACGAGCCGAGCTGAGTCGAGTTCAGTCCGAGCCGGCCTTTGGCTCGCCTCGGCTCGTTTTGCCTCTGGCTCGGTCCAGCTCGAGCAGCTCGCATGTGCACTGCTAATGTGTGCGCGAGCCTGTGCTTGTGGGCGTCGGGGCGGCGGACGCTTGGCCAGGCACCATAGGAGGGACGAACGGCGCCATCGGTGCCGAGAGTGAGCCGTCCAGTGTCGGGCGTGGCGAGGACGACGGCGGCATCCGGCGCGGCAAGGAGGACGACAGGTACACTCTATACAATCAAGCAGAAGCATTCGTCCATCCATCTATCAAGCTTTACATCCATCCATGCATCCATCGCGTGCCTGCGCAGCCATGCAGGGAGCATGTGTGTGATCTGCCGTCCGTGCGCCAGTGCAAGGGAGCGCGCGTGACTGAGTGCCGAGCGTGTGCGCGCCGAGTTACTGATGGGAAGGAAGGAGAAAGTACCTGCTTGTCACGTACAGCGAGAAACCAGGGGAGGAGCGTCCGCCTGCGTTCGGGGTGGTGAGGAATGGCCGCGTCGCTCGCCGCCATCGGTCCAGTTTTGCGGCGCGGCGAGAAGAGAGATGCGGCGGCGCGGCGAGGAGAGGGATGCGGCGCTCGTGCCCTAATGGGATGAAGGCCGATGGGAATTGGGCCGGGCCTTGAGCGAGTCACCGAGTTGGACCGGGCGAAACTCGGCTCGGCTCGGTCGGGAATCGGGCCTCATTTCACAAGTCTGCTCGCTCGTTTATCCTATCGGGCCGAGCTGTAACGGGCCGAGCTGGAGCGAGCTTCGGGCCGAGCCGAAAAGCTCGCTCGAACGTCCAGTCTCCTAACAGTCGAGGTGGGACGTGGAGCGGTCTGCATAATCCATATCCTGATCCAGATGATCAGGTCGGCCAGAATTGAAAGAGGAAGAGCTCGGCGCTGGGGATTTTTTTTCTTTTTCTTTTTAGGAAGAGAGATGATGAGATTTGACTGTCAGCGGTGTGCTAATTCATCCAGTTGTCAGCACGAACAAACCGGCCTCGCTTCGATCGTTCACCTGTTTTCTAGCCACACTAGATTCGGTAACATCAGCTCTGCCTTATCATGGATTTGTTGAGCACACAAGATATTACTCCCTCCGTCACGTAATATAAGACTTTTTTTAACACTAGGGAGTATTAACTAGTCAAACACAACGTATGCACAATCCTCCACGCCAGGTCAATAAACTCGAAGGGAAGTTCATCTTCTTTAACAAGAGGCCATAATCTCAGCCTTGTTCCAAAAACAATCCATATCAAACGAAGTCCAAAAATCATATAGGGGATTAAATAAGATAACATGATTGTCCAAACTCTAAAACTAATACTCCTACATAACGGCAATCGGGATTACACGAGATCTATGAGACTAAATCATAGTCAAACGACCAACAGAAGATCTCCACTAAAGATGATTGCATCACACTATTTGTTGGGGAAAGGTTCCCGTGTTACCTGAATTGGACGTCATCTAAGATTTTGTGGGGTACCAGCCCGCAAGAGCATCCCACGCCAGAAGGACGCAAACAAGGAGGGTTTACCAGGAGAGTGCGGTAGGAGCGTCCGACCCCTGTGATGATGCATGGAGCGTCGGGTGCTCAAACTCACACAAACAAGAATATTCCCAGAATATGCCCTTGTGAGATGATCGAGTTGCCCTCGAAGGTCTTAGTGCATCTAAGGGTGGCATAGTATAAAGGTTTGAGGGCCAAATTGTAATCTCACATCCTCATCCTCCATTTTTATTCCTGAAAAAGAGGAGTACCCCCTCAACTCTAAGGGGCCAAAGTCCGAATAAAGAGATAGCTCGTTTTCTTCGTTGCAACATCTGTTGCCTCCCTGTTGCGTGCAAGGTCTCCTCACGTCGGGTCATCGGTGCGTGCGTGTGCGCTTCCCTGTCTCAAGTTTCTCGTGGCATATCATGCGACTATCTTCATATCCGGGTGGGTGTGCCACAAGTTTCTTGTCTATAGGTTTGATGCTATGATAGTTCACGCCGTCTGTGGGAATCTAGAGAACACGTGTGTGACTAGAGAGCTGACTATCACTGACCAACATGGCGAATGCTGAAGGATAGGAAGGAAAATTGACACCCATCTTGTGCACTCTCTTGGAGGACTACACGGGAAACCAAGGAGATGGCGCCAAAGAAGCAGAAGGTCATCAAGAGGAAGGCGACAACCAAGCCCACATCACCTACAAGGGCGCGACATGATGTTCAGCTCATGCTCAGACTCACACGACACCCGACACTCCATTGATGCATAAGTCATTGACTCAGAAAGAGTTGCATATGTCATCATCAATGCGGAAAGAAGTCGAAGCACTGAGGCAAAACGCCACTGACGCAAGTGCGATGGCGGAAGAACTGCAAGCCCACTAGGAAGAATCCCAAGCGTGCTCCATTCACCTAACCAGACCCCTTTGCCTACAAAAAACTAACCAGACCCCTTACACACCTTGCAAAGGATATTCTTGTTATGTGGTTGCAAGTTTCAGCGATTGTTACGGGCGCATCTATTGCCGCCACCTTCACCATCTTGGTGGCCTGGGGTATTATGGCGGGCAACGTTGATGGCGGGGAGTGTTACTCTAGCTGTGTGCTATGCTGCTTGAGGCACTGCTCAAAGATCAACTGGTGGGTGAAGAAGTCATCGAGGGGAATGATGCTAGTGCTGCTGAAGAGTTTTTGACTGTCTGTGTGCATCGGGCCAATGCATAAATTGAGCTTTTGCCAATGCTGATCATCTCCTAAACTCTATTCTAGGAAGCATGGTTTCATTTTATCTCGTATATCATTATATAATTATGCTTAGCTTATGTATACTTGCCTGATTTCTCCACAGAAATATTTAATTAAACATTGTTTATCTTCTGAATTTATTTTGATATTTGTAAAGCGCATCACTTAAAATTGATGATTTTTCTGTTCACGTAGATAACCAATTTCAGCAAATGCCTTTTCTTTGTTACCCTTAGCAGCAGTCTGTAGTATATATTATGAGCACTTTTAGAAAGCTCGTTATGCATGTTTGTCTATGTTTTATATCCATTCTTTGATGGCCGAACCATTAGAATGGTCATGTTACTGACTTAGCTACTCTCTTTTTTAGGAACCTTTAGAGAAGTTGAGCCGAATATTAAAGTTTGGAATATTTCTAATTACAAAACATTGCATCCAAGTAAAGTTGATACCTTCAGGGATTCAGTTCTCTAAACCCGAGTAAACTGATTTATAACCACAATGTTTATAACGAAAGATATGGTGCCTGATGATTCAAAGTTGGTTCTGTTGCCAACCCGCTTTCGAATGGAGGGACAGTCTCTTCACATCGTTAGAAAGTAGTAAAACACTCAAACCTTGTGGGTTGTAAGCTTCCAGCTTCGATAAGCAATAGCAATTACATGAGGATGGGTGAAAAAAATGGATTGGTAAACTAATTTCAGAAGCTTGGGTACTCCAGTCCTAATTAGTTCAAAGCACTCATACCGCCAAATATTTGTTAGCACATTTACTAAAACCGAAGAAGAAAATTACTGCGAAAAGTTACTCATGTTGTTGAACAGTGGTGCAAAATTCTCACCTTTATATTGAAATGGGGGAGGGGAGGGGAAGATTTTGAAAAGAAGCTCGAAGAGTTGTTGCATCAATGATCACTGGCCATTAGAATAGAACATGCTGGGGTAGACCCAGAGGCTCTGCAGTTGCTGCAACATATTTCTTGTGAACATAAGGTCACGACCGGTAGATGGATCCTTCGCAAGATCGGGCTCATTACCCAACCAGCGTACACCCCAAGGCTGAGAGCCTTGAGTGTAATACAGGCAATTGCTACTCCCTCCCCATCGTTCTGGGTTCATGCAAGAAAAAGGCGGGTCTCTCGTGTCAGCAGCAACGAAGAGTGCCCAATTGTTCAGCTTCTTCATCTCCATCCATTTTGCGGGACTGATCGACATGTCCAGGCGATGGAGTGTACAGAAGGCTGATCTCTGAAATGGAAACCTGAGATCATAACAACCCATCAGAAGCATATCACGGCAAACCACTAGCCATGGTTTTAGACACATGCGTGGGGTCTTGCCGTGGCACCACTCTGCTGGTAGGTCTTGCAGGACAAGCTTCGGGGCCAACTGCAAATTGTAGATCTTCATACGGTCATCCATGGCAATAAACTGACCGTTCAATTCCACAATCTGCTTTGTTCGTACATTGGAAAATTTGAGTTCAGACCAAGAGTCACTTCCAACTTGCCAATCAAATAGGGAGGATTCAGCACAAACAAGGAGGTGTGAATTGGGTGACGCAAGTGGAGCAGTGAGAGTGCTACAATAGTACTACAACTCAGTGACACTATGGAGACGTGGAGGTGAAACTTCTGCGCCACTGAACGCATCAACAACAAGACAATCTTTGTTGTGGAAGAAGATGAGGTGACCATAGGAAGAACCAGCATACCGGAACTCTAGCAAAATTTCTTCCCGAATCTGGCAGCGGCGGTTGGTCTTTGGGTTGGATGGATCAATGAAGTTAAATGTATGTCGATTGCGAGGACCATTGATAATAGGAGTTTGGATGTCGAGCTTCTGTCGGATGAGGAGAGGGGGGCATAACGTGCGGAGTGCAGATTTGGACGGGTATGTGAAGAAGGCAACACGCCAAGAGCGGCAGGTGGCAGCAAAGGCGACAAGGTCAAGGGAGGAGTACAACATAGCAACGATTGAGTGCAGCAGGCAATCTGGGAGGTATGCCCAGCCTTGAAGGGTAGACACGTCGTCGAGGTGTTTGGTGACAGAGGCGACAAGCGGTTTCCCGGGGATGTTCATGATGACAAACTCTCTGCAAAATATATTAAAAAATATAAAGGCGGGAAGATTAGAGAGAGGAGCCAGCCAAGAATTACAAAAAAGAGGCATATAGTCTGCTAGAACTACAAATAAGCATACAGTTTTGTTTATATGTAATCAATAACCATGCATGCATTGAGAACCACATAGGCCCTCATATTCATATATTAAGGAACCTGCTATCCCAGAAATCAAGGACTTGCACCCAAGCTGGGGTTTTCGATCTTAGGTTGGAGTATGCATATCTATATCTTACACCAAAAACGAGCGGAATCTAATCATACGTACCTTACCAGGTACCTGCCGAGCTCTTCTGACGGGAACCACTGCACGATGTGTCTCCTCTTTAGGTCTGGATTTGGAGACACATAAACCGGAGAGGGGTAGAGCGCATTCCTTGTAGTGCGTTCCTTCAAATGGAGGCCAGCTGCCGGCTTCGTCCCGCCCGGGTGGGTGGCTACAACAACAAGAACCGCACTGATGACTTCAAGATTGCTGGTTTTGTTTTCTTTGGAGCAAACAAGGCCGGCGCTGGTGTGTCTCTCTCAGCCTGCTCTCTAGTCTTTTGCAGTTATTTGTGGGCCTTCTCTGGGCTTGTACGGGCCCATCTTGAACAGAGATGAAAATGAGCTGGACCAAACTGCCTCAAAAAAAATGAGCTGGACCAAATAATTCCTGAAATGAAAATAATCTGGACTAAATGAAAGTATTATTACATTTCCCTATAAATACATTAGAATTCAAAAAAAAAATCTCCATTTTTTTATTACATTTCCCTCCTGGACCGAATGGAAGGATGGGTAGAACTGGGTACAAACTATCTTATGACCGGTTTGGATTTATTTCACAAGGCTTGCAGATAGTCCGCCACGCGTGAACTCATTGTATTTTTTTTGCGAGAAGGGTCCCAAATTACATTGGAAAGAAGCAGTGGTACAATGCCCTAGGAAAATAGAAAATTACAAATAGCACCCACGGGAACCAATCTAGCCCCACCACCAACGCGGGATGAGGGCACGCCGTCACCGCTCCTCCTTGCCGGAGCTAGCAAAACCCTTGGTTATGCGCACTGATTAAAGACGTCGGAAAGTCACCATCCTCTGTCATGAGGACTAGCACGCTGGAGACAAGCCAAATTGGAACTGCGCTTCCACTTGCATCGGCTTGTTGAACAACGACGAGAGCCTGCAAATCCGGAGTCGCCACGCTCCTACAAAAGCTACATGGCCCCATGTCGACGCCGGAGCACGCGTCACCACGAAAGCGAGGGTACGGCATAAAATCTACCTCGAGGTCGACACCGTCGCCGCTCCAGCCTCGATTGGTTATCCTGCTACCAGATCCGCCGACGATCGCCTCCAAAAGTCGGCTTTAGGCCTTCTCGTGGCATTTTCTGGAGGTCTAAGGGGTAAACATGATTAATTTTTTTCACGCAAATGAACCCACAACCAACCAATAGGGCTTACAACAGATCCTTATACAATCTCATGCCATAGAAAATATAATGTGTTTTGCTTATCGTTTAAACGTTCTCTATGGCTCTAAGTATTTGAGCAAAAAGATATTAAGCCATGGTTTTGTTTACGACTTATTGAACCAAAGCATCAAATTTACCTTCACCACAAGTCAGGGATAAATAAGGGAGTTAGGTCCAATTATAGTGCCATGATAAAGCGAGTTTATGTCACCTAAAACTATTACCGATCGCTTCTAACCACTAAGAGAGAGAAGAAGAGAAACTAATAATTAAACTCACTAAAACTGAAACAACAGCAGAGATTGGAGGATGGAACGTGTGTGGGTGGAGAAAATGGGAGAGATTGGAGGCGGCGAAGAATAAATGGGACGTCCATCAAAGAGGAGGAAGGTTCAGTCTAAGCGGCGTATTCCTTTTTGACACAGAGTAAAAGTGGTGAATCAACCAAGCCGACACCCATAAAAACCCGGTAGCGTGAACTGAGCGTAGCTCAAATTGTTAGCTTCCTTGTGGTGGTGCCAGCCCATCATGGTTAAAGTCCTAGACTTGAGCACTGGTGCTCGCATTTTTAAGGATTTATTTCAGACTTTTCGGCGATGTTCGTTTAGTGGGAAAAGATGTTTCGTTTGACTACGAAGCCACCAGCAATGATTTTGTCAATATAAGATGTTGTGCTGGCTCAGTATTTCGGAGGTGCTTATAGATGTAGTGTGTGTGTGCGCGCGCGCGCGTTCATAGGGGTGAGT
The DNA here is from genome assembly GCA_021437245.1 of Aegilops speltoides. Lineage (NCBI taxonomy): Eukaryota > Viridiplantae > Streptophyta > Magnoliopsida > Poales > Poaceae > Aegilops > Aegilops speltoides. The sequence continues at coordinate 524,952,453 of CM038147.1, forward strand.
GTATGTGTGTGTATGTGGGCATCAAAGTCGACTACGAAGACGCATGTGATGACTTCGTCAATCTCAAGATATTGTGTCGACTCAGTATCTCAGAGGTGCTCATTGAGGTAGGGTGTGTGTGCGCGCGTTCATAGGGTGAGTGTATCTGTGTGTACGTGGGCATCAACATCGACTATGAAGATGCTTGCATTGACTTTGTCAATCTCAAGATTTGAGTGTGCGTGCGTGCGTTCATATGGATGAGTGTATGTGTGTATGTGGGCATCAACGTCAACTACCAAGACGCCTGAGTTGACTTCTTCAATCTCAAGATGTGAGTGTGCGTGCGTGTGTTCATATGGATGAGTGTATGTGTGTATGTGGGCATCAATGTCTGACTACCAAGATGCCCGCGTTGACTTCGTCAATATAAGATGTGGTGTCTGCTCAGTATCTCAGGCGTACTCATAGAAGTAGGGTGTACGTGTGTGTTCATAGGGTGAGTATATGTGGATATCTATGTTGTACTAGTAGCAAAACCAAAAGGGAAAAACCAGCAATGAACCAAATTGTGCAATCCATATATCCTATAAAATCTGAAAATTTGAAGCCTCTGAAACCGACCAAACATTATTTGCACCAAAACACATAGCAAGTAGAAAAATAATCACATGTGGTGGAATAGGGGGAAGATGTTACCAGAGTTGAATTCGGGAACGCGGCCATCGCGATGTAGTGGAGGCAGTCGGCAAGGTGGAAGTGGCCGAGGAAAGGCGCTGCCACCGGGAGTCTGGGAGAGGAACTGCCTAGTTCATGGCGCTGGCTCCCGTGGCCAGCGGGGAGAGGCATTGACAGAGAGTGCATGATTGTGAGTTCAGGTGTGAGGATGCCATGATGTTACACAACCCATCCCAAGAAATCCACGCCGACCGCCGCTAGCTCCAATAGCCAGCCAAGGTAGGTGCGGTGGCGTGGGAGAGGTCGGGGGCATGTGGTGATCTGCTGCCATGGGGAGAGACGAGGCGCCGTTCGACAGCCATGGGAGAGTCGACGCTTATGATGCACAGCGAGGAATGTATCTGAACTGGGAGGAGGCTAGCGGCGGACTTAGACTCGTGGTTATTGGAGACTCGTAACTCCCCCCGCTCCCGCGGCGCGCCCCGCGCGCGCGCCTCTGGAGATCCCAATCGGCCGCCGCCGCCGTCGCCTCCCCAGCGTCGCCTTCCCCTCGCCGCCGCCGGAGTGCGCCCGCCGGGGGAAGCCCACGCGGCGCGGGCGGCGGCGGGGCATTCCCTCCTTCCTCTGGTCCTCGTGGCGGCGGCGCGGGCTGTCGATCGGGGACAAGGCGCCTCGTCGGCTGGTCTCCGGAGGCGGGACGGCTGGATCCGGCGGCATCGGGCTAGGAGGAGGTGGGCGGTGTGGCGGTGCTGGTGGCAGAGGTTTCGTCGAGGTCGTCTTCGATCTAGATCGGGATCTCCATCGGGCGTCGCATGGCGGTGGGATCGGATCGGCGGCAACGCCACCGGTTCGGCGGAGGGCTCCGTCCAGCCAACCGCGAGATCGGACGCCGTGGCCTCCGGTGAAAATCGCGTCGACTGCGGTCATGGCGGACGATGGCGGCGTCTCGGGACGTCGTTCCTTCTCGAGCATCGTCGTTGCAGGTCACGTCAACCTGATCGAAAGGCTCGGGAAACCCTTGATCTGGATCTACGGATCGGACGATGACGACGTTCGATGTCGTTCTTCCTCCCCGGGGCATCGTTTTGGAGCAAGTGTTGGCTGGAGGGACAAGAGGAGGGCGGCGTGGCATCCGCACGTTGACAACGGCGGGTCTCGGCGGCATGGAGCAGCGGGGTCTCGCCGGTGGGCGTGTGATGATGGATGAGTGCAGGATGGTGGCGCTGTCGGCGTCGTGGTGGCGTCGATGGCGGTGAGGCTCGCACGGTTCATGCAACAGTTCAGCTCGAAGATGGATTGATGAATGCGTGGATGCGGCGGCCTCATACCCGCGGGGGCCTGGTTGCTGAAAGCACGCCGGACTGGTGGGTGCCCATACCGGAAGGAGTCCTGGTTGGGACCTCAGGTCTATGATGTTAGGTTTGGCTGCGAGGTCTGTTTGGTATTAGGCCCAGACTATCAGCGCCCCTTCATCAGTTAGATAGGAGTAGCAACAGATGTTGCAAAGATGGTGGCTTTGGTCTTACTGTTGTACGACTTTGTAAGGTCTTGTGTTAATAATCAATAAAGTGGCCGTATGCATCGTCCAGATGCAGAGGCCGGGGTATTCCCCCTTTTCGAAAAAAAAATCTGAACTGGGAGGAGGAGGAATAGAAGAAGATGCGGTTGCGCCAGACTGATGCAAGAGGATAAAGCGATAGGATGGAACCTGCGTAGTTTCTGAAGTCCACGAGAAACATCTAGTGTAGTCTAAACCAATGAAAAAAGAGTGAGCTGTAGCAAAATAGCGCCACCCTTAAAGCACACTGTTAGCAAACATTATACACTATTTTATTTAACAAATTGTGAGTTGCTCAAAACGCTATAGCGTGCTATTAGCGATGTTATAGCTTGCTATTTTTCGAAACACATAGGAAAAACACTTCAAACGCACCGGAGGCGTGGAACCTTAGCCGCTTTATCTTTACCTCTTTATCTTTACCTAATAATAAAGCAAATTGGGTTTCCTTCGTCCGTCATGTCATTTTTGCAAAAAGCCCCTCTATTTCTTAGTATTCAACCCGCGGTCCTTGTGCTAAAACAACCCGAAGCGTTACGTGAGATAAAAAATAAAAAGGGGATCCTGCCTCCTCCGATCTGATCTCCACCTCCATCGCGCCTCCACCTCCATCGCGCCTCGCCCCGCCTCAAGGCGCGCCGCCGTCCGCCACCGTGTGCCGCTGGTCGCCGCCGCCCACCCAGCCGGTGCGCCCTACACCCTGTTCCCCAACACCGCGGCCTTCCACGCCGGCGACCCATGACCTTCCACCACCTGGCGACTTCGATGCGGCGGCCACGGCGCGAGCTTGCAAGGGGCGGCGGCCATGGGAGGCGCCATCGCTCGGGCACCGTGATCGCGGCGGTAGCGAGGCGGAGGCGCGAATGGAATGAAGAAGAAGAAAGTGAGAGGCGGGGCGGAGGCCAGAGGAGCGGAGAGGCTGCGCAAGCGCGGGGGCCGATCAGCGGCGGCAGCGAGGCGGGAGGTGCGCGCGGAGACGAAGGACGAGAAAATGGAGGCGCCGGGAGCGAGGACTTCGCCGGCGTCAAAGCCACTGCTGAGCGGGACGCGTAGGCGCACGAGGGGCGCGGCGCTCCTCTCCTGGTGAGGTGCATGAGGGAAGGAGGAGGGGATTGAGCTGCGCTGGGTTAGTTGCCGGTCACGGGGATGAAGCACGGCGAGCCGCCCGTCTTTTTGCACCACGCTGAGGGCGACGGCGATGTGGACGGCTGGGTTCACGACGGCGCGGGGCCTCCAATCGCTACAGCGCCCTTGCGGAGTGCGCTGATCCCGCGGATGCTGCTGCTACCCCTGATGCAGCTCCCGTCTCGCACCACACTGCCGGACTCTGCCCTGTTGATTTGGATAGCGCGTTGCTCCACTGGTCCACTGTGCTTTCGTCCGTGCCAGTGAGGGAGAGAGTGAGCTTGCTGATTCTAACTGCAGCTCCAACACAAAAGCCTACATCAACTCTTGCGATTTGTCTAATACAAAATAGGAAATTTGTAGTTTGTTACATAATAACCAGAGTTACTTGATGTGCAGATTATAAATTTGATTACTAGGGGACTTGTACTACATGTCCAGTTATGGTTTCATGATAAGTGGAGCACGCACCAAATGTTTGATGAATGAGAAGGACTTCGGTACAACCCCCCAATAAACGTATAAGGGGTAGTATTGTCCATACTAAATTACACGAACATTATACCCGCCGTCCGTCGTAGGGCCGGCCGCCCGTGTCGTCGCGGCCCATACTCCCCAGCGTCGACGCTAGCGGTTCGATATCTGCGATCGAAAGGAAAAAACGCCCACCCCGACACCCCATCTCCACGTCTGAAACCTAAGCGGGATCAACGCCGCCGTGGTCCATCGCCGTCCACGACGTCGGGCGGCGTCCGTAGTCAACCACGCGCCATGAAACCGACACCCCATCCCGCCTAGAAAACCTAAGCGGCATCGGCGCCGCCGTGGTCCCACCGCCGTCCACGACGTCGACCCGGCGTGCCCGCCTAATCGCTAGCACCGACGGCGTCCGTAGTGACCACACGCCATGTCGCGGTGAAACGCCTAGCGCTCGCTCGCCGTTCTGTCCTGGTACGCGCCCTCCACGACGTCGGTGGCAGCAACACATCGGCGTCGACCCCAGGCGAGGACCCCTCGACGGAGCCTGAGGTTAGGATGTCTCTTTTGTTTTTTTAATGATTTTGATTTGTCCATTGCATTTTTGTGCATTTTTGTAATGCAAAATGATTCCCTACTTAGGTAAATAAGAGCGGAGAGTAGTGACCTCTTAATGACCTCATAATGATTTTGTATGTTCAAATTTGTATGCATGCCACATAGTCATGTCACTGTTGGCCAATTTACTGTATTCGATGATTTTTGTGGAATGTTGGCATTGATCTCACACCTTATTTGTATGTGCATAGATGGAGCAAGTAACCGGATCGTCGGTGATGATTCGGTAGCGATAATGGATCCTCGTCATTGAATGCGAACCAACATCCGGAGACAACTATATGAGTCGGGATGATAAATGCAGTGGTAATGTAAGTACCTTCAACGTTGAGAAAAACATATTGAACAAAAACTAGTTATTTGACCCTAACATGTCCATTTAAATTTGTACAGGTGCATGGCAATGCTAACGATGAGGAATATGATATAGATGAACAGTTTTATGCAGATAGTGTGAGCCAGATATGTTGAAAAAATTGTAGAAAAATGATTGACATTAAAATTGTATGACCACTTATGTTACTTTACATGTGCACAGATAAATGCTAATGGTGACAATGAGCGTAATAATATAGATGATGACAATGCCGAGAGCGAGGTCCATGCATCTCGTAGTGTGAGCGGTAGTCAAGTAAGTTCTTTACATTATTTATGGTTAGTAAGAATATAAGAAGAGATTGACATGCAAGGTTATATGTCATATTTTGCGGGGAGGTGTTGATGGTCCTAAGCGGGAATGATGAGCACAGCGATGATGATCAGTTTGACCTTGACATGTGCTATGATGAATATCAGCAAGAGTCACTTGATAGGCATTGGGCAGTGATGGTAAAGACATTCAGGTCATTAGGCGAGGTTTACACGTTCTACAACAAGCACGCGAGAGAACGTGGGTTCGATGTCGAGGAAGGACTTGCTTAAATTTTTGAAGGATCGCGCAAGGACTCGCGCTTGAGGAGGTATCTCTGTTCGCCGCAGAAAGCGACAGCCAAGTTCGTACCATGGAAGGCGGACCCGCAGGCTTAGACCGGAGAGTCGATTCTTATCGAAGCCCATTTGTGATTAAGCGATAAAAGCTCAATCTTTGGTATGTCGGCGGTTTCTCCGATGATCACAGCCACACTCTTGCATGACCGGACGAAGTCCCTTTCCTCCGATCTCATAATCAGATCAAAGCATTTGAGAGAGCTGAGATCTTAGCTATGGCTGGAGCTGGGATAAGAAAACATATCATCTTTGACAACATCGTTAGCGGTATGGGTCGTATGCAAAGTCACCATTTCAGAGGACAAAGCTGTATAACATGTGCTATAGGGAGAAGATGAAATTGCTTGCACAAGGTGATCTTGATCTCGCCGTAGGAATCATGTTGACCAGAAAGGATAGAGATCCAGACTTCTTCTTTGAGCACACGGTTGACGCTGAAGGCATGCTCCAAAACCTCTTCTGGTGTGATTCGCAGTCACGCCGGGATTATCTAAACTATGGTGATGTTGTTGTCTTCGATAGCACATACAAGATGAACAGGTATGGAATGCCGTTCATCCCTTTCGTGGGTCTGAACAACCACCGTTGCACTACTGTATTCACCTGCGCCATTGTTTCAGACGAGACTGAGGCTACATATGTCTGGTTGCTTAACACATTCTTGAAAGCTAGCTGTCAGAAGAGGCCCAAATCTGTTATTACAGATGGAGATGCAGCGATGATAAGGGCTATTAGGAAGGTGCTTTCTGACGTGTGGCATCGTCTATGTTCATGGCATATTGAAAAGAATATGCAGAAACACCTCAACCACAAGTCATTGAAGGAGTTTAGGGCATTATTGTACTATGCCACTACACATAAGGTTTTGAGGAGAGATGGGCGCGTTTGTGCGCAAATGGCGAGCGGAGAAAGCGAAAACATGGCTCCATAGGATGTACAGAAGAGGGCGCTTTGGGCTGCATCATATTTGTGCGGTGGGTTTTTCCTTGGTATGCGCAGAATCGGAGGAGTGAGTCGAACTCCAGCCTGCACCTTCATCTTGACTATGGTATGACGATCGTTGACATGATTGTACACTACGAGAATTGTATTGTTCGCCTCCGTGAGAATGAAGCTTATGATGACTACACGGCCTCACAGACTCTTCCAGTAACAGTGACCGAGTGTCAGGCCATTGAGTCGTATGCTGCGAAAGCATTCACGCAGGCAAACTTTTATATGTTGCAACAAGATATGAAGAAGGTACATGAGCTTGAGGTAATTGATAGGTAGCGGGAACCGATAGTCGGAGATTTGTGGTTGCGTGGAAGAATAACAGGATCACAGATTTAATGTGGACTATCGCCGAGTAACTCGGCAGAAACTATAAAGTGCGATTGCAAGTATGACTCGCAAAGGGCTTCCTTGCAAGCATATTATTCATGTTTTGAATGCCTGAACTAACCTGTGATACCCAAGTGTTGTGTCCTGCGAAGATTCTCAAAAAAAGCACGAGCTGGACTGCCAGTGAAGCGCACCAGCGATTTGTTTGCGTGGGGTTGGTCGAGTGGTGAGGACAGAGCTAGATATAGTGAGTTGACCATCAAATCTTCAGAAGCCTGTCATGTCGCATGCAGTAATCCTTTCTTATTCGACAAGTTGATGGCAGCTCTGGATGATGTTATAGTGAATAAGGATATTCAGGGAAATGAAGATGATGTTCAGCAAAGTTTCGTGAACAGTAATCCATTTGAGCCTAACCGAGATCATATTCTTGTTCGTGATCCAGTAAAGGTTTCCACCAAGGGCACACCTAAGCAGAACAGTAGAGGTCGCGGTAAGGGTGGCCCAGATGTGACAAAAAATGAGAGGCCTAAAGCATTTGACCAGAAATCTGGACGAAAATGTAGCTTATGCAGCGGCTCAGGTCATAACAGGAGCACATGCAGCAAAAATGAAGAGTATGTCTATTATTTATTTATGTCAGTTTTGTTGTTTCATTAACGGTGCATTGATTCTCATATTTTTGTGTGTGCAGCAACTGGGCTTGAAGACTCAAGTGAAGACGATGCGAGTGTTTTACCTCTTCCATTTATATGAAGAACATTTATTAAATTTTTGTTCGTGTTGAGTATTTTATATGTGTGAAACATGATTATTGCGTACGGACCGTTGTCATTTCAGACTTGTTATTTTCTGTCAACTACAATAAAATTACTGTGGTGACAATTGTTATGTTGAGACAACATTGTTGTTGATATAAATATTCACTATTCATTGTTTATTGTATGAATTCTGCATGTATTTACTACAGTCCCGTCGGCTGTCAAATATATCAAAATAGAAGAAGTACTATGTGTACTGTTTTTTAAAAAAAGGAAAAAAATGCCCGCCCGTCTCCACAACGTCTCTTAGTAAGCCCATCGTTATCAAGCCCAACGGGCGACTACAACTAGCGTTTCAGAGCACGCCGTGGAGAAACCAGGCCCAACAGGGCAGCATCGACGCGGCACATCGACGGGGTAGTAATCAGAGAAGTTCAATACAAGGACGGGAGCTGAGTATATAAACTAGTTGTCGTCGCCTTCGGCCGTCGAGGTGGGACTAAACTTGCGTCGGTTTCACTGGCGCGGCGTCACAGCGGTGGTAACTGGGCCGGCCCACGGCGCGTCGAGCCGTTGAGAAGACCGCGCCGTCAATTGCCTTTTTGGGATGGCCCACGGCGCGTCGAGCAGTCGAGAAGACCGCGCCGTCCAGTGCCTTTTTGGGCCGGCCCACGTCGCGTCTGGCTGTGTCCACGTCGCCCCGCGGCCGACGGAAGTTTAGTCCCACCTCGCCGGCCGAAGGGGACGACGACCTGTTTATATACTCAGCTCCCGTTGTTGCATTGAGCTCCTTTGAATACTACCCCGTCGATGTGCCGCGTCGATTCTGCCCTTGTTGGGCCTGATTTCCACTGCTTCCTCCGAAACGCCCGTTGTAGTCGCCCTTTGGGCTTGATAACGACGGGCTTACTAAGAAACGCCGTGGAGACGGGCGGGCGTTTTTTTTATGTCAAATAATTTTTCAGTAACACGCAGTGTGCTGCCATAGTTTAGTGCACAAAAATTTAACGACGGCATGATTACATATAACTATTTGGCAACAAAAAAATCATGTAAACAAAAAAAATTATTATATAATATTTATGAAACGAAATATCATGTGGACATTAAAAACTTTTGGAAAAGTGCGAGTCTATTACATATAGCTATTCGAAGAGCGAGTCTATTACATAAAATTTATAAGCAAGTGCATAAGCGTTTGGAAAATAAAGTCCTCCAGTACCACTCAAAGCACATGCAAAACTCCTCCGTGCCGCATCTATTTCTTCTTCTTTGATATCCGAATAACTTTGTTTTTCACTTCATCAAGCTTGTTTCTTTCCGAAAAGATAAGTTGCGCAATCATTAACTCTCTCGAATCATCAATAGAGGTCTAAAAAAAATGGTGTTAGCACAACGTTCATTGTACATCGTAGTCCAAACATGACTTGCGTACCTGTGAAAATAAGCCTGTCCATTTGTCACCATCCCAATATTGAAAGCATCGAAGGAGAAATATTCAACACGAATTCCTAGTGTATACAATTTATGAAGATTAAATTTGTACTGTACATACAAGACCAACATTCTGTCGAAGTAAAAACTCACCCATCATGTTGTTTTGGCATGTCATACGTTTGAATAGGCCACTTGGAAACATCTGGATAATTCACAATTCCGGTTGCATTTGCTTCTTGGATATCTTCTGCTAGTTGTTTTCTCTAAAGATATAATAAACATGGTGGAAAGCATGTCATTCAGTGTACTAAAGAAAACGAATGTTACCAAATGCACATTTGCAAGTTAAACCTACCAGGTCCTCAACGAGTTCTCTAGTAACAGTGTCAAGTTTTCCGGTCATCAACGAGTCAAGAACCTGAAACTCTCTTTTTCCGCTATGCATGACGACAGTAATCTAGTGATTATTTTCCTTGTTTAGAGGAATGTAAGTCTGCATCACAAGGACCATAAAACACAATCATCACATAATATCGTATGTATGTACCGTGTTAACAATCAAACTTACCTTTGATTTTTTGAAATACTCGTCCTCACATCTGTTCACGGGTCCATTACTATGCGACTCTGCTTCATAATCGTTACCGGCGGTCTTTTTTCTGGGTCTAACGTGAAGCAACCAATGTACCCTCCAAGTTGTTAACATGAAATGATCATCATTAACTTTGTCCACCAAAAATGATGAGTATGCATCAATTACCTATAAATAATGTGTTACATTTAACATTGGCATTTTCGAATCAATTGTAAAACAATATATGAAATTAACTTACGTCGCTACTTAGCCACTCATGGTTAATAATCTGACAAGCTCTCCGCACAGTGAGACCTTCTTCCATGCCATCATTGAAAATTTCTGTTTTGGCATGTTTTTGTGAATGCTCATGCGCACACACGTACTTGATGGACGCTTTCACCACATCATACTCATCACCAGATTTGTTAACATCACCATTTTGGAACAATTCTGTAACGCACCACTCAAATACTTATAAACGCAAATACATAAATAATTATTACGCAATAACAATTAGAAACACAGAAAACTTACTTCCTTTGGCAGAACGTTTTGCACGTTTGTTTGGTTTAGGGACCACATAAGGAGACTTGACATGTTGTGATCCTCTGCGCTTGTGCCTGCCAGTAACCTCCTCCACTTCCTCTTGTACTCCTTGAGAACCAACCGACGCATGCGATGCGATTTCGTCCGTCTCCAAAGATGTGGCAACTTTCTCATCTGATACTTCTGGTACTTGGACAGGATCATCCATATCACCCTTGAAACTATCCCAGTACTCAGGTGTGCAGTAAAAAGGTGTGTTTCCACGAGAAGTTACATCAACGCCGTTATCATCCTTTTGCAAATTCATTTTGGAAGGTGTGCGGAACCGGTCTGAATCATCTTTTTGATATACAAACTCCTTTTGCGGATGTCCACCATCGTTTGAAGACTCATTAATGCCTTCGTACAGATTCTCTTCCTCCTCTTCCAGGTTACTGGGTTTGTAGGAGACGCCGGTTTTGTTCAGTTTCTCAATCATCCTCTGCAAGAAAACATTTCATCTTAGTTCTTCAATTCAGTGATGGACATTAAAGAGACGTGCTCAAGTGTTACCTGTGCGCATAACTCTGGCAAATGAAGCATTTCCTTCCGAAGCTCATTCATCTCACGCAAAATCCGGTCCATATTAGGCTTCTGGCTCGAAGCCTCCGAGGTACTGCTCTCTTTCCTCGTTCCAGTAACGTTAGATTTTTTGCTACTAGCTTTCTTGGTTTTTTGAGCTTCTTCTTCCGCAATTTTTTTCAGCCTATACTCCTCTGTAATGTTGTCATCGATCTACAAGTGCAACAAGATAATTATACATAAAAACCATATGCACACTTTACTTTACTTCATAAATGTAAAAAAATGATTACTAGGATTACCATCCCAACACCACGACCATATTCATAGTCGTATTTGTCTCTTCTCACAGCCATATCTTCCGTCCAGTTCCTCATCAGCGGGCTCAACAATGCCAACGGATCATATTTTGGACCGGTGATTGGTTGCACCTTCTCCCAGTATAGGTACTGCAAAACACATAAACTAATTAAATTACATGTTCTTCCGTGAGATTTTATAACAAAAGTGTTGAAATTAATAAATACAACATACTTGCAAAAGGCGAGGTTCCCCAGGGCCTTTGCACGACATGGCAAATCTGCACAAGCTTACCAATCTCCGATAAACAGAATCGTGAAGTGAATGCATTCCAGTTGAACTTCCTTATAAACTTAATATTTTGCACTAAGGCATAGTATTTTTTGGAACGTATTCATGAGACACTTGGTGCAATTATAGTTCCTAAGAGAACTAGAAATGGCATCCGAATAAAGTCATCATCGGTGCTCTTATCCTTCACAATCTTTTCTATGAGATCATCAATCATGATCTTACCATTTTCTTGCTAACAAAACTAACAGGTATTTTTTGGTTGCTTTTTCTCCTTCAGATACTAAGAAACCCAAAACATCCACTCCATTGTTTTTCCAACCAAATATGGAGTACACATCATCAGGCCTTAATGAAATAAGACCTTTACATCCAGCGATACTTCGAACTCTCTTGAACCATGAATTTTTGCTACTCGGATTGTAAACTTGGAGTAAAAAGTGAAGCAAAAAATCACGCATCTTTATCGATGTTATTCTAAACATGCCCTGCACATCCGTTTCATAAAACCTGAATTTCTGACTGGGTGACAATTTGTCAACTAGGCTAACCAACTTTTGAACAGAACATGGAATCACACCGTCGATATTCATGCTGCATCAAATAGATTTCTGTCACATACCATCATACTGCTATGAGCCTCGTTGTATAAAAGAAGTGGAAAAAAACTTACACGACGGCGACGGTGGGAAAGGCACCGGCGGCGTATATTGGCGATGGGTTAGGGGACGCAAGACGGCGCGGGCGCACCGACGTAGTATGTACGATGGGGCGACGGCGGGAGAGGCAGCGGCGACGGGTCAGGTCAGGGCAGGCCGGCGCGGCCGCACCGGCGCCGTTTTGGAGTGTGGGGCGACGGGCGGCATACGGTGGCAGCAGGTGCAGATCGCGGCGGCGGCGAGACGGGCGGACGTAGAAGGAAATTTTGCATGTACGTCGGCTAACGACGTCGCCCGAGCGCTGATTGCGGCGTCGTTGTTAGTGGGATGGCCCCATGCACGCATTCGCGTCGGTTAGCGAGACGGCCGACTTTTTTTTTGCAGGGCCTCATTTTTTTACAAATTGAAATAGGCATTTTTTTAACCCTGAAAATACTGCCCGGACGTGACGCAACGTGCATTCGTTGTCGGATTTCGTTCATTTCGGCGGGGTGCCCGGTGGGGCCCACATGCTCCCCAGTTGGGTGCAATCCGTCAAACCGGTCGGTACTTGCTGTGGAAGGGGTGGTTTCGGTATGGCGGAGGGACCCTCGGTCGCACTCTCCTCTCCGCCGCATCCGCCAAACGTGCCCAATTTTTTCCACGTGATCTGTGCCCTAGCAGGCACGACGCAAAAAGTTTCTGTTTGAGTCCGTATGCATTTACTACCATTTTCCGGGCGAAAACCCGAAAATATCGCCGGACGTGACGCAACGTCGTTCGTTGTCGGTTCGTTCATTTCGGCGTGGGGTTCCGGGTGGGGTCCCTACACGCGCTCCCAGTTGGGTGCAATCCGTCAAACCGGTCGGTACTTGCCGTGGAAGGGGTGGTTTTGGTATGGCGGAGGGGACCCTCGGTCGCACCTCTCCGCCAGATCCGTAAGCGTGCCCAATTTTTTCCACGTGATATCGTGCCCTAGCAGGCACGACGCATAAAAATTTCCCGTTTAGAGTCCGTATGCATTTACTACCATTTTCCGGGCAGAAAACCCTGAAAATACTGCCCGGACGTGACGCAACGTGCGTTCGTTGTCGGATTTCGTTCATTTTGGGCGTGGGTTGCCCGGGTGGGGCCCCACACGCGCTCCCGAATGTTGGGTGCAATCCGTCAAACCGGTCAGGTACTTGCTGTGGAAGGGGGTGGTTTCGGTATGGCCGGAGGGGACCCTCGGTCGCACCTCTCCGCTTCGCATCCGCCAAACGTGCCCAATTTTTGTCCACGTGATATTGTGCCCTAGCAGGGCACGCACGCAAAAAAAATTCCCGTTTCGAGTCCGTATGCATTTACTACCATTTTCTGGGCAGAAAACCCTGAAAATACTGCCCGGACGTGACGCAACGTGCGTTCGTTGTCGGATTTCGTTCATTTCGGGCGTGGGGTGCCCGGGTGGGGCCCCACACGCGCTCCCAGAAGTTGGGTGCAATCCGTCAAACTGGTCAGGTACTTGCTGTGGAAGGGGGTGGTTTCGGTATGGCCGGAGGGGACCCTCGGTCGCACCTCTCCGCCGCATCCGTAACGTGCCCAATTTTTTCCACGTGATCTGCGTGCCCTAGCAGGCACGACGCATAAAAATTCCCGTTTCGAGTCCGTATCGTTTACTACCATTTTCGGGCGAAAACCACGAAAATACTGCCGGACGTGGCGCAATGTCGTTCGTTGTCGCATTTCGTTCATTTCGCGTGGGGTGCGGGTGGGGCCCCACACGCGCTCCCAGTTGGGTGCAATCTGTCAAACCGGTCGGTACTTGTGTGGAAGGGGTGGTTTGGTATGGCGGAGGGACCCTCGGTCGCACCTCTCCGCTTCGCATCCGTAAACGTGCCCAATTTTTTCCACGTGATCTTGTGCCTAGCGGCACGACGCAAAAAATTTCCGCTTCGAGTCCGTATGCATTTACTACCATTTTCCGGCGAAAACCACGAAAATACTGCCGGACGTGATGCAACGCGTCGTTCGTTGTCGGATTTCGTTCATTTCGGCGTGGGGTGCGGGTGGGGCCTACACGCGCTCCTAGAAGTTGGGTGCAATCCGTCAAACAGGTCGGTACTTGCTGTGGAAGGGGTGGTTTGGTATGGCGGAGGGACCCTCGGTCGCACCTCTCCGCTTCGCATCCGCTTAAGCGTGCCCAATTTTTTCCACGTGATATTGTGCCCTAGCAGGCACGACGCAAAAAAATTCCCGTTTCGAGTCCGTATGCATTTACTACCATTTTCCGGGCAGAAAACCCTGAAAATACTGCCCGGACGTGACGCAAAGTGCCGGTTGTCGCGCTAAAATTGGATTTTCAGAAAGCATTCGATTCGGTCAGTTGGGACTGCCTTTTCCAGGTTTTCGAAGCTAGAGGTTTCCCTCCAAAGTACTTTAAAAATATTTCGGCAAATGTAAATGGATTTAAAAATTCTTGTATTCATTCATATATGTTAATGAATTTAAAAATATTCTCTAATTCATAAATGTTAACGAATTTAATAATATTTCAGGACATGTTAGTGAATTAAAATATATCACCTTTTTAATATTTTTTTCTTTATTTGTTATATTTTGTATTTCAAAATTTCAATTTTTTCATCCACCGGCTATACTATATGGACATATTTAAACAAAATCTGAACATTTCTAAAATGCTTTATAAACATTTACATACACTTTTTATTTTTATTTTCTGTGTTTTCATGATTTTTTTTATTCTACAATTTTTGATAATTGTATAGCTTATTCTGTCCTATGTATATTCGATGCAAATTTTTTAAATATATTATGAACATTTTTATGCATAGGTCGGAAAATTTTGAATTTTTCTCAAAATAAGCGTTCTATATTGAGCTAATTTTTTTAACAATTTTTGAAGACAAATTTAAACAAGACTCCAACAAACTAGATTGAACATAGATATATTTTACATAGTCCATTCAACATTACCGAAATCAGACGAGTTTTTCCAAACATAAACGATACATAGTTCATACTTAGAAAATTAAAAAAAAACTAGTCCTCCTCCTCGTCGCTAGCCAACAGATCGATGACCTCCCCGACGTCACCGCCGTCACCGCCGTCATCCCCGCCCTCGTCGTCGTCGTCGCTGACCTGGGCCAACCGCTCCCAGTCGATGTCGTCGTCGTCCGACGACTCCGGCGCCTCCGCCTCCGCCTGCGGGACCACTGGCGGAATCGCCGCCGCCGCCAGGATCGCTGCCGCTGCTCGGCGGCCTCCCTTGCAGCCGCCGCTGTAGCCGCCGACGCGCGCAGGGCGACGAGGTAACCCGGCGTATCGTCGGGATCACCGTCCTCCCGAAGAACCACCTGCTCCGGCGGCAGTTCCACCTCCGGCGGGGCGGGGGGATCGGCGGGCGCCGGCGCGGGTGGTGGAGGAGCCCGACGGCCGCGCGCTGCTGGACGGGGCAGCGGGACAAGAAAGCGGCGGCGGTCGCCGGCGAGGTCAGCGTGGCGCCGACTCCGCCAGACTGTCTGCGCGCCCGACGGCGGCGTAGTCTTTGCCGCCCGAGCAGCGTGGCGGCGGCGATGTTGTTGCGGCCGCGGTCCGCTTCTCCTCCAGCGGTGGCGCGGGCCAGCGCGGGTAGCCGTCCTTGTCGAGCTTCGATGCGTGCGGAAGACGGCAACCAGCGGCACGAGGAGCCCGAACCGGTGCAGCTCCTCCGTCTCCGGCATGCTCGAGCTCGGCGGCCACGCGACTGGGTCCGTCGCCGCCGCGCGTGCCGGAGCTGCTTTGCCGCTGATGGAAACGACATGCCGCCGGCGGATTTTGGGAGGTGGATACGGAGAGTGTAAGCGGGAGCGGTGTTTGCGGCGGCGGCGGACGGCGAAATTTTATAGGAGAGGCGGCGAAGCGGCGGCGGGTCGGTGGGCTTTCAATGCGGCGGCGACGAGGGCGGCGGCGCGGCGAGCGAGATGGGACGGCGAAGCGGCGGCGGCGGCAGACGGGCGGGCGGCGGGGCAGCGAATGGCGGCAGGGCGGGCGGCGGTCGCGATTCACGTGCCACGACGCTTTCCCGGCGACAGCGGTTTGACCACCGGCACGCGCTTGACCACCGATGGGAAAACTTTCAATGCGACGGCAGCGGTCGGCGGCGCTGCAGCGAGCGACGGGCGCGGGCGGCAAAGCGGCGGCGACGGACGGGGCGGGTGGCGGGCGGCAGGCGAGGCGGCAGGGCGGGCGGCGGGCGCAGTTCCGCGCGCCACGCGCTTTCCCGGCGGCAGCGGTTTGACCACCGGCACGCTTGACCACCGACGGAAAAAACGTACGTCGCCACAGTAAAAAAAATCGTGAGCGTCACGTCGTCGACGGCATGTGGAATGCGTCGCGGGGCGGGCGAGGGAGGGCATGGGCAAAGACCATCCTACCCTTTTTTAAGTTTTGAGGTGAAGGGGTATAGGACGATCTGGACCGTTGATGTTTTTAGGGGGGTTGTACCGAAGAAGAAGTGTTGATGAATTGCTTGAAGAAAATGCATGGAGTCCTTTCTTGCCTGCTTCAAGCCTTCAACCAGGTAAAATAAATCCTATTAGTTGTTCTCACCATACAATCTTGTGAAGCAATTTAGTGGACTTAGTACGTTATGATTATTATCTTTGTAAGTTTCCCAATAGATCTATTGGAGCTATGAACTCTGCAAGAGCCACTAAAATATATCTGTAGACTTATATAGAAATAGTTCATTTTTAATTGTTTGGTGATCATGGCTCGCATCCAATTTCATCCATAAATCACGAAAAAGGTACCATGCTGCACACCTGAAAGTCACCCAGCTACTCCCTGTAAGCCAAATTCCCTTTTGAAATTGAGCAGCTGATCCAATTAACTAGGAAACATTGACACACGCTTGCGTCTAGTAGCTCGAGGTGCTGGTGCTAGGAGGGGATTACCATTAGAGCTGCAGCCAGTGGTGACTGGTGAGCACTCATAGTTTCAGGTTATTATTTCTTAGTTAATTTGTTCGAGATGGATGTGGCTGATTCAATTGGAAACAATTCTTGCAATCTGTAACCCAGTTTATGCCTCAAATAACACGTAGATCTATTGATTGATTCCTGACATCAACGCATTGAATGGGCTTGGAAACGGAGAAGTGCCATGGTGTACCATGGGTTTCAGCATTTCGGAGATGCATAGTTCAGCAATGTTCTGTATTATTGGAGCAAGCTTTTCATTCATAAATTCTAAGGTCACTTACCTTCTCTTTCTTTTCATCTGAAATTTTATGTAATGTGCGACCCCTTTCTTCAAAGTTGTTTGCTAATGTATGCGCCCAATCTAAAATTAATTAGGCTAATGGTGAGTGTTTTAGTTTCCTAGATGGCGATGCTTCTGTTATCGGAATGATGTGCTTTCTATTTTCATGTCCGGACTTGGTTTCATCTTTGTTCACAAGGTGTATACCAATAAATCTTTAGATGTTTATACATTCACTGCCCACGCATATATATCTCACTCTGCTTTATGAAGTATCTCCATGAATCTGAGCTTCCGTGGAAGCTTGGACAAAAGTAAGAAGTGGCGAAGGCCTGAGATTGCAAGAAGCAGCCTGCTTTGATTCAAATAACTTTGGCAGTCTGCCCATCTATTAGGAGAAATCTCTGCAAATTAATTTCTCCATTATGCAGCCATGCTGTTTGAGTAGTCAGAGTTTTCTTAGTCTCTTCACACTGTAATACAGTTATTTTTAGTGGCCCAAAAACTACTTGATTTTTCTTTTTGGTTCCTCCTTATTGCATAAGAAGTTACTGAATAATTGGCTCTTCTTCTTTCAACCTCCTTAGCTTACATGCCAGATCACACTCCAACCAATACACGATGGAACATCCAGTGAAGAAGAAAGTGATCAATTGGTTAATGTGGAGCAACTCTTCATGTTCAGTTCCTTAATACAGTTTCTGCAGTGATCAGGGACCGTTTGTGTCGAGGATAAGCGGGCGAGTGATTCTCCGAGTGCAGCGATGCCTCTCACCTGTTCATCTCCATAGTCATGCCCAATCTTCTAGCTGTCGGTCACGGGCTCTTCATCGCCTCGATGCGACCCTCTGAACCACCAAAGCATAGATAACCCATCTACTTCCTAGATAACTTTGTCACGTGCTATTAGTTAGTATTCTCTATAATATGCACGTATGTCTTCTTTAAGGTTTTCGTTTTGTCGAAATTTGGTAGTTCTAGGACAGGTGATCCTCTGTTATAACCATTTAAATTAGATGAGCAAGCTGATCTTACTTTTTTCGAAGAACAAAACTATTTTACTTAATTACTTGGTTGAATACCAACATGTGCAAATATGCTTTGAGCAGACTCAGGCACGTGTGTTCCTGGTGTGAAATGTTCGAGTCATACTGCTTCTAGCAAATATTGCTTTCGAGAAGCGTACCACGTAATCTGAGCAAATACCAGCATCCATAACCTGGCACATACAAGGCATCGAATCCAAATGAATATGTTATATGCTGACATATGTAGTAGTTTAGGATGTAACAGATTGGCATAGGAGTTTCTCAGTTTTGGTTTTATGCTGTGTTAACTGGTTTTGCACAAACATAATGGCATAGCTCTGAATTTGGGTCCTTGGGATCAAAATATTACTGTCATAAACTCATTTTCCTTTTGTGAGGAAGGTTCTTTGGTTATCATCGGTAGAAGCGGAGTTGGATTCGTTGACCGATGTCAAATGCTGGTCAAGGATTTTTCTCTCTCAACGATGGTTGATTGATCTTGTGGTGGCAGTTCCACCGTGTTTCACATGGCTGCATCTTACAGGTTTTGCCACCTCGCTCTGCAGCCTTCAAGTTCTTTGTATGAAGGATGAACCTATGTCTCATTTTTAGAAGCGAACATATGTACCATTTCCTTGCTTTGTGTTATAGTGTAGTAATAATTTAATTATTTGAAAAAATATGTTCAAATTATTCATCTCTGACATCAAGCAAAATCTTTTCTAAAATCCTTTGAAGACCACGAAATAGCTTGAGTGGTCATCATACACATGTACCTATTTGGAGATCTTATATTAAGAAGTAGTCCTACTTGATATATTGATGGTGTGTTTGCAAAATCATCGGTATGTCATGCTATGCTACATCTACTTCCCATGATTTGGCTTACATATTATTAATACTTTGTGGATCCTAAGAAATGGTACTACGCGGAGAAGCAGCAAACACTGTATATATTGCCATTTGAGAAAAAGTAACACCCCAATATTTAACTGTTTGTTTCTTTTTTACATGTAAAGGAACTACCTTAGATAAATTTCCGATGATCCATCACTTTCAAAATAAGGTTAGTATGAAGTCGAGTAGGACAAAACATTTTCTCAGATTTGCAAAGTAACCGATGTTTCCTCCCGTTGCAACGCACGGGCCCTTTTACATTTTTTCAGATTTGCAAAGTAACCGATGTTTCCTCCCGTTGCAACGCACGGGCCCTTTTGCTAGTAATTCTCTAATATATAAAGGAAAACGCTTATTCTAAGGGAAATGCTTCTATTCACCCGACCGATCTTTTTGCACGCACCCATCACCTTCATCGCCGTCGGATATTTCTTTAATTAGATGGCTAGAAGCATTCTCTTTCCATAGCATAGGTTTGCAACTGGACCACTGTTGCAATTTCCTCCCAGGCGGGAACTAGCTTGTTGCAAGACGGCATCCCCAAAGCCTCTAGAAACGTGCACCACCAGACACGTCGGCATCGGCACAGACGAGCATGCTCTCCCTCCCTCTCCTCCTTCATCGGTCCTTATCTCTCTCCTGGTTGCTTCAACACGGCATGAAGACCTCGTCCGAGCCGCCTCCCGCCGGATCTGTGCCGCTTCGATGAGATCGACGCCACCTTGCCTTGGTAGCCTCCGCCCCTCGGTTGTCCCTCACCTCGCCCGTGTCTGGGTTGCTACTGGACGGTGTGGTGTGGGATCCGCACTCGACTTTTGTCTTCTGCACATGATGTTTGGCAACAAGACTCTTATTGCAAATGGCTCTTGTTGCAACAGGTTCAGAGAAAAAAAGTTCCAAAATTTCTGCAACATGACCTTTGTTGCGAATAGTTTGTGCAACTGAACCTATGTTGTAGAAATTACAGCAACAAACATTTGTTGCAAAGATAACGGATCACATGGGTAGATCACACAGTCATTCGCAACTTCATCCAATGGTTAGAGAGGTGGCCGATCTTTTAACTTTATCCGCCCGCGGACATGTTGTTTTGCCCTTATTCTAAACCAGATGATTTTCTCACCCGTCAAACCGACTCCTCTGGTTGACACGTATTCTCTGCGGGTCCCGTCCACTTCATCCCCATAGAGCCTTATCCCCTCAGCCTTATCCTCTTCCAAGATCCAGTCGCGGCTCATCTTCTTCCTCTCGCCTTTTGTTGGGGATATTATCGCTAGGTGTAAACCGGCCGATGATTGGGCCGGGTTAGCTCCGTTAGTGGTGTAGCTATGAAAAGGCCCAAGGCCTATAGTCGGTTTAACGCTGGTAGCCGTGACTAGCCTGATGTATGACTTGTATTGTAAGTTAGGAATAGAGAGATACCAACCGGGATACGAGTATGAACCGGTTGGGATTCTCCAAACCGACGGGCGTCACTCGTGTATATAAGGGGACGACCCGGCGGCGGTTCAAACAGACAACAACAGCTCGAGCCTAGGCGAAGCTTATTTGCTCCCTAGCCATCGAGACTACATCAATTCCATCACAACTAGACGTAGGCTTTTACCTTCATCGAAGGGGCCGAACTAGTATAAACCCTCGTGTCTTTGTGTCCGTTTAACCCCTACAAGTAAACCCGTAGCGATGGCTCCACGACTAAGTCCTCATACTAGGACATCTGCCGTGACAAATCCACGACAGTTGGCGCCCACCGTGGGGCTATCGCACGATGGTTTGGCGATCTTGGAGGGCAAGCTCAAAGGACTCGAAGGCTACGTCGTGGGCCGGATGACTAAGAGTCGTCGTGGCCGCATCTACATCGACAATACCGGATGGGGTCCCGAGGCCGATTCAATTGAGTATGGATACGGGTCCCCTTGGCGATATATACGTGTTCATCGGCAAGATCGGAGGGCCCGAGCGGACGTCGGCACCGACCTCGTCGAGGACGGCTCAGCGCAGAACCAGCCCGGGCTAAACCGCCGCAAGGCACGTCTTCGTCGGAGCTACCCATGGAGGGGAGTATGATGCGGTTAGAGTGCGGTAGCGAGACCGTCGTTTATTCGGCGATGAATCTTCAGCGGGAGAGACGAGTCATTGTACCAGCTGCAGGATGGTATGATCGGGGCTGTTCCGGCGGTGCGATGATTCCGGACCCCCCAAGCCAGCTGAACCGGATCGGCGTATTCATGGCCGGTACGCAGGCCGCAAACCTTTCATCGACCGCAGCAGCGATACTTTCCGGTTCAGCAGCGGCAGCAGGGGCAGGAGGCTCGGTGCGTCCGCCGTTCAAGTTTTGTCGATCTGTTTGATGCTGGCGGCGCTCATGGCGGAGGATAATCCGGCAGATCAAGAGGCTCATAATGCGAAGATTGCAAAGGTGAGAGCAGATCACGCAGCCAGCGGATCTAGCGGCAGAGAAGGAGCGCATGGCCTCAGGCGGGCGCTTTAGATCGCAAGCTTACAGACTCATGCTCGACCAGAGCGTGTCGCAGGAGGTGTTAAGGCGGAAGTACAGATCGCGCCTGCCATCCGGATTTGACCCTAGAAACCTCTTTCAGACACCCGGAGTTGGACCCAGCAACCCGCCCCAGCACAGGGAGGTAAACCGGATCGAAGTGCCAGAAGCAGGAGCGACGGTCCGGCCACGCCAGATGGAGCCCCCGCAGCGGGATACGGTGATGCCTCCGCCGATACAGACGCCTCCGGGGCATTACTCTAACCCTATGGACAACCTTGTTGCGGCTGCAGCGCGATTGGAGGCAATCCCAGTCGAAGGAGATTCCCCACAAGCAATTGAGACACGCCGGGTTAAGGAGCTTCTCCGGACTGCACTAACCCAGCAGGAAGCATATTCATATAGCCGCGATCGGATTCACTCTACACCCGTCCAAGCGGAGCTCTGATAGGCGCATGGATGAACCGGCCTGTCATAACGTAGCGGGACCGAGAAGCGGCCGAGGCAACAACCCGATAGGCAGCGCTTCGTAATGCTCGGAGGTGGTAGATCGGGCCGGGCTCGCAGGAGGCCGAGTTAGCAGCCTGAGGTGATGCGGTTCAGCCACGCCGGTTCGCCCTACCTCCTTCACAGGACCAGAGTCTCCTCCGCTTTGGGAGTGCCTGTTTAACCCGCTTTGCGCAACGCGTGCGTTGCCTAAGGATTTTAAGGGCCCGCGTAAGGTGCCAAATTACACTGCAGATTTATCCCCTGAGGCGTGGGTTGAAAGTTACGAGATGGCCATGGAGATGCTTGACGTTGATGAAGCGGCATGTGCAAAGTACTTCACCATGATGATGGAGGGCACAGCCCGTACTTGGTTGAAAAGCCTGCCGCCCAATTCGATCAGTTCATGGGGTCAGTTACGGGCCCAGTTTATCCAGAATTTCAAGGATACATGTAAACAGCCGAAGTCTATAGTGGACTTGGCGGCTTGCGTTCAGGAAGAAGGGGAATCCACAACCCGCTGGGTACGCCGTGTGTCTGAGATTTTACATTCCTCTGACCGGATCAACGCTGACTCGGCGATCAT
The DNA here is from genome assembly GCA_021437245.1 of Aegilops speltoides. Taxonomy (NCBI): domain Eukaryota; kingdom Viridiplantae; phylum Streptophyta; class Magnoliopsida; order Poales; family Poaceae; genus Aegilops; species Aegilops speltoides. Next base: position 524,975,047 of record CM038147.1, read on the forward strand.
CACGCTAGAAGGCAACTGCCGGTTTGAGCCTCTCAAACCGAAAGTGGGCGTATGAAGCGGTTACTGCAATGATCTGAGAACCCTCATGACCGCTTTGGTGAAATATGCCGATTCGATAAAGTACCAAGGATCCGAGGTAGATGATGACGAAGCGAGGAAGGGAAAGAAGAACGGCAACTCAAGCAAAGACATGTCAAACCGGCAGGTCATGGAAATCGGGCAAGCGCAAGGTCGATGATTTTGTAGCTAACACTAATGCGCAGGATGAGGCCCGCGGCGAGAAAAAGCGAATCGGGGTCCAAATGCTGGTGCAGACCGTTTGAATTACTTGCTAAATCAGCCCTGTCCCAAACACGGGACGAAGGAAAACCCATCAAATCATCTTTGGAAGGACTGTTCTATTATGCAAGCGTTCAAAAACTCTGATGCTTTCCGATATGATCAAGGATCAGGTGGCGGTTCAGGTTCCGGTTTTCATGGGCCTGGTCACGGCGGAACTTCCGGTTCAGGGCACAACCAGAGCAATTTCAACAACCAGAACAATCAGGGTAGCCAGCAGCAGCAGCAGCAGTCAGGCTATCAGAGCCAGCCAAAGCAGTTGAACGGCGGGCAATATCATGTTTTCACAACCAGCTTGGACAAGCGGGATAGGAAGCTTCACAAGCGGGCGATAAATTACATTGAACCGGCTGTGCCACGGTATTTACGTTGGTCAGAACAGCCGATCATATGGAGCAGAGAGGACCATCCCCCCCGGGTTGATAATCCGGGTCAGCTGGCTTTGGTGGTGGACCCCCAAGTTGGGGGCTATAAATTTACTAAGGTGCTTATGGATGGAGGAAGCAGCATCAATATATTGTATTATGACACTTTCCGTCGCATGGGTCTCACAGATAAAGATCTCAGACCGTCCAACACGGTGTTCCATGGTGTAGTGCCAGGCAAATCTGCTTATCCCATTGGCAAGATAGCCTTGGATGTGGCCTTTGGAGACGAGCATGATTCTCGATGCGAAAAGCTAACCTTTGAAGTGGTAAAAATTGAGCCCATATCATGCCTGTTTGGACGGCGGCTTATGCCAAGTTCATGGCGCGACCTTGTTATATCTACTTGCAGCTTAAAATGCGGGTTACAAAGGAACAATAACGGTGCACGGAAGTCGCCGAGTCGCTTTGGAATGTGAGGAAGGAGATGCACTTACTGTGAAGCGGTGCGTACTCTGAGGAATTGAAGTTCTATAAGGATAATGTTGATCCGGCGGATATGACCCCTCTGAAGAAGCCTACTACGGGCATGAATCAGATCTGAAATTCAAATCGGCGGCTGAAACCAAGCTTGTTGACTTCGTGCAGGCGATTCATCTAAGCAATTCACCATCAGTGCCAACCTGGATCCCAAATAGGAAGGCGCGCTCATCGAGTTCATCCGTGAGAACCGGGACATTTTTGCATGGAAGCCTTGACATGCCAGGTGTACCGAGGGAACTCGCTGAGCACACACTTAATGTGGATCCTAAGTATAAACCGGTGAAACAGTTCCTCCGCCGGTTTAATGAGGAAAAGCGCAAGGCCATTGGAGAAAAGTAGCGAGGCTTCGGCGGCTGGTTTTATCATCGAGGTGTTTCATCCAGAGTGGCTCGCTAATCCGGTGCTAGTCCTTAAGAAAAACGGCACCTGGCGTATGTGTGTGGATTACACAGATCTTAACAAAGCTTGTCCGGCGGATCCTTTTGCTCTCCCCCGCATTGATCAGATTATCGATGCCACGGAAGGATGTGAGCGTTTAAGTTTCTTGGGCGCGTACTCGGATATCATCAAATCAAGATGGCAGTCAAGGACCAGGAGAAAACGGCGTTTATAACTCCCTTTGGAGCCTTCTGCTATGTATCTATGCCTTTCGGGCTCAAGAGCGCCCAAGCCACGTATCAGCGGTGTGTGCAGAATTGTTTGCATACACAGATTGGCCGCAATGTGCATGCCTATGTGGATGACATTGTGGTGAAATCAAAACGAAGGAGACGCGGTGGGCGATTTGAAGGAGACCTTCGCAACTGCGTATTTATAAGATGATGCTTAATCCGGCCAAGTGCGTTTTGGTGTCGGTGGCAAGCTATTGGGGTTCTGGTGTCCAACGGAGAATCGAAGCCAATCCGGAGAAAATTAAAGCGATCACCTCCTTGGCTAAACCAAAGTGTATCAACGATGTTCAACGCTTGGCAGGCGGATTGCGGCGCTGAGCGGTTTATTAGCCGCCTTGAGAGAAGGCTATTCCTTTATACGAGATCTTGAGGAAGACAGATCGGTTAAATGCAGGTCCAGTGCTGACCGAAGCTTTCGAGGACCTAAAGCGGCAATTGGCCAATCCGCTTTGTCCTTGCAGCTCCGATTGACAACGAACCATTGTTCTTATATGTGGCAGCCAATGCGCGGCGGTGGCGTAGCCATTGTGGTTGAGCGTAAGGAGGCAGAAAGGAATATCGGTTCAACGGCGGTTTATTATATCGATGAGGTACTTATTGAATCCAAGCAGAGGTATCCGCATTGGCGAAGTTAGTCTATGGTGTTTTTATGGCCACCGGAAGCTGAAACAATATTTCCAAGGGCATCCTATTACGGTGGTTAGTTCAGCTCCCTTGGGTGATATCATACAAAACCGGAGGCGGCGGCGGATTGCAAAATGGGCCATCGAGCTTGGGCGCACGGGCTCAAATATATACCACGCACGGCGGTGAAATCACTGGCGCTTGTTGACTTCATTAATGATTGGGCGGAGTTACAAGCACCGGAGGAGAAGCCGGATCATACATCTTGGACTATCCACTTGATGGGTCGAGCGGTTGGAAGGCTCGGGGCTGGAGTCGTGTTAACTTCCCCACGAGGTGATAAGTTTTATTCGTTCTCCGTCTAATGTTCCTTGTACTAATAATGCAGCTGAATCTGAGCTTTACTCCACGGTCTCCGGATGGCTAAGGAAATGAACTTGAGCCGGGTCAAGTGTTTTGGTGACTCGGACCTGGTGGCGCAGCAAGTATCTGGCACTTGGGATTCTAAGGACCCCCTCATGGCTGCATATCGGCGAGAGGTGGATAACATTGCAGGGTGCTTCAAGGGATATCAAGTAGATCATCTGGATCGCGGAAGAACGAAGCGGCGACGCTTTAAGCCGGTTGGGTTCTCGCGTAAACCGGTTCCCCTAATGTCTTCCTCGACATCTTGCACAAACCGTCGGTTCAGCTCCCTGGTGAAGCGGATTTGGCAATTCGACCGGAGGCCCAGTTGGTGGCAGCATTACGCTATTCGGATTGGGCGGTGCCTTATCTTGCATATATGACTCGAGGAGAATTACAGACGATGAGGTTACGGCGAGGCAGGTAACCGGCGCCCAAGTCCATAGCGATTATCAATGGTGAGTTGCATCATCGCGGCGTTTGAGGACGTTTCAACGCTGTGTTTCCCGAGGAAGGTGGCGAAATTTTACGAGAAATCCATGAAGGGATTGCGGGCACCATGCGGTTCAAAGTCCCTGGTGGCGAAGGCATTCCGTCATGGATTCTACTGGTTAACGGCTCATGCTGATGCGGAGGATTTGGTCAAGCACTGCGATGGGTGTCAGAAATTCTCCAGGCGTGCCCATATACCGGCACAGGAGTTGAGGATGATCCCGATAACATGGCCGTTTGCGACGTGGGGGCTGGATATGGTCGGGCCTTTTAAGAGATCCAAAGATAAGAAGACCCATCTGTTGGTGGCAGTGGACAAGTTCACCAAGTGGATTGAAGCGGAGCCTGTCAGTAAGTGTGATGCGCAACAGCGGTGCGCTTCATCAAAAGGTGATTTTCGGTTTGGCTTTCCACAAGTATCATCGCGACAATGGCACCAATCTGTCCAAGGGAGCTATGAAAGAATTTTGTGACGCGAGCATATCCGGCAGCGTCTCGTCGATGGCGCACCCGATCCAACGGACGGCAGAGCGTGCTAATCGGAAATCTTGCGAGGCATCAAACGCGACTTGGTCCCATTACAAAGGGCGCCAGGTGCTGGGTTGAAGAGCTCCCATCGGTGCTATGGAGTATCAATACTACACCAAACCGGTCTCTGGTTACGCCTTTTTCATGGTTTATGGGCGAAGCGATTCTCCCCGATGATATTCGACACGACTCGCCCGTGTAGCGGCTTATGTTGAAGCGGACAATGAAGCGGCGCGACGGGGCGCTTTGGACCTGTTGGATGAGGGCGTGATATGGCAGCCGCTCGATCAGCAATTTACCAGCAAGACCTTCGTCGTTATCACAGCCGCCGGATCAAAACCAGAGCCTTTCAGGAAGGCGATTTGGTACTGCGTCTCACCCAAGACCAGACAGACATGCACAAGCTATCCCCACCTTGGGAAGGGCCCTTTGTGGTCGAGCAAGAATCTGCACTGCGGTTCCTATTATCTGGTTGATATTCGAGGCGTAAAGACTCACGTACATCGAGGAGGAGACCAACGAGCCGTGGAATATAGCTCATCTTCGACCTTATTACACATGAGTCATCGGCTCAGTTTATGTACATAGCATGACAATGTATATATTATCTTTCGATATAATAAAAACCAGGGCCTCGGTCAAAGCGGGGTCTCTGTCTTTCTTCTCATGCGTGGTTACACGGAGTGTTTCTGTTTTTCAAAGCGGCCTCCGGTTTACCCCTTGACAATTATATTTATCACTTGGGGGCTTGGTCGTATCCGAACCAGTGCTACACCTCTTGATAGGCGAAAGCCACTAGATCATTTGGGGACACGGTCACGTCTGAACCGGTCACGCCTCTTGGTCGGCCACTAGGGCCAGCGCCACTTGGGGGCTTGGTCGAACCCGAACCAATGTCACGCCACTTGGCCGGCGTACTCGCCACGAGTCTTTTGGGGACCTGGCTGACTAGCACCATCGCTACACCTTCGGGGGGCTTGGTAGCATCTGACCATGGTAATGCCATCTGACCAGCTCCAAGCAGCTCTCCTTTTTTACAAAGAGTTATTGCCTTTGTTGCCATATTTGGTATTTGATTTTTTGTTGTGTTTCCAGCATAATGAATATTTTTTCGGTTTAGCTGTCAGTAACAAGCTGATAGTGCACGATCTGGTATTATCCAAAGTTTTCATTTTTTCTTTCCGGTTTACCATTTTTTCCCGGTTCATCTTTATGGAAAAACTTGGGGGCTAGTGCTCATTTCAGCACGCCTATATGGAGGTTATTGCCTCCCAAGACGGTTATGGTTTTAACAAGAAAGCCTCTGCTTCAAGATTGGTTACACCAGCTTTATGCCCAGATATGGCAGGTATTTGTATCAAATACTCATTAAATTTTCAATACATAAAGACATATTGGATGCCATAAACCGGCGGGCGGTCTCACCGCCGCCGAAGTTTTATCTTTTGATTGCAGGAACTGCGAATCAAACAAAGTTCACTCGATGCACGAAGGCATACCCGAGCAACAAAGTTTAGCTAAAACTATTACAAGGCAACACGATTGCCCAAATGATCATTGTTTTCTAAACCGGCTACGGTTCAAGACTCTTCTTCGTCCTCCCCGCTTGCATCCTCTTCTCTACCCATTGGCCGGAAATCCACGAAGTCGATCGATGCCCATCGGCAACGAAAAACAGCTTCTTCATGAATCAAAGTTGACGGTTCAATGTCGGGCGTAAGTGTGCTTACGGTTGGAGGGATTAAATTTTCCGGCTCAAAAGTTGGAGCGGACACACGCTTGTTCTGATCATTGTATTGGGCTTGATAGTGCTCCAAATCGGCTTCTTCCGCCAATTGACAAGCAAGTGGGCGTACTGCACGGTTTATTGCACGCAAGTCCTCTTCATTAAAGTCTGAGCCATCTTCCTTCACACTGGGATAGCCCTGGGCTGCTTCCACTGGATCAAAATCCGGCACCCAGGCTTTGGCCCGGATCAGGGCGTTGATGGCTCCGGTTCGTGCAGCCGACTTCTTTACCTCCTCAATCCGGGAAGGTAGGATGGATAGCCGGTTCAAGGTGTCTTGGATCAAGGACGGCGCCGGGTTGTTGTGTGACATTGTGGTAATCACACGTTGGGCTCCGGTATACAGCTGTTCTACTAAGGTGTACACAGCTTTTAGTTTCTTCCGCACGTCATTCCCCAAGTGCCCAACGCGTGTGCCTGCATTTCATAAGCAGGACAGTTTTAGACCGGAGTGCTGGAGATACAGGACAAGTAAATTACACTTATTTGCAGGGGGCGTACCGAAGATGGCTGCTGTCATAGAATGCACTTGCCGCTTCACGGCTGTCAGATCATCTACCACCGGTTTAAGGGCGGCTTCAGCATTTTCCGCCCGCTTGAGCAAGTTGGCCTTTTCAGTGGCCCAGACAGCCTGTTCCTTCTTCATTTTGTCCTTCGTTTCTTCTACAGCAGCCAGAGCAATCGTCAGTTCTTTCTTGGCCTTGTCTGTCTCGGCCTGTTGGGTCTCCAATACTGCCCGTAATTCGGCAATCCGGTCATCCTTGATGGCTACATCAGCCTGCATGTTCATAGCATCATCAGCCAGCAATTAAAGTGCAAGTCTCAACCACACAACATCGTTATATGCTTGACACTTGGGGGCTAATGTACCTTCAATTTTTTCTGCTAACTAATACATGGAAAAGTCCCAAGTTCAATACACGTATTTAACTCGGTACTTGGGGGCTAATGGCTATTTCATTTTACTACAGCATTGCTACGCAGCTTTTGGAATACCAGTTTAGGTTTGCATACATAAACCGGCCTTGGTGGTTATGAGGGAAAACTGCAACAGTCTATCAGAGAAAATTATCAAAGTGCCAGTTTGATCACAGATTGCAAACCGACCCTTGGGGGCTACGAGGATTACTATACTGATATTTAAGAAAGGAGCGTTACCTCAAACTTGTCTCTCATCAGTTTCACCAAGCCAGCTTCATAGTCACGGCTACTGTAAAGCCGGTTTAAGTATCCGGAATGAAGGTCTTGGGCGCTCATAGCGGCATATGTTTCCAGCTCTACATTCCATTTTCCTTTCTTAAAAGCGGCAGAGTCCTCTTTCACAGTGTGCCGGGTTAAGGTAGCAGCATTGCCGGTTGAGTGGCCTATTCGATAATTACCACGTCGTCGTCTTTTGATTCGACAATTTGAGCGAAACACAGATGGTTTTGGCAGGACTATGAGGTTTTTCGGCGGGATGGTCTGGCAGGAGGATCAATGACATTGAAGCATCTGTAGGCCTTTCCTCCGAGTCACATCTTCTTGAACCGGGGATTGTTCGAATATCTTCAAAAGCAACATTGTCATGATCCGGTGCCTGCTCATGATCGGAGGCCGCAGCTTCCTCAGTGGTTTTTTCCAAACGAGCTTTTTTACTGGGTTTCGGTTTGGTCCTGAAGAAACAGAAATAAGACACGTACATTACAGAAGAAATTGACAAGTATGTGGTCATGATGGCTTACCCGACAGCTATCTTCAGTGGCGGCAGTTGAGTGGTGACGATTCGCGGAGGATGAATGAGAGGTGACCGATAATCGGAGTCGGACGGATTAAGAGGTTGACGGAATAAACCCGCTTTGGAATTCAAGGTAATAAAATGGTTGGAAACCTCGGTGCGGCGCTTTCGAGCGGGCTGTTCGATAAACCGCGTAAGTAACTACATCCTTTGTGCGGGTTGTGCGGCGGAACCTCGTCTGCTGCGTCTTCATAAGAAGTTTGGGATCCAAGTGAGCAAGAGGATGAGAAAAGTTAACTTTCCGGTTTGCCGGCGGAATTTTGGGGAAGGTAAGCTTGTTGAATCGGAAGAAAGAATGGTTACCTCGGCAAATCCAGCGTTCTGGCTTCAGCATTATCATCGACAAGCATCGTCATCAATAAGGCGTGTAAAAACAAGCCAAGAGAGTCAAGTTCCGGATTACCCACATCGTCATCGATGGCGGATCGAAGCCGTGGTTTTCCTCTTATGAGCAGGCTTCTTGATAACTTTCGTTTTGGGCCGGTTTTGCCGCCCAGCCTTGTCCGCTTTGTCTTGCGAGAGCTTCTTGCTCCAGAATGGATCATCGCCCTGGATCGGAAATAATTGAGAATTGCAAGTATGAAAGTAATGGCAAAAAAATTAATGATGGCACAATCAGGAGCTTACCGCAGGAGGAGCGTTGAGGGTGCAGTAAGGAGCCAAGCTGATTTGGGCACAGAGGTGCTCCAGTTCGTTCAGCATTTTCCTCACTGAATCTGTAACTTCGTCTTCAGACAATTCTAATTTGGTGTGTCGGAGTGGGTCATCGACACTGCCGGTATACTGACACATCAAACCGGAACGCCGGCTCAAAGGCAGTATGCCCCAAGATAACCAGCAGCGTGCTAGATCGATTCCAGTCAAACCGTTGGCCATAAAGGCCCGGAGCTTGGACAGTTGGGGAGCGTATCTACTTCTCTCTTTTGCGGTCAATCGTTGCGGAAAGGGATGTGTGTTGCTGAGCCGCTCTGGGCGGAAACCAGGTAAAGGATTTTCACCTTCAGGGGAGGTGTCTCTGCAGTAGAACCAAGTTGCATTCCATTCTTTGGGGTGAGAGTGGAGCTTCACGTGGGGATAAGTTATCTCTTTCCTCTTCTGGATAGCCATACCGCCCAACTCGATATTGGGGCCATCGGTGAATCGATGCGGCGGTTTAGGTGGAAAAGATCCCGAATAACTCGACGAAGGCTCCTCTTGCGAGATAAGCTTGGACAAACACTTGAAAATGACACAAGTTGGTAGCAGAATTGGGGCCGATATCTTGGGGGCGTAGTTGAAAGTTGGCCATTACGTCCGGTAGAACTTGACCCGGCGGTTTAAAACCCGGAATAAGTGATCTGCGAAAACTATGACTTCACCTTCCGAGGAGTGGGAGGACATTCCTCACGGGAACCCTCAATGGATGGTGTTTTGGTTATCAAAGCGCCAATGGACACCAGCTCGTTCAGTTGCGTCTCAGAGACGCGGGAAGGGACCCAGTTGCACTCATACACCTGTTTGGCCATCATGAGGTCTACAAGGAGAAAAATCCGGTTTGAGAAAATACTCATTACAGAGTAATTGATCCAAGATATGACAAACCGGAAGATGATCCGATGAACCAGTTCAATACGGTATGGTGTCAGACATATATTGGCGGTTCAACACAGGGGCTAATGGTGTGCTGATGCCGGTTTAGCAACTTTTTCCTGTTTCTATGGTGAGTTAAACCGCCTAATTCTGGCTTCAGAGGAAATCGACAGAAACAAGTTTCACAAGAGTTCATGTTTATCATGGATCAAACGTGAGTTTTCAGAAAACAGGAAAGGCGCCGCGGAAAGTAAAGAAGAAGCAGGAAACGCACCATAAGGTATGCATATGTATATGTGAGAGAGCTATGGGATTTAGATGAGAAGGCGCGGCAGATGCGCACGGATCTTCGTTTAGTACAAAACAGGGATCATAATGCCGCTCAGAGGATAGAAAGGCGAAAGCATATGAAGAACACGGACGAAGCTTGAACCCTAGAACAGATCTAAAGATGATGAACAGATTAAACAAAGGATAAGGGATTTACCGGAAGCAGAAAGGAGTTAACGCGAAGGTCGCCTGTATTCTGGTCGAACAGGTTGATGCAGTGCCAACGACGGCAAAGGTCGATGGCGGCACGGAGACTCTGGAGGCGATGGCGCAAGGAAGAAGACGAAGAGGGAGCGAAGGAGAAAACCGAATGACCCTTCGGTCTTATTTATAAGGCAAGAAAACTAGGTCAAACAGCGTGAATCGAGGGCGGTCATTAAAGAAGGCGCTATAAAAGATAAGCTTCAAGATGACGTCAGGCCGGTTTACAATGACCGGGAGCGATGATGTCATGCCGGTTTACAATGATGACCAGTGACGATCTACTACACAAGAAGATATCCGAGATGCAGGTTTTTCCAAGGATCGACATGAACCAGTTCAAATCAATCTGGGGCCTAATGTTGGGGATATTATCGCTAGGTGTAAACCGGCCGATTATTGGGCCGGGTTAGCTCCGTTAGTGGTGTAGCTATGAAAAGGCCCAAGGCCTATAGTCGGTTTAACGCTGGTAGCCGTGACTAGCCTGATGTATGACTTGTATTGTAAGTTAGGAATAGAGAGATACCAACCGGGATACGAGTATGAACCGGTTGGGATTCTCCAAACCGACGGGCGTCACTCGTGTATATAAGGGGACGACCCGGCGGCGGTTCAAGACAGACAACAACAGCTCGAGCCTAGGCGAAGCTTATTTGCTCCCTAGCCATCGAGACTACATCAATTCCATCACAACTAGACGTAGGCTTTTACCTTCATCGAAGGGGCCGAACTAGTATAAACCCTCGTGTCTTTGTGTCCGTTTTAACCCCTACAAGTAAACCCGTAGCGATGGCTCCACGACTAAGTCCTCATACTAGGACATCTGCCGTGACAAATCCACGACACCTTTCCTCTTGAAACAGGACGAAGCAGCGCCACACTGCCGAAGGCCTCCTCCCGCACCCTCCAACCCATGTCAGGGACTGCAAGCCTGCTGCATTCCAACACAGTTGCCACCAGCTGTTACAAGCATTTTTTTGCCGCAGTGCCGCCGCTCGAAGCAGCGAGCGGGGATTACACACACTGTTGCAACGTCCAGGGAGAAGCATGCTTTTGCAAGGGGCGCACTTCAACATGGGGCTAGCTGTGAGGGGTGGGGGTCGTCGTTCGCAGCTGCTGCCATGGAGCATCTGGAAGCACCTCCGAGATTCACCGGCGCTGCGAGACAACACTCGCCGGAGCCAGTCGGTATTACGGTGCAGCACTATAGAAGGGCATAGGTGCTGCGGTGCAACCTCGTCGATACGCTGACGCTGAGATGCAGCCTCATCGACGCTGCTGGTGCTACAAGTGGCAAACGGTAAAGCTGCAATGGAGTGCTCGCCGGCAGCATCCCCGTGCTCCGATGCATCACTCGCGTGGGGCGGCTCCTCGTGCGGCAGCATAGCGCATGTCGGTGGCTCTCGAAGCTCGGTGCTTCAATGGAGCTTTGATGCGGCGGGTCCCGTGCTCCGATGCAGCGCTCGTCGCCGGTGCTACAATGCATCACGAAGGAGGAGATCAGATGCGGCAGCGCTCATTGTATTGTTGCAACGCAGCACGCAAGGGGCGGCAGGCGGCGTTCGCGGCCAGTGCTGAACTGCATCGCTCGCCAATGGCTACTCATGCTCCGTTGCAACACTCGCCTACGACTCTGGATGCTGCATGGCAGCACTCGCTGGCGACTCCCGATGCTAAGAGATCGAAGTGAGAGAGGGGCCTGTTTGTGCGATGGTAGGACGAGACTGCGTGCATTGACCATTCCACCACTGAAGGAAGGGATTGGACGGACACGGTGTTGGGGAACGTAGCAGAAATTCAAAATTTTCGTACGTGTCACCAAGATCGATCTATGGAGAAACCAGCAACGAGGGGAAGGAGAGTGCATCTACATACCCTTGTAGATCGCTAAGCGGAAGCGTTCAAAAGAACGGGGTTGAAGGAGTCGTGATTGTCGTGATCCAAATCACGGAGATCCTAGTGCGAACGGACGGCACCTCCGCGTTCAACACACGTACAGCCGGTGGCGTCTCCCATGCCTTGATCCAGCAAGGAGAGAGGGAGAGGTTGAGAGGAAGACTCCATCCAGCAGCAGACGACGGCGTGGTGGTGGTGGAGGAGCGTGGCAATCTGCGCAGGCTTCGCCCAGCACCGCGGGAGAGGAGGAGTACTTGGGAGAGGGGAGGGCTGCGCCAGAACCCAGGTGCGGCTGCCATCTCTCTCCCTCACTATATAGGGGTAAGGGGTGGAGGAGGCGCCTAGGGTTCCCTAGGGGAGGCGGCGCCACAGGAAAACCCTAGATGGGTTTGGGCACCCCACCCCTAGGAAACTGCCCCACAAGCCGGGAAGGGGGCTGCCCTAGGGAGGCGCCCCACCTCTCTGGTTACGTGAGAGGGCTGGGAGGCGCACCACCCCTTAGTGGGCTGGTTTGCCCCTTCCCCTTGCCCATCAGGCCCTCCAACACTTGCTTGGGGCTCCCCAAACACCTTTCGGTCATGCCGCCATAGCACGGTACCCCGGAACACTTCGGACTCCAATACCCTTCGTCCAATATATCGATCTTCACCGCCGGACCATTTCGGAACTCCTCGTGACGTCTGGGATCACATCCGGGACTCCGAACAACCTTCGGTAACTACATACTATTTCCCATAACAACTCTAGCGTCACCGAACCTTAAGTGTGTAGACCCTACGGGTTCGGGAACCATGCGAACATGGTCGAGGCGTTCTCGGTCAATAACCAACAGCGGGATCTGGATACCCATGTTGGCTCCCACATGTTCCACAATGATCTCATCGGATGAACCACGATGTCGAGGATTCAATCAATCCCGTATTCAATTCCCTTTGTCTAGCGGTATCGTACTTGCCCGAGATTCGATCGTCGGTATCCCGATACCTTGTTCAATCTCGTTACCGGCAAGTCTCTTTACTCGTTCCGTAACACATCATCCCGTGATCAACCCCTTGGTCACATTGTGCACATTATGATGATGTCCTACCGAGTGGGCCCAGAGATACCTCTCCGTTTACGGAGTGACAAATCGATCTCGATTCGTGCCAACCCAGACACTTTCGGAGATACTTGTAGTGCACCTTTATAGCCACCCGTTACATTGTGACGTTTGGTACACCCAAAGCATTCCTACGGTATCCGGAGTTGCACAATCTCATGGTCTAAGGAAAAGATACTTTACATTAGAAAAGCTTTAGCATACTGAACTACACGATCTACGTGCTAGGCTTAGGATTGGGTCTTGTCCATCACATCATTCTCCTAATGATGTGATCCCGTTATCAACGACATCCAATGTCCATGGTCAGGAAACCGTAACCATCTATTGATCAACGAGCTAGTCAACTAGAGGCTTACTAGGGACATGGTGTTGTCTATGTATCCACACATGTATCTGAGTTTCCTATCAATACAATTATAGCATGGATAATAAACGATTATCATGAACAAGGAAATATAATAATAACTAATTTATTATTGCCTCTAGGGCATATTTCCAACACACGGTCGGGCTGATCTAATGGCCTGCGAGGCGCCTTAAAATTTCCTGGCATCAGCATGATGATTCTTTTTTTGAAAAAACTCAGACTTTATTCATTTGTAATAAGTAGTACATCGTTTATGAGGATCATTACAATTTCATTTAAAGGCTCCTCAAACCAATCAGAAGACAAAGAAAATCTAGCTAATCTAGCAAGCTCATGAGCTACTCTATTTGCTTCCCTATTACAGTGCTCAAATCTAGCAATAAAGAAATCGCAAGCATAATGAAAGCAGTCATCAAAGATTGTTGCCGCCACACCCGCCGATTGTCCTCCATCATTCATAGTATCAATCACCTCCAAATTATCTGAATTTATAATAAGGCGATTGCATCCTACCCGTTGCGCCAGTGTTAGACCAAATTTTAGAGCTAAAGCTTCCGCCATCAACACACTTGCACAAAAATCTATTTTCTCATTCCCTCCAGCTATGAACCTGCCTTTGTCGTCTCGAAGGACCGCTCCCATGGAACCCCTAAGAAGATCGTGATCAAAAGAAGCATCAACATTAAGTTTAACGAAACCTCTTGGAGGACAAGACCAACTCTCCATTTTGATCGACGCCATGGGTGATAATGCATTAACAAATTTTTTTGTTAGAGCAACAATCCCCATTGAGATCTGAGTTACATTTTGAGTTTTTTCATTGTGTACCAGCTTTCGTCTTTCCCACCGTAGGTACCATGCTGATATAGCAATCATCTCACGTACATTATGGTAACCCAATATCCACAAATCTTGATCTGGTAGGAGTAGTAGATACTCCAACACCGCCTCTCCCGCACGGTCAACTTCACAAGCTTTATCAATAATATCATCCATCCCTAGCCTTTTCCAGACCTCCTTTGCTTTACTACAGCGGAAGATCATATGTTTTGTATCTTCTAAACCCTCCGAGCACGTGGGGAAGATGGGTGAGATCTTCATATGTCTGTTTGCTAGCGTAACTCTGAAGGAAATATGCCCTAGAGGCAATAATAAAGTTATTATTTATTTCCTAATATCATGATAAATGTTTATTATTCATGCTAGAATTGTATTAACCGGAAACATAATACATAGACAAACTTAACGTCACTAGTATGCCTCTACTTGACTAGCTCATTAATCAAAGATGGTTATGTTTCCTAACCATAGACATGTGTTGCCATTTGATTAACGGGATCACATCATTAGGAGAATATCGTGAATTACTTGACCCATTCCGTTAGCTTAGCACTTGATCGTTTAGTATGTTGCTATTGCTTTCTTCATGACTTATACAAAGTTCCTACAACCATGAGATTATGCAACTCCCATTTACCGGAGGAACACTTTGTGTGCTACCAAATGTCACAACGTAACTGGGTGATTATAAAGGAGCTCTACAGGTGTCTCCAAATGTACATGTTGAGTTGGCGTATTTCGAGATTAGGTCTTGTCACTCCGATCGTCGAAGAGGTATCTCTGGGCCCTCTCGGTAATGCACATCACTATAAGCCTTGCAAGCAATGTAGCTAATGAGTTAGTTACGGAATGATGCATTACGTAACGAGTAAAGAGACTTGCCGGTAACGAGATTGAACTAGGTATGGGATACCGACGATCGAATCTCAGGCAAGTAACACACCGATGACAAAGGGAACAACGTATGTTGTCATGCGGTTTGACCGATAAAGATCTTCATAGAATATGTAGGAGCCAATATGAGCATCCAGGTTACGCTATTAGTTATTGACCGGAAACAGTTCTAGGTCATGTCTACATAGTTCTCGAACCCGTAGGGTCCGCACGCTTAAGGTTTTGATGACAGTTATATTATGAGTTTATGAGTTTTGATGTAACGAAGTTTGTTCGGAGTCCCGAATGAGATTACGGACATGACGAGGAGTCTCGAAATGGTCGAGACATGAAGATTGATATATTGGAAGCCTATATTTGGATATCGGAAGTGTTCCGGGTGAAATCGGGATTTTACCGGAGTACCGGGAGGTTACCGGAACCCCCCGGGAGCTTAATGGGCCTATATGGGCCTTAGTGGAAATAGAGGGCAGCAAGGGGGTGTAGGGCGTGCCCCCCAAGGCCCAAACCGAATCGGTTTAGGGCAAGGGGGGCCGGCCCCCCTCTTTCCTTCTCTCCCTCTCCCTTTCCTTCTCCTCTCCTAGTCCAACAAGGAAGAGGGGAGTCCTACTCCCGGTGGGAGTAGGACTCCCCATGGCGCGCCCCCTCCTAGGCCGGCCGCCCCCTTCCCCCTTGGCTCCTTTATATACGGGGGAGGGGGGCACCCCATAGACACAACAATTGATCTCCAAGATCTCTTAGCCGTGTGCGGTGCCCCCCTCCACCATAGTCCTCGATAATATTGTAGCGGTGCTTAGGCGAAGCCCTGCGACAGTAGAACATCAAGATCGTCACCACGCCATCGTGCTGACGGAACTCTTCCCCGACACCCTGCTGGATCGGAGTCCGGGGATCGTCATCGAGCTGAACGTGTGCTAAAACTCGGAGGTGCCGTAGTTTCGGTGCTTGATCGGTCGGGCCGTGAAGACGTACGACTACATCAACCGCGTTGTTCTAACGCTTCCGCTTTCGGTCTACGAGGGTACGTGGACAACACTCTCCCCTCGCGTTGCTATGCATCACCATGATTTTGCGTGTGCGTAGGATTTTTTTTGAAATTACTACGTTCCCCAACAGTGGTATTAGAGCCAGGTTTTATGCGTAGACGTCATATGCACGAGTAGAACACAAGTGAGTTATGGGCGATACAAGTCATACTGCTTACCAACATGTCATACTTTGGTTCAGCGGTATTGTGAGATGAAGCGGCCCGGACCGACATTACGCGTACGCTTACGCGAGACTGGTTTCACCGTTACGAGCACTCATGCTTAAAGGTGACTGGCGGGTGTTTGTCTCTCTCACTTTAGTTGAACCGAGTGTGGCTACGCCCGGTCCTTGCGAAGGTTAAAACAACACTAACTTGACGAACTATCGTTGTGGTTTTGATGCGTAGGTTCTTGCTCAGCCCATAGCAGCCCATAGCAGCCACGTAAAATTTGCAACAAAGTAGAGGACGTCTAACTTGTTTTTGCAGGGCATGTTGTGATGTGATATGGTCAAGACATGATGCTATATTTTATTGTATGAGATGATCATGTTTTGTAACCGAAGTTATCGGCAACTGGCAGGAGCCATATGGTTGTCGCTTTATTGTATGAAATGCAAACGCCCTATAATTGCTTTACTTTATCACTAAGCGGTAGCGATAGTCATAGAAGCAATAGATGGTGTAAACAACAACGATGCTACGATGGAGATCAAGGTGTCGCGCCGGTGACAATGGTGACCACGATGGTGCTTCGGAGATGGAGATCACAAGCACAAGATGATGATGGGCATATCATATCACTTATATTGATTGCATGTGATGTTTATCCTTATTATTTATGCATCTTATCTTGCTTTGATTGACGATAGCATTTTAAGATGATCTCTCACTAATTATCAAGAAGTGTTCTCCCTGAGTATGCACCATTGTGAAAGTTCTTCGTGCTGAGACACCACGTGATGATCGGGTGTGATAGGCTCTACGTTCAAATACAACGGGTGCAAAATAGTTGCACACGCGAATACTCGAGTTAAACTTGGCGAGCCTAGCATATCAGATATGGCCTCGGAACACGGAGACCAAAAGGTCGAACGTGAATCATATAGTAGATATGATCAACATAGTGATGTTCACCATTGAAACTACTCCTTCTCACGTGATGATCGGACATGGTTTAGTTGATATGGATCACGTGATCACTTAGATGACTAGAGAGATGTCTGTCTAAGTGGAAGTTCTTAAGTAATATGATTAATTGAACTTAAATTTATCATGAACTTAGTACCTGATAGTATTTTGCTTTTCTATGTTTGTTGTAGATAGATGGCTCGTGTTGTTGTTCCGTTGAATTTTAATGCGTTCCTTGAGAAAGCTAAGTTGAAAGATGATGGTAGCAACTACACGGACTGGCTCCGTAACTTGAGGATTATCCTCATTGCTACATAGAAAAATGACGTCCCGGAAGCACCGCTGGGTGCCAGGCCTGCTGCAGATGCAACTGACGACGTTAAGAACGTCAGGTAGAGCAAAGCCGATGACTACTCGATAGTTCAGTGGGCCATGCTTTACTTCTTGGAACCGGGTCTTCAACGACGTTTTGAACGTCATGGAGCATATGAGATGTTCCAGGAGTTGAAGTTAATATTTCAAGCAAATGCCCGGATTGAGAGAAATGAAGTCTCCAATAAGTTCTATAGCTGTAAGATGAAGGAGAATAGTTCTGTCAGTGAACACATACTCAAAATGTCTGGGTATAATAATCACTTGATTAAACTGGGAGTTAATCTTCCTGATGATAGTGTCATTGACAGAATTCTTCAATCACTGCCACCAAGCTACAAAAGCTTCATGATGAACTATAATATGCAAGGGATGGACAAGACTATTCCCGAGCTCTTCGTAATGCTAAAGGCTGTGGAGGTAGAAATCAAGAAGGAGCATCAAGTGTTGATGGTCAATAAGACCACCAGTTGCAAGAAAAAGGTCAAAGGGAAGAAGAAGGGGAACTTCAAGAAGAACAACAAACAAGTTGCTGCTCAAGATAAGAAACCCCTAGTCTGGACCTAAGCCTGAGACTGAGTGCTTCTACGGCAAGCAGACTGGGCACTAGAAGCAGAACTGCCCCAAGTATTTGGCGGATAAGAAGGATGGCAAAGTGAACAAAGGTATATGTGATATACATGTTATTGATGTGTACCTTACTAATGCTCGCAGTAGCACCTGGGTATTTGATACTGGTTCTGTTGCTAATATTTGCAACTCGAAACAAGGACTACGGTTTAAGCGAAGATTAGCTAAGGACGGGGTGACGATGCGCGTGGGAAATGGTTCCAAAGTCGATGTGATCGCGGTCGGCATGCTACCTCTACATCTACCATCGGGATTAGTTTTAGACCTAAATAATTGTTATTTTGTGCCAGCGTTGAGCATGAACATTATATCTAGATCTTGTTTGATGCGAGACGGTTATTCATTTAGATCATAGAATAATTGTTGTTCTATTTATATGAGTAATATCTTTTATGGTCATGCACCCTTGAAGAGTGGTCTATTTTTATTAAATCTCGATAGTAGTGATACACATATTCATAATGTTGAAGCCAAAAGATGCAGAGTTGATAATAATAGTGCAACTTATTTGTGGCACTGCCGTTTGGGTCATATTGGTGTAAAGCGCATGAAGAAACTCCATACTGATGGACTTCTGGAATCACTTGATTATGAATCACTTGGTACTTGCGAACCGTGCCTCATGGCCAAGATGACTAAAACACCGTTCTCCGAAACTATGGAGCGAGCAACTGATTTCTTGGAAATCATACATATTGATGTATGTGGTCCAATGAATATTGAGGCTCGCGGCGAGTATCGTTATTTTCTCACCTTCACAGATGATTTGAGCAGATATGGGTATATCTACTTGATGAAACACAAGTCTGAAACATTTGAAAAGTTCAAAGAATTTCATAGTGAAGTGGAAAATCATCGTAACAAGAAAATAAAATTTCTACAATCTGGTCGTGGAGGAGAATATTTGAGTTACGAGTTTGGTTTACATTTGAAACAATGCAGAATAGTTTCGCAACTCATGCCACCCGGAACACCACAACGAAATGGTGTGTCCAAACGTCGTAATCGTACTTTACTAGATATGGTGCAATCTATGATGTCTCTTACTGATTTACCGCTATCGTTTTGGGATTATGCTTTAGAGACGGCCACATTCACGTTAAATAGGGCACCATCAAAATCCGTTGAGACGACGCCTTATGAAATATGGTTTGGCAAGAAACCAAAGTTGTCATTTCTTAAAGTTTGGGGCTGCGATGCTTATGTAAAGAAACTTCAACCAGATAAGCTCGAACCCAAATCAGAGAAATGTGTCTTCATAGGATACCCAAAAGATACTATTTGGTACACCTTCTATCATAGATCTGAGGGCAAGATTTTTGTTGCTAAATTCGGATCCTTTCTAGAGAAGGAGTTTCTCTCGAAAGAAGTGAGTGGGAGGAAAGTAGAACTTGATGAGGTAACTGTACCTGCTCCCTTATTGGAAAGTAGTTCATCACAAGAACCGGTTCCTGTGACAACTACACCAATCAGTGAGGAAGCTAATGATTTTGATCATGAAACTTCAGATCAAGTTACTACCGAACCTCGTAGGTGTACCAGAGTTAGATCCGCACCAGAGTGGTACGGTAATCCTATTCTGGAAGTCATGTTACTTGACCATGGCGAACCTATGAACTATGAGGAAGCAATGATGAGCCTAGATTCCGCAAAATGGCTTGAAGCCATGAAATCTGAGATGGGATCCATGTATGAGAACAAAGTATGGACTTTGGTTGACTTGCCCGATGATCGGCAAGCCATCGAAGATAAATTGATCTTCAAGAAGAAGACTGTCGCTGATGGTAATGTAACTGCCTACAAAGCTCGACTTGTTGCGAAAGTATTTTGACAAGTTCAAGGGGTTGACTACGATGAGACTTTATCACCCGTAGCGATGCTTAAGTCTGTCCGAATCATGTTAGCAATTGCCGCATTTTATGATTATGAAATTTGGCAAATGGATGTCAAAACTGCATTCCTGAATGGATTTCTAGAAGAAGAGTTGTATATGATGCAACCGGAAGGTTTTGTCGATCCAAAAGGTGCTAACAAAGTGTGCAAGCTCCAGCGATCCATTTATGGACTGGTGCAAGCATCTCGGAGTTGGAATAAACGCTTTGATAGTGTGATCAAAGCATATGGTTTTATACAGACTTTTGGAGAAGCCTGTATTTACAAGAAAGTGAGTGGGAGCTCTATAGCATTTCTGATATTATATGTAGATGACATATTGTTAATTGGAAATGATATAGAATTTCTGGATAGCATAAAGGGATACTTGAATAAAAGTTTTCCAATGAAAGACCTCGGTGAAGCTGCTTACATATTGGGCATCAAGATCTATAGAGATAGATCAAGACGCTTAATTGGACTTTCACAAAGCACATACCTTGATAGAGTTTTGAAAAAGTTCAAAATGGATTAGGCAAAGAAAGGGTTCTTGCCTGTATTACAAGGTGTGAAGTTGAGTCAGACTCAATGCCCGACCATAGCAGAAGATAGAGAGAAAATGAAAGATGTTCCCTATGCTTCAGCCATATGCTCTATCATGTATGCAATCTTGTGTACGGACCGACGTATGCTTAGCAATAAGCTTGGCAGGTAGGTACCAAAGTAATCCAAGAGTGGATCACTGGACAGCGGTCAAGAATATCCTGAAATACCTGAAAAGGACTAAGGATATGTTTCTCGTTTATGGAGGTGACAAAGAGCTAGTCGTAAATGGTTACGTCGATGCAAACTTTGACATTGATCCGAACAATTCTAAATCGCTAACCGGATACGTGTTTTTATTAAACGGTGGGGCTGTAAATTGGTGCAGTTCTAAACAAAGTGTCGTGGCGGGATCTACATGCGAAGCGGAGTACATAGCTGCTTCGGAAGCAGCAAATGAAGGAGTTCATTTCCGATCTAGGTGTCATACCTAGTGCATCGGGACCAATGAAGATCTTCTGTGACAATACTGGTGCAATTGCCTTGGCAAAGGAATCCAGATTTCACAAGAGGACCAAGCACATCAAGGGACGCTTCAATTCCATCCGGGACCAAGTCCAGGTGGGAGACATAGAGATTTGCAAGATACATATGGATCTGAATGTTGCAAACCCGTTGACTAAGCTTCTTCCACGAGCAAAACATGATCAGCACCAAGACTCCATGGGTGTTAGAATCATTACTGTGTAATCTAGATTATTGACTCTAGTGCAAGTGGGAGACTTAAGGAAATATGCCCTAGAGGCAATAATAAAGTTATTATTTATTTCCTCATATCATGATAAATGTTTATTATTCATGCTAGAATTGTATTAACCGGAAAAACATAATACATGTGTGAATACATAGACAAACTTAATGTCACTAGTATGCCTCTACTTGACTAGCTCATTAATCAAAGATGGTTATGTTTCCTAACCATAGACATGTGTTTCCATTTGATTAACGGGATCACATCATTAGGAGAATGACGTGATTGACTTGACCCATTCAGTTAGCTTAGCACTTGATCATTTAGTATGTTGCTATTGCTTTCTTCATGACTTATACAAAGTTCCTACAACCATGAGATTATGCAACTCCCGTTTACCGGAGGAACACTTTGTGTGCATCCAGGTTCCGCTATTGGTTATTGACCAGAAATAGTTCAAGGTCATGTCTACATAGTTCTCGAACCCGTAGGGTCCGCACGCTTAAGGTTTCGATGACAGTTATATTATGAGTTTATGAGTTTTGATGTACCGAAGTTTGTTCGGAGTCCCGAATGAGATTACGGACATGACGAGGAGTCTTGAAATGGTCGAGACATGAAGATTGATATATTGGAAGCCTATATTTGGATATCGGAAGTGTTCTGGTGAAATCGGATTTGGCGAGTACCGGAGGTTACCGAACCCCAGGGAGCTTAATGGGCCTATATGGGCCTTAGTGGAAATAGAGGCAGAAAGGGGTGTGGGCGTGCCCCCGTGCCCAAACCGAATTGGTTTAGGGCAAGGGGCCGGCCCCCTCTTTCCTTCTCTCCCTCTCCCTTTCCTTCTCCTCTCCTAGTCCAACAAGGAAGAGGGGAGTCCTACTCCGGTGGGAGTAGGACTCCCCATGGCGCGCCCCCTCCTAGGCCGGCCGCCCCCTCCCCCTTGGCTCCTTTATATACGGGGGAGGGGGCACCCCATAGACACAACAATTGATCTCCAAGATCTCTTAGCCGTGTGCGGTGCCCCCCTCCACCATAGTCCTCGATAATATTGTAGCGGTGCTTAGGCGAAGCCCTGCGACAGTAGAACATCAAGATCGTCACCACGCCATCGTGCTGATGGAACTCTTCCCCGACACCCTGCTGGATCGGAGTCCGGGGATCGTCGAGGTGAACGTGTGCTAGAACTCGGATGTGCCGTAGTTTCGGTGCTTGATCGGTCGGGCCGTGAAGACGTACGACTACATCATCCACGTTGTTCTAACGCTTCCGCTTTCGGTCTACGAGGGTACATGGACAACACTCTCCCCTATCGTTGCTATGCATCACCACGATCTTGCGTGTGCGTAGGAATTTTTTTGAAATTACTACGTTCCCCAACAAACTCGGCATGGGATTGTACCATGTAGTGTTGGCAATAAGCCATGTGTGTGTGCATGGCGCATAGGTGCGCGTGTGTGCGTCGCGTGTGTTTGTGCGGGAACGCTGTAGATTAGCTGCATGCATGGGCGTGTGCTGTTAGTCTGTTAGTACGTGCAGGCTAATTGCATGGATGTTTGGCCGGGTCTCACGGAGGAGCGAGTGGCTCACAAACGAGAAGAGGTTGATTCTGGAGGTAGTGCGTGCGTGGGTTATGCATGCGTGGGCGCTGCGTCATCCGGTGTATAAAGTCTAGACGATGTAGTCCTCGAGTGGTGCCAAACCCAGTGAATAAAGGTTGCCAAGATACAGGCCGGTTCGCGGCCGCGACATTCAGCGCCATTGCTCTGAGTTCGTGCTCGAGTTGGGTTATCTTGTGCGTATGGTTTCCGGGTTTGCGCCAACAATTGGTATCATGAGCTTGGTGTTTTGGGCGTGCTTGCCATGCCGGAGGCGTGGCAGCGATGGCGGCGCTCGCCGGCAGCTGCGCGATGGAGCTCCGGGCCGTGTGTCGGCCCATGAAGGTGGGCGGCGCTGTGGCTGTCATGGCGCGTGGCGGAGGCGGCGGGCGGTGACGTCGTACGTGCGGTGACCGCGGAGGCCGCCGAGGCGCTGTGTGGTGGCGCGGCGGCGCAGTACGGCGTGGCGGCGTGGAGGCACTGCATGGCGGCATGGAGGTCGCGGCGGTGCAGGGCAATAAGCCACGGCGGTGAGCCGGGCGCGACCGGTGCGTGTTATGGATGCGCATTGGACGCGTCGGGCGCGTCGGGCGCGTCGGATGCGCGCGGGACGTGCGGGACACACTGGTGTGGTCGGGCTCGTCGGGCGCGTCGGGTGCGCGCGGGATGTGCGGGACGCAATTGGGCGGTCGGGCACGTCAGGTACGCGCGGGACGTGCGGGGCGTCGAGGGACGTCAGGCGTGTTTCGCCGGAGTCGTGATGGATCACGGTGGGACCGACATCGGTGCGTCAGGTCGGGTCCGTGGCGGTGCGACCAACGTCGTTGCGCCAGGTCGGGTTTGCGGTCTGGGTCACGGTCGTGGCGGCGACTTCGACATGAGCTACTCCGGTGACGGCGAGGTCATGGCTTAGGAGGAGAGTGTTGGCAATAAGCCATGTGTGTGTGCATGGCGCGTAGGTGCGCGTGTGTGTGTCGCGTGTGTTTGTGCAGAAACGCTGTAGATTAGCTGCATGCATGGGCGTGTGATGTTAGTCTGTTAGTACGTGCAGGCTAATTGCATGGATGTTTGGCGGGTCTCACGGAGGAGCGAGTGGCTCACAACGAGAAGAGGTTGATTCTGGAGGTAGTGCGTGCGTGGGTTATGCATGCGTGGGCGCTGCGTCATCCGGTGTATAAAGTCTAGACGATGTAGTCTTTGAGTGGTGCCAAACCCAGTGAATAAAGGTTGCCAAGATACAGGCCGGTTCGCGACCGCGGCGTTCGTAGCCATTGCTCTGAGTTCGTGCTTGAGTTGGGTTATCTTGTGCGTATGGTTTCCGGGTTTGCGCCAACATGTAGCGTACGCCATAAGAAAATTTTAAGTTTTGCCGGACAGGCTAACTTCCACATCTTACTTCAAACTAGTTAAATACCCGTGCGTTGCCACGGGACAACATAACAATGTTACTTTAGTTGTATTTGTCCCGGCAACTAACCAACAAGACAAACTTTCGTTCGCCCCTCTTTAATCTTGGTCCACTCTTTGCTCTAGCTTTGGTGTCATCACTCTACTTCAATCCATACATTTTCACTATGACATGATAAGCTAGCTCTTACTATGCTTGTCATTAATTGTTTAATGGATTGGCAACGCTCACATGTAGGTGCATGTTTCTCAACTATTTGGATTTTGGACTACCACGCTATTCAAATAAATGGTTTGTGTGATTTTCTTAAGTTGAACTTATTGACATTGTCTTGTCAAAGCAAGCCTATCAAAACATATTGGTTATGGAAGATGCAAACAAAAGATGCTCGAACTCTTACCGAAATCTGTTGATGATACATAGAAACTGGAGATAGTTCCATCAGTACATGCTTGCCTACCAAATAGAATTTGAACCACAAAGATATATGAAAAAAAAAATGAGTGCATATTGGATGCCACATCATTTATTTACAAAATCATATAGTTTCATGACCAAGTATTGAACCAATTGGTCCTTCTATCAAAAATCTAAAATTCGTTCACAAACTCCAATGTATTTCTCCCAGTTCGCTCCATTCTTGGAGACCCTCATGTCTGTTTCTCCGCGTGTAAGTCCCACCCGAAACACAAATAGGTAAAGTTTGATGATGGTCTCCATATTCTTTTTTTTTTTGAGGAAAAAATGGTTTTCATCTTCCTTCACTACTCTGTCCATATGTGGATCTGGCTCGCAATACCTTCTTTCTTATGTGGCATTTCTTCCAACTGCAAAGAATTGTTGCAGAGCTCTCGTTCACTACGAGAAAGGGCACACATGAAGGGCAAAACATAAATATAGGTAATCAAGGACTTGTGACAATCGCTATATCCCTGCAACTCACAGTAAGTAATTTGAACAAATGTGCAATCAAATTTGCCTCATGCTTCACATCAACCAATGCCTCAGTGAGGGTGAAGGGTTTTGGAAAAAGTTTAGAATGTAAAATAAGTATATGGACCATGCTACGAGATTTCAAGACAAAGTTATAAACAGGCTTATTAACAAAAAGTTTTAAACATGTTAGAGAGGCAGTCTGATTCCTACATGCCAATTTTGGAACCTTTAGCCAAATTACTACATAGCAGCACCAGCTGTGAAGGAAATTTTGATACCTAAAATAGGATAAATATTACTCAAACCCATAGGGATTATCTGATATAGAACGAAATGTGGTTATACACGAGGATGGATGATCGGACAAGTATAAATAGTCAGGTTCATAATGCTTAATTTAAGATCAATTTTCACCTCTTGCTTAAAGATTAAATCATAAATTGAACACATGTCATCATTGTCAGGCAAAATTTAACAAAGCACGGAGATACTCATAAGCAACAAAACATCTCACTTCTATGACACATCGACAATAAAAAACAACACCATACTTTTGGTCCGGTGTGGTGACCCAAAGGTATCATAGAACTGTGCTCTCAGTAACACCGTGCTAGTTTGTACGGTCTACAACATGTATATGGACAGATTATGAGGCTGCAAAAAAGGAGTATAATGGGAGTGCGGCGTTTCGGTGCCCGGGTGCATCTGCACCTGTTCAAAAAACAATTCGTAAAAAATTCAGAAAAATTCAAAAAAATTCGAAAAAAATTGAGGTGGCGCACAGTTTGATGCGTGAGGTGCGCCCCAATTTTCAAAACATTTGGACTTATGTGCAGCTCTCAGCAAAAAAGACAAATCAGACCAAAACAGTATATGAACAGTACACATTTTTACAGACCTCCGATTTGTCTTTTTTGCTGAGAGCTGCACATAAGTCCAAATGTTTTGAAAATTGGGGCGCACCTCACGCATCAAACTGTCCACCACCCCAAATTATTTTGGAATTTTTTGAAATTTTTTAGTATTTATTTTGATTTTTTTGGTGAGCGCAGGTGCAGATGAGCTCGGGCTCAGATTTGGATTTTCGGTATAATGGGTCCTTGTACACCAAGGTATCTACATCTCTATTACTAAAGGCGAATTTGGCATGTTATTCACAGTTAAGAGGGAGAACAAATAGATCCAGGAACAGCTGTAGAAAAATAGAAATGCAGTACCACTAATTCTGTCCTGAACCAGTCTGCTGCCATGACTCACCGCTAAGGCCAAAGGTTATTATTGCCCATCGCCACACTGCTGCTAGGTCCATGCTGTTGAATCGATGCCGAGGAGATCCACATGGTGGCGCGCTGCACACATTTGGCATGGCAACACAATTTTTCTTTTAATTTGCCACATCTCATAATCCATCACTTTCTGTAGGTCGTACGGCTCCTTGTAATCTACAACATGAGAGCATATAGCAATATGAGAATTAGTGGTATTGCCTATCTCCTCCTTCAGGAAGCTTGTTTCTATTATCTCACCAAAACACCTAGAGAACAATTATCATTAATAATTGTTATTCTTCTTGTACTTTCCACAAAGATAGGAGTATACCTATAATCAAAGAACAAAGGAGTTGCTCTATCGAGTATCTTCCAAGCCCAATTCCTGCCAACAATGTGCAATGGCTTTGCACCTCTGAAATTGGTCACAACCATCTTCAATCACCTGATGGCAGAAGAACACACAGCATTAGTACTATGGGAACAAATACATTTGCTACAAATATATTCTTTCATTAAGCGGCTCTTCAATCTGCTATCAGACCCATGGCATATATTTGTGTCGAACAAAAAAAAGATGAAGAATCAGTTTATTCTCGACTTGATCTGAAAATCATTCCTCCACTGAAATTGCAATCTACACCAAATTACTCTCACGACACAACTCCGTAGTCAAAACGCACAATCAATCATGGTTGTGTAAAAGACAAGGCAAGGATCGGAAGATCCCAGTAAACATTTAAGAGGTAGAGGATCACACGGTGTGCTACTGGAAGAATATAAGAACCACACAATTTATCAAAATTTCTGGAATGCAAGAGCAACAGGCGCTACACGCACCTGCAGGAGAATCACAAAAACAAAAGAGTCCTTGACAATGCGTCCTGAAGTCCAGGTTGTTGGCCCTACCCTTGTCCTTGTACTTGGTCTGAGTGGCACGCACCCTCACCGCAGCCACCGACGAGATACTGTAAGCACGTCATGCGGGTTGGCTTCCTTGGTCCCTGCTGATGGCTCCGGCAATGTAGCCGGGCCATGGGCCTCAGTGAGCTTGCCGACTAATCTATTGCAGTGGAAGAGGAGATGGCGGGCGGAGACGGAGCAGGGGTCGGCGCCAAGAAAGTGAGAGACCGTGGGTGAGAGGATATAAGGAGATGTCGGATTGGCCAATGCGAGCGATGAAGGAGGAGGCCGACTGCAACGATTTCTTTGGGGATAGACACGGGATCGACATGGAGGTGGTTGGGATTTGAGGGCGATGAGGCGCGGCGAAATTGACCCCACCAGCGAGAGCGGTGGCGCCCATCGACGTGGGCATTCTGGCAAGGGCACACTCCGTCGAGCCCTTCTCCTCCTCCTCGACCTCCGTGACGGCCTCCACCATTGCAGCTCCTGTGCCTCTCCTCCTAGACCTTAGTTGCTGCCTCCACCATCGTGGTGCGGTGCCGGTCCCGACCATGCCCAAAAGGTCCATGAGCTGGGCGACACATAATAGACGGGCGTAGAGGGAGTTACTCCCACAGAAGAGGAGGTGTCAGGGGGTCGGAGGTGTCGGGGGGTCGCCGGAGAGTGGTGGCGTCCTTTGGAGAGGGAGGCGCGTGGTGGGTGCGGGAGAAGATTTGCAGATGGGTCGTGTCTGGGGAAGCGGAAAGTCGGGGAGGAGGTGGAGATCGTGGAGTTATTTTTTTTCTGTCATCGAACGTAGGTTGTTTCCTTCGATCTATTTTGCTGCGGGGTATTATCAGGAGGTCGAACCATCACGACGTTCGATTCTCCTTTAATAGTAGAGATAGAGTTAGCCGTGGTTCGCCCCATCCCATTAGAGTGTTTCAGTTTACTTCCATACTGGTGATCCCACTCCAGAAAATAAGCTGATCGAACCGAGAAAATACCATTTTTTGTAGAATTTCAGGCAATGAAATCTTGCATATCATGTTGCGGTAGGGGAAGCATGCACCATATATAAATGTTTCTTGCTTTCCGTACTTTTACTTCTTACAATATCCGGGAGATTTGAGGATAACCCCCCCCAAGCCACTTAAACCCCACATGTCAGAGACAGCGGCGGGGGTATATGATCAAGGATTTGCGCCGGGGGGTTGGGAGGGGGGGGGTGTTATCGTCAATTATCCCCACCTAATCACACCCCACCTGCTCGGTCTACCCCACCTGCTCGGTCTCCTTCGGTCTACTCTAGTCTGTAGTCGCCGCCGGCAGTATTCTTTTTCCTCGTCGCCCCCCGGCATTCACCCTCGCTCCCTCTCCTCCCCGCCGGTCCCCTCTCCCCGCCGCCGCTCCCTGCTAGACAGGGCAGGTGCGGCTTGCCTGGCCCCCAAATCCAGCCGCAACCTGTCCGCTCTGGATTGATCCTCCTAAGTGGACGGACGCCGGGAGATCAGCCGCTGTCCTCGTGGTCTCCTCCGCCGGCACGGCTCGCAGGTGAGTCGTCCTGTGCCTCCTCGATTAGCCGGCCTTGTCCGCGCCGATGCTCTCAGGCTAACCCTTATCAGCTGTACTAATTCATGACCGTCCACGCGCAGAAACTTCAGTGTTCAACTGTACTAGTCTTGGCCCAAATCCGACCGCCGGAGCACGGATCTGTCCAGATTGATCCTTTTAGCTGACGCCGGGAGACCAACGAATCGACCTCAGCCCAGCTGTGGCCCTCGTCGTCTCCTGTGCCGGCGAAACTCGCAAGCAAAGCCGCGACCAGCAGCACGTCCACGGCGGGGCACGGTGAGTCTGACTGTCTGATTCGTCAGGTAGTCCATCGCTTCCGTCAGCCTAGCCCCTGTATCAGCCGTACTAATTCAGTGTATCCGACTTCAGAAACTTTCCATCTCAAGGCTCAAGCAAAGAACAAGCTTCAGCTGCGGCCACTTTCCATGGAAAATGCCTGCACGAACCTCAACCAAGTGGTGCGCTCAGTGCGGCTGCTCAAGATCGACGGGTTCAGCTTGACCGTGAACCTGAGCTCTGAATATCGCTTCACATCCAGATGGAATGTCGATGGGTACGATTTGGAAGTTAGTATCTATCCTGCAGCCATCCCCTTATATCCAGATGGCAACAAGTTTGTGTCTCTGAGACTTATGTTTCTCAGTAAAGCCCGCACAGAGTGCGGTGTCCCAGTGAGCCTAGCCTGTCAGCTGGTAGATCCGAGTGGGGAGCTTGAACCATTTAAAGAGGACAGTGTGTCGGAGACCTTCTTTGCACCCCACTACTTCAAAGAACTCTTCCTCGTGAACAGGAAGTCCATACCATCTGCTTATCTCGGGGACGATTCTTTGACTCTGCGATGTGCCATCACAATGCTCAAGGAATTACCAGTGCAAACCATCCCAGCTGAAGAGGTGATCACTGTACCGTCCACCAACTTGCACCGGCACCTCGGCGAGCTCCTGGAGAGCGAGACAGGAGCCGATGTCACCTTTCTCGTGTGCGACGAGTCGTTTGCTGCACACAAGGACATACTTGCCGCAAGGTCTCCGGTTTTCAAGGCCCAGTTCTTTGGAGACATGAAGGAGAAGTGCTCGCAACGTGTGGAGGTGAAGGACATGGAGGTGGCAGCATTCAGGGCCATGCTGCACTTCATCTACACCGACGCGGTGCCCGAGCTTGATCAACCGCTCGAGGTGGTGGCGACGCTCGCTCAGCATCTGCTTGCGGCTGCTGACTGGTACGGTCTCGATAGGCTCAAGCTGATTTGTGAAGTAAAGCTGTCTGGTGGCATCATGGTCGACACCGCAGCGACAACTCTTGCTTTGGCGGAGCAGCACAATTGCTCGAAGCTCAAGGACAAATGTGTCGAGTTCATCGTCAGCACTCCTGCAGTTCTTGATGACGTGTTGGCGACGGAGGGGTATAGGCACCTGGAGGCAAGCTGCCCTTCGGTCTTGACTGAGCTTCTCAGGTCTGTCCATGGGAGGAAGTGTTGAAGTGTAGCCATATTGCTGCTAGACTTCCAGGATCTGACAATGCGTGTAGTCTCTGTTTGTGCTTGTCAGAAATGATTAATGCATACTAGAAACTTGTGTTTGTATTTACCTAAAATGGAAAACTTATGTCCTGTTATGAGCAACGTAATGCTTTCATTCGTTTACAGTAGTTGTAATTTAGTGTCTGTCCATGTAGAATTTCTTCACTAATAGTTCACCTTTGATGATAATATTCTTCATATATTCCTCTTGGACATGCATCAACTTGTGGTACTATAAGCTACAAGTAACCTGCAATGTGACTGCTAAATGAGATTACGGAGTATTTTACCTATATACTCCCTCCGTTCCTAAATATAAGTCTTTCTAGAGATTTTAATATGGACTACATACAAATGTATATAGACGTAGTTTAGAGAGTAGTTTCATTCATTTTGCTCCATATGTAGTCCATATTAGAATCTCTAGAAAGACTTATATATGTTTAGGAACGGAGGGAGTATAATGTAAACTAGTAGTACTATATGCGTCATCTCAGGAAATCTATTTC
Source organism: Aegilops speltoides (assembly GCA_021437245.1). Classification (NCBI taxonomy): domain Eukaryota; kingdom Viridiplantae; phylum Streptophyta; class Magnoliopsida; order Poales; family Poaceae; genus Aegilops; species Aegilops speltoides. Next base: position 525,005,797 of record CM038147.1, read on the forward strand.
ATTCTTTCAAAATGTCTAAAAATCCACACATGTAGCTGGTGGTGTATTTCATGCAAAGTTTTGCATTCTTGTTTAAATTTTTTGTTTGTTACTTGTCTCCTTGTATTATTTTTTTTGAGGGGTTCTTGTCTCCTTGTATATGCTTATCAATTTTCTCGCCTTCAGCCACATAAGCCCAGTGCGTGTTTAAGTCTTTGTACTGTAAGCTTTGATGAATGCATTGTCATCTAATTTAGGAATAGCATTCAGCTAAACAGTAATTAGCCCAGTGCGTATTTATGAATGAAAACTGCAGCATTCGGTGATACCAAAACATTGCTACTCCTATTTCGGAGTACTAACTATATGGACTAGCAGCGCTCTATTTCGTCGAACACGGTTAGTGTTGCCAAACTAGAAGCGTTCAGTTTCCTTAAACGCTGCTACTAAATACAGACTAGCAGCGTCTGCTTATTACCGAACGCTGCTATGTTGAAATTATGGTTTAAGAATTTTTCAAAAATGTAAACGTGGTAGGTAATTTTCGAAACTAGGTATGCTGTTATCAAATGACCACTTAAAACTATAGTAAATTATTGAAGTGCCACACACTGGTTATGATACACGTTGAATACACCGTGATGTGCGGGGAGATGATTGAATATATGTGGGGGTTGTTGAAGGCGCTTTTATTATATACAAAATTATAGCATCAAGCAGATACAAAGAATAATAAGTAACACCCGATCTGTGCATAACTTGGATGCACACAAACAATCATCCCGACAAGTCTGATAAAATGAAATGAAACAAAACCGACAAAACGGCAACAGTAGAGTCCTGTAGACCGACACTATGCCTATGTCGAAAGTGGGGGTGAATCTATCCGAAGGTTATGCTGCCACCCATGCATGTATGTTGGGAAAAAGCCTCCGTAGTCACCTGCTCCAACCGCGTACGCACCACCTTGAACAACGGTTGTTACCCTTGTAGCGTAGGCCACGTACAAAGCCAGTGCGTACATAAAAAAAACATGTAGAAGAGAAGCATTTTTGTTACTATTAAAAACCAAATCATTTCTACATAGACATAGCGACCACATTAACGCATACACTCCCACACTTGTTAGCGTTTTCAACCTATTTGAAATACATGGACCTAGGAGGACCATCTCAAATAAATTGTACTAAATGAGTGATTATTTTCTTCACCTACATCCTCTCACCATTGGGAAGGACTACACAATCTCCTTGTTGCTCACGTATTCCTTGCTTACAATGCTGGTACCTGCCTGTAAATCGATTAAATACAACAGAAATAAAGCAGGTACCGGCTGGATGATTCATCCGCAAGTCGTCTGGATTCATCAATTCACAACTAAAAGTCGTTTGTATTCCTGCAATCACAAACCAAAAGCTAGGTGTCTTTCTTAGAAAACTGTCTTGGATCGAACTAAAGCCGCCGGTGGTCCAAAGAAAAACAAGACTTCATGGTTTATACTATGTAGCCTGCAAATTAGATCATTAGACCTTACATGAAGAGAACCACAAATTAGGTCATTAGACTGCATGGTTGTCATATCTCCCATGTTGAAAGACTTCTAGAAGTCGTCTGTATTCCTCCAAACACAAACCAAAAGCTGTCAGTCTCAAAAAATTGTCTTGCTTAAACAAAAGCCGCCGGCGGTAGAATGATAACTAAAAGAAATACAGGTTCCGTTGAGTTCCGTTTAACATGAAAAAAGTAAACGCCAAGGCTAGCTCATACGAGTATCATGGTTCTCATAAAGCCTGGTAGAGCATGGGGTGTTTGCACTCTCCATCTCCATCTGATCCCGATTAAAAACTAAATCAGGCCATGGAAGCCACATCAGAAACCTTAGTACCTATCCAGGAGCTGGTCAGGAAGACGACTGAGGGACTTGAAACCGATTTCTACCTCTCACTCCTGGCGATGCTCATGGACAAGGAGGAGGACGTGCCCGAGCTGCAATCTAAGCACCTCCTGCGCAGCTTCTTCAGCGACCAAGAGGTGCTAGGCTTCTTCAAGGGCTTCACTCGCCACATGCGCCTCGGCCGACGCTACTACTCCATCTTGGAGGAACTTGAACATTACAAGCGTGAAAGGCCTGTGAGGATTGCTGTCCATAAGTTTCTCTACAGAAACTTCAAAGACCATAGCCGCCGTGCTCTCCATCGCCGGCATGCTTGTAGGCATCTTCAAAACCCTCCTTAGTCTCAAGGAGCATCCGCAGTAGGTTCAGTTCACGACTTCATGTATGTTCGTTGTAAATTTAAGTTCTCCCCAATTGATTCACTTATTGCCTGCGGTGCGAAGCTGTACTGCCTACCGCGTTATGTTTTGTTTGTCGACACCATTTTTGGCTTGCGTGGTAAGTGTCGTCACGACAATCTCAAATGGAGAAGTGTCCAACATGGAAGTTTTTGTCTTGTCGAGCCGTTTACTTTTTGAATCATCTCAATCCAAAGTGGTATGCGACTTCCACAGTCAAAATAGTGGGCTGCCGGCTGCAAAAGAAGTGGTCCGGGCCACTACAGGAAATACCCTATATGCCGACCGCAAAAGATATGCAGACGGCTTTTTATCGGGGCCGTCGGCAAAGCTCAGAATATGCCGATGGCTGCCATCGGCATAGGTCCTGACACGTGGCCTTGGCGGCCCGTTGGCTGACGGGCGGCTGACACTGTTAGATCTATGCGGACGGTGGCTGCTCCATATATGCCTAGGGGGGCCGTCGTTGGCATGGATACGACCATCAGCATAGGTCCTGACACGTGGCCTTGGCGGCCCGTTGGCTAACGGGCGGCTGACGCTGTTAGATCTATGCCGATGGTGGCAGCAGCTTAATTTAAGGTTCCTGTAGTGAGCCCTGAAGGCTGTGGGAATCTCTGGACTTGACAAAAGGTTTGCAAAGATTTTTTTTGACGAAAAGGGGTTTCCCCCCACCCCAACTTTATATAAAGCCAAGGCAAAAACAACCAGGCACGGACTGTTTAACAGTGCTCGACGACAGAGAGTAGCTGCCGGAGATAGAAAAGGATTTAAAGGACTGCCCTATTACAAGCTCTAGGATAGTTCAAACCAAATGACATAACCAGGGAGTAACCCGCTAGCTAACAAGTAACAGCGACTACAGCCCCAGCGACGCCATACTGAGAAGAAGCACATCTCCACGCAATCCTAAGCAATTCCCCTCTTCGGTGGTCCAAAAGCCTTAAGCACCGGAGAAGTAGCGCACCCTGAACTTCTGAGCATAACACTTTCCATTTTCTGATCGTCGCCCCCAACAGGTCCAGGACACACCGTATACTTCGCCATCTTCGCCCCTGAAAAACAAAATCATTTCGAAGACGCCATAAGCTCCACAAGGCAGCAGCAGAAACAATGTTTGCAAAGATGCGTGGAGAAAACTGTATTTGCAGTATTTTGTTTGCTCATACAAATACATACCCAAGATGCACTACTGGAAAAACACACTACGCCGGTTCGGAAACCACACAGCTAATTTGAATTCGCCTCTGTGAACGCTATGCCAGGTGTGACACTCGGCGTCACGCACTCGGTGTATTCTGTCGGTATGCAGACATAAGCCGAGTGTCTTTTGACGGGGGCTCGGTGTACCGGTACGCCGAGGTGAAATCGACAGCCCACAAAAAAAAGCAACTTACAGATAGGCACGTTAATGGCACCGGGTGTAAGCTAAGTGCCCGACACTCGGTTTCAATCTGTGTCGAAGGCGCACTTGAGGCTGCATGTGCCAACCAAAATGTCCAGCGCCTGCTAAGAAGCACGTCATAAATGTAAGACGAGCATCGCGGCTCGGCTCAACTGAGGTGCGGAGCGAGGTCGCCTACGTCCTAGGGTCCTGGCACCCCGAGGCGAGATGGTCACGAGCAGCCT